>JAFBJW010000038.1:0-711605 GCA_016785235.1 Pseudorhombus dupliciocellatus
AAACCCTAGCCCAAACCCTAATCCTAACCCTAGCCCCAACCCTAACCCTAAGCCAAACCCTAACCCTAACTCTAGTCCAAACCCTAACCCTAACCCTAGCCAAAACCCTAACCCTAACCCTAATGCTAACCCCAACCCTAACATCCACTGACCCTATATCTAGCAGATAAAACCCTAACCCTAACCCTAACCCTAGCCCAAACCCTAACCCTAACCCTAACCCTAACCATAACCCAAACCCTAACCCTAACCCTAGCGCAAACCCTAACCCTAACCCTAGCCCCAACTCTAACCCTAACCCTAGCCCCAACCCTAACACAAACACCTTTAAACCCTGCACTGACTCAAGATCTAACATTTAAAACTACTTTAAACACTCTGCTGACTCTAGATCTCGCCCTAAAAGCAACTTTAAAACATCCACTGACCCTATATCTAGCAGATAAAACACTAACCCTAGCCCAAACCCTAGCCCAAACCCTAACCCTAGCCCCAACCCTAACACAAACACCTTTAAACCCTGCGCTGACTCGAGATCTAACATTTAAAACTACTTTAAACACTCTGCTGACTCGAGATCTTGCCCTAAAAGCAACTTTAAAACATCCACTGACCCTATATCTAGCAGATTAAACCCTAACCCTAACCCTAGCCCAAACCCTAACCCTAGCCAAAACCCTAACCCTAACCCTAACCCTAGCCCAAACCCTAACCCTAACCCTAAGCCAAACCCTAACCCAAACCCTAGCCCAAACCCTAACCCTAACCCTAACCCTAACCCTATATCTAGCAGATAAAACCCTAACCCTAACTCTAGCCCAAACCCTAACCCTAGCCAAAACCCTAACCCTAACCCCTAATGCTAACCCTTACCCTAACCCTAATGCTAACCCCAACCCTAACATCCACTGACCCTATATCTAGCAGATAAAACCCTAACCCTAACCCTAACCCAAACCCTAACCCTAGCCCCAACTCTAACCCTAACCCTAGCCAAAACCCTAACCCTAACCCAAACCCTAACCCCAAACCTAACCCTAACACAAACACCTTTAAACCCTGCGCTGACTCGAGATCTAACATTTAAAACTACTTTAAACAATCTGCTGACTCTAGATCTTGCCCTAAAAGCAACTTTATAACATCCACTGACCCTATATCTAGCAGATAAAACCCTAACCCTAACCCTAGCCCAAACCCTAACACAAACACCTTTAAACCCTGCGCTGACTCAAGATCTAACATTTAAAACTACTTTAAACACTCTGCTGACTCTAGATCTCGCCCTAAAAGCAACTTTAAAACATCCACTGACCCTATATCTAGCAGATAAAACCCTAACCCTAGCCCAAACCCAAACCCTAACCCTAACCCTAGCCCCAACCCTAACCCTAACCCCAAACCTAACCCTAGCCCAAACCCTAGCCCAAACCCTAATGCTTAACCTAACCCTAACCGTAGCCCAAACCCCTAATGCTAACCCTAGCCCCAACCCTAACCCTAACCCTAACCCAAACCCTAACCCCAGCCAAAACCCTAACCCTAGCCCCAACCCTAACCCTAACCCTAGCCCCAACCCTAACCGTAACCCTAACCCTAGCGCAAACCCTAACCCTAACCCTAGCCCCAACCCTAACCCAAACCCTAACCCTAGCCCCAACCCTAACCCTAACCCTGGCCCCAACCCTAACCCTAGCCCCAAACCTAACCCTAGCGCAAACCCTAACCCTAACCCTAACCCTAGCCCCAACCCTAACCCTAACCCTAGGGCAAACCCTAACTCTAATCCTAGCCCAAATCCTAATCCCAACCAATCCTAAAAACCCTTTAAACCCTGCGCTGACTTGAGATCTAACATTTAAAACTACTTTAAACAATCTGCTGACTCTAGATCTCACCCTAAAAGCAACTTTAAAACATCCACTGACCCTATATCTAGCAGATAAAACACTAACTCTAACTCTAGCCCAAACCCTAATGCTAACCCTAACCCTAGCCCCAACCCTAACCCTAGCCCCAACCCTAACGCTAACCCTCACACAAACACCTGTAAACCCTGTGCTGACTTGAGGTCTAACATTTAAAACTACTTTAAACACTCTGCTGATTCTAGATCTTGCCCTAAAAGCAACTTTAAAACATCCACTGACCCTATATCTAGCAGATAAACCCTAAGCCTAACCCTAGCCCTAACCCTAACACAAACACCTTTAAACCCTGCTCTGACTATAGATCTAACATTTAAAACAACTTTAACTTTTTTTCAACTTTAAAACTTCTATCTAGCAGATAAAACTCTGACCCTAACTCCAACCCTAACCCTAACCCAAACCCTTACCCTAGCCCAAACCCTAACCCTAACCCTAGCCAAAACCCAAACCCTAACACAAACACCTTCAAACCCTGCGCTGACTATAACTCTAACATTTAAAACAACTTTAAACACTCTGCTGACTCTAGATCTAGATCTCACCATAACCCTAGCCCCAACCCTAACCCTAATCTAATGTGTATATGTATAGTGTATATGGTCTGCAATCTACCTAACCAGTGTTTCCCATAATGCAGTGCAGTCACAACAGTACATTGTACAAACATTCATTTTAACAAACCTACACAATGTTGTTTTATTTGAATTATTCCAGCTGCGAGTGGTGCCTTCATTTCCTTGTGCACTAGATTAGATTAGATTAGATAGAACCTTATTGATTCCTTCAGGAGGGTTCCCTCAGGAAAATTAGAGATTGTGGAATGGTAATTTGTAACAACACACACACAGGCCGGACTTGCTATATCTTACTCAAAACTAGCCTGGATTACATGGAATGTTTTGCACAAGAGTATTTTCTCATTCACATCAGCAGAGTAGCTGAACATACAATAATAAAACTTGAGCATCACAGCAAATGATCCATTTGAGGTATAAAACACTGTCTAAAATCTCTCCTGTACATATATTATATATATATATACACATATATACATAAATAGCATATATATATATATGCTATTTATGTATAAACAATGTGCTTTTAAAATCAAGCTTGCCATAACACATAGGAAGAACACGGTGGTAGTGAAAGGCAGAAGAGAGTGAGTTACAGTTGGGCTCGGCTGAGGTTAAGCTGAACGTGACTCGGGGAAGTGATGGGCATTTAAAATATTTATTATGGCTTACAGTTGACAGAGGACATCCTGTGTTTATACAGTTCTAGTACTTATTGCCACATCCCCTTCACTTTGAAACAAGTGAAGGATTCAGAACCAAACTCATCTTACAAACACTATGTACAAGTTAGTTTTTTTTCCAGCAGTTTTACTTTAAGGTTTCTGTCACTGTACAAGCTTCATACCACATACACCAATCTATAGAGCATTTCAACATACTAATTCTTATTTACAAATATATTTGGTAAAACCCTGATTAATTCAACAGTATTTAAACCAACCTTGCAGCTATTTAAAGATAAAACACTTGAATATCTCAAAATACTTATAGCAAAAGAAAAAAACCCCGACAAAATAAAAGAAAAAAACCTGCCGTTCAACTCTTCCTTTGATCCTAAGACCCTTCTCTTTTAAAAGTAACACCTATAAATACATCCACTTACTCTTCAATGGCCTGAAAACAGAGAAGTACAGTATTTTACTTTAAGTACACAAAAATACTGTGCCAAAACTGTTCTGAGTCAGTTTCCATTCACTTCATATCTCAAATCCTTACACGGTTACTGAATACTGTCCCATAATATGCAGGTCGATACACTGGAATACGGCAGCAGTAAAGCAACTGCTGCATTACCGTCTGTTGTTAATTTCACCCACATCAATTCTTCCCAAACCCTCGGACGATCAAATACTTCAAATACTGTAATAGAATAAAACTATGGTCCCCAAGTACACAACTGTAGTACAGTGTAACAAGTACAGCTAACAAGTACAAATACTAAAAGTCAAAAGTCGTCAGGTACCTAGTCTTTACATTATGGAGGGAGGTTCACAGCGGAATCATGGGTAGGGACGGAGGGAGGAGTGTCTACTTGTTGTTTTCATGCAGGTCTCTGTGGAGGATCCAGATGTCCTCGTGTGATCGGTTGTTGTCATTGATGTTGTTGCGGTAGTAGTTGTTGTTGCTGCTGCTGCTGTTGGGTGAAACCTGCTTTGTTCTGCTGCGGCTGGGAGGCGTCTCGGTTCGGATGGGGCTATTGCTGCCGCCGCTGTTATTGTTGCTGCTGCTGCTGCTGCTGCTGGATGCTCGTGCCTGCTGCCCCCTGCTGCTGGGGACGGGGAGCTGCGATTTGGCTCGGGGGCCGGAACGCCGGTCGCTGCTCTGGACGGGGGCCTGGGTGGAGCCGGACTGCACGAAGAAATGGAGTTTGGTGAGTTCCAGCACTTTCTGTCTGATTGTTGACTCCAGCCTTTTCAAGCTTGGTGAAGTTATTGTATTGCCTTTGTACTTTTTACCCTGAACCTTCTTGTATTGATAAGATGTCCTGCGTGTGTGACACACATACTAATATGTGAGTATGTGCGTATCCATATTTGATCATATTTTTTCAGTAAACCTTGGTCGATGGTCGATGACATTGTTCAGCAATACGACACCAAGAGTATATTATGAGCAGAGTTCAAAGTCAAAACAATGAGCTAAAAGAGGCTAAAAGCTCCCCCAGCTAGAGTTTATGCGGCAATGACGTGTTGGACAACAGAACAGTCCAAACACTGCACAATTACATGTGAGGTCACGGCAAACAAACTGGAGACACATGATTTCAAGTGGCACAAAACAATCACACATGCTTTGAAGATGTCATTGGCTGAGTCAGGACTCACTGGAGTAAATACATCAGGATAAACAGGATGGATGCAGGATGCTTATTTTAAGGAACAAAAGAAGCCAAGGAAAAGGCCATCAATGAAATGTGAAAACCTTTTGAATGGGCTACTTTATTCCATTTATAGTGTGATGTGTTTCGTTGGGTATTAACTGGTGTATGGCCGTGTTTCCCTCCCTCTCACCGTCTGCGGTTGCTGCTGGACGGCTGTTTCCTGTTGGGCCTTGTGGGGGGATGACACCTCACTGGGAGAGCTGGAGAACAGGATCAGGTCGTCTTGGGCCTGAGAGATGAGCAGTGTTAGGCAGCCGTTAAAGCTTTGAATGTCCAACTTCAAAGTAAAACTTATACCGTTTGTTTAGACATAAAAGTACAAACATAATTTGTTTTTGGGGTTTAAAGAAGCAGAAATATCCTTTTTTGATAATGAATAGATCGGACAGCATTTGGCTAATGCAAGATCACAAACTCAGACTGATGACTCAGACACAAACAATTACGTCTGATGTTCATCTCAAACAGCCGAGGAGTTCAATGCCAACGTCATTCCCATCCTACCGTAAAGCCACACACACATGCTCTAAAAGGATGACAGCAAAAGGTCAAAACAAGTGATCTAATTGAGTGTTTGGTACCTCAGCCACAGTGCTTTTTTTTTTTTTTATACTGGGCAACAGACAGTGATCATCATCAGGGATCAAACAAATAACAAACAAATTGTTCTGTCACTGAGTGTAGAGATCAGTCTGTCTGAATGTATCTACGCAGCTATAAAGGGAGAATATTGTAAAATCTGTCTTTATAAAATCTGATAACACAGAAAATGTACACAACATGAACATATCATTATTCCCTTCCAGTAGAGCAACACTGATGTTGCTTGAAATCCTGTCCAGCAATGCAGTGGCCTTTTCCCTGGACCGACGCCTGAGTAGCAGAGATAAACAACGGGCTGAGGCTCACTCTGAGGCTCGGAGGGGAGCATACATACATTTCAATCAATAGCAGCATCATAACAGGACAACTGCAAACACAACACAGACGTGTGTGTGTGTGTGTGTGTGTGAGCTCACCTTGCTGATGTCTGGCTCGGACTTGCTGGAGCACATGGTCTGTAGCTCTCTGATCAAATCGGTCTCATCATCAGAGAAGACGGACAGACCTCCAGGTTCTCTGAAGACACACACACAATATATCTGATGAGCACTCTCTATTAGTTAACCCACTGAACATACTCATTGCTACGGTCTGTGTCTATATCACTGGAACGCGCTCACAGCCTCGTGTCGCTGAGACAAGCCTGCCCTCTGCTGGCTGCTGTGCTGCATGACACAAAGGTTCTACGTCTGCTGCATTATATTGGGACATATCAACAGAACGCACACCTCTGGACTTGGCAGTTGGTGATGAAGCTGACATCAGTGTTGGACAGTGACCCTGCAATCAGGAGAATAAACAAACAGCTGCGTGAGGACATGGGACAGTAAAGGGTTAGTTCACCTTATTTCCAGACAATGACCAGGATGTGTGTTCACAGTGTTGATGAGGACTGATGAGAGGTTGCTTTGTCTATATGTCAGCCCTGTGATACACTGGGGACCTGTCCAGGCTGCAGGACATAGGGTGATGCGGGACTGGCTCCAGCTCCCCTGTCCCTCAGGGCTAAGGGTAAAGGGTAAGTGTTTAGATAACGGAGGAATGGACGTCTCCTACCACTGGGTTGAATGTGATTGTATTAAATGCAGTTCCAGCACTGACTGAACACATCTGATCATTCTGAGTGAGTTGCAGTGTAGGCTAAGGTGTGACTTGAGGTCGCGTGAAGGACAGTGGCTCATGGTCCTTCAGAAGGTCATGACCCTGACGCCGTTTGATATCACTAAAGCTGGAGCAGCCATCTTACCCTCTCTGAAGGAACCGCCACAGCTCCAGTTTAAGGCGGGGCTTCCCTTCTTGCGTGGGCTGGTGTTGGATCGTCTCAACTTGCTGCCTTCTCGCCCCTTTCTGCCTCCTCCGCCGCTGCCGCCGCCTCTTCCTTTAAAGGAGCCAATGGCAGACAGAGGGAGGGTCCCACCCCGAAACTCCAGAAGGTATCTGTCTATTTCTGAGGAAGATGAAGGAAATAAATATACATCATTTTGTTGTCTTTCCCCTCCAGTCCGATCTCTCTTTTGTGTTTTTCACCGAGTCACTCCTAGGTGTTAACAAACGTCTCAACACACACACACACACACACACACCGTGTCGAGGCAGAGGGCAACCCAGGAGAACAGCTTTGTTGACCACGATGCTGAGAGCGGCTTTCACCACCGCCTGCTGCCCTGCCGTCAGCCCACAGTTGCTAGGAGACGGTCGCTGCGACATTGGTGATGAGGAAGAGGAGGTGCTGGAGGAGGTGGAGGAACGCTTAGCCGTTACCCGGGAGACGATGGCTTCTTCCACGCGGGGGACGACCACGGCATTCCAGAGCCGAGCCAGCCACCTATAAACAGACCCAGAGGCTCGTAGTCAGACTGAGTGTCCTGAACGGTTCTCCCTTCACAGAGGTTGTGCTATGCTGACTTTTGCAAGACCTTATAAACAATAATCACACATTTGTATGTGTCTAGTTATGGCTGCTTATTTGTGTGTGATTTTCACCCTCCTAAAGTGGCACAGCTGCATTGCAGCATTTGTGTCTAGACTGTCAAAATAAAGATAAGAAAAGAGCATTTGTACACCCAGGTGTCAAGTTTCCATCCCTGCCGAGCCAATAAAAACCTGTAAGTGCTGCACGGTCATCTGACCTGTTAGTGAATACTGACTGTATCTATTCCCACTGCAGAGGGAAGACGAGTGGAAAAGACTTTGAAGAGAAGGGAGAGTGAGGCTGTTCTTAAATGTTTTAAGAGTGGTTTATGCAACTAAATACTGAATTAGAAAAAAGTAAAAAAAAAAAAAAAAAAAAAAAAACATTATTATATTATTAATATTATATACAATTATTAAATACAACCATGAGAAATGATTCAATAATTCAAATAAAATTGCCAAATCTTGTTCTTTCTGTTTTCTACAGTATCACAACACACACCTGACGACTGCCTGCGAGTTGTTGGGGACCACAGGGCAGGACAGGAAGAGCTGTGGGCCCAGCAAAGCCTCATGGGTACCCAGACGGGACAGACACGCGTTGAGCTGCTGCCAAACCTGGCTCACCCACGCCACCGAGCGCTCCATGACGCCGTTCGGTGTCCAAGCACCTGTCCCCATCTAAGGCAGAGACAGAGGCTGTTTTGCTTAATGATTGCATCCTGATTTCACTCTTCAGTGAAGGGAAACAGTGAGAGAACAAAAGAGGAGGAGCAGTGTGGAGGTGCTTGGCAGAGTAATTAAACCTCGTCTGCCTGATGACATGGAAGCAATCAGTTTGTGAAGAATTCTCAGAAACTCTCTTGCCAATAATGCGCCGTCTCCATTAGAAACACTGACTAAAACAGAGAAAGAGGCTCCATCCAGCAAAATCATTTCTAACTCATTATCTTTTATTGAACCATATTTTCTAATCAATAGATCTGAGACCTATATATGGATCAAAAACGATGTGGCCAGATGCCAAGATCTCAAACTTGGGGACCCACCTTATAGAGGAGCTTCCTGCGAAGGTGCCTTCCCAGCAGGCCCTGCAGTGGCTCCTGGTCCCAGCGAAGGGTCACCCAGCGGAAATGTTGCTGGAGGCGGAGCTCGGACCCCTGTAGCCGCGGCTTCGACAACGTGGCAATTAAAAAACTGTCCTCGCAGAAATGATGGGGACCTGAACGAGGAAACAAAGTCAGGTTCATCTCCCATGCAGACAGCGGTGCAATAGATGTCATGTGTAACGGAGAAATAGAAGAATTTTCAGCATTGGTTAGATTAACATGAGGATTATGCAGTTCCGATACACAATTGAAATTAAGCTGCTACCACAGTCAAGATTGACGGAATTATTGCACATAAACCGGCTGCTGTCGTACCAGTGTTCAGGAGCAGCGGTGCAGCGGAGCCCCTGTTGTCCAGACTGTGGCAGAGGTCTCCCAGCAGCCCTGTAAGAGACGCAGCCTTCTCCAGTCCCTCCAGGAGCACGACTACACAGCGACCAGTGTGACCAGCCGGAAGCCCCGGCCCCAAACCCACTGCTGGCACAAGGAACCCTGGCACAGGTAGAGGAGACTTGAGTTTAGACTTAGGTCATGCTGTTGTAGCTGTGGATCTAAAGGAAGCTGCTTGTCAATAAAAGAGGGAGTGTATGCTAAATATTCCTCTAAAACCCCCGTACGGGTAAATAGAGCTGTTGTCAATAAACTACTTCAGATATTTAAAACCTAAATTGTGTTCACACAGTGTAGAATCTCTGGGAATTTTGTTGTTGATTTCTCCAGTGAAACCATTTCAGTATATCCATAAATCTACTGGTAATATTCTCCATGAATCTTTAGGTCAATACAATGTCAACAGTGAACGATTTCAGCTCTGTGAAGTCACACTGCTGCTGCTGCTGCAGCGTGGACCCTGTAAATGCACTGCATGTGCAGTATGTGCGCGCGTGTGTGAGTATTATTACCACATGTGATGAAAGCCTCCAGCAGCTGCTCTTTGGTCAGGCTCTCCTCCACCTCCACCCTCACCACGTCACAGTCGAGCCCCCCCGACTCCTGCTTGGACTGGAAGACGGAAACAGGGAGGGGAGGGGAAGGCGGCGATGAGTGACAAGAGAGAGGCGAGGAGGGAGCGCGTTGTCATGGAAACAAAAGGAAATTTACTACTACTACTATGCGCAGAGAAAAATGGAGCAAGAGGAGAATTTGAATGAGCACAAAGGGCTTTTCTATCAGCAGCTAAGATCCCTCTGTTTCTTATAAGGTCAGACAAGAGTCACTTTCTAAGGAACACCGGGATACAGGTCATGTAGTATAATACAAGAGTGCTTCCTCTAAAATGTTAGCATATTTGTGTCATTTCAAATGTAGGTAGAGGAACAGACCCATCATACAACTGATTTGAAATGAACATTAAAACCACCCTGAAAGGAGGATGTACTATAGATATTAATATATTACTATATTAAACAGTAGAAAAGCAACCATAAAAAGGTAAAACTACAGATTTCTAAAGCTGAGTTTATTCTGTTTATTGCAGCATTGTCACATGTGTCTTTATAAACAGATCAGAGTTCGTATGTCTCATATTTTATACCTCAGATCATCATCAATCGTTCCCCACACCCCAGATGTATTTTTAACTTCTCATTTACATATTTTGTACTTGTACCATGGGAGCACCTCAGACTAAATGCTGCAGAGATTCTATAAAAAAAATTTATAAAAACACACCCATATCTACGTCTGACAGTCTGTCAGAGTAAAATGAAAGTGTGTCACTGTGTCATGGCGTGTTGCTGGTTGCTCTGGTCTCTGTGGACACACAGCAGTGAGGCAGGGCTGGACCAGTGGCTGACCTGCGCCGTGTTTCATCAGTCTGGTGATATTACAAAAAAAATATGCTTTGCTCTTTGCATGACATTTCAGGTTCATTGCATCACAATGAGCAGCAGCTCAGTGGGGCTTAATGCAACATGAGCCGTTTGGAGACATTTAAAGAAATATTCTTCTGCAGCAGAGACAGGGGCACTTAGTCCGAGTTTGTTTATTACAAGCTTCTGATAATCACGACCATTTTTTTCATGTCCTCCGTCATGCGGGCCTTCGTGGATCAGTGTTTGTGCGACGCACCTTGATGCAGTGCGCCACCAGCCTGGCGATGTACTCCTGACAGCTGCCCTCCAGCCCATGGAAGATGAGGTTTCCATACTGTTCCACCTGGATACAGAGAGAGATGCGTTAGGAGTCAGAATAATAACAATGAAAAAAAAAAAAAAACTCTAACTCCTAATTTCTAACTAATTTTATTATTTTATATTGTATTCTAAACAGCTCAGTGTGGCAGAGTCACTGATGTGGTTTGCTATCTTAAATGGAATGAACGTTATCATGGATTCATTAAGCAAGGATTCATCTGACGCACAGACTTGCTTCATTCAGGCGCTGCCACTTATTTTCCAGTGAGACTCTCACATAAATGCAGATGAATGCATCATCTTACAGTCGAACATCTGAGCCGGTCATGACAAGTGGAGCTCTGCTGGATGACATTTCCTCTCTGAGGTTCTTCAGCTCTGTTCTGTTCTCTGGTTTATTTGCTTTCCTGTTGCTCTTTTTTTTTTTTTTTTACATTTTTACAAAACATCTTTTCTTTGGTTCTCCATTGTTTCCTCACCGCTCACTGCCAGCAGGGGGCAATGCAGCAGTTAGAAAAAAAGCCCAGTAATCCTTCCCTCTGTCTCCTTTCATCAGTCTATCACTTCATCTCTCTCCTCCTCTTTCTTTTATCATTCTCTCACTGCACTCCTCTGTCTTCCTCCAAGTTTTTTCTTTTTTCCACACGTTGCTCATCTAATCCCTCAATCCCTCGCACTCCTTTGTTGGTGAGTGTTGTGAATGTGTGTGATTCGTACCAGGCGGACATAATTTTGCAGCAGCGGCAGAGGGAACAGAGATTCCAGGGCCAATTCATCGAGACTGGACTCAGACAAACCTGTCAAAGACACACACACAGACCCTCAGATCCGCTCTGCTTCACAAGCTGCGTGTCATCGACGATAAAATGTTTCAAAGGAGAAGGACACAGAGGAAACTCAAGAGTTTCACTCCACAGGTTCAAAGCACATGATATGCAACAGCTGTGAGTCATCGCATCCTCAGATGCTTGTTAGCAGAACAACACGGAACCATAAGCACCTCATCGACAGAACTGTTAATGAGCAGAGAGTGTGCGGTCAGTGGGGCTATATACACAATTAATGGCTCTTATAGCTTTATATCAATGAGTCGGATGAGTTACAGCAATTAGGATTTACTCTGTGTTCTAAGAACTCACACACATTATTGGAAATTTGCTATTTGCTCACTCTTTCTTTATGAATATTCTTCTCTAGCTTCACACCTCTGTGTGGTCCTGGGTTGATAAAATGCCTGGATTTTAAAATTATAAATATAAACACTTATTTTATTTTGAAACAACATTTACTTGATGTACTGATTCTAACTGTATCTGTCATTGACTGGCTTTTCATTGAGAGACAGCTGTACAGACACGGGGTAAAAAACTGAAGCACAGGACAATCACCGGCTCCCTGCCAACATGGTGATGTTATTCAGGGGAAGGACAGGCAGGTCGATGTGGACCTCTGAGGCAGGACACACACACACACACACACACACACACACACATACACGAGCCCTCACTCACTTTACGAAAGGTGTTCTGAGGGAGAATGGTTGGACAAATGAACACAACAAAAAGGGCAGAGGTGAAGAAAGAAAAGGAGAGAAACCTCATTTAAGATGGAGTGAACAAAAGAGGAGGTGGACTCCCTCTGATTTTCATGGTGGCAAACTAGTGTTTACTCTTTTTTTTTCCTGACTTGCTGAGAAGAGGAATAAAGCAATGCAGGGAACAGAGGCAGCAACACAGTAAGAAAGATTACTCCAATATCTGTGGAGCGAGCCTGACGCTCGCGGCTGCCGCTGTGACTCATCTATAATCATCAACATGAGAAACATTCAACCTTTCCCCGCAATCATGGACGACTAGAACGGCACTCCATAGAGCACGCAACTCCACCAAGGCCAAACATGAATTGTGAATCTGCACCGAATTGTTTTAACTTTCTTCATCAAAATAATGCATCCCCTTTTTATTGTGAGATCCACATATTTCATATAACCGATATTCTCCTCTGATAAGGAGGATACGATTGCACTGCAGTTAGCAGAACTCTGCACTCCCTTCTTCACCTGAGACCCGCACCCATTAGACAGTACTACCTGCCAGTCACCCAGTATCTAAACCCCTCATCCATATCTATTTATTTAATAATTTTCAAGATCACACAACTCATGAATTCAAACTTGGGTGAAGAAGTGGTATTAGCTGTCAGTGCTGGCCTCTCTGATTCTGGTTCTGGCTCCATGCTCTGTTCTGTACCTTTGAGGCGGACCGTGATGCACTGGCTCAGAGGCTTCCTGACCAGGTCCCAGGGGGATAAAGGCAGCTCCTGGCCCGGCAACCACTCAGTGTCTCCTGGAGGAGCAAAGACACAGAGCAGAGACACAGTTAAGTCAGCATGGTGAGACTTCAGCGCATCCACTGTACATGCTCTTGTTAAATAAAGCAATGCTGCCGTCAAATCCCCAAGTCAGGTTCCCAACACCTGAGTAAACCAGGTTTAATTTGTTTTGTGCATCTGTTGATGACACCAAGAATCAAGCACAACAGAATGAACGTTAACATGTCTGAATCTTGACACTTGAGTGTTCACACTGAACACTTGAGTCAGAGTCCAAGTCTTCATTCACCAGGACATGAGTCAAGAGTCATGGGCAGTTGTACAAAGTGTAAATAAGTTCAAAGGTCACAGTCACTTCACAAGAGGATGAAACGCCAAAGGATGCCAAACACAAACTTGCATTCATGCAGTATATGTATAAAACAAAGTATATGCATAAATTATACGCACCACAATGTATTATTCATCTGCATGTTTGAATTTTTAATGTGACACAAATGTGCAAATCATTTCAGTGTCCTCATGCTGTCAGAACCATACATGGACTTTGTTGCCTTTACATCTAGAACTGAAGCCTTTTTAGATGAAACGCTATAGACATGAAATATTTATGCAAACACACTCAGTACATCTTTCTCCTCAGAAAAATACAAGGCAGCACTAAAATCAGAATAAACTCATTCTTTAAAGAGCAGCTCCTTCTCTGCAATGTTAAAGCAAATATATGGATCAGATTAAGTGTTAATTGTTTTTCATCTGGCCAAATAAGCTGGTTGATGATTACCAAAAGCATTTCATGAGAGCAATCTAAAATGGTACCTCGAATATTTACAATCACCTTACAATGATCTATGTTGCACTGCAGCAGTTTCAATCAATGACTTGAATTATTGGTTGAATATAGCTATTGAAAATAATCATCCATTCTACTCATTCCTGGGCAAAACACAGATGAAACAGAAATAACTAGAAATGTTCATGTTGCCAAAAGACTGCTGTCAAACTGAGTGAGTTCCCAACAGAGGTACAGAGGTACAGTCCTGAGCAACGCACACACAAGGATGTGTGAAATCTGTGCAGACGTGCCGAGGCAAATGAGACATGCATGCAGACACAAAGCCAGACACCAAACTGTGTGTGTGTGTGTTTGCGTGTGTGTCTGCAGTTTGATCCCGACTGACACAGAGGACAGACATCCTCCCCTTAACTGGCATCTTCCGCCCCTCCATCCCACATTTCTCCCCGCCCCATCTCATCCATTATGCATTCCTCCTCTGCCGGGGCTCGCTTTCATCATCTTCCCTAAAAACACACAATCACGCCACGCTCACTCCTCGCTGCTTGCGAGGACGGTAACAGCGTTATGGACCATTAACGTGTGACAGTGGGAGTACAAAGACATTCGAGGATGAGGACATCGATTTCCTTTTTTTTTTTTTTTTTTATCAGAGGCCCAAAAAGCCCTGCAGTGCAAAACACACACAACTCAGTCAGCACACTCATTGACTTAACACCCTTAACCGTATCCATCAAATAGCCTAATGCTTTCCCTAAACTTAATTAACACTAACACCAAGTCTTAACCCTCAGACAGCCCGTTAAAGGTGGGTCAAGAGGTGAGGACAGGGCCAAATGTCCTAACATTACAACAGGTCCTTAATCTGTAGGTTTGAAGCTCCAGTCACAGGAACCTAAACCAACTGCACAGTGATGACAGGTGGTCATCAGAAAAACACAAGCAGCAATACACTCTGCACAAGTTCCGACAGATGAATATTTCATAGGTTCAAAAAAGAACCCCAGTATCACGCGTGACATCAGCAGCAGTGATGGATAGGTTACTGAACACACCCTCCAAGCACAGGGCCCCTGAGCTGATCAAATACAATACAGTACTTTTTTTTCTTCTTCTTCTCATTTTACACAGTAAACCGTAGTGAGAGCAACTTTTATTTTTTATTGAAAGACTGCATATATGTACATAAGTGCTGTGTTTTCTATTCCATCATTCGCTTTTCATTTTCACAGGGCGCTTCACACTTCAGTGACTTTTTCCAGCAGTGCCACCTGAGAATATGCTTCATCTACAAAAAAGCCACCGGAAGAGACACGCCTAAAAACTACAATGAGACGCGAGATCACGCAACGCGCTGGAACACGCCGGGTGGCGGGGGACCACAATGAAACGCAAATTTAAGAAGAACCACTTGGAAGTGACGCGAGTGTCTGGAGCTCAGGAGGGAGAGCAGAACAAAGAGATGATGAACCACTGCAGAAAATCAAAACTGCACAGGACGGAAAAACAAATAACTGAAGTCAAACCCCAAAACTGACGTCTTACATACGACACGTGTCGCTGTTTTACTTGGAGGACGTCTGGCATATTGCTCATCTCATCTCTGACCATTCAAAGTAGACTGCAGGAAATCCCTGGTTCTTCACGGCTCTAAAGGCAGCGCTTGCGACTGGCAGCACAGAACCACTGCTGCTGTCAAAGAAGAAGTGATTTCCAGGAAAAACATCAGTTTTACTTGAGTGAAACTAATTTCTGCCATTGTCGCATGTTTTATTTGATTTATAGAGAGGTCACCGTAACTGGGGACCGTGGGCTCTCTGGGGCTCCTCTACTGAGGCGTTTTAACAACAAAGGTCTGGTATAAAAACAACATCCATCGTGTCCACCGCAGGCTTCCGTACACAACCTTCTAACAGCCACTACATGCCATCAATTTAAAAAGACCAAACGCTGGCAACACGAGCCTGCGGTTAAACAGAGCGGGAGACAACAAGAGGACACTCTGCCAACAGGATTCACCTTATCCTCCTCTGTCACATTCAGGTGCACAAGACTGTTACTGAGTGAAGAGCCAAGAGCAGCAGTTTAAGCACAAAGACAAAGAAAACCTGAGGTGTTCCACAGTAAAACGCTGCCATTTGTCTCTTTCGGTCCACTGTGAACTCAACAAGATGGATGAGAGGACAATGAGGGAAGGATGGAAGCCGCATGTGGGAAACAAGGGAAATTAACGAAAAATAAACCGTTAGCAGGAAGGAATGATGTAAAGAGCAGATTAAAATAAGAAGAAATATTTCCTCACCAATAAGGATGGAGGCGATACTGGTTGGACCAAGGCCGAGCAGGGGGCGTTGCACATGCGCATCCTCCCTCGCAGTTTGAGAATCTGCGCACAGGATGTGGAGGTGCGAGGTGAAGGCGTGGCTGAGGGCGGAGCCAAGCTGGGCCCAACGCATAGACCGGTCCACCGACACTCGGCACAGCACCAACTGGCTGCCGGGGCTCCACTTTGTCTCGTCCTCCAGGGCCTCCACAGGACACATGGACCCCGCTCCTCCTGCGCCACCTGAACACTGGAGACGCACCAGCACGCGGTACGAGTCTGCAGGAGCGCATTACTGCATTACCATCTTTTACTCAGTGTTGAGAAAGAAAACACAAGACATGACCAGCGCTTCAGTAAACATGTGCAAACCTTCTGGGGTACAGTTACAGCATAACCAGTAACAGGCAAGTTAAATGTTTAGTTTTTAAACAACAGAACTCAAGTCCCTCCCACACAGAGGCCACTCACGGAGGTTTTCCAGTAAGTCTTTGCAGTCATCAGTCGCCACATCATGGATGGTGCGATTACACTTATCTCTCCTCTCGATGTCCTGTTCACTGTGGCTGCAAAGCACCTCCAGACACTCCTACACACACACATACAGATCACAGGGATAAAACAATGCAGGAACAAGAGCAAAAATCCATTAAGTGTGTGATTTAAAAAAAACACAAGGGTGTGTGACTGCAAGTGTTGTGAAGTCACGTATCAGTGGGAGGCGCTCATTTATATTCCAGTCAGACGCTCAGTCTAGTCTGGCCTGGCGTCTCCTGCATTCTGTTAAACTGAGCGGGACGTTTGCAGACAGCAGGGCTGTTGCCCCGTTAGCTCACCACCGTGGAGACTCACGGCAGGACGTTTGTGTAAGAATAATCGGATCAAGTGTCTGTGTACTGCTCATTAATACACAGGCGATGTACACATCTTAACAACAGCAGAAGAGTGAATGAATTTGCAAAACCTATGTGAAAAGTGATTATGACTCGTGTTGGACAAAAAGTCTGTGAGTGACCCTTTGCACATTAAACAGAATTTGTTCATTCCGTTATCACCTTGAGGCCCAGGGCGGCAGCCATGTGTGCAGCGGTCCATCCGTCATTGTTGGCCTGGTTCAGCAGAGTGGCGGGCAGCGCCAGGGTGCCGGAGGGGTCAGGGGTCACAGTGGGGTCACCCAGAGGCGGGTGGCAGAGGACGAGACGTAGCGTGCCCACGTGTCCGGAGCGCACCGCCGCGTGAAGAGACGTGCAGCCGTCCTGCAGGGAGACAAGGGAGAGCTTAGATCTCATGGAGACAAACTGTTTACGAATAAAAAACGTGACCGAAGTCAACTCTTCTCCATGGCAGATATTTAACAGCATCATGTTGAAACAAAGGTGTCACTAATCTGATGAAGTTCACAACTCTATTCACTGTGTAATGAAAAAAGGAGAACTACTTTCTCACTGACCAGACTCATAATACTGTATTCAGATAATACACTTGGTCAAGACAGCAAATAAAGATTATTTTATCACTGATGTGCATTAGAATTCATACTCTCAATTGGGTTTCCCTGGACACTGGTCAGTGACTTTAAATTAAACAAGTGGTCATTAAGTCTGTACATGTTTATCTAATGTCAAATCGAATAGCGTTCACCAGAGCACAAACTGCCTTATTCTCATGAACTTCTTTTAGTTTTTACTGAGAGAGGATAAAAAGAAAAACTCAGTTAAACACCTCAGCTAGAAAATTTGCATTTGCTGCTGTCAAAGGAAACAGATCACCTGCATAGAACTGAAAACTTAAAAGAAACTGCACTGCATATTCAGACTGTATGCACTTATTTAACCCAGTGCAGAACACCTACTCAACGTGAAATCATTACGTTTGACCCGCCACACGGGCCAGTGTCTAAAAATACGTCTGTGCTGTAGAGGTCGGGCATGCTACAGAGACTCTGGCAGCTCTCAGGCTCGGCAGTGGGAACCAGGCTAAATGTAGAACAAAGCAGGTAACTAAATATAAGAGGCAGATCACACGCTGCCACCGCAATTAATAGCCCCCTATGGTTACCATGGAGACCCAGGAAGCCCATATATCAATGAGCTCGCACCTTTCAGACAGAGGAGCCCCAGAGAATAGTTAAATCCTTTAAGTGGAGCAGTGTAAGTGAGAAACTTCAGGGTGAATGAGGAATGAAGACGCAGTGAAATTGTGCCATTTGCATGGATGAATAATAATTACTAATTCATACTAATTCATTCAGTTAGGTTTCATTGATATTTTTTAATCATCTGCATTCTAATGAAAGAGAATTATGAAACATCTCTTATTCAGACAAAAAAAAAAAAAAAATCACACACCATGTGAGTCACCAACATACTGGAATAATAATTCAGTGTGTCACCTTCCATCACGCGGTGAATATGGCAAAGTGGACTCACCGTGGAGGTACGGGAGCGATCGGCTCCGGCGCAGAGCAGGACCTGGACGCAGACCAGCTGTCCCGCCTCACAGGCCAGAAAGAGGGGGGTCTGCCCCCCCTCCGCCGCCGCTACATCCACGGCGGCTCCCGCAGCCAGCAGCGCCTCCACACAGCTGGAGGTGAGCAACACATATGTACTCAGGCTTGATAACATGGCTACAAACAAACTAAGGTACAGTCAGTGAGAAGCGTACACCTTTAGACTGCAGCAGGTAAGAGACAGCCGTATGTATGCTTGTATTGATTCATAGCATAATATATAATAATTGTTGGTCGATTAAAAGTCAGAAAAGAAAACTGACGATCGAATCAGCAATTCGCCAAAATACAATGAATACATCCAACTCTGATCAGCACACATACCTAATATAATTCATACACGTGTTACAAATCACGGACACACAGACACAATAAAGGCTCCAGAAACCGGGAACTAAGTCAATCAGCTCCATGAGCAGTGAGGCAGAGACAAATGCAGCTCATGCGAGGAAAACGGATCATGTGACCGCCACAGAACAAGCGAACCTCAATGAAACTGTGTTTGTGTGTCGGCATGCCTTTGGATACCCCCCCCCCTCCTATAAATAACTGTGATCAGATATTACAACACTGCACATTCCCCAGCTGGTCCTGGGCATCTTGTTGTTTGGCAAGCACACACATGCCACTAGTGGTGGTCTCTGGCTGAAATGTTGGCCTTCTGACTAATGACCAGAACTGACTGTGGGTGTGTGGATTACAGGGGCCAGCAGAACTGAATGCTGCAAACATTCAGGGCCCAGTGTCCGTGGTGAACTGGGTTTGTCTGGGAGGATTCACTTCCTGGGGCCCCACAGTGATGCAGAGCTGCTCACGACCACACAGTCACCACTGTGTGCCAAATAGCCACTGGGGCTCAGATGCAACCAGTGTTGCCACAGCAGCAGGGCGGACAAGCTGCCATTGCTTTTGGCACAGAAACTCTGCATGGTTACCGGCATCGACCCGGCGGTCAGATTTCACACATGGGAGGTTCCAGCTGTGCTCGTCTCATAGCAATATCTGTCATGACTCATTGAATGAAAAAAAAATATATATATATATATAATAGCTGAACCTCTAACGTGTACTGAATGTGTTTGTGAGGCCAATGTGAGAGACTGACATAGAGATTAGTCCCAAAAATGAGACAACTGTACCCCAGAATACTCAATACTTCATGATCTGCTACTGTGTACTCGTGTGGCAGCCATTGTTTAAAATACTGTGCCCAGACGAGGCTGGAGTAGAGGTTAGGACAATAGAGATTATTGTCTCAAAAAGGACAACATTTCAGCTGAGATCACCCACACCTGCTTCCTGATGGGTTCTTATGATTGACCACCAGCAGTTTGCCCAAGGAAATACATCTCTGCTGTTGCTTTCAATCATTTATAATATTTCCTAAGAGTCCACAGTCTGCTTCCTGTTTACACCGGCAAACACATGCTGAGTTTACGTCAATCATCATATGTGTTTTCAGGTGTGTCAGCATAGATATTACGGTGATCGCAGATACTGTATCATGGTATGGAGCGTGTGTGAGCGTGTGCAGTAGGAGCTCACCTGCTGTGGCCGTGAGCAGCGGCCAAGTGTAAAGATGTGAAACCATTTTCATCCGATAAATCAGCAGGCGATCCCGAAAACAGCAGCAGCTTCACACACTCTGAAAGAGAAACGACAGAGGAAGAAGTCAGCCGATGAAGCAACAGCCTGCTGTTGTTACAACATGAATGAAAATCTGTGACAGAGTCTAAAACCACCAATAATTTATCTGGACATAAACACACCCTGAGGAGCACAGACACCAGTTTACCTCAGTGCTACGGATACTATGTACAGATGTAACAGAAGCTAGTTAAATGTTAGTTGAATATTAAATGCAGATCTTCTGTTCCACTCACTTCAGCCACATAAAAGATTTTTTGGAAAGGGCTTTTCTGTCTAAAATTATGAAACATCCCCGCGTATGAAAGGAATGGCAACATTTCAGACCCTCTGCACTTTAAAGCGAGATAAATCAACAATGACTGTCTGAGCCTTCCAATACTACATTTCCCATGAGTCTTAGCTCCAGTGGGTGGTCTTTAATTCTTGTTATAAAGACCAAGTTGTTGAAGTTTAACTCTCCACTACTGAAGAGCAGCCATTTATTCATCTTTAGCATGGTTTCAGACAGCAAGATAAAGCAGGCCTGGACATTGAAAGGCAATTCAAGAGGAAACACCAGTGCACAGGTACAATAACAGTTTGTGTATTAATACAACACAATGGCCGCAAAGCAGCTGAGAACCATTCTACCAATCTTCTCATATATAGACCTTTTAGTAAAAACGGTTCAAATTATTGGATCAGATGAGGCAAGCAACTGGAGCTCAAGGACAGTGAAATATTGATGCTGGAGGAAGTGTGCATGTGTGCTTCTTAATGTATCTGTGTGTGTGTGTGTGTGTGTGTGTGTGTGTGTGTGTGTAGTACAGCTGTCCTTCAGCTTCATTAGTCACATTCATGGATCAACACTCCTGGACTGACAGTGTTACTAAACATCTCAGCAGGGAAGCATCTTATGAGCGTGTGTGTGTGTGTGTGTGTGTGTGTGTGTGAGAGGGCTGAACAAGCATGCATTTGAGATCTGTACCGAGGTGCACAGCCCTGACATGCCATCTCATTTAATGGCAACCAGTATAATGGGAAACTGCATATTTTGTGAATGTTATTTGGATAAATAAATCCCTGGCAGCAAACAAAGACATTCAAATTCATACAACAAACAGCTTTTACTTCCAGAGCTTAAATAAATAACTATTGTGTCCCCCAGTAGATTGCATGCTTTTTTTATTTAAACATGTTTTTACTTTTCTTTGTTTAATTGATCAATTTGCTGTAATTAATTTAATTTTCCCTGCTAAAATAATTGAAAATACAAGAATATTAAATTCCACATATACAGGAAATATATTTTACTCATAAAATGCAACTTTCTCCAAGAGATCCTCCTTCAACCGTTAAAGGATGTAGCATATTGATGTGTCCTTCAGTAGCTTAAACAATGGACAGCATCTTAGCTGTCCACTCAAAGCTGTTAATGAAAGACCAGTTACCTGTGTGTCCGTTCTGAGCAGCAGCAAACAAGGCAGAGGTTTGGTTGTGGTTGTGGTTGTGGTAGAGATGGTGGTCTTGGTCAGGAGGGTCGGGGTTGTTCTCTATGGCGGTGGTAGAGGTGATGTTGGTGGAGGTGGTAGTGGTATTGGTGGTGGTCGGGTCTGGTTGGTTAAGCAGCATTGACAATAAAGTGACATTTCCCTGGGAAGCAGCTTGGAGGAGCAGGGGGTGCCCGCCGTCCAGGGCAGCAGGCCCACCGCCACTTAAAGAGGAGACTACGGAGGGACACCAGCCTGCAGGGGGAAGGAGGAGCAGGAGCAGCACAGGTTAAACTAGGAGGAGGAGGAGCAGGAGGAAGAGGAGTTGACTAGAAGTGCTGAGCGTGGAAGAGTAAAGGTTTGAAAAAAAAAAAAAAAAACGGTGGAAGGGAAGGAGAACACACTTCAGATCCATTCATACAATCTCTTTTGTCTGAACAGCAGGTGAGAACAAGGCATTAAGAGTTAAATCATATACCATATATCTATTTACCTCAGCAGACACACACAGCTAACGGCCGAGTGAGTTGAAGCTCATGCGGCACAACAAACAGCCTCATATCCATTTTTGTTTCTTTACTCTGATAGAGGTTCTCCAATTTCAACAATGCCAAATAAGTTAGATTGAATAAGAGGAAAAAAATGTCTTCAGTATCTTTTAAACTCATCAGATCTGAACATAACTAAATGAAATGAGTGAGGTGCCAACTGTCTCAATGTATTAGATTAAAAACATTGTTTGTATTTTTCACATGAATTTAAGGTTTTCCAGTTGTTGTGGAAGTATCTGACAAAAAGACAGGAAATGACTCCACATGCTTAAGTCTGGACAAAAGATTCATCACATTATTAAGCAGATGATTGATCACATTCATCTTCCACATAATATGTGGACAAACACACGCATTGATAGAAAGCATTATTCTCCAGACGCAAGAACAACAAACACATAAAAAGATGAAGAAATAAAAAGAGTAATCGCTAAACCCAACAACAAGCTATTAACCACACAGTTTAAGTTCTACTGAAAGGTGTCATACTAAATGAGCCATGGATTCATGTTGTTCTGAACTATGGAGGATCAAAATTGGTGCGACAAAGACAGAACAGAGAATCTTGATGGACTGAATACGGAAACAGAACAGAGAGTAAAGAAGTCGTGCAGCAGAGATCTCAAGGACCTGGGTTATGGAAGCCTCTGGTTAACCCACTACCGCCCACTCAGACAAAGTGGAATTGAAAAAACGTAAGGGCTACAAAGCTTTTTTTGCCTGCTGACATGAGAGACTGTGGCCTGGCTTGAAATTGTGATGAATACATAAAGCAGCAGAATTTCCCCAAAGTGCTTCAGATTTTGTTCTTTATCAGATTTGAAAGTGGGAGAGATGCTGCAATCAAATGCAATGAAATTGAGAGAGTTTGCAACACTGGTGTTTTCAAATTTTTGTCCTCAGTATGCAGGAATCAAGATCTCATTATTCTAGTCCAACAGCGACTTTAACACTGCTCTGGAGTTTAGTTCAAATTGGCAAACATATCTATTACACTGATAGTCGAATCAGGACACATCTGCATGAACACAACAGGAAATTCTATCGGGCTATATACTATATATACTATATATTTTACACATTTTACCGGCCATTTTGAGGATAATTATATTCCAGTTTATTACTCCATCATTTCTTTCAGATATTATTACTCTAAATACAACAGAGGTCAAAACAAAACGTCTGGGCAAAACAAAGCTGAAGCATAACACACTAAGCAAACTAAATTAAAATATGCATATATATTAACATTTGAATATCTTAGTAAGAATATTTAAATTTAACTCAAATTATACTTGAAACTGCAATGATAGATAGGAAGTAGCAAAGCACATTTACTTCTTTTTTTTTTTTAGGTACCTGTACTTCTGAGTTGTTTGTTTTCACTTGTTTCCTTCCCACATCTAAACAGCCTTTTCTTCAAAACAGGCTCACATTCATTTTGTAATAAAATTTAATGAATTTGAGGGGAATTACCAATTTTTATAACCAAACAATTTGCAGCTATTTCAATTGAGATCAATAACACACTTTTGAAATAATACCAACGTTGTAATAAACTGGCATTATTCTGTGTTAAATGCTGCAAGCACATGACAAGGTAAATATTAATGCTAACATTTATATCAAAATGACTCAATCACATACATATTTGTGGTGATGATGAGACAGGAAGCAGAGTAGACAGACATGAAGCATGCAGGAAGTGGAAGAGAGGACATGGCATGCTACTGGAGGATGGTAAAGGGCGAGGGAAGGAGAGAGCAGCCTCTGGCATCAGCTTCAGAGAGGACAGGGGTTACTGGTAGGAATCCTACAGACCCATCAGAGCATACGTGTGGGGAAAGGTCTGGTTTGCCTGAATTCACCCTGACATGCTCCTTCTGCTGTGACATATCACATATGTTAGCGACATGTTGTGAATGTCCGCTGCTGATACTGACAACTGACACAGCTAACGTGACAACATGGGAGACGAAGGTTGCCCAGAGCGAGGACATATTAAGGGCAGAGAAAGAGAGAAGAGTAGAGAGAGAGTATGCAGCGAGAGACATTGGATCTTGAGTAAACTGATTTGACCCGTGTGCTATTCTGCATCGCATTCCTGTGGGCAGACCACTTTCCCTGTGACCTGATCGCTATGCTAAGCTAAGCTAAGCTAAGCTAGTGCTGAGGAAAGACAGTCATAGAGAAGAGGCAGTTTGGAGGTCTGGAGGGAGAGGGAGCATAGAGGAGCCCCTTTACCTGATGCTGTTGCCAGTGAGCTGCCTGCTGAGGCACGGGGGCTACGGGAGGATGGAGCACTAATGGAGGAGGAGGTGGAAGGGGGGTTTATGGAGGAGGGGCTATTGACAGTGGTGGCAGGGCTGATGATGAGGGGGCACTCTGCACATGCTGCTGCCGGCTGCCGCTGAGGGCTCCGGCCAGGCCCTGGGGAGAGGGAGGGGCAGGCACCCACCTGAGAGGCCGTCAGGGCTGGGACCAGGTCCAGGGCAGGTTTGGGCGGCAGCTGGGGCGTGGTTGGTTTTAACCCAGCCCCAGGGGAGCGGCTGCTGTCTCCCACCACCTTGATGGGTGGATGAGGAGGAGAAGGGGTCTGGGAGAGCCCTGGTTTTTTGGGAGGTATAGGGGGAGGGTTTCCTCGGTCGATCCTGGCCACCGTTGGCGACTTGAGGCCAATAGGGTGGCTCAGGCGACCGGGAAAAGGACCTCCCTCTGAGGCAGAGTGGGGCAGGCCTGGGCGTAGGGGTCCAGAACCTCCTGCTGGAGGGCTGGTGAAGCGTGAGAGAACCTGCGTGACTGTATGACGCGCTTGCTGCTTAGCGGCAAAGTTGTCACGGTTGGTGGGGGAGAGGTCACGTGCTGGAGGACTCTGAGATGACGTGCCGTTTTGGTCCTGTTCTTGGAACTTGTAGCGGGCCGCCTGGACACGGGGACTGACCCCGCTGGGCAAGCCATGGGGGGCTTGGCCCTCTGAGCCATTCTCTGTTTGTGCCAGTCCTCCTGAGCTGCTGTGGACGATTCCCCGGCCAGATGTCTTTGGCAAGCTCAGGCCCACATAGTTGGCAGGGGTCGGTTTGACGGGTATAGTGAGGGGGGTCTTCTTTGGACCCTCAACCTCAGTGGGGGGCAGGTCCGTTTGGCAAGATATTGTTCGAGACAGAACCACTACAGAAACAGGCATCAGAGCTTTAGGTTTTGGTGGCGGGCTGGTGGCAGCAGCAGGGTGGGCCACAGCAGCATCCTTCCCTTTGCCCCTTTCAGTTCTGAGCTGCTCCACCTCCTGCCGCAGATTCTGATTCTCTGTCTCCTCACGGCCCAGTCTGGCACGCAGTTGTTCCCGCTCTGTGTCAAACTCTGACAGCTGTTTCTCCATCTTGGCTTCCATCTGTTGGCTATGCTGCCTCTCAGTGCTCAGCTCCTCCTGTAGACGTCCAGAGGTGTGACTCTCCTCATCCAGGCGTGCTTGGAGCTCATCAAAGCGCTGCGACTCCTCGACCACCCGGGTGGCAAGCTGCTTGCACTCTCGCACTAACATCATGACAATGTGTTTGTTCTTCTCACGTTCATCCTTGAGCTGCGCCGTCAGCTTACGGTGTTCCTGTTCCAGACTCTGAAGCTGCAGTTTCTCCATCTCCAGCTGTAAGAAGAGATAAACATTCAATCAGAAGACAATAGAACTTTTAGCAGTGACATTAGCTACGTTCCAAAACTACACAGACAATGGGAAATACCAGGGACATTGTACCATGGGCTTGGGTTATCTGAGTTGGCCATAACTGAGGCAGACAACATGGCTCATTAAAAGAGACAGGAGAGTTAAATGGATAAAGGAATTTTTCACAAATAGAGGACGATTGATTCATCCATGGGGGCACTTTGGTAGTCAAATGTATCTATTCAGAGACAGTGTCTCTACATATGGTTGAATTTCAATGACTTGTCAAAGCCCTGGCGTCTATATCTGGGGCACTGCTGCTATTGTTGGCTCAGAGCTGGCTTCATAGAGGGTAACAGGGCTTAACCAGGGAGCTCGGCACCCAATTGCAAAAACCCCATCGCTCTTACAAGCCTCAAAATGAGACCCCCCTCCATCCTTCCCTTCTGTCCTGCTCTGCTCCTCCACCTTCCGTGTTGTAAACCATAAGGGAGTACATGTCACCGCCAGCTGATGCTGAGGAGCCAGGCTTTAAAAGTGACGGGGACCGCAGAGGGAACGCCAGTTGTTACTCAAAAGGAGGTGCTACGACTAGCTGCTAATTGGGTGAGGATTATGTCTGCTGTAGGGCAGCCTAATACCTCTGAAGAACAGATTTAGGTGCTGACACAATGAGCAGTGCTTCATAAATTGCAAACAGCAATTACATACTATGACAGAAATGCAATGCTGGGAAAGCTTTTGTAGATCTTTCAACTACTAAGGCCTGTTCAGACCTGGTATTAACATCCATCTCGAGATGAGATGATGAGTGGACAGCTCTGAGCTAGTCTGTTCACAGTCGGTATTAAAATGCATCGTGACTGTGGCTCCTGTGGGCACTTGTAATCAGATCACAGCTCAACATGCAAATGACTGTTTGTGTTTCATGACAAAACAATGTTGCTATTAGCCAGCCGGGATCTGATGTTTATTTACGCGTGAGAGAGAGCAAAAGCAAGCAAACAAGACACTAAGAAAAAACAAGAGGGTATCTATCAATACAATAACAAAAGACATAAGTTAGATGAGGGCAGCACGGAGGTTGTTCTCCCCAGTCCAAGACATGCATGTCAGATCAGATCTAAATTGCCTTTAGGTGTGAATGGTTGTCTGTCTCTGATGGACTGACTTGTACCCCGCCTCTCTCCCCCAATGACGATGGACAAGCAGTTGAGAATGAATGATTTAATATTTAGATGATGTCAATGACCAAAGGCGTTATTGGCCTTTGGGTTTATGCAATAATGACTCACTGGAACAATGGCAGACAGCACGGTGCAAAGTCATCCACATAGACAAAGACTGTGATCACCAATTGAATGAGATGAAACACCAACTCATTTTTGTGGTGATAACGTGGAGTCAGCTCAGGTCACTCTGTTACTCGTGGGACCAAGGATCCCCTGTTGCTTAATGAAATATTCAGTAAAGATTATAAGTAGAATCCTCCTTGAAAGAGAGTCTATCCTTACACCTGAAAGCTGTAGCAATGGCAGCACAGTAAAGCAGCCTGTTGTGCAGAGCTAGGGATGAAAGGAGAAGGAAACAGGGGAGGTGGCCTGAGTGCTATTTTAAGAAAGGGGAATTTCAGCACCAGTGGTCGTGACCTTGCTTCTAAATCCAGCTTCACATCACAACATCAGCAACACTTTGACAGCCTGTTTACCCACAGAACTGCCAGTGTATTTTCCTGTGACAGGGCAGGGGTGAGGGGGGGCTTCATCTTTTCATGACTGGTTTGAAAAGGAAGTGATGAAGGAGTGGGAGGTGTCTTCATCTCTGTTAACCGATTCTGAGCATGTTATGTACAGATGCCTGCCTGCCTTCAGCTTGCCTAAGACCTCATGGATAATTCAGCAGCTTACTCACCAGTGGATGACAAGAGTGGAAACGGATGGAGGGGGGATAAAGATAGCTCCGACAATCCCGGTGAAATTCACTCTACCCAGCAACCAGATGATCCCTCTAGATACATTGAGCCTGAGTTGTTCAGCATTGTTGCTTTGTCATCGGTCAAGGTAATGATTCATCCTGGTCTGATGACCTCATACCCTGCTGCTGACATGCCACCACGTGATGTTGATATCTTTTGTGCTAAACAGGTGAAACGATAACGGACTGTGCAATACTTTAATGATTATGGTAAATCAATAGGTAGAATTTGAAAAACTGCCACAACCAGTCTGCAGACAACCAGCTATTACAGGGCACATGCACTCAACTAAGCTGCATCATATTCATTACTCACACATTCTGTAACAGTGCAAGTGCCGTTCTTAAAGTGCATGCCGTGTTGTTAATATCACCATACCCCCTGTGCACATCCCGTACAAATGTCCTGATAACGAAGTCTCTTCGTTACTTCATTCTGGCATTCTCACATCCAAACACTTTCACACATCCACACAGAGGTCGAGAGGCAGAGATGGGACAAAGCCATAGCAGACTCAGTTCTCACAGCCACACAATCCTAAAGAGACGTGGGATACACACATTAGTCTCATTGGTATAATGCATTCTCTAGCCCCTTATCCTAAGCTTCACTATCAAAACTGCATGTGTAACCCAAACGCTTACCCTGAAATAGCCAATTAAAAGTGGGGCAGAAAGAGAGGACAAGCTAAAATGTCCACAATTTCCCAAAATATCCCCACTCATCAACATCTTAGTAAGAAGAAGTTAAAGCACCTTGTCACAGGTCAAATAACCAACTGACACCCCTAACATCTGGCTTTTGTCTGCAGTATGAATGGATTGAATGAACATTCACTCCTTATTTAAATTATTCAGCAATAGACAGGTGTTAAACCGACTTCTCTGCTGATCAGCAGTTATGATGCGAATTGAACTTGGAAGCATTGGCACATAGGTACCATAAACTGTTATAGTCCTTGGGAAGAACCTGCAACAGCAAATTTTTGGTGCGAGGTGAGGTGAGGGAGCTTCACAGAGTTTGGGATGTTGTGAGGTGAAACATGATACAAGGAGGAAAAACAAGAGAGACACACAGGTTTTTTTTTCCTGTGGCCTATGCATGTATATGCACATTTTAGTGTAGAGAAGTAACCTTATATTGTGTTTATTTAAAACAGATTGTTATTATTGGCACTCCATTACATCTGTCTGCAAAGTGCTGTAATAAATAATATGTGGGGTTCAGTTGATAAGTGGTAGATGTATTTGGCCCAAATGTTTCTTCTTCAACACGTTTTGTTATGCTGATGATCTGTGTGCCAGAAATTCCATACAAGGAGTTTAAACAAATCCTCTAATATAATATAATAATTATCACAATATCAGACAATATCACAACATCCAGCTCCAACTGCTCAATATGGACCCACACCACCAGAAGCACAGGATATATAAGTTTCTATGTAAGAGTTAGGGGTTAGCTCAAACACAAACCCTCCTATCTGGCTTCTTACCCTCTTCTGACGGCTCTCAGCGGCTGCCAGCTGGGATGACATACGCTCCTGCATCTTCCTGCAGTGCGCCATGACAGCCTCCAGGACAGAGATGGGGCTGGAGCCCAGGGGCCGTCGTTCCGTGGCTCCTCCGGGGACCCCACACTCAAAGTCCCGCTGCAGTGCCAGGAAGGGGTCGGTCAGGCTGTAGTGGCCGTACCGCTCCTGGAGGAACACCTCCTTTCTCTGAGCCTAGGAGAAGAAGAAAGATAAGAAAACATGATTTACTTGCTCCGTGGGTGAATAGATCCCTTCACCCTAGATCCCATCTCTTGCAGCTTGTCATTCAGAGAGCGCTTCATGTCCTAAGCGCCCTCAGTTAGCATGTTCTCTGACATCAAACAGACATAATAAGAGAGCACGCACTTATTTATGGTTGTAATGAAGCTTTGAGCGTGACACCACTCTACTTTTAAGTTCAAGTCGATTCAGCACCCAGCCCTTCCCTCACCCTCAGGACCACACTCCCTCCACCGTTCTGTGGTTCAGAGGGAGGTTCGGGCCATCGAGCCGTGCTACTGCCCCTCGCAGACCCCCACCCCATCTCTGACCGCTGCGAGCACGCCTGCATCACCGCCAACCACTCAGCACCGCAACAGGGCCGCCGCTCTCAGATTACACAGATGAGATGGTGATGGGAGATAGAGTCCTCCGAGCGTGTTGGAGGTGAGAGCAGGAGGCCTGCGGTGTCATTCCAGCATAATGTTAAACTGAGCGATCACAGCCAGAACACGTATCATGGGTTCATTCAAGGCCCAAACTGAGCCCCAGCCAAATACTTCAAAAAATATTTTGTGGCGGATTTAACTAGACTGGCCTCAACCGCCAGCAGACATCAAGCAGGATGGAGAAATTCTTCAACTACACAGCTGCTACTTCCAACGTATACCATTCATCTTGCAGCTCTGACTTCCAGCTGAATGTAAACAGAATGATGTTCAGCAGATGCTGTGCGAACAGCACGCGAACGCTGCCTGAAGGTTATGGCCAGTAACAGCAATGACAATTCCAACTCAGAGAAAAGAGCAGTAAATGTGTCATTTGAAAGCTCAGAACTCAAAACTTTTGGAGACATCTCAACATAAATAAACCAATGAACAATGTCTTTCCTCTTCAGCACATATTCAATGATGTTGCTTTGAGCCAACATTAAACAAGGAATTACTTTCATGTTCAACTGAATCAGACTGAGTGACTGACTGATATTTGCCCCTCTGTGCAAATAGTGGACCCTGATTTAGAAAAGTCCTGGATCAGCCACTGTCAGATGATTCAAGGTTTCCATCAGCCCCCTGTGAGGAGAACCAGCAGGTGTGACACCAACATTTAAAAAAGGAAAATCTGAACTGAAATGTCATTGGTTTAATGTTTACTTGCATTCTCATTGGTTGATTTTTCTGGCAAAAAATACTCTTCCTGTGTATTTATATTTATATACACACTCCATTTATAGTGAAAAGTAGAGATACATCAACTATGTTGCAGGCCTGCATTTTACACCCTTCTTCCTGAACTGCGTAGTACAATAATTTATACTTTAAATTCAAGTTAGTGGGAGTGGATGTTTATTTTTTATCCTTGTCTAATATCATATGAATGGAGGGAGATTCACACCCCAACAACCTCTCCTCCTAGCCAAGTTTCAAAAACAGGTGCTCACTCCAAATAGCAAGATGAGTCTGAGAACGATCCCGTCAACCATGGACTGTGATGGAGCTCCTGCAGATAAAGTCCAGTGTTACCCAAACTGCTGCAGTGGGCATCGCTCGGTCCTGAGTAGAGTTACAGAAACATTATCCCTCTCCAACATGCCTTCAACCATTCTGACCACAACCAGATGACCACCTATCCAACGGTCAAATAACACCTGACCAAACCCTGACTTGGCTGCATTGCAGCAGCTGCATGGACACCAAAGGTTCTGACCGTGAGTGGTGATGAGAGAGTGTCCCTGTAACTCAGGGAGGGAAAGAAAACAGCAGGAGGCTCCAGACATCAAGTCCACACAAGCACAAATGTAGAGTTAAGGAACATAAGAGGGAGGAGATGATGATTTCTGTGGCAGACTCATGCTGCGTTAACCACTCTAAGAAGGTTTTCAGATCTCAAAACCTCAAGTTGACTCTTGCTCTTGCTCTTGTCAATGCTGAACACTTGTTGCACCTATTGATTTTTTTAATCAATTGACCTAATGCTCTATTTTTTGATGAATCCATTTATTACAATTTTATTCATAAAACTGTCAATTATAGTTCATTTAAATAGAAACAAGCTTGACAAAAACACAGTACGCACTCTTCCATAAAATATAGGACAGTCAGAACCCCTAATCACCCCTTTAACAGTCCCTTATAACCCCCCCCCCCCCCCCCCCCCCCCCCCCTTTTTTTTTCTCGTCCCCCGTCCCCTAATTTGTTCCTTTCAAATTAGGGGATGAGATCAATCAACATTAGCTGTGTAACCACAAAATAAGTAAAATTCTTTCTGGAGAATTATCAAAACAGTTGAGCTGTCTGTCGTCATCTGAGGGTATAATTAGTGCAATTTGTGTAACACTGAATGTTTCAACACATTTAAAACAGCTAGAGTAGTACACGATGCCATGTGCTGCCACTGTTTACTAATGTAAAGACAATAAGCTGTGCAGACAACCACAAAGGTGCTCAGTTCAAAATAGAAATGCGTCTGGGTCAGGTCCCCACTACTTTCCAACTACATCCTACTCTTCCCTTCACAAAACCGACTTCAAGAGTATATAACAGTTTGGAGAGGCTTTCTTTGACAGTGCAGAGAGCAGTGACTCATTTCTATCAGCTACATAAGACTGGAGTGAAAAGAATATTTAATAACTAGGAGAGAGACATTTCAATGAAAGGCGGAGGCGAGAAAACAACAAAGCACCAGAGACCGAAGGACGGAGAGGAGCAGGCGGCAGGAAGGTGTTGCCAAAGAAGGAGATGACAAGAGTTTGGAGAACAACACACACACTATGAGCAAAGCAGAGCTAAGACTGATGGTGTATCCTGACAAACTGAGGCAGAGCTCGACGCCGATGTTCTGGCCGTGAACAGGCCAGTATAAACACACCATAAAAGAAAAGTAGCTGTGGAAACAATCTAACGCTCTCTCTCTCTCTCTAATAAACACACACCTTTAGATTTGGTGTATGTTGGCCTCATCTCCTTGCCTCTGTTAAAAGTTGACCACTAATCACAGAATAAACATGTGAAACTGCACTAAAAGATTTGCCCCATGCACCAGTTAGAAATTTGCTTCCTGCAATCATAATTCAGTCCACATAAACTAACATTTTCGGATCAAGTAGTCCATCCCAAGCTGTTCATTGACAGAAACACAGTAATAATCTGGAATGATTCCCAAGTTGGTGCCTTTTCATTTTATCCAATTAATAGGTCAAACAGATCCTCACAGATAAGAGGCTAAATCAAAGTAATGTTTGTCTGTTTTTTTACTCAGCAGAAATAATACAATCATCAAAGCATTTGCCAGCTCAGTCAGTTCTGAACTCAAGCACAGCAGACGATTCATTTTGTGCAGCTGAATCCCAGCAGCAGGGAAAGCACCATCTGAACCATCCAAAGGTGATCCTCTCCAAAGCTGCGGTAAATAATCAGGAGTGATGCAGGCCACTTTTAAACCACCTTTTGACTCTCAGGATGTTCCAGTAAATATTTACACAGAACCTGAGCCCATTCCAGGTCCCGGTCTACCAGCTGCTGCTCCTCACTTCCACGTTAGGGTCAGTACTTATCTCGCTGACCAAGGTTTTTTGGTTGTTACTTAGTTTGTACGTTCAAAATAAAGAAAAGCTCATTATTTTCATAATACATAATCAACATTCCCCTCCCAAATCATGATGTAAATGATTAATCAAGATTCAAAGATGAGATGATACTGTGGCTGCAGGAATAAACGACCATCATAGTAGATCATCTAAAATCAGTAGGTTAACTCAGTGTTAGGACGCTCCATCAACTGTGTGTTCAATGCTCATCTGAATTGGCATATTTGAATTTGTTTAGTCTAATAATAATAATAATAATAATGAGATCAATATGCATTTGTCTTGATCTCCTGAAATTTTTATTTAAAATGTTCTACTGTTCGAAACAGCCATGTAGTAAAACAGCATTTTCATGTAATATCAATTGATTCAATCATAAAACATCGCAGGGCCGAGTTCCACATTGTTGGTGACACCAAAACAAACCAAGGAGAAGCTAACCATTCCTCTTATTCCACCCTATACGTCGCTCTTCCTGTTTGTCAATACCTCCTGGTTGTGAGGCTCAGGGTCATGGGTCACTCTATTACAGCATCCTGCTGAGGAGCTAAATCCTTTGGGAGCTCATCAGCTGTCACACACACTCTGCTCCCCTGAGGCTCTATTGATCCCATAGATCCATCGAGCGCCGTTAGAGGAGAGCCACAATGCACGGTACAGGCTTTAACTCTCGGCCGACAGAGCGCCAGCCATTTCTGTTTGATACAGTTGAATTAAGTTGTTTACCTGTTGGTTCAGATGAGGATAATGTCACTGTATTTACAAGAGAAGAAACAGTAACTGTATGGTATTTACAAGTGCGGCCACGGCGCAGGGCTTGGAGTAAGATCTCAGTCTGTATTATTAGCATCAACCTTTACAGGCATGCTGCACTCAGTGGGTGAGGGGGTTCAGGGACAACAGCCAGAGGGAAAGCAGAGAAAGAGTGATGGATCACTGCAAAAGTAGAAGGTAGAAGAGGGATAGGTGGTGGGAGGTGGAGATAATCGCAGCAACGAGGGACGGCTTAGCAAAAAAAAAAAAAAAAAAAGAATTCCGGCGGAAATGAAAGTGCGACAGAGAGAGCGGCTAAACAGGAACGAAAAAAAAAAAAAATGGGGCAAAGAAAGAGCCCTTGGCGGAGAAAACAGCACCATGTAATGTATTCAATTCAAGTGTCTCATTCAACCCCTTTTATTGACTGTGTGAACATCACGTCAGTGGCCGGCAGCCAATCACGCCACAAAATTCACCACGGGCCAAACAGAGGAGCTGTTCATGTTCGTAAAAAAAAAAAAAAAAAAAAATGGGGCAAAGAAAGAGCCCTTGGCGGAGAAAACAGCACCATGTAATGTATTCAATTCAAGTGTCTCATTCAACCCCTTTTATTGACTGTGTGAACATCACGTCAGTGGCCGGCAGCCAATCACGGCACAAAATTCACCACGGGCCAAACAGAGGAGCTGTTCATGTTCGTAAAAAAAAAAAAAAAAAAAATACAGAGGATGGAAGGAGAGGGAGGAGTCTGCTGTCGGCATGCTTGACTTTGTTTCCAAAAGGCAGAGGCATGGTTGGAAAATGTGGGAACATGGAGACCAGACAATGACAAGGACCCCTCCACCACTACTAAATACTGAGAGGTACAGCATATAAAGAAGGACAACACGTCTTCTCTGCATCCCACTACCCAAAAGGAAGCCACGCGACCTTTCGTAACATTTAAATACATCTCACAGGACTTATTGATGTCTTCTTGATGCTAATATACTTCTCCAGTATTGCATTCACCTTTGTGCAGTGAGCAGCAGTCCAGTGGAATATAATGAGAATAAATGGAAGGGGCAGGGAGCCTGGAGGAGTACAGTACAATCACAGCTGCTAAAGCTGCAGTGCTTTATCGTGCAAATAGTCCTAAGTGGTGCCGGTTTCCAGCCGCAGGGCCTCTAATCAACACTTCCTGTCAGCTGCTCCACTGCCGGTCACGCCTGTGCTGAGGCTCGCTGGGAGGACAGTCGCGTCAATACATCGACCTCTCCCTCTCCCTCTGCCGGCCCTTGTTTCAGCCACACAGGGTCGAGACAGTGTGGTGTGGTTGTAGAATACGCCCTGTTCAGGCCACCGTTTCCACCTTTACACTGAAGCAGCTCAAAGTTCTGGTATTTTGTGATCAAGTCAGTGCCTTGCCCCAGGACAGCTGGGATTCCAACATTTGATCAGCTGCAATTATTCTGTGTAATTACATTTTGAACTGAGGGTTGGTGGTTTTTATTTTCAGTTATTTTTAACTCTGCAAAAGAGGTTGCGCTCTCATTTGGTTTGTTTGTTTGTTTGGTCCAGATCCATAAATGTTTTCTCCTCTTCATTTTTCTCTTCTCCAAATAGAAATCTTAATCTAGTGAATATAATTGGTGTTTCATGAGTGGACCATAGGGACTTTGTGACGTTACTTTACATGTGAATCTCTTATTTCCATTGGTTCCATATATGGTGTGGGTGTGATCCAGTTACAAGTCCAATAAGCAACTGAACAAATTACCTTTTAAACTTTTACAACATTATGAATTTAAATAGAAAAACTAAAAAACTGTTGCAAAAGATCCGCTGGTAATAATTCCCATTTTCATTTGGCATATTAGAATATGGTCTGATCACACAGTGGTTTCTTTTAAAGTCTATTAGTCATTGCTACATTATCAATTTGTAGCGTGATAGCATGAGGAAACATTGAATGGTTGTAAACGTATAGATACCTGGACATAAACTGTCCCAGCAGATAAAATTGGGTCAATAAAAAGGATTTTGAAATCCCATGTAGTAAATATAAATTGAAATATATACGGAGTAACCCATTTTTTTGTGCTGAACTAACAGACTTCTACTCTTGCTTTAAGCTCTAACGACCACAGACCTGTGCCGTCTCTGCCACGCTGAGATGAACTGAATTTAACAGAATGACTCCTCGGAGCATTGCCAGCTCAGCACAGTGTTAACTGACCTGATTCATTTTCTACTCATGAGGTGCCTACTCACTTTCTCCCATCTCTATTTTGTTTTGTAGGTCAGAGTCTTAAGCTGATACACGGCATGGAGCGAGGAACGAGCTAGAAAATGTTACGGGCCGAAAAAATGAGGAGATGACCTTGTTGGTTCCATTTCTACTCTCCGAGGACACGGCATCCCCCAAAACATTGGAGGGCTCCAAGTGTGCGTGTCTTCCTACGGGGTGTATATTCCCTTGAGATGCACTGACCCTTGGGAAGATGGCAGGAATCCTGAGGCCCATCTGTCATTCTCAAACACACACACACACACACACACACCAATTAACTCTCTGCTTTAATGCTTCATGTCGATTATTCCACATTATCACTCAATGAGCTGTGATGTGGCAGTGACATTTAAACCCATTAGAACAGAGAAAAACAGACAATCTGGACACTTTATGGGCGAGAGTGGGAACTACATGAGCAAATGAAGAAAGGAAAATGATGTGAATCGTGACTGCAGGACTGCTCTGGAACAAGTCAATCAAAAACAGGCCAGATCACTCAATGCATCTTCACTTTCTCAGTTTAAAAATCTCTGGCATTGAACACACTTCAACGTTTCTCTTTGCCCACTCAAACCTCCACGATCTGCACACAGAGCACTGATGGCGGGTGGTTACTCCAACCCTGAATCAGATAGCTCTCCAAGAAGCGAGTGAGAGCGAGCACATGACACTCGATGACCAGTGATCATGATTTCATTTTGCCGGGGGAATCAATATGCGGGAAAGGATTTGATTTGACAAAGAGTAACAGATAAGAGAGGGTGAGCCGTGGAAGGAGGAGGTGGAGAATGTACAGTATTAATTAAACTAGATGTTCAGAGGGAGAAAAGAGGAAGAAAAGCCTTGGGACTGACAGTCTGATGGGGGGGTGGACAGAGAAGAAGAGAAGGGGAGGATGAAAGGGACAAGATGACTAAAAGCGAGAAGCAGCAGAACAGATGATTACTACCTTCACTGCTCAGCTGCATTTGCACAGAGCAGTGACCCGTCTCATACAACGTGTGGACATTTTCTAACGACAGATTCTCTTTTTGAATTCTTACACCCCCAGGACACAACACAGAGCAATTCATACTCTAAATTACAGTGTCTTTATAAGGCTGCTATAAATAAAGCTCACGTTTATAAGACACAAATACGTAGGGTTAGAAGGGTAGGGTTAGAAGTTGTTCTTAGGGTTGGGGTCAGTTCTGTGTTTAAAGTTGTTCTTAGGGTTAGGGCTGGGGCTTACACGAAACAAAAACCGAGGCGTAATGAAGTTGTGTGTTGCTGCACAATAATTACGGAGTCCTGCGGTTCACCAGAAACCACACTGTTTGCATCATGACTAAAAAACCCTGGAGCTGCGTCTCCTTCTCTGTCAGTGACTACAAATCAAAACTTCCTTTGCTGGCTTCAGAATAAAAGCAAAAAGCATGTCTTCAAGGCTCATGTGACGAAGACAGGATGTGGGACTGCTGGGTGCTCTTGAAGTGAACAAGGAATTTGCCACTCGAACGTGGTACACTGTGTCTTTCCTATGAATAAACTGATGCTAAGTATTGAGTGAGTGAGTGCCTTCAGCCTTGAATGAAAAATACTATTGATGTGAGAATAATTTATTCTCCCCACTTGCGCAAATTGGGAGTGAACGAGAATGACAGTTTGCCACTGATCCATTTATGTGTGTGTGTGACGGGGCCTTGTGTGTGTGAAAATGTGTGCGTCCCAAAACGTAACGTGTAGAAGACTAAAAAGGGGATGTTGTTTTATAGATTCACAAACAGGACTTCTTGAAAAGAACACACAGTCATCAGTCCTATGAAATAATGATGCTCTGTGGTGGAGCTGTACAAACTGAGACCACAGTCAAACAAACAAATCAGCAGATGCTCGTGGCGTCACATCTGCAAACGATTTTATCTGACCGGCCACTGGGACTGATTTCAAAATCCATCACTCACTTTGTCTCCCTGGGTGGGGGGGGGATTGGGTGCCATCAGCAAAATAAGAGTGGTGACTTTACAGTGACATCGGTGAGGAACCAGGCCAGTCTTACATAACCGACCCAGCGGAGGAGCAGCAGGACGGAGATGGTGAGCTCTGTCCTGTGGATCCGCTTTTACTGTAAAAAGGTCACCAACTTCTGTAACTTCCAAATATTCACTTTAAATAATTCCTATTTCTAATACCTTATTTTTGTGATATTCATTTGTCGGGTAAAATAGAATTTCCTTAAAGGAAAAAAAGAAATATTACCTACATCAGAATTCAAAATAAATACAGATTCTCAACTTGGATGAATTTAGACCTCAGTTGACACCGATTCATCGAGACAGCGAGCAGCAAATTATTGTCATGAGAATAATTTTGGTTGCAGCCATAATGACTTTAATTCAGCTTTATAGTGGAGCTATATTGTTATTACATAATAAACATAAGCGAGCCTTCATTCTCCTTTCTTTTGATTTTCGGGGGGACTTTTTTCAGCCAGTCAGGTCTGGGACCTCCACTAGAATCTAAAATAACCTAATATCTGTGGATTTGAAAACACAGAAAGATTGTCAAAAGAAGCAGCTGCATTTATTTAGACAGAAGCATGAACACACATAAAACTCACACACCACCGCTGTAAATGTGTTACTATGCAGAATAGAGGCTGTGGGGGGGCCTAAAGTGGTGATATTTTTTACCCACAATGCCATTCAGCAGCAGCTTTCTCCACTCATGTTTAATGAGCTTGCCTGATAGCGTCAATGAAATTTTGATGAAGCCCAAGATACTGTATGCCCACACACAGACACACACGCACAGGAAGACACACGAAAACACAAGCACACACAAGGGACAGAAAACACACACACAGACACACGCTATAAACCCATATTCCCACAGCTTGCGGCTGAGTTATCTGCAGTGTGAAGAAGTAGCTTACGATCAGACGATAAGTAATCCTCATGTGAATGAGCACAGAGACCCACTTTATGCAGTCATGTGATGTTTCATCACTGCACACCAAGTCTCCTCTCTCCTACACGGGCATATGGATGAAGAATCACAACTGCTTGTTCCCAGGACTTCCTCTCCCTCCTACCTTAAATTTCTCCCTCGCTAACAATTGGCCAACAAGTCAGATTCTAGTTTGGTTGTCGGCCAATCACTCGCTGACGGTTTTTCCTACAGCTTCTGAAGCATTCCCATCAAATGTTATCAACATTGGTAGGTCATGGTGTTTAAATGGCTCCAGCCTAAGCAGAATTTAATTTGTCTGTGTTTCAGGAGAGCCGCACTATCCCATGACACTCTGAATGCCGTTAAAGGGAATTTTCCACCCTGAAGAGACGGAAAAGGAAAAACACAGTCACTGGTGTCTTGGGTGTATCAAGTGCAAAATCACAACAAACCAACACCGAGGTACATCTTAACAGAGGAGGTTGGAGTTATCACCCAAACATGTTGTGTGCTGGTAGTTTGGTTCTCGGGTGGTCCTTTTGTTTGTGATTTGACAGCAGCTCTGAAACAAGCAGTTGTAGCTTTTATAAGAACATAAACTCACCAGAGCAAGAAGCCAATATTGTTTTCAATTCTTTTTATTTGGACTCTTCTAAAGTGAAATGTTTTTGAAACGTGTTTTCTTTTAGAGTTAGAAAGCAACATGGTCCTAAACTACACAGCTATAACCAGGAGCTGGAAAGCATAGCTTAGCATAAAGACTGCATCTTAGTGATGTCAATGCTTTGTGGAACCTGTTTACATGCTATCCCATCAAAGACTGTGGACAAAGATATACGTACGTGTATATGGACGATATGACTGCTCATCAAAAGTGAAGCTAAAGCATCTTGATTGCCACCAGGGGGCGGGCTACAGTTTAGATTGACACCTAACACTTGGCTTATTACCACAAACACAAACTGTCTCCATGTACATACTATGCGAGTAGGTACATAGTGGATATATGACGGTGCAAGAAGTGGCAATGCATCTTCCACCATCATATACAGCACAGTTTGTTTGATGTGTTTGGCTGAATCCAGCATGTCCCAAGCTTCATGCATGTGCCATATCTTCCTTCACATAGATGCTTTGTAAAGTTATACCTGCGTCAACACTACAAATGGATATAAATAATAGATATGAGATGCATTTTAGAGACAATCATCTTTTCTTTCCTTCAGCTACATGCAAATATTATTTCTCATGACGTCATGCAGCACAATAAAAAAACAAATGGAGGCATATGCTTCACGACATTTACACAAATGTATAGTTCATTGAAAACACACAGACAGAGCATGACTTGCAGCTGTGTGGGGCTCTGCAGCCCAGTAGAGTCAGCTCCTTGCAGCCTATTTTTATCCGTAATGCCACAGTAAACCAACACAGGCCTGCTGCTTGATTAAACCTCATAGTCCCTGTGGGCAGAAGCACAAAAAGCCCCCCAACATCTGATAGTGTGTTTATTTCTTACCCTGTGTGTGTGTGTGTGTGTGTGTCAGAGTTTATGAAGCAGTCATGTGCATGCATATCTATTTTTCTAATTAAATGTGTGTCAGCACTTTATATCCGGCTGATTTAACCTTGTACTGGACATGGATGGACACACATTAAAACAGGGGGACAGTTTTATTGTTGCTTTGTGGATAGATATTGTGCTGATCAATAACTAGATGCAACTGCACACACACTGGAACACACACAGAAACACAGCACGGTTAATGACCACCAGCTTGGCAGGAGAGGTGAGAGGAAAAGGCCGAGGTCCGAGCCAAAGGAATCAGATTCAACTGCTCCTCTGATATCACATCAGTTAAAAAACAGAGCTCAGCAACCCTGAACACCTGACCACACACAGCTCCATCACAAAGACAAATATAGACTGAAAAGCAACACTGTGAGGCTCAAGCCAGAAAACAACATCTAATTAAAGCGGTGAATGCTACATTTTAACAATTTTGGCGAGTTTTTGGCAATAAAAGCAAAAACAAACAAACAAACAAACAAAAATAAAAAGGTGTGAAAGACTCATGTTGATCTCTGTCAGCTCAGCAGCCTCTGATCATTGTTGTGTACAGTGCAGGTGTAGAGTATGGATTGATCCTGTAATTCAGCTCCAGTGATTACAAGTTAATCCCATCACATCCATACGCTGCAACAAGGATGCTGTTGCTTTCTAATGAAAACTGCACCAACAGATGGATGCGCATAAATGCTGCTCACTATATCAGACTCATGTATGTACCAGTGCAATACCAAAAAAAAAAAAAAAAAGATTTAACAAGTTAAATAAAATGCAAAAATGTTAGGGAGGCAGGCAGAGTGGCGGAGAACAAAGAAAAGGGGTTAAGTGGGCAGAATGTTAAGACATTAGAATAAAACAACCATATGTAAGTTGGATAAAAAGAAAAATGGAAATTTAGAAGAGGGTACTTCAGTTCACTGTGGGAAAAGATGAAGAAAAGGGAGTGTGGACGAGATGAAAGTAAGAGGGGAGACTGAGCTGGCCCTCGCAGTCATCAGCTGTGATGTCCGTAGCCAGTGTGTGGGCCCTGGCTGAACTTCTTCTCAACAGCCCTGAGCGGATGCAGCAACTCCACAGACCCTGCCTGAGCACCCGCTCTGCAGCCCGGGCAGATTATCTACCAGCCTCGCGCATTTCAGCCATTTCATTTATCCATAGTGACAGGCAGCGAGGGGAAGGAGGGAATTCACTCAGACGTTTCTAGCTCTCAATTGTTAAGGTATTAGAATGAACCAGTCCGACGAACGGCTGCTGAAGTAAAGAGCAGCATCACAACGTGGGCTGAAGACGGAGATAATGACTGAAATCCCAACGACACTTAGCCGCAGCCCACTCGAATTAAATTTAGCAGGTTGTGAGCGTGGGAGCTCGCTTCACATAAAGCATAATTGTGTATTTTCCTTACATGTTTGCAGGAGTTCAGAGGCTGCCCTCTTTTCCTCATTCATCAGTCAGCTGGGATTTGTTGCAACCCATTGTGACGTCACCCATTCATTTGTGAGCTGCTATTTTGGAGCCTTCAGTTTGGATTTTTGTTTCATTCTGCATCTGCTGGGTAGTATGCAGTAATTCATTTTCTGTGTTCGGCTCAGCCAGTCGAGGCAGATGGCAGGGTTTGTCTCCTATGTGCTCCTATGTGCTTAGAAATGGCTGTGACTTTAAAACTCTGACACTTTCTCCGTGTCTCCCTATTAGGGGAAATGTGTCCATCGCTTCCCCACATGTTCATTAAATGACTGCTTCCGTCCTTTTCAGAAAATGTCAGACAAGCATGGAATATTCAGTCAATAATACTGATTGGCTTGAAGTCATTTTTAAAGAGCTGGAAAGGAGATACATAAGACTCAAGCTATAGGATCACATTTTAACACTTAAAAACCTCTTGATGCAACAGCGACTGTCGTACTTTAACAGAAACTATGACATCCTGTTGGCAAATCAGGATCAAGGCAGCCACAGTAAATTATGATAAGACTTCTAGGTGGCAGACAAGCATCGAAGTGACACCCTGAAACAAACAGGTTAGATTGTTGCTGTTGGTTTGACTGGCGGCTGGCATCCTGACACAAAATGACTTTGCTGTTTGCTGTCTTACAGTATTTGATTACTGCAAAAGATAGCAATCAGTAGAGCAGAGCTTCACAGCAAAAATACAAAAATACACTTACAACCTTAATCTGTTAGACCGGATAGCCATGTTTATCCAACATGCTGAACCCAAAGCACAGGGAGATGACTGCTGGTATTGCTGCTCTAAAGGGCGAGGTGGCAGAGAAAGCAAACACTGCTCTGGCTAGAGAAAACACTGTTGAAAAAGCACCTGACTGCCATGCAGGTTGCACTGGGCAAGCTGGTGACAGAAACCGCTGCTCTGAGGTGGCCGGCTTCTGAGAACGCAGCTCTGAAGAAGCAGGTGGCAGAGAAAGCTGCAGTAAGGTGGATGACCACAATGCAGCTCTGACTGAAGAAAACGCAAACGCTGCTCTGGCTGCCAGGGCCACTGCGATGAAAGAGCAGTTGGCTACCACGCAGTCTGAACTCAGCGAAGAGGCAACAGAAGACGATTCTCTGGCTGCAGTGAACATTGGGCTTGAAAGAGAAGTAGAGAGAAGTTTATGTTTTATTTTCTTTAAATGTGTGAGCTTGCCCTGTTCTTCCTCTCATTCAACCATTCCCTTATCCTGACTCCACGCACTCCCTTAACACCATCCTACCCCTCCTTACTCTGCCCTACTACGCACACCTGTAGTAGTAAATAGTATCTATATATAAACACAGAAGACTTCTTGGAAACAAAACTTTACTCTTTCATTTACTGTGCTGCAGACTCGCCCCCTGTATGAGTCACACAGGCACAAATCTGGTGCAGGTACAGACAGAGGCAGTGGCTGAGAGGAAGACAGAGAGACCCAATATTAATATCCCAGTCACGGTTGCAGATTAATGTCTCAAATAAAAGAGGTCAAACACAGTTTTTGTTAAGCTGAACATTCTTTAAAAGTAGCATGCTAGCCATACATGTATGAATAAGCCTTGTGTCACCACACAATCATCACACAACTACACAACCTAACCCTAAATCCAACAATAACCATAGAACTAATCATAGGTCTAAATATGGTAACAACAGGCTAAACTGCTCAAGTCAGACTGGTACTCACACAGATAGAAACTTACGTTCAGGAGATAAACCTTGGCAGCTCAACTTTTGGTAAAAAAATTAAATAAAAAAGAAAAGTAATCATTTTCTAATGCCTACTTCCTCCACAAAACCTCTAATGTACATACCAGTGCTTCCCATAAACAGAGTGGGCCGTAATGAGGTGGTGCCCGCCGGTAAAAACAACATCTCACAGAGTCAAATTAAAACTGCCTGGGATGGAGAAAATAAAATCAACCCCATCGACGAAGGCTTGTGGTGAAAGCGGAGCAGTAAAGAGGCGTCGGCGTGACCATAAACTGGTTAACGTCTTCTCCAGCTTTCAGCCCAATGGAAACTCGAAAAAGTGTTTTTATCAAACAAGGGGTTGTGCAGTGCTCAACATGGAAATTGCTTTAAAATGTTCATTAAACATCTTAAACAGCAGGGCAAAAGGAAGGCAAGACTGTGATGTTGACTGTTTTGCAGTAAAGCTATGAGTGCGAAATGGTAAGAAGCTCCCAGGTCCTTTCTGATCAGCTGTCCAAAAACAAAGATTTTTTTGATTGAGAATAATCTAATAATCCCTTTCAATTGAATTAACTGATAAAGTTAAAAAAGTTTAAAACCCACAGATAAACAATGTATATTTTCTCAGATGTCTTCTGAAGAATTCTTACTCGATGATTAGTGCTCTGCTGCTCTGCACCAAAAGTGACTTCAATTCCTCCTATCGGACAAGCTCATCATTTTTTATCCCACAGAAATGCAAGTAAAGATCCTGAGGTGACTTTTCTCATAACGTGCACTTTATACCCTTTCTTCTGCCAATGAGTGTTTTAAAAACGCTTTGCCCATTTTATCTCATTCTGAAAATGAACTCCAAGTCTATTGAGTATTCAGAACTGAGCTCATTTCTAGTTTTACCAACAACCATGTGTTTATGTCGAGGAAGTTCAGAATCGCATCAGCGTCAGATTTTGCTGATTGGACCTTTTCTCCATCCAGAACCGGCAGTCTGAGAGCCATCTCTAGCCCTGTAGGGGCTGTTTGACAAGCCACAGTGTGAAACGGAGGGCTGGTAGCACAGGGCCGAAGCAGCAGGTAGACCCTTTAATCTGTGTCTGCCGTGCACAGAAGAGCTGGCACTCTCCAAAGCAGTCACAGACCCCGAGTCTGCAGGTTTTCATTCCAACAAACTGGCTGATTCTGCTGATTAGCATGGCTTCATCCACAGAGAAGGAATCAATTAGAGAAATGAGCTGAACAGAATGAAATCCTGCACAACATCAGGCCGACAAGGCAGCAATATAGGAACTGCAGCATTAAATAACCAAATCAATATTCAGAATGTAGCTTAAACCTGTTCTAATCTTGTTTATGTCAAGGCTGCTCGAATCACCCCACTGGCTGATTTTATACTTTTAACCTTCGAATGAGGTGATGTCTGTGATTGTGCTTTTCCAATCTCCTTCATCCTTTATTGTAGGATTTATTCACATGCTTCTCCTCTGAATGTATCTATTATTTTTGGTTACTGCTTGTATTGGACTACAATTACATGTGGTGGAACTTTGTGGATTTCATCTGCAGCTGTGTGCAAAAGCCACAAAGCAAATCTTTACTAAATAACCTTTCCGCAGTTGAGGTTGATGCATGAAGTCGTAACCAAGTGATCAAAGCACCACAGTGTTTGATTCTCACTCGAGAGACACACTAACAATAAGGCACTAAAGTTGAAACCTGTTAGTTCCAACAGGTGTGACCTGCTGTCTCTCGTCAGACACAAAATGTGAAGCAAAAGAAACATAAAGAACCCCCCCCCACAGACAGAGACCTTATTTTCTGCTGATCCCTCCAAAAACTGCTGTCAAGGGCAAGAACAGAGCTGCCAGTGTTGCCCAGGAACTCGACGTCTAGACAAAGCAGCAGCTTTGTTGAGGCAGAACTCACAATCCACTCGACAGCACTCTCTTCACCCACATCAGTCACGACCTCGAGCGCGCACCCCCCCCACCAGGGGCAGAGCTCACCCTGAACAGGACAGCACCGAGATCACACCGAGCAACAGCGGAGGTAGAGGGGAAGGCAGGGGGCTTGCAAGGGGTCGTTGCCTTGGAGAGGAACTGCGAAAATGGGAGCCAAAAACTGCATATGGAGTGCGCTGTAGTAGCTGCTGAATGCTTGTAAATTTAATTGCTTAGGCTACGACGCATTACTGCAAAGCCAACAGGGAGACAGCAAGTCGTGATCGATTAATGGCTGGAATAGAGAAAGAAGGAAGAGGCCCTTACCGACTCAACTAAAACCTCTCTCACTCTGGAACGTCAGTGAATATATATACGTCCAAACATTTACCTAAAGATGATGAAAACTAAACACTAAACCTAACACAATGTGAGTGTTTTCTGGAAGCTGGCTTTTAGAATCACACAGAGATCTTCTCTGTGAAGATGTTCTGTTCTGTAACTGCTGATTTGTGCACGCCGTGTTTTACAGCCGGGACACAACAACAGTGCAATGTGTCTTCTCTTTAGCGGATCACGTCCTGTCACCTAAGAGTCACATTCTCAAAGTTAATCTTTCAATCATGTTGTATCAACAATTTAAGCTTTAACACTGAATCACAGCCCCACGAATTTGGGTCAAGTGGCACTTGGAAGCATGCCGTGTCAGAGAAGTAAGCTACAGCTGTGTTATTTCAGCGCCTCAGGCACATGTTCAGCACAGCTTTAGAGTAAATAGAAGGGTTGGGGATTGGTCAGCACAAGTGTTAAATCTAAACACTGGTACTGAACAGGCCGTCTGAACTTTAGACAGTGTCAGAAATAATTCTTTTGATCAAATAAGAACAAAACAGTCAAGCCTTTTTTACAAAAAATAAACAGGTCATTGAAATATCTGTTAATATTATATCTAACTTAAATACACAAATATGAAATAGAGCAAAACTCTTTAAAAATGTCATAAATCAGTCAACCATAAAACCACTTCTGTTCCAGTGCTTGCTACAGTAATATACTGAAGCTCCCCACTTAAACAAGGAGCATCCCTCTGCTTTCAAAAGCATGAAGATTTCCTGCTCATCTCGATGGTGGAACTATTCAATGTAAAAAGAGCCACTTTAGGCATTTAGTTGTCATGACAACTCAGCGAATCTGTAGTCTGATATTAGCTGTTACCAGAGCCATAGAGAGTATGTTTCTACTAATCTAATATTTACTATGGACGTTACCCACTGAAAAAGGACTCAGATCAAAGCCATTATAACAACAACAATGACAGAATCAGAACTCTTCTAATTTCACCATCAATTATAAGTAGAGGTTATCCTCTAGGGATCATGACAGTCTAAAAGATTTCTTGGAAATCCGTCCAAAGGAGATATTACAGTCTGGATCAAAGAGGTGGAACCAACCTGCCGACTCAGTGAACAACCTTCACGCCCTGCGCTTGCTTGGCATCAGCCTACAGCATCGACATCTTGGCTTGAGGAGCCGTTGATTTTAGCGACTGACTCAGATGAGTGTCTTTGACATTTGGATCTGAGCTGTCTTCCACTCACAGCCGCTCACTCACTCACCCACTGCCTTCATTTCACACACTCGGCGGCCATCTTTCTGTCACCATCTAACGCGGTAGCTCCAGGAATCACATTTACTGACACACGCACACTCAGTACCAATCGAACTCTATGCAGCATGTGGGTGCTTCATTGTTTTGCTCAAGGGCACTTCAGCAAGGATGAGCCAGAATATTTTCACCTGTGAAGTAACAGCTGCAGGCTGAATGACCCGGAATACCTTTCCCTCCATCTTTTCTGTCTATTTTTAAGAGTCTGCCAATAGTACTTAGAAATTACAACAATACAACACTTCTGAGCACAAAGGAAATAAAAGATCAGGCTAAAAAAAAAATATGAAAGCCATTACTGAAAGGATTAAAACATAAAAAGCCTAATTATCTGTTGCCAATGGCTTCCTTGAGAGAATCCTTTTCAAATGAGTGAAAATGGAACTTACAGTGTTGTCGTGAAATCCAGCACTCCTCATTTGGAGCTTCAGGTGTTATTGCATTAAAATTTATCCATGAACCCTGGATCAGCATGTAGCAATACTGCTTTACGGCTAAAGCTTGTTATCTGGACATTTTCAGCAATAAATGTTACTTTGGAAGGAGAGCTTTCTCATCCTGTATGTGCCCTAAAGAAATACAGAGATTACTTTCAATTTAAAAGCAATTCGAAAATGCAGAGCAGAGGCTGAAAAGCTCAATAACATTACATTTTGATTTAAAATGAATAAGTATTCAGTACAGTTATGACCCTTCACCACTACTGATCTCATTACCGAATAGGTATACGATGTGATTAATTAGAAATCGATCTTGTCCTTGCCAAAGCTAATACAGACAAAACTGCATCTGCTGTGTTCTTGCAGCCTGAAAACTCCCACACTCTTCTCTGATGCTTCTGGCTACATGATGAAGATGAAGATCCTCAGCAGCAGCAGAAGAGCAGCAGGTCAAAAGTCTGAACAGAAAACACTCCATTCCATATCATATTAAAAACAACAGTGAGACAATGGTGTACTTAAAGTCAATCACTGCTCCAACTGCACCTGGTAAGACTGCAAATTACATTTTTTTGTATGGGACCAGATCAAAGGATGGATCCAAGAATTTGACATCCCATTTCCAAGTTACACAGTAAGCTTTGTTGACATTTTCGCAGATGTGAATTCATGGACGTCAAATGAAAATCTTTTGCAGATTCAAATTAATATCTGGATCTTGCCAGAAATAAGATCACATTCTAGTTTCTATCTGTGGCAAAGACACACACACACTGCTCAGGAGTGAGAGTGCTAATGGATGTGGGAAAATGAACAGCAGAGTGTGAGTGTGAGAAATGCAGATTTAGACCATGTGTGTCCTAGAGCTGTCCTGCTTTTGGAGTTGAACTCTAGGGCTGGGCAATGTGACTTTAAATCACCATCATTTCAACTGACTCAATTACAATTATGAAATGTATTTTCACCCTGGGCACTGTAAAATAGTAGTGGAAACCTGACTGTTGGTGAAAGCATATTTACCAAATCAACCAACATTAAAAACGATTTGAGGGCTTTTAATTACCTGACCCAACTCAGTGACAACTTCAGTGTAAATACTTCCTACTAACACAAGGTCATTTAAAATACACAGACACAGCCTCTATTCTCCAAGTGTTGAAATCTGAGGAAAGTGCCAAGAAACTAAGGCAGAGTTATATTTTGCATTATCATGTCTCTCTGTCTTTATTCACCATCTCACTGGAGCTCGTGTGCGTCTCCTCTTGTCTGTCAGCGTTGGTGACACAGCGCTCATCAAACTGCAGCCATGTCTTCAAACCAACTGACCGTTAAACCCTGAGAGAAACGGAGGCAGAAAAGTGGAACAGAGAGATTGTGGACTGATCTGCTTCATGAAACACTTACACACGGATGACACGCATACAGGCATTTCCTCCATCGAGCTAAAACTCATGCAGTCTAAGACTTCAGTGCTTTAATAAACACCTATGATGGTTATGGCACTGGCCGAGTTGTAGCTTGTACTGAACCAAAATACAATGCTATTGTCATTTGGTCAACTGTATACAGACAGATATATGTATGTTTATACCTTCTTTTTGTGTAACTGGAGCCCTTATAATAAGCCTGGCTTATACATAAATGCTAAAGCAGAGAGAGAAGCATTTCAAATGAATGGTGACTTGACAGTTCTGTAAAACTACGTGTCTAGTTATTTCTAAATCCTTACAAGCATCGTAGTTAAGCAGGGACGCTAAAGCTGCAGGATTTCACCTTATCTACCGCAGCCCTGACAGTTCAATGCACTGCAACTTAAAATATACCACAACATGAGCAAAACCCAATGCAATTAAGCAAAGCGCTTCTGCACCCAGACAGAACAAAATACCCACTGCAAATTCAAACTGGTAAACGCTTGTAATTCAATTTGTGAATTCTGATACTAGAGATACTGGAGTCAGGTTCATTACATTTCCTTTTATCCCCCAGTCGCCAAGAGTATTTCTTTATGTGCTTATGCTTTATGTGTGTTTTCCTAAGTTTCACTGTGTTAACCTCTCAGATCGTCCATCTGTAACTTCCAAATGTGAGCAGAAAGGAAAACAATTTTCCAAGCAAACAGTTGTTTTATGGATCCATCTTCCAAACACGTACAATATGCTCAATATAAATGGAGTTTGAAGAGCCAGTGAGAGCTCAGCAGCGTTGACACTTACTGCAGACCATTTAAACAGTTTCATTAACACAGGTTGAGTGAGCAGCCAATTCCAAACAAATTTAAACGAAAACCGCAGTAATAAGATTAAAATCACCACATTGCCTCCCTTGTGCAAAAGACAACCCTAACAGCTCTGTGGTTAAGTTGTGATGAATCATCAACGAGTAGGAAAAATCTTCTGCATTCCTTCCGTGTTTTCATTGAATTTGTTGTGAAACACGGCACGTACAGAGCAGGCGGGTGTCCGACATGACAAGAACAGCCAACTCGCAGTGTAGAGCGCAGCGCGGATCACAGCCAGTGTTGGGGGTTTGACTCCCACAGTGATGAACATTAGATAAAAGCCATCATCGTGCAGAATGGAAAGAGAGCAAAGGGAGGCTGGAGAGTGAATATATAGGCCCACGTAAAGAAAAAAGGTGGGGGGGGGTTACAGTAAAGCAAAGCAAGGATTAAGAGAGAGAGAGAGAGAGAGAGCTGCTATGACCTACTTCCTGAGCACTTCACCAATCGCCTCATTTCACAGAGAAGATTTTTTTTTTTTTTACTACTCTGTGAAACACACACACACACACACACAGCAGGGAGATGTAAATACACAAAAACTAAGGAACCACGTACAAATACAGATATATACACACGGCCTGTGACGCAAATCAAGAATCTTCAGACCAGTTCCACATGCCGCACAGCTTTAATGACATGAAATGCTTTTAAAAAGGAAAATGCTATTCAGGCCACTCTTAAACAGGGTAATGGGAAAAGGTAAATTATGTAAAAGCCTTTATTCAGTCAGGCATATAGTCAGGCAAACTTTTCAGAGGTGAGCATCGACTACGGCTTGCAGCTTGACCTAACAAAGAAAATCAGCATATTCAAAAATGTGAGGATCTCTATGTGGCAAACGTGTTTCATTGATCATTAAAAAATAATCGACTGCTGATTACAGATTAACCACTGCATGCCCTCTCCCAATGAAGGTGGACTCAGGACGACTGATCTTATACAATTAACTCCCAATAGAGTAATACAGGAATATAAGTGTCACATTTATCAATCACTTAAATAGGTCCTATATCCATTATACATGCACACACTCAGACATGCTGTTTCAACCTTGAGACAGTCCACCCCCCCGGGATTGAACGAGTCTCCTGGATTGACTGACAGCACTTCAAAAACCACCCAAGCACAGAAAAAAAAAGACTGTCAGAAGAAATGAACTCTCCCGAGAGGTCCGGGTGAAACCAGCTTCCCAGAAATGGTGGGGCGGGAGTGGGGGGGTCGCTGGTGAGGATGGACGCTGTGAGTCTTCGTTCCTAAGTGGCATGTCGGTGGGTGGGAGTGAAACATGAGCTTGTGAAGGAAGGTCCAGGTTGGTGGGGGGGGGTCTGGTTGCTAGGCAGCCAACCGAACAGAGCGGGATGCTGATTGGCTTATGTGTGTGTTTGCATTTGTACATGATTTCTTCTGAACAAGAAAAGAGGAATGTATTAATATGAAAATATGTGCATTACTTCTCTGAAAGCCTAATTAACCTTTGCTCGATTGAGAATGATTTACTTCTATTCATATTCAGACACAAAGAGACAATTTGTTCTTTGAGATGTTATTTTATTCCAAATGTCTGAAAGTAAAGATTTTCCAGGCACTGGTGAAGCTTGCCGACAATAATGCCAGCAGATTCTGCCAGCGCAGAAAATAACACATTTTCTGTTGAAGGGCTTTTTTCAACCTCAAAAAAAGATGGGTCAGGTTTGTAGGATGCTATCATTGCTCAGAATTTTGGTTGATTTGAAAATCAAAGAAATATCCACACTTTCAAAGGAACATTTTTTGCGGCAGATAATTGAACTCATTTGTGGGGCTTTTGCAGATCCCTCTCTCTATCCAAAATTGCAGCTCGGAGAGAGACGTGCAATTTGTTATTTTGTATTAAATGTGTCGCCCAGAGCGACAGAGAGATGCAGCAAGGGGGGGAACGGAAGAACAAAGATTTATTTGGAAGGCGAGAGATTGTCAGACAGTAATGATGAGTAACGAGTGGCCACAGAGTCTGTCCAAAGAGATAAGAACACAGATAGAAAGCAGTAAGAGACACTGAGTGACAGGGACGGGGAGGACAGAATGTCCAAAATGTTAAGATTTCCAGGGGGGAAAAAAGAAACAAACACAGATAGAAAGGAAAACAGAAATTGCTGAGTGTATGTGTGGAGAGGGGAGATGTGGAAAAGCCCAGCAACAGGGCATGCCTGAAATAGCTAGATGGTCGGAGATAACGTGACGCTAGAGGATGCCTGATGGCTCGGGGCATGTGTTGTGTTGTGCAATGCATGTATGAGCCCAGTGGTGACAGGAGCATCATGGACTCTCTTAGTCATATGGCAGATCACATGACTACAGAAGAGGCCTGCCGCATGAAGCAGGACGCAAGTGGGCAGAAAAAGCAACAGCCCATCTGTACTCTCAAGATCTGAAAGGGTCTTTAACGAGAAAAACAATGGTTGGATACACAAGTCTGCCATGCACCAATAAAGAAGTATGTCAAGCTTCTGACTCGTGAGAGACCGCTTCTGTAAAGCTCTCTTCTAAGACTTGTCTACAGTTGCTGTAACTGACTGGACACCTCCGCCTAAGCAGTATCTGTCTCCCACTGAGACTCATAGAACAAAACTGCCTAACAGTCAGAAGGCATTTCACGCTGTCCAGCTGTCCATGTCTTAGTATTCTGTGTTAGTCGTTGACAAAGCAGAAACAACAGACCTGGTGATGTTAGCGATCACTTCTGACATACACTGTGATTTAAATTTCTGTAATGCTTCAACTGCATTTGGTAATGGCTTTTAATAATACCACTGGATGTTCATCTCTTTCAGCTTCCATTTGCGTGTTGCATTGGCTCTGTTGCTGCGCAGGCACAATGATTTTAAGGATCAATTTCAAGTCTCAAACTCTAACTGTATGCCATCTGCCTGGAATAGGAATAGTAGTTGGCTGAAGAAGTTCTAGACGTTGAAGAACGCTCTGTATGAGAGTAAAAGAAGATGTATGTGGCCTGATAATTTATCCATCCTTTAGCTGAGGCTTTATTTCAAAGACCTTGCGATTTACCATCTCCATCAGCATAGTGTCTTTGTAAAACAATTTCTTTGTGATAGTGGGAAATTACCAATGGCCATCAGCCAAAGTCTCAGTTCTGGCTTTTAATTTTATCTACTTTGACTCAGGCTGCTACTCAGCCATCACTGGGCAAAGCCTAACACTTGTAAAAGAGCAAAGGCAGCTACCTCATTATAGAAGTGGATCAGATCCCTGTGGCGTTTTGAATCAAATAGAAATTCCTGCTCTGGGAATTGGGTAAACTTGCACTCTCTCCGAACACTCTCTAGAAAGCTCTCGGTGCAGAAGAATGGGTGACTTGTGTAGCCATCAGCCACGGTAAACATGTGATATCACTGTCATTTGGCTAATCCGCTTACGGCCTCCTTTCTTTGTCTCCAGGATGAAACCTGATACGGCAGCTCAGCCAGCTTTAGCCACACGCCAATTATTCTGTGGCACCAAAGCCTCTTAATAACACCCAAACACCACAAACAATCGTTGTAGTTGTGCCAAGCCAGGGAACTTTGGGTCGGAAGCTTTGGTGTGGTTATGTGTGCCACTGTAAGGTACTAATGTGACTGGTGAGCTGCATAAGTGATTGGATTGTCCGGTGAAACTGTTTGCCCTAATGCTGGCCGCCAGAAGATGCTTTTATTCAGGCTGTGTGGGAGGAGCTGGAGAGGGAACTGGAGAGCGGATGGATGGGGGAGTAGGTTTAATCCTCTCTGTCACACTGTCCCGCCTTGTCAGACATGATGTTGGGCCTCCATTTTTCACTCTCTTTTTCTGCATCTCAACCACCCTCACCCTCTTTGCTCTGATTTTAACCAACAATCTGGGCCTCTTTCTCTAAATCCATCTTTCTCGACTGTCTCTTTATCATTTCTCTCTCACTTCTTCAGAGCTGTCTCTCCTCCCGTCTGTCCCCCCTCTCTCGGATAGGGCTCATCTGCAGCAGAACAAACAGGCCCATTGTGTTCTTGCAAGAGCCATGAGGTTACCAGAGAGGAGGCTTATTTCATAGGACATCCATCTACAGGGGATGTTAGGTCTACAGGGATTCTTAACAACATGGGTGACGCGGCAGTGAGAGCTGAACAGGAGAACAACCGATACAGGCGACACAAAAGAAGAGGAAAAGGTGACATTGGGACAACGTCTATACTAAAGCTAAAGAGAGAGAAACTGGAGTACATCATCAAGGTGGATGGGTTTGAATTAAAAAGGTGGAAAAACGAGGCAGTAAACAAGAATGCGAATGGCTTTGGAAGACGGCTGCAAAATCAAGGTCAAGAGTTAAATCAGCCGAAGTGTGACAAAGGAAGATACAATGTCAGTACACGTTGTTTCAGAGAATCCCATACGAGATGTTCGAACCATAGCAACTGGCACGGACAGCCCTCCTCTCTCCTGCAGCCCAGTGAAACACAGTGAATGAGCTGCACCGTAACAAGAGCCTTTTTAAAAATGTCTGAGAGGACAGCCTTTAAGTGGAGCATGGGCGAGCCGAGCCGACCTAAATGCAGAACTGCATGAAGAGAGGGGCTTGCAGGGGTTTGTTCAGAAATAACTCAGAATTCCTGCCCCAGCTTCACCTGGCACTTCACCAGCACTACAAAGTGCATTTACGAAATAATGATCACTCAGGTCAGTCAACCCTGTTTAATAGAGTTTAAACAAAACAGAAACCTTCATGACGGCTCCATATATAACAGGACTGATCAGTAAATAGTGTCCACATAACCAGAAAGTGGAGATTCATGCCTCACAGCAAATCATATGTATCCTCGGATTGTTTGGATGAGGGCAGGACATACCACACAAAGAACAGACTATACTGAAATGGCATGTAGTCCTTCCTGTTGTTTAGTTAAACATTCACAGATTATATGGTTTGTTCCAAATGGATGCTTTTGGCAGTAAGAAGAAGTTTGGTGTGCTACTGTACTTTCCAAGTTCTCCATTTTACTTTCAGTATCAATGTTTTATTTCATGACATTACTCATAAATATTACTGATTCATGAAAACGCAAATGTGGTAAAACCATTAAAATGTTTAAATTAACCAGAAGTCTTTTTGTTATATGTTACTGTCTGACCAACCACCTGCAAAATTCCATTATCGTTAGCAGTCCTCACCAGGACAGAGATCAGATCCGTTTACATTTTCTCGAGCTTTGAGAATTCAGAACTAATTAACCTATTACACGCAGCACCGTTGCCTCATTGGTTTTCAATAGCCACTAAAGAACAGCAGGAACCAGAACCAGCTTCAGTCGTCCCTTTATCACAAAGCAGGTGGTGCTGGACGGACACAAGGATTTGATCACACTGGCCTTCTTGCCAAGCAACCTAGTGCGAACTAGTGGCCCAGTCAGCTCCCATTCAACAAAGGCAATTAGAGAGACTGCGTATCAGTGGGTAGTTACAAAGGGAAGAAAGAAACCGTGGGGCATTCTTTCAATGTGGTCACACGATCGTTCCTCACTTTTCTGGGAACGAGCCACTGACTCAGATTTGGTGATATTGCATTAGCAGCTTTCGCGACTATTCATCTTTTATTACAGCGAGCGATACCAAGACAATTCTGTGTCACAATTACAGCTAATCATCTCATCTCAAGCCACTGCACAAAGGCAATCTGTTCTGAATAGACTGTGCTCAATTAACCGGACAGAGGCTGTGATAGCAGTGGCTTAGCTTGTGAGCGTGTAGGTGTTGTCTGGGCTTACCCTCAGGGCCTCTATGACCAGGTCTCGAGCCTCCAGCTCTCCCTCCATGATACTCAGCAGGGTGAGCAGCTCTGGCTTGCTCAGGTTATCCATGTTGAACTCACATTTCTGCAACCAAGCCCAGAAACAATATGTTAGAATCATTTAAACATTGACAACAGATAACAAACCTCAAAGCTTTATGATTTAAGTTCACACAAAACAAGCGGAAAAGAACATCTGTGCATTTCGGATTTTCAGATTCCCACTTGCATTGATATCAACAGGAAGTAAATAAATAAAATAAAATAAAATAAAATAAATAGTTGCTCACATGACAAATTCACAACTTACTCCCAGTGTCCAACTGGTCTCATTAAGTGTTGCCCTTGAATTAGACTACGCGTCCAGTTAAGTTCTAATTACATTTAGCTAGGCCATTAGGCACCTATTTGGTCAGGGTTAGCGGGAGGGGGCAGTGGGAATGACCAGACCACTTCAGGGCTCCCCTTATGCCAATTAAAGCTTTCTCCGATCTACTTATAAGAGTAAATGGGTCTCTGTTGTCCTTGTCTAGTCTCTTCCTGAGGAAGAGGGAACTTCTTGATCTGAGTCGATTCATCTCCAACAGTTTAAAATACTAGTTATTTTGCAGATTTAGATGTTAGCTTATTAAATAAAAGTATTAAATAAAGTTTTTTACCTGACTTGAATAAGAGTATTTTTTTATTAGTGGCAGTTTATGGGCCAGGTGATCAACTATTGAATTGTACTTGAGGAACAACATTTATAGTCAGACATTTTATAAGGTCAAGAGAAAAAAAAATACTTGAATGACAGGTCAGTGCGTAACTCATAACATCAGGTATTTGCAAGGAGCTTTTCTACTATTAAGATGTAAAATTCAACAATAAACCAAGAGGCATTTTGTCAAGAGGACATGAGGATTTCGGGATAATGAGTCCTACACACAAATACCTTCCTGTGTTATCCCAGTCACATCTCTAAACATCTGGTTAGTTGACATTCCAAAGCATAGTGTTAAATTGTTGTGTCAAGGTACATGAAGGACTTTGTTGTCACGCAAAGCAAATCCCCAAGGTGAGGTAAATGACTGAAATTCTTAACTTGGCAGCGTAAAAACTCAGAAACAGTAGCCAAAAGACCACCACCCCCCAATTACCAAATACTTCTGTAATCTTTTAAGACAGCCACATGCAACTGCATTGCCAGCATCTAGAAGTTTCTCACCAGGCGACGTGTTCAACATTAAAGGCAAAGGGTGGAAGTGGAGAATTGTTGCTGCACATCAGGCAGATTGCTACCTGCCCATTCTGGTAAAATTCAGTTGTTAGCAAGCCTCTAAGGGCTGATTTTAAAGCTTCCATCACAACTCTGCCAAGAATATTCCATTTAATCAACGAGCGCACTTCTCCAGAGGTCCGTCGCACAGAATGTGACTTTGAGCAGGCAGTTTTCAACAAGCTGCTGTCTTCAATGTGCCCTTTAGGCACTTCTGCCACGATATTTATTTCACTGCAAACAACTGGAACAGCAGACTGTTCTTGGCAAGGTTTTTCTTCCTAAAGCAGGTGCCGAAAAAAAGTTTTTGCAAGAAATCAGCTTTTTACAAAGGATGCTTTGGGCCAGCTCGCTCAAATATGGAGCTTCCTATTTTCAGCAATGGAAATCAATCACATTGCTGTTTAAGCAAATCACTTTTTTAGTCTGATGCGATCACAGCTGGAAACAAAAGCAGGAGAGATTGCAACGGATTGATTCATTCACATCGAGCCTTCCAATCGATCCACAACACCCCCTTTTCCCAGCAGCAATTCCACCACTCAGAGGATTGGTGGACTCAGGGACCCTTGATGGACAGCAACCCCGAGTCAAGCTGTCCTGGGGCCTTGGGGGGTGGGTGGGATGAGGGCTGGAGTGCACTGTCTTTCTTGCTCTCGCTGGCATTTCAGCACAGTGAGCAGGTGAGGGAAGTGAACGCTAATTTGTTCCATGAGCCATGAGCTGTGCGCCAAGGGCACGAGCAGCCGAGCCGGCTCTCCAGGGCTCGCTGTTAGCCCCGGTCCACTTAATAAGACCCGTGTCATTTCACTGAGCCATGAGGCTAAGGAAGCCCAGCTCAGTGACAGCTCCTTCCCTAGGTTCTGCTGGAAAAAGCCTGGTAACGCCTATAGGTTTCTCACAGACTCATGTCCTGGTGCTGCAAGCACAAGACTGTTAGGTATGCTAAATACACATCTGCATGGCCATTGAAACCGGTGGTTACAAGGAATATGCCATCAAGTTGGAGGGAATAACAAGCCATTACATAGTTCAATGAATTTTGTTTCAAACAAACACATATTTACTACTTTTGGTGTCTACTAATGCATTAAATGTGACTATGATGTGACTATCTCTGGCTTGGGAACATCGCAACGGGACAGAAATGTTGTTGACAGGAACAAGAAGCAATGACTGTGCAACAACTCGTGTTGAAGGCAGTCCTCCAACATGGCAGCATATCCCACATAACCACTGATGATGACTCTCCGAAGTCAATTTCATTACACAAGTCTGGTCCACGTCCTGCAGCAGGGCTTGAATACAGACTTGAACACAGCAGATGCGTCAAATTAAATAAGATCTTTTTTTTTTTTTTTACATTGTCTATATCATTCCAGTTTGTCACAGGACCACCTTAAATGGACATTAGGTAATGACTGCAATCGGGGTCTTTAAAGCATCCATGTCTTACTCTCTGACCAATCATACATGTATTAGGTGCACACAGATCACTTTCCAGGATAAAAGCAAGACTTCAGGGTTGCTGCTCCCTTTTTGTTTAAAAACATAAATAAATAAACGAGTGGTGAGGCCTGCCTGCCAAAGCCAACGTCCGTCATAGTAAATGAGTGAGAGGTCAGGAGAGGGCCTGACCTCTGACCCCGCTCTGGACTGTGAGGACTGGTTCTTCAGAGTCCTCACAAACGAATAACTTCCCCCACCTAGGGTCAACAACGGAGAGTCTGACATGGTTGAGCAAAGAGCAAAGTGCTTTATTTAACCATGGCAGGCATATGTGAGGGGGAGTGGGAGGGCATGAAGGCCCCTTTCGTCGGCTGAAGCCGGGAGAAGGAAGAGTGCACTGGCAGAGCGTCGGGTGAGCTGGGGAGACTGTCCGACTCCCATGTCTCTGGAGCACCTGTTCGCCCCCCACTCTAAATGTAATGTAGCGTCGAGGCAGTTCTGGGCACCCCTGACACGGTACTCCCAGCTATGCCCGCTGAGTCACTGAAATTAAGACCAATTTAGAAAGGTGTCTGGTGAACAGGGCCTTCACCCCCCTCCTCCACTGCGCTGCCTCTGCCCTCCATCCACCCCCGCAGCTCTTCTATCTCTCTCTCTCTCCACCTCTCTATCATCTCCTCAGCTCACCGCTCAAACCCACCCCCACTTTCACCCACCTCAGGCGCCGTGGCTGCTTTTTATTCCAGCAACTCCAAATGTTTCATCCAGCGCACTGCTTCCGTGCCTGTTTTGTTCTAATTTCACCAGTTGAAGTCACTAACAACAGAATGATGCAACAAAGTGTGGCAAAAGCATTTTTAATGCGTTAATTGTCCGGACGATGACACCAATGGAACAGGTTGCACCGTGGAGCCAGCCAAGGCTTTCACAGCCTCCATCAGAACAAGGCAGGCAGAGCACAGATGCTGCAACCTGTGACAAACCTCACAGTGTGTAAATATGCCGAGCTCAACAAAAGGAGCACTTTCACAGGTACACATTCTATTGCACTGCTCCTCCTGGTCCCTGGCCTGCATATGAGCTGTGGAAGGACTCCCTGCTTTAAGCCTGTGAGGGTCCGTGTAGAACTGACTGGTGGACAACATCCGGACTCGATCAAACCCCCTGACCTAGAGGGCATCATTTACAAAAACACAAAAAAGAAAGCTAGAATGAAATGTTGTTGTTGTCGTCGTCCCCCCTCCAGCCGGGGACAGCTTCTATGCTCAAGCGTGGCTGTGGTTGCTGCTCGCTCCCAGTCTCTGCGTATCATTCCACGGAGTGTTGGAGCTCCAACCTGTGTAAGCGATGTGTCCTCCACCGGGCGCACAACAACAACAGCTGTGGGATGAACGTTCAAGAGGCGAACAAAAGGAAGTGGCCGCGGTGTTGGGAATGAAGGGAAACGCACTAACGAGCCCCTGTCGGAGGCGTTGGGACCAACTCGGGGTTGTCTAGCACCTCCGACCGAGCAGGACCCGTGTTTTCCCGCAGACAGTGTCGACAGGCTCCCGCCGATCACCGCTGTTGCTTCACGAGCCAGAGCGGAATAGATGCGCACTGCATTTCGCACACTGTGCGCCACCACCGGGATAAAAAAACACACACACACACACACACCCAAGTGTCCGTGGGGTTGTCGACAACCCGGCGTGTCTTACCGTGTCCACACTTCCCAGCACGGCCGCCGCCAGTGCTTGAACCGGAGGAGGCTGCTCTCCGCTGGCTCCCTCCGACGCCATCTTCGTACTGTAGCGGTCTGCTGGAGTGAGGGCGCATCCGGCACTCATTAACTATTGCGCTGCTGAGGGCAAATCACGCCACGGACCCTCGGGCCATGGGAGGGAAGGGAAGACAAGACGTGCGCAGGAGCTGTGAGTGGAAGAAGAGACGAGGACAGGTCTCCGTCGTGGAAAAAGCCCCGCCGCCGAGAGCTCGCGCCGCGTCTTTGAGAAGGGGGCTGCGGGGTAGGCGTGGGCCGAGCGACGCGCACTGATCCAGATGCAGCGCCGGTGCGCTCCCAACCGGAAAGGAGGTGCGTCCCGGGGACTGACGGGCAGCAGCGGTGTTATATGTTGTTTTTAAATATTTGTAAACAAAGCAGTCAGGCCAGACTGTGCACCTACAGCTGTGACAACATCAACATCATCCACATATTTCTAAGTCTGCCACAAAAATAAACAGCATTTTAAAAACTTGTTTATGTCTCCTTACTGCAGGCACAGCCTTTCAAATGCTCTACAAATCGCACACACGGAATTGTCTGACTTAGAATTTGCAGATCTCCTTTTGCATATTAAATCCATCTGTATAATATGTGAACAGTGCTCCATAGGTCAACATGTATGGGGGGCAGTAGGGATGCAACTTCACCACTAAATTCTGCACACTGAACCTTTAACAAGGGTCTCTTTGAAATATGAACCCATTTTACAAGCTATTGTATTTGACTGCCCATAAATTGAAACCGAAATGCAGGCCAAAATCCCAACGTTAATCTTACGCGTGTCAGGGTCTGTTTATCCCCGAGAAGCAGTGAGAGGAGAGGATAGGGGCCCTCTCAGCTCCCAGATGTGGCATTTAGGATTAACGGACGTTGATCCGGCCCGGTCATCCAGAATGAGGTTATTAAGTCTCTATTTAGGTCAAATGTTGCATGATCAACGTTTGCTGGTTGTGTTGTGAGGTTGTCGGTCCGTTAGCTTGAGGGTTGAGTAAAATTTTCCTCACCTGAAAGCAGACGTGTGTAAGTTTTGAAGAAAATCTACTGTCATAATTTCCTTTAAAGCTTAAATTGATTAAATGTTTCTCTAAGGGTTGAAGAACACATTTCCTGACCTTAATGCTCTGGAACATGTTTCCAGCCATGTTGGACAACCTCAGACATCCAAAAATTTCTAATTAAAAACAAAGCTATTTTTCTATTTAGAAAGTTAGATACAGTACAGATGTGCTGACATGCTATATATTTATTTTCAGTGCAAATGGCTCAGTTATGACTTGTTGATACATAAATACCAGATGTGATATATTTTCACCTTGCAACACTTTCAAAAATGGCCTTTTTAAAAAATTGTTCTATAGGTTTCCTTAATCCCACACAAACACATTTCACATTGTAGCTGCCACTCACCATTCAGGGACACAGAAGGGTGATTCTGATTTAAATTTCTGCCCTTCCCACAGAGATCTTTTTGTCTTTCTGTCTCGTCATGTGTCAAATCCCAAACTCGTGTCCAAAGCTCGGGCAGATCAGTGGGGACAGAGCTGTCATGTGGAGATAATCTCTCCTCCTCTGAAAGGAAGCTCGTCATTAGCCGCTGATTATGGACGACTCAGGAGATGTGGCCCATTTGGAAACAACCTGCCTCCTCCCCCAGATGAAACTGGCTGTGACCTTAAATATACACTTTTCCCCTCTGATACTTAAATTCAGGGAGCTTTTTATGTCATTTTGGTAAAATAAGTTGTGAGGGAAATTAAGGGGATTTCTATGCAGCAACATCAGCAGTGGCACAGGAGGCGAGGAAACTGAGAATAAGTGGGAGCCATGCCCCTTCACTGACCCTGTTCGCAGACTCTAAGCACAAATCCTCAACATAATATCTGCAATTCGATGGTAGTTATAGAGACAAAATATTGCATTGTGAATTCTCAGTAACACATTTCAAATTTTGGCCAACACATTCTCATGTGTTATAAAAAAAAAAGTAGATAATAATCATGTTCCCACACGATAAATATCTTGTTCTCAAGGTAAAGTTATTACAAGAAAAAATAAAAATATTGTGTGCACATAAGTGCTATGTCTTATTTGTTTGTCCGTCTTTCATTTAGCAGAATTACACAAACACTACAGGATGACCATGGAACTGGGTGGAAAGAAGAAGAATGAGGTACTGGGCAGAGCCCAGTCTGTGTTGGTGCAGTGGTGTAGTCCAGAATAAACGGGCAGTTCCAGTAATTCCGTTTCTCCGCTTTGCTGGGATGTTTGTTCATTCGCTGTCACACGCAAAAGACTGTGTGCGTCAGCAAATGGCAGGTTCAGGGTCGAATGGCCCATGCAGGTAAGCTCAGAACTATGGAGTGTGACTATCAACTTTATGAAAGACAGTTTAATTTTTCATAATGAAAAGCTTGGCAGGAAAAATCTGAACGTGGCAAGCAGCCACAGATAACACTGCTCTGGCATGGGGAGGGGCATTAGCCTCGCTGGTGTCATGAGGGACAGCCATTGGTCCAACAAGCCACATGAAGCTGCTCTCAGAAAAATGCCGAAGGTAAGCAGATATGTTTTACAGTGTGATAATACTTCCTCTACTTGACTTTGAACTGTATGCTGTGTGAGTCACTGTTACTGGGCACCTAAAATACCACAACACAACAACTAGCACGATATTGAGAGTTCCACACAGTGAGCTTGTTGTCTAAGCCACGTTGTGTGTATTGTTGATGTATGTTTCTATAGTTACAGTGTCTGCAGCTCTTGGCAGCTACTGGAGTCAGTCCTGTAGAGCGCATGAAACATAAATGAGCAGCCTGAGCTGGAAAAACAGGCAGGCATGCCAGCTGCCTATTGTTTGATGTCATGCTGAACACTACACGTTACCTTACAGTTATGTCAGTTACAGTAAGGAGCAGTTGCATCACTGTAAGTGAGGCAGGCTTCAGAGGACAATAAATAGAATTAAAGTGTATGAAATGGGAGTTATTCCTCAACCTCACTTTTATGGCCTTGGAATAATGAAGGTAAATGTAGCAATCAGTGGAATCATAAAAGAAAAGGTGCCCACAGATGATATTCAGTCATTTGTCAGCAAAGCCACTGAAAAGAGCAAAAGAATGGCAACTATATAGACTGTCTAACAACCAGCATCTTGTTCCTCTTCTCTGTCGTAAAGTTTTTATCCTCCAAAAATGTGTTCCCTTACACACACGCACACACAGACACACACCATATTGACTCAGCGCCAAATGTGGCAAATCATGTGTGCTGTAATTGGCCTGGCCAGTCAGAGCAGCCTACGCCATCACAAGGGGAATCGAGGCAGAGGGTTTATGGGTAACTGCTGCCTCTAGATCAGTTTCTGTAATGATGTTAGGACCTTAGAAACATACAGTATGAAAACATGCTATGGGAATAAGGTCCATGCACATGATGAACATGTGATTCAGCACAGAGATGGCCTCAGTCTGATTTTTCATGTCTCAGAGACATATCAATTGATTGGAGTTCAAATTTAAGAATAGAAAAAATACAAATAGTTAATGTAATAAAGTATCTACTGTGTGAAACAGACAGATGATTAGAAGTACTCGGTGTACCAGGTGGAGTGTAAAACGTGGTCTGTGTTGTGATTAATCTGATATAAAGAGCTGATGATGAAAGCCGATCGAGGCGATCTCTTTTTAATCTGACTAAACAAACCTAACAAAATGTTATCTGTTCAACTGTGTGCATTCTGTATGTGGAGCCCCTATACAACTCTAACAAATCTATCAAAGCTAACTAAACTATAGCTGGGTCTCAGTTCTAGCGATGCATCCCTACAAGGTCACGTCTGTCCCATGGTGACTGCCTCAACTCACCTTGCCCTTATTGCAGTTGCCTAGCAGCAGAGTTGAAGTGGACTTTAGACCAAAGTTGTATACTTAGTATACTTTTATCTTTTTGATTGACAGTCAAGACGTCTTATTGCTTTGAAATGCATTTCATCACTGAAGTGCAAAGAATCATGTGAGAAGTTAGACTGTGAAGTATCCACCTGTTTGAACATTGGCTTCAAATGCAGCCTCAGAACGATGCAGCCACTGAACTGAAACCCAGTTCATAAAGAAAAGGATCAATGTGTTATAATCTTCCTCCAATTCTGTTCCTAAACCCAACCTTAACTTTGATGTTCGCTGATTATTAGATCTCAAATCGTTATTGAAGGTATTGATACAAATTTGTATATATTTTTTTTTTAGTGAGTGTTTGAGATGAGATATTCAAATGGTGAAGTATTAAGTAAGTTGAGACGGTGTAGTCAGCAAAATATAGAGTGAAAATAACATAAAAGCATAGAGGAAGGACAGGCTCACTGCCTGATTCTTACTGGAACACTCACCGAAACTGGTCGGTTTGGGGGAAATGCAGTTTATGGTTCTTACTGGAACAATAACAAAAGCTGTTAGGCAGCATGGTTGCTCTAGGGAAGATGCATTTTATGGCTCGTTGGTCTAGGGGTATGATTCTCGCTTCGGGTGCGAGAGGTCCCGGGTTCGACTCCCGGACGAGCCCTACTAAATGTCCTGTTTCACTGCTCACAACAGTTATTGATTGTCCTTGTTGATGTCCAACTTGATTCTAGCACTTTGAGGTCCTGTTGTATTCAACAAGCCACTTGCATAGAGATTTGAAGCAGGAGGAAATCCACCTCTATGCATTAAAATAGCAACTCTCATGTATTGTACTAAGTATTGAGAAAACAGAGCAACTGAAGTGTTCTATCACTGTGGCAGTTGCTGTCTCGATTTATGGTTCTGCAGAATCACAAACCTTTGTGAATTTTCAGGGACGTGTGGACAGGACAGTCACCTCCAATTTAAGTAATGGCCATTTGATGAGAAAGTGATGCAACCGTAGGCAACGGGACAGACACCACCGATTGTTAGGAAGCAGGGTCCCTGTACTGCATCAGTGTGCATCCCACAGCCATAGCACCCCTTCCCCTGCCGCTGTAAGCCCGTGGGAATACTTGGCTCATTTTAACTCGCTCATTGTTGGGACACACAGCAGGCTCAATGATTCCCCTTTTGTCAACAAGGACATGTTGGACTGGGAGGGCGGTCGGGTGGCCAGTCCGCCATCACTGGGTCCTGTGTTCTGTGGCTCAGAAGCTGGGCCGGCCAACAGGAAGACAGGAAAGAGCAAGACAGCGAGCCCCGGATCTCTTGTCCTGGCTGCCGCTTCAAATAGGGGGACATGGAGACTCTGGATATAGTGACTCCACTGACAGAGAGAAAGGAAATGGAGGAAAGGAGGAGGAGGAGGATGAGGAGGAGAGGAGCTGGGATCTGGGCCACATCTCCCTCTGATTGTCCCTGTGGGGGTGCCAGTAGCTGAACGAGACCTCTGTTCAGTCTTTCTCTCTCTCTCTCTCTCTCTCTCTCTCTCTCTCTCTCTGTTGATCTGAAGTCAGGCCTGCTCTGAGCTCTGATCGCGCTTCCTCTTCCTGTCCTCCCTTCACGTTCTCCCTCACACTGCATCTCTGTCCGACCGCCGTCCACCCAGGGCTGTGCACAGGAGGCGGCAGGTGCTTCCACTGAGCAGCCGAGTAAATCACTGCTCCAAGGATCTGACCACACAATGAAACCAGCTGGAGGGGGAACGCTATCATTGGATTTTGAAGATTTTTTTTTCTTTTTTTTTTTTTTTTTTATAAATTTAAGTCCTCACACACTCAAATGTTTATTAGTCGTCACTTCTTCTCTAGATATTGGACCTGCAGTAATTTGTTAGCTCACAAAGCACCATCCAACTTCATTTAGAAAGGTGCTATATAAACAAAGTATATTTTATAATTAATTGCATTCATTGCAGTGCACATATGGGTACAATTTGATTTGTTTGTAAAGCACAATTTTACCAAAAAATAAAAACTTTTTTTATTCATTTGGAACAAACCTGCAACAATACCAGGCCCATGTGAGTGGCCAGGTGAGAAAAGAAGAGAGGTTAGAATAAAAAATAGTTCTGCAGCCACTGAACTGAGGTGATATTTTTGAAATGATAACACACTCCAGGCTCTTCAAGATATGATGGACCCATTCCCATCCGACCTGTGTATTGTTCAACCCTGATACTTGGCAGCCATCACCTGGGAGGAATGACGCCTTTGGTCCAACTTCAGATTCCAGGATGAGTCATCCAGAAACCTGATGACTTGGCTCCATCGTTGCCTGTAGCACTTTCTGAACACTGACAGTCAACAACGTCAACAACGATATACACGAATAAGGATCCAGCAAACCACTGCTACAAGTGGTTATCTACTTAAGTTAAGATAATGCATCACAGTCATTGCTGTTTCTAATGTCTAAAGACAGACAGTATGGGACAATTATTTAATTGTGTGTAACCATGTATGCAAAATAGAATTCTTAGAGAACAAATGTGACGTTGCTCTTTCAGTGAATTATCTCCACGTCCTCTCAGATTAAAGGTGTCTTCAGGAGACTTTGACTCGTGTTCATTCATCAGCTTCATGATAAATGCAGTAGGCTGAGTTTAAATATCTCTGTTGTCTCTTGTGTCAATATGGTAGCTGATTTAGAATATGTGTAAAGAACAGTGCACTGGTAGTATGATGTATTTATCAATGTAAAGTGGCTTCAACGTAACATTAGTTAGTCTTAGTTTCTGAACTGATTGTGATGTTGTGTCGCCATCTACTGGGCAATAAGTGAAATGGCTTTAAACTCAAATATTTTAAAGAAATGAAGGAAAAGGTTCCCAGCACCTGTAACACGCGGTTGGAGGCGGAAAAAAATCCAGAAGCCCAAAAATATTAATTTGTCCTGTCAGGCTTGGGCTTAATAATAAATAAAAAATAATGTGACGCTAAGCATGATCAAATATTAGGCCAGTTGTATTGGTTCATAATATATGATGCTGGCTGTGTGCCTAGTTGTTTAAACCACAGGGATGTAAACTGTTCATATATCATATTTTGACATTTACACAGGGTTTAATCTGGGTGGAATTTATTTGAGTACAGGGCACCACAGGTGAAGACGTGGTCATTGACAAACTGCAGTTTCAGTGAGAAATGCTGATGTTGACATTGTGCCACGTCTTCAGGTTGATTACTCACTATTTTCTTCAGCATAAATAAAATGTTTTGTTTACATTTTTTCCATTTCTCCAAAGGACAGCGATTAGATCAATCAACTTTAGTGTGACACGTTGCATAATTTATAAATACATAGCTCTATATGTCTAGCACATATCTAAACTAAATTACAAAGTGCTTGACTCAAAAGGAATGGATATATACTATATGGAATACAAGATAGTGATTCAGTCACATTTTGGAGCCCAGCACAGATGTTTAAATTTCCCATTTGAGTTCTGTAAGAGTGGTTGCTGTAATAAAAATAATAAATAAATCGTCAGTTGTACACTGGTGGATAGGGTGGATAATAAAGACCCATCAAAGTGGTCACATTTTAAACAGGAGTCAAAGCTCAGGAGCCAATATAAAGCATATATTTATAAGCAAGATACTTGTACTTGTGAGAATAACCAGACTGCTCAATGGTCCATGAAGACACTATGTCCCAAATATTATGGAAACTGGGCTAAAGATTATAACTGTGATTCTTGTGTGCACTTAAGTCACTAATGTGATTTGGTATCAAATGCTTTTTGTTTTTTTTGGTTCAGTTTGGTTCAATGTCTGGTCCCTGAAACACAGTCCTTTGAAACATTCCAGAACCTGACACAAGGAGTAGAACTATCAGCAGCAGTCACAGCAGGAGCAGTCGTAGTCGTATGACTAGTAGTGTTAAGTCAATAATTGTTGACCTGGTCCTCAACCCTGCACAAGGCCAGGATTGTTCATCCATGAGGTTCATTAGGAAAAATACACAGAGGAGACACTTTAAACCTGAGAGATTGATTTGGCAGCAATAACAGTGACTGCGTGTCAACCTCTGTGACCTGGAACACACTTCCACTGCACCTGTATGACCCTGCTGAGCCCCCGACGCCATGAACACTTGAGCTCTAAGCAATAAGGATGTTCATTCAAGAGCAACATCAGCAGTGAATACCGGATTAGAAAGGCTGTACATTAGCTGGGGGGCGGATTTCGCTGTCAGCGCACAAGACGTGACATATCAGCTTCACTTTTATCACGGATTAACATAGGTAAACATCGCAGCTATTTGCAGGATTAGGGAGTTAATGTCCCGTGGATGCTCTGCCAGGGGTGGACCCCTGTGGGTTTTCCTATAAAAGAGGATGGTCAGCGCCTCCACAGAGCATCACTTCATCTACTTTGCTATCTGAAGTCAAAGGGTAAAGGTAGGTGAATGATTCAGAATTCATGCTGCTCATGTTGCATTGTTGGGTTCTGACTGGTGGAATCTTTCAGCCTAAAGATCGTTTGGGATCATGGCAGCGATGAAGTCCATTCTGGGTCTCCTGGCCCTGCTTGCAGTCTCAGCCTGGACCGAGGCGGGGGTGAGTGCTCTAGTTCAGAATTATTGTTTGCCATTAGTGCGTTGAGGTTCCACTAAATTGCCTCTGTTTACTGTTTGCACCTGTTAGACTGTTCAGTAAACAGTCTTCGGTGGTTTGTCCATTCTGGGCTAAAGTGGAAAGATAGTATTCCTGAGGTGGGAAAAGACGCTACCTGTGATTTCCCCTCATTCTCTCTCCCTAACTCCCGCCAATCGTTTCTCCTCTCAACCTAACCCAATCAGAGGCAGGGCAGGGGCAGGTCTGCTGACATCTTTCATGGGAAGAGGAAAAAAAAGAGGCCACTCTAAGATGATGGAGGCACACTGTTCAGCTACAACCAAAGTCTCTTTGTCGCTTTTCTTGTGCAGGTGGTAAACAGTGCCGGCAGTGACAGTGACGTGGAAGGAGACCTGACTGTCACCGAGCAGCTGGAGCAAGCCAATGCGAATCTCAGTAAGGCACCATGAATGCATGATGAATCATATCTAACCCAAATGACACTGAATACAGCGCTGCTGCCTTTCCAACCATCACTGTCAAGTCTTTATTCCTATTAGAAATGTTTCACTCGTCGCTACAGGAAATTGAAACGTGTCTCACAACATAAATGTTGTGCTCCAGAGTCCTGGTAGTCTAACAGCAATCTAACACCAGAACCATATTGATTTTATTATTTAGACTTGCATAATGGCTTAAACGCCTATTGACCTGCCTCGTCATAAAGGGTAGTTGCTGTGCTCCTGAAGGCATCATGCACTGTGCTGTCTGACAGGCTTTGATATCGCTGCTCTTTGTGTTCTGCAGAACCTGACCGTGATGGTATCCAGATTATTGGGGACATCGCCGTGTCCAATCTGCCAAGCCAGAGGAACGCCGACCCCTGCGTGATGCGTGGATGCATGTGGCCCAAAGCCACTGATGGCAAAGTTTACATCCCCTACGTCATCGCCAATCATTACTGTAAGCCTCCCCCCCAGCTCGTTTTTACTTGTTAAGACACGGACACATTGTTTGTTTAGCTGTTTCCATGAGATAAGTTGCCATAACAAAAATAAAGACCAACGTCCCGCAGTCTTTTTCATGTAAAATGGGGTATTCCACTTTGTGTTTCCTCCTGCAGCACGGTCACAGCTGGACACCATCCAAAGAGGCCTCAACTCCTTCTCCTACTCGACCTGCATTCGCTTCTTTCCCCGCACCAACCAGAGGGACTACCTTTACATCCAGTCCCTGGATGGGTGCGTAGCACAGCCTTTTACTCTCACGATGCATCACTGTCAAGAGAAAAAGAGTGGCGAACCACCTGCTCAGGGACACTGGATGTACGGTTCTCAATCGAATGCCGCATGCTGTCCCAACATCCCTGCAGGTGCTACTCCTATGTGGGTCGCCAAGGAAATGCCCAAACAGTGTCTCTGAGCCAACGGGGCTGCGTCTATTACGGAACGGTGCAGCACGAGCTGCTCCACGCACTGGGCTTCAACCACGAGCAGTGTCGCTCCGACAGGGACCAGCACATCAGGGTGCTCCTGCAGAACATCATGAGGGGTAGGTCGCAGTGATGAATGAATCACAAACCACAGATCCGGGCAACATAAACAAGTCCATTCCACCATTTAGCTTCTTTAGGATTTGATGATGAAGGTGAATCATCCACGACAAAGACAGTCAAAGTCATCATGTGCTGGTTAATGCACTCCATTCAATTCTTCATTCAAGTATTCTAAACATACAACAGTAAAGATATTTATCCGCTGTTTGTAGCTGTTGTCAGTTACCATTGACTGACTTATTACATTTAATCCACAATTCAGCATTAGATAAAATTCTGAAATATGCCATATTTCATAATTTTAACTGATACTTGCACATGATACCAAAGTACCTTTTGAATAAAATATACACGTGTATAGAAAGAATTTTCAAAGTATGCCCAGTTCTGCTCAGTGATAGAGTGGATACGGAATGATGAACACTTCTTCCACCATTGCAGGTCAGGATTACAACTTCAGGAAGATCGACACTCTGAACCAGGGGACTCCGTATGACTACGGCTCCGTCATGCACTACGGCAGGTCAGTGCAAAAATCAACAAATCTTTGAAGCTGACTAGGCTTCAAATAAAATATTTTTAGCTGATACAAATACTGCAAAACCATGGGGTTACCCAGTTATCTGAACTCTAGATACATGGATATGTTCATTCTTTGGGACATCCAAAAATAAAGAAAGATAAAGTAATGTCAATGAGTTCACAACTTGATTGATTCAAAATGCTCACTGACGCCCCCTGGTCATGTCATTCTTTCCTCCAGACTGGCTTTCTCCAAAGATAACTACAGTCCCACCATGGTGGCTGTTCCCAACGCGAAAACTGAGTTTGGCCTGGCCAAGCAGATGAGCCAGAATGACATCAACCGCATCAACCTGCTGTACTGCAGGAACTAGCTCCACGCAAGGCCCTGTGACCCACACTCATTCACGACTGTAGTGATGGGTCCGTGAAGATCACTATGAAGGAGATCATTCACAATGATGGGTTGCTCTCTCTTTACTCTTTTTACTGTTCCTTCAAAACAAGAAAGTCAATGACTCACGCCAGTGAAAGATTTTCCTGTTTGCTCTAAAGTGGTGGGAGTCTAATTTCCAATTCCTTTTAATGAACCAATAAACAATCATCTGAAACAAATGTGTTGGATTGACCTCTCCTTCAGTACGTTATGTTTAAGTCCTTTTTTATTCAGGTTGATTTTATTTTCACTACAGTAGCATCTGCAGGGATGTTGTGTCTATTTGCAGAAACTTCAGTCGTGAAGTCTGAATTGTGGGACATGTGTAGTGGTACAGAGACAGCATTAAGGATGAGGGTTTATTGTTGAGGTAACAACCCGCATTCTCTGAAAGTGTGGGATCTGCCTGAGTTGACATGGCTGCTGTTCTCACCTGGAAGGGAAAAAAGAAAGATATAATGTGTTTACTTTAAAGTTTTTTTTTTAATAAAAAACCTGATAGACAGGGTAATCACACACATACTTACGGTTTAAAATATGTACACTTGTACAGCCTGTTCAGTCTCAAGATGTCATTGCTGCTCATCTGGTTGGACGTGCCAAGCTCAACGTTGGGGTTGGGGATGGGCATCATGGTTGGCTTACTGTTTCCAGAGAAGGCATACCTGCAACCAGGAAATGTTTGGTTTGGTTCCTTCCGAAAACTACACACCACAGTCAAGCAATGATTTGACACGTGTCCTCGAACCTCTCGTACTGCATGACGGAGCTGTAGTCGTACGGGGTGTCCATGTTCAGAGTGTTGACCTTGTCGAAGGCGTACTCCCAACCTGAGAGATGGAAAATACAATACAATAACAATTTGTATTGTTGACGCTAATGATATTATCCGCTGATAAAATAATATGTGTGTGTTGGGGGTATGGTGTGGGTGCGTGCTGACCGGGCTCGATGTTCTCCCACAGGATCCGGATGTACTTGTCTCTGTCGGAGCGACACTGCTCGTGGTGGAAGCCGAGGGAGTGGAGCAGCTCGTGCAGGACGGTTCTGTGGTAGAGGCAGCCCTGGCGGGCTAGAGACAGCGTCTGGGAGTAACCACGGCGACCAACATAGGAGTAGCAGCTGAATATAATGAGAAAGAAAATAATGGTAATCAAAACAGGCAGGAATCGTTCTACCTCAGACTCATGTTATTCATTCTGACGTGATCTGAGGAGAATCCCCTGCTGCGTTCTCCGAAGGATCTGATATTTACCCGCTGTCGGACTGGATGTTCAGGTAGTCTCTCTGGCCAGTTCTTTCGACGAAGCGAATGCAGGAGACATCCTCGAGGGACTCCATCCCACGCTCGATGATGGCGCGCTCGCGGGCAGCTGAGAAGAAACAAGGGTGAAAAGCCACGTTAGACTTTTGCACGCACACTTTGCTGGCATGTGCAGCTTTGATATTCACCACTGTGCTGCTTTTGTCTCTCTTCACAGGCAGTTTGGGTTTCACTGAATGAAACCTCATCAAATAAAAACTCAAATAGCATAAATGACGGAATAAATAATCAGCAGTTTGAGTTGTGATATTCATTTCATAGATTGGGTGAAATTAATTTTATAGTTTCTTCAGTCTTGGGTTTTTGAGATGATATGAGCACATTTACAACTTAATGAGAAAAAAGAAAGGAATGTTTTTACTCGATCATTCAACCAACTTGATGTAATCCAACAAAAGTAATATTAAACAGATTTAATTTAAATGTCTTTTTATGGATCATTGACCAGCATGTGCATGTGTCTCACGTCACAGTGGACAGCTGTTGAAAGGTGCTATGAAAGCTCTCCAGTCACTTACTGTAATGTGAGGCGATGGTGTAAGGCACGTAGACGTTCCCATTAGCCGAACTCGGCCACATGCAGCCGTTGTTGGCGCACGGATCAGCGTTCCTCTCGTTTTCGTTGTCGTAGGCGATGTCACCTATGACCAGGGGCTCATCCTCCCGGCGCACTGGAGTAAAATGTCAGAAAAAAAGAAGTGCATGGACATGATGAGTATTTTGTTGTGTTAATTTGGTCCATGTCCAATGTGCTAACATGGAGGATGCAGGATTTATGACTCATATGATAGTCAGCCACATGCATTGGCTTCACGTGCAAGGCTGTCATGTCGTCCATCATTATATACAGTCTATGGTCTGGACATAAAGTAAAGTGTCTTACCAACATCCCGGTTGGCTCTCCACAGCAGCTCAGAGACGGGCAGATCCTGGGTCAGATCAAAAAGTGTTAAGTGATAAGAAGTTATTGTTGCACCATAAATGCAAATGTTCTGTTTTGTTCCATTTACACTGAATCGAACAATGCATTATGAAGCCACTGGATTTAAAAGTGTTTTCCTCACCTTCTCTTCAGCCCAGGAGCAATCAGAGGCCACGAGGAGGAGCAGGAGACTGAGAGCGTACTTGGCCATGTTAGCAGCCTGCAGGCAGACAGTGTTAGCACCTGGATCCATCCACAGCCCTTGTATATAACTTCCAGAAAATCTGCTAAAACCACACTTTGCTTAGTGATAAGATGAACTTTACCTTGAAAACATGCTGCTGCTTCCCACATTAACGAGCCAACATAAAACCTGCTTATGGTGGCAAAGATTTCCCTGAGAGTGCTGACTCTGTGGACACCTGTTGCTGTTTTGGATCCTGGATGATCGGTTGGGCTCATCCAAATAAAGATTTGAATGATCATTTCTAAATTCTTAATTTTCATAGTGTTATCACTATTCTCTCTACATTTTATAACCCCTTATGGAAGCTTGTTTTTGCTTAAAGAAACAAAAAATGATATATATATATAAAATAGTAGCGAACTGTCATTTACCTAGGTTTGAGCAGTAATGTCTTATAAAGTAAATTGTTGTGGCTCAACTTTGACCCAATACGGTTTTATGGAAGAAAAAAAATATGAAATAGAATTTTACAAGTAATAACAAAAAGTCTAGAATATGATTTTATATCATTCTTAAATTATATACATGATTTTGATTTATCCTATAAATGTAATTAAATTGAATTAAATCAAAATGAGACAAATCATATTAATCATGATTTACCTTGATCAAGTTGATCAAGTTTTTTGTAATATATACTAATTTAATAATTTATGTGATGATTTTATCTGTTAATCATTTTGGGTAAAAATCAGGGGTGCAAATACTCTTGCATGCATTATGGATAATACATATTTATTTGAATTAAAAACAGTAATATAAAAATTAGAAAAGATTAATTTATGTATTTATTACATTGATTGACAAACAAATAACAGACATTTTGGCAGCTGAGCACAAAAAGAGTGAGTCATATTTACTCTATATTCTTTGAACTTGTCACAGTTGTTTGAGCAGGACTGCGTACGGGCGGATGGCTTTTTCCACAATCTCCACCTCCTGTTGTTCACTCAACCCTTGTGGGATTGGAACCAGCCAATATTTGCCATTGTTGTGCTTCTGTCTGTACGCAGGGTTGACCCGATTCTGCAGAACCACCTGGTACTTCAAGCCATTTATGGTGGAGGTGAAGGATTTGGTGTAGGGCACCGCCTCAGCAATGTAGGGTGTGGAATAAATCCCCCTGCCGTACACCTGACCTGGGCCCGCCTGGCGAGAGGAGATCAAATTTAAGCGTTTACACTGAAACACGGCGACCATGACACGCTCACGGGCATACCCCCCCCCCCCCCCCCCCCCCCCCCCCCCACCCCCCTCATTTCAATCCCCCCCCACACACACACACACTCAACATCTAAATTGACTACAAACAGGAAATAGGACCACTGTTCACCCTCTCTTGGAGCAAAGGAAATAAGCAGGAAGTACACACACACACCCGTTTCCTTTTGCCATCCACTGCTAAGCCTCACGGTCTCACAAGATTTATTACAAGACAACAACAGACATGAAATACCTTGAACTGAGATATGATGATGCCTTGAGCCCCGACCTGTGATGTCCCATGGTAGGACACAGGCCACTCCCCGGGCTTTGATTGTGTGGTGGTGCAGCGGCCTCGCTCTCCCAGCCAAGCGTTTCCATCTGGGTATTTATCCAGCACCTGGGATCACACACAACAGAGAAACGAACAATATACAGCAGCCACTGATAAGAGAAGCTAAGATGGAGGATTCAAGCTGCAGGCGGCCCAGACAGCCTCTGATGTCACTTCCACTTAACATTGAGCAACTTTTTTTCTTTGCTATTGTCAGCATAGACCTTCAAATCAAATCCAGACTCTCAGCTTGCTAACACATGAACACATACATAGTTTTATTTTGTGAATCTTAAAAGCTTGAAACGTGGATAAAAAGGTTTCGCATAATTTAAACCATTACAAAGTTTTGAAGTCTTGCAGAATTATTGGATTGGCTCCACAAATTGTCATTGAGTTTTCCACCTTTCCCAAATGTAGGTTTTATAGTCTACATTGTTGTAACCAAATTGATCTCATTACCACATTGGAATGAAATTTGTAACTAATCTAAAATAACCGAAATAGTTCTCTTAGATCTCACGTCAAGGTTACACAGCCATCTTAACATCAGATTGAAAGTGAAAGCTAAGTGATTTCCTGTGAGAGGCCTAAATCTTAGACAAAGTCGAGATAAAATCTGGAAATGTCCAGAATAAGACTGCGTATAGACTAGGGGTATATTCACCTTAAGAGCGTAACGCTTCCAGCCGCAGGGGCGCTCATATACCTCCTCTCCTCTGTAGTACGTTTCTGTGTCTTTTAAGAGAGTGAAGTCATAGTCATAGTGTGGATCAAAGAATTCTTTCCCATTGACAAATATGGGTCTTGTCGACGCTGAAGAAAAAGGGGACCTGTGTGCAGACAAATAAAGAAAGACAGCATAAACCGGAAAGCAGACATGGGACAGATTTGATGGGGCGAGACAAGATGCAGGCTTGCAGGGGTGCAAAGTTGAAGAAAATTGAATGAGGAATTTTTTACAGTACCTTCCCATGAGTGTGGACATTAATCCATTGATGACTAAATTTGAGCCTCCTTGTGCTTCAGCTTTCGAGCCTTGATATGTTAAATTGACGTTGCAGAGGATGGAAAGCGCCTCAAGTAAAACATCCCTGTCTGACATTGTGAAGTCGATGAGCGAGAATAGGAATTAAAAAATGAACAGAAAGAAGAAAAAAAAACTTGTCAAACTTATAGAACTGCTCCTTCTCTGATGAGCCTTGACTCTGGGGAAGAAAGCTTAAAGTACAGGGTGGGGTTTTTTATGTCAGCGTATGAAGTACAGCCTACTCAGGCGTAAGAATGTGTTGTATAAACTGCAGCTTACTTCCACTTTCACTTCTGCTCTCTCTGAGAAAACGCCTCTCCGCCAGGAAGTTGCTTGTTCCTGACCACATGTAAGTGGAAACTTTTGATAAGTCGTTAAAAAGAACACGCGGTCACGACACTGGGAGCTTTCTCTCAATCTTGCAGATGAAAAGCTGTTAAAGTTCAAATGGAAACGTCATGCTTACAATTTAGATGTTTGCATGATTCTAAAGTACTTTATCTTGATGAATTTTCCTTTAGTACAAAAATAGAAATGCATTCAGGAGCAACAGAGCTTTTTGCATATGTGCACTGTACTCCAGAAAATCAGACCCTTATCAGAGGGAGTGTGCGTAAGAACAAAATGACCAAGCTTGAAAATGACAGATTTTGCTGTAAAATCTCTGGATAATGAGAACAATTAAATGACCTGTTTGGTTCTGACACAGTTGAGAAACAATTGTGAATTCAGTCAGGTTTCAATGATGGAGGACAGCAGACACAGGAACAGCACAGTTTACGGTAGTGACAAGAACAACATTTATTCAAACATTAATAAGAGCGGTGAGACAGAGACAATGAAAAGTACAGACAGGTGCAGAAATCCTCAGCATCCTCTGAATATTTTCATTATTTAAAATATTATTCAGTAAAGATTTCACTGATTTAAAACTCTGTTGTTATCTTAACTGGATCATCATCATCATCATGGTTTCTGGAGACAAATCTGTCGAGTCCAGTATACTGCAGCGGCCAGCAGGTCCAGGTGTTCAGGAGGAGGTGGATCAGAACGAGAGGTTGATGAGTGGAGCGTTGTTCTTCTTGTCTTCTGGACTCCACTTGATGAGCGGAGAGCTCAGGTCGATCAGCTGCTTGAACAACATTCACACATTCACCACATTTTTGGTTAGGCTTTTTGAAAAGTATGAGGCAGCTCTCAGGAGAAACTGGAAAATGCAATGGACTCATTCTCGCAAACTGCCTCTCAGATAATTTCAGGAGAATATCTACAGTTCATGGTATGTCTGAAGCAACTGATGAAGCTCCATGAAGCAGAGGAGCTGTACACTCAAGTGATCACTCTCTGCAGGCCTGTTTCTTTAGCACATGACCACTTCAGTCATTATTGGTGTGAAACTTTTACAACACATCGTCTGTGGCTCTAAGCTGGAGTGAAGTGTCACCTGATTTGTGGTGCAGGTCTTGCCAGTTGTCCGGATCAGGTCGGGGGTGTTGGTCAGGTCAATAAGCAGTTTCTCTTGAGGCTGCAGCGCTGGAGCCGGAAGATCCAACAGGAGAACCTGTAGAGAGAACAGAGGGTGAGGAGGATCTGTGAGCTTCTGTGAAACAAAAGAACATGTGGCCTAGACATAAAAATAAAATCAGAGGATTAATTTACAAAATCAGTGAAGAGACAATACATACTACCACGTTTGACGTTGTATGATGAGTTCACTCAAATGAGAGGCCGCTGTTGCTCAGCTAGGCCTTATGGAGCTGTAATATTTTTTCCACTGACAGCTCTCCCTTAGGCTACATGTATTCACGACTGACACCAAAGGCAGTTGAACCGAATAACTGAAGGCTTGTGCAGGTAGTTATATTCATATGTTCGGGGAATGTGCCTGATGTTATGCTTCTCTAAGCTTTTTGAAATCACACAGAATTAGAAAGCCCTCAAAATGTTTAACACTCCTCAGTCATGGGCAGAGGATTAAAACTGGCATCATGTGCTTGACTGTGACCTCTGACCTCCTGTGCTTTGCTGATGCTTTCCTCTGTGGTCCCCAGTTCGATCAGATTTTTAATTGGCTCTAAGAAGACCTGACTCTGTGTGTCAGCGTCTGGGCTCTCTGACGGTTCAGGCTGGGGGGGAATGCAGGGTGGGCCGTCGCAGGGCTGTTCCTCCTCCAGACAGAAGGGCTGAATATCTGGGGCATCAACAGGCTGCTGCTCCTCCTGTAAATCGACAGGGACAGGGCTACATGGGAAGAAAACACAGAACAGAGACAAATTAAAGATTTAGAACTCTCAGTGGTTTCTCATAGAGGTGAGGGGCAGCATTTTGGTGTTTCTCACCTGCAGCTGCTTTCCACCTTGGCAGTGCTGGGGGCAGGGTTGGCATCAGAGACAGGCTTGGTCCTGGTGGACGAGGGTGTGGGGATAGCAGACATCCTGTGCCTCACTGGGGTGGGAAGGGCAGAGGGACGGCGCAGTTTCATCTGCAGAGACTTGCATCCCCCAGCAGAGGGCGTCAGAGGAAGACTGTGGAGAAGAAGACCATTACTGATGGCAGTAGCCAGAAACCTTATACCTACCTTACCTAATAGTTTAAATAAAATTCCAGTGAGGGGCCTCTGTATCAAAACATAACTTGTGTTAAAGTATTTGTGTTGGACTAACCACGTGCCCATGCACGGACACCTTTTTCTTTAGCAATGGTGTGTGATCAAAGACTTTAAAGGGATAGTTGACTGAAAACTATGCTGATGGACTGATGGAGTACGTCTCATAAAATCTATAGCAAATCAAACAAACAAAGTACACAAAGGGGAGGACAGACTGACGTTCTACAAGATGTTTGACTGAGTTGACTACTAAGATTGTCTCCATAAATTATTTCTGATATATTCTCCTTAAACCCATCAGTGTTTGTGCCTGTCCATGTACTAATTGAGTGATGCTTATGTGTGATTACCTAAGAACGTGTACCAAAAGAGTCTGCACTACTCTATTCAGATGTCTGTATTGATATTTTCATGCACAGGAAAGATGTAAATGTAAAGCAGATGACAGTGTGGTATGTTGTTACCCACCTCTCAGTGTTGCTCACTGACCCAAGTCTCTTTGGCTTCAGCACCTTTGAGACGCCTGGTGATGAAAAAATGAGACAGGTGTGTTAGAGAATCAACTGCAGATACTGAAAACTTAGTTTGACCCAAAAGATTTGATTAAAAACAAATTTGTTCTGGTGGACAGGAGCATGGCTTCTTAAGGTACTAAAGGCCTTAAGATCTACGCAGGTAAAGATTAAACTGGTACCACTGTTTGTTCTACTCCCTATTCCATCTTTAGATGAAGTCAATATTTATACTCAGGGTACAGTGCAAGAGTTATGTGAGGATGCTTTAAAATTATATAATGGATAGTTTTTATCAATTGACTCAATACAAAATACAGTTTACAAATTATTTTCCGCCTGTAAAACAGAACCAGTTTTCCTTCACACACATGCAAGGTACAAAGTACTTTACAGGATGTTCTTCTGTGGATTTAGACAAAGTATTGGTATAATATTCTGCAAATAGCCGAGATTATTGTTTGTAAAAATTGTGTCGAGAAGGCGTTTAGTTTTCAGTAGCATGACATTCACAGCATTGCTCACCATCTCCATGCCGGACTCCTTTCACTCCTCCACTGAGTGTTGGTACCACCTGAGCCTCGGGTTTGGCTTTCAATCCACTCTGCGGGCGGACAAAGGCAGTGGGGGGGGCGGAGACGGTCCTCTGAAAAACTCTCTTGGCAGGTGTCACCTGGAGGGTTGGGGCCTCAGCTCTCTTCAGTGGCGTGGACCTGACTGCTTTGACTGGCTCCACCTCAGACAGCTTCCTCCCCATTGTGGACAGCGAGCGCCGACCTCCAGTGGTGGAGGATGTTGGCTGTGCAGAGGCATGGACATTGGAGCGGCGTGGTTTGCTGGTATTTGCCAGTCTGTTGATGCTCGTGGGAGCAGGGGCAGTGGTGCTGCTCAGACTCCGGTTCAGAGATGAGTTAAGTTTACCTGAAAACACAAACAACATCTGAACTGCTGCATGTACATATTGGAAAAGAGCAGGTTAGTCATTGTACATTTTCTTTTATTTAATCTTAGCCAGACATTTTCTGAATCATCACTTTAAATTATTTGAATGTAAGCATTAGACACATATGGATTCGGGGTTGAAAGCATTTAGAATACCTTTAGCAGGAGACACAGACAAACTGGAGTTGAAGCTGGAAACTGAGGATGAGGATGACGATGTGTTCTTCCTGTCTGTCGCCCTCCGGTTCTGAAGTGGTGAAGATCTCACTCCTGAAAGTTTCCTCACAACATTCTGATGAATTGAAATGGAAACAAACAAACAGCAATTTCATTAGACACGATTGACTGCAGTATGTGGTGCTGACCAACAGATAGAGCTGTTTAACGAGACAAACCAATAATTTGGTTTTGGCAATTGTCTTGCAGAAAGTTTGTTACCTTTGTGGGCGGAGCCAGCGTCTGTTTTCCCAGCTGGCTGGAGTTGAGGGATGAGTCACTGAGGTCAGATGCCACGCTTGCCGAATCGGAGAGCAGATCCTCATAAGACTCTGCCCTGCTGGAGGGGCGAGAGGACGGGCTTGGCCGTCGAGCCCCTGCCACCTGGAGGAAAAAGCAAGTGGTGATGTGAAGATATTTTTATTCTTCTATTAGATATGACTCTTGAAAATACAAAAGAGAGAGAGAGAGATTAAAAAATATATTTTTCTCTTACAGTACCCTAATGAACTGTGCAATGTCTGCTTGCATGACCCCCACGAAGAAGCTATGGTTTCACACGCCTGTTTGACTAGATCTGCTCTCTGCTGGTTTTCTTTATGTATTTAGGTTGCACATAGATTATTTTTGGCCTTTGATAAACCGAGTAAAATAAATTAAAATCTCTCTCTTACTTTTCTCGGTGGTTGCAGCCTGGTCTTCTCCGGTCTGCTCTTGCTGACTGAAGAGGAAGTTGGTGGGGCAGCTGGTTTGCTTGGCAGCACACCAACGCCCAGTACAGTCTTCCCACGCAGCGACATCCTTGGCTGAGCCTTGGCCACAGCGACAGGACTGGAAGTGCTGAGTCTGGTAGTTGGCCGAGTCGATGATGCCATAGAGGAACGGCTGTTGGATGATGTTGTAGAGGCAGGATGGCTTAATGAAGCCACGTTGATGGAGCTGTGGCGGGTGGATGATGGTTTGCTGGTGGGAACACTATGGGCTGTGCCGCAGCTTCCTCTCAGCAGACGGTTCTGGACAGCAGGGGGCAGGTCCTTCATAGGACTGTCCTGCACGCAGAAGGTCTGGCGTTTTATGGGGCTGAGTACACTGGCAGTCTTACTGAACATGTTCAGTTTGGCCTCTGTGTCCTGGACAAACTGCTCTCTGTTGGTGGTGTCGTCTGTGGCCACCTTCTCGGTCTCGGCATCCTCATGGTGCGGCTGACTCAGCTCGCTGTTCTGCAGCTCGGTGGCTAGTTTGAGTGCTTCCTGACACACAGACTCCAACTGATCTTCAGTCAGCGGGCTCAGGCCGACCCGCACACCACTGCTGAGGTCCTCGAGTTGAGATGCCACGCTAACCGAAACACACTTCTCTTTATGGCTAACCGGACCTAAGAAAACCTCGTCTTCATCGTCATCTCCTTTAAAGCTGCAGAGAGAAATGTCACTGTCATTGCAGCAGAGAAGAATGCAGACAAATAACAGAAATAATGACTCAGAAAAGGGATCTGCAAACTGAGGCTTAAGGGATCTGATGGCTCCAAACTCAGCTTCATTGGTCCAAACAAGAGCATTGCCTCTATATTTGACCCTGAGCTGATGTCTTCTTTCTAAATGTGACCATCTCACATGTTATTTGGTTCAGGTGCCATGTTATTATGTTTGTCGATAATAAATGCGAACTTCGTGAAATTAGTGGGTGTATATTAGCACCTAGTGAACCTGTTCAGGATATTAAAAGACGCTGCTTTTACACATAATGTAGAACAAATTAGGGCAAACTCCAGGGAGTAACAAGGAGCCGTTTACATGCTCCCCCTACCTGGCAGGTGACAGAGAAATATCGAAGTCCAGCGTCTCATCCGGCAGAAAGAACAGATCTGTCCAGAAACACAAACACGCGTCAAAAGCAGTCCATGACGCCCTGCACATTAGCATTGTCTAATGCAAACTGACTGTTTGCTTACCGACGTTAGCTCGACAGTCCATCCCGCGGCTGGTGCTTCTCTGTGGGAAACGTAATGATCCGGATCAGACCTGTAGCGGCACATTCAGTCCTGACATTACACAACAACGTTATACTTCACGCGCAAGGACGTTAGCCTTCACGCTAACGTTAGCTACCCTGGAAGGACACCGCACACAAACCACACGGCGAGTGACACGAGCGTTAACTGGCAATTTAGACAGGAAGTCGGTTCACTCGACGGAAAACGTGCCTCGCACTGAGTGACAGTTTAATTCAAGTGGTAGTTACAAACCTCAAATGTTCAAAAAGTCAAAGTGCGACACGAAAATACACAGAGGATCCCGACTAATTCAAATCTGCTGCGCTGCGAGTCACATGACTCCTGCGGGCCAAGTCATTGGTCGAAAGGATATGACGCACTAACCGTGGGGAGTTGTGGGTATTGTAGTGTATAAGAGTGAAACGAGGACCTCATCCGCTTTAACACGTCCATCAGTTGAAGCAGATTTTAAAAAAAGATTTACTGTAAGTGTTTTAAAGCTTTCTAGCTGATTCAAACATTATTGTCAATATTGTCAAATTATTTTCAATGAACATTCACATTAGAACCGAGCAAATATTATCAAATAAAAAAAACTTTGTATTTTAATAAATTCGAGTACACATTTTGTCACATAAAATGTTGACTTATATTTTATTATTTATTTTTACATTTGAATTTTGGTCAAAATATGTGAAGGTTTCTGTCAGATAAACGTGTCTTGTGACTACACTTTATTTTGAAAAGCAATTATTGGAAAAAATTACAGATCATAAAAAAACGTATTCACATTTAAATCTTATTTGTAATTGCTTACCTAACATAAAATGCACTATTCTTTTCTCTCCTTTTAATGAAAACAACTATATTGTCATAACATTATGACAAACATTATTATATACTATCATCTTTTCAAGTGCTTTGTGTCCCTGAAAAATTAGGTGGCCTGTAGAATGCATTTTATTTTGATGGGGTAAACATACTGCGTCTTTGTAATCCTTTGTTTAGAGAAGCCTGGAGCTTAACTCTACTCTGCTGTTTGTTTTTTTATACTTCATACAGCAGAAGATGAATCATCAATTGAAGCTTTGCCACAAACACCCTGCCCTCAGAGTTCTTTAATTTTCAACTTTTAATAACTTTTGGTTTTACACCTTTTGAAACAACCTAAAACATAAAAAAACAAAAAACTAGAATAAAATCCAGACATGAGACATTTACTTTGAACACTTCTGTCTACTAACACAAGTATCAGTAAGAACACTTCCCCACTCCTCATAAAATATGACTGGCTCTAAACATTTCAGTTAATACCCGTGACACAGTCTAACCTCAGATCGCCATCTTCAGCTCACATCTGAGCTTATTTGATCCAAACCCCCTGACTACATCTGAACATCAACATCAATATTTACAGATTAAAAACTGATAATTGATCAACAACTTCACAAGCACTCTTCACCTACGTAACAACTCAAGAGTTCGGTTAAGTACAGACGGAAAACATCGGAAAGCGGTCTGTGTGGATCTGCCGCTGGCGCAGTTGCTCAGCAAACAACAACAAACGCACTTTTAGATGATTTTTACTAAAACCAGCTGGTGAACTCCTGAACATCAGATGAGTCTTTTTGAGTTTAATCTCTCTGCTCCCAGAAGATGCAAAGCTCTCACAGTCAGGAGTACAAACAAGACGGACCACAAGACGGCAACAAGTTGTAGTCAGTCTGAGGGAGGGAGGGCCTCACAGTGAGGTCTCCAGGCTGTGCAGGGGGCTCCCTGGACACGGTGGTAGGCTCGCTGAGTTGGATGGGATCAGACCGGCTTTGGGGGAATCCTTATGCAGTGGGATGATAACGTCCATGGCATTATTGTTCTGATTAGGCGAGGACGGCGGTAGGTGGGACAGTCCAGTCAGTGGCGGTGGGATAATGATGGAGTTTCGCTTGGTGGGGGCCTCGTCCTCACCATCGTTCTCATCAATCAGGGGGATGTGAGGCTCTGAGTCCTCGATCCGGAACTCGGGGTGGCTCATGAAGTTGTGGATGGAGCTGCGAGCCTCAGGCGTCTCCAGGCCTTCGTATGGAGACACGCTGTCTCTGAAGGCATTCACCACACGGATCTGAGAGATGAGAGAGACAGGGTCAGCTCAGGAGCCTGGGGTGGCTTTGGATGCAAAGGGACAATTCTGGAATTTTTCTTCCAGGGATTCATTCTCATCGTGTATGTGTGTGTGTGTGTGTGTGTGTGTGTGTGTGTCTGTGTTGTGTGATTTAAATGGGCAGCTCCATACATTTCTTTTCCAGCTATGTGGCGTGTATGGGTTATGACGTTTTGATGTGGGACACAAATATAAATAACAAATTAAAACTTCTGTACCTGTGTCTGGATGCGGTTGAGGCCGCGGCACCAGAGCACCTGCCCCCTCCTCAGCTCCATCTCAGCATGATCAATCTCATCCAGGTCATCCAGGTCCTCCAGCTCTTCCTCAGGGATCTCCTCCTGCTGCGTGCCGTGGCCTGCGGTCTTCAGGAACTTCAACCAGTTGGTGGGGACACTGGACACCAGCTGAGAGGGAGACCGACACAAACGTTATAGCCCTGTCAGTGACAGTAGCAGCAATGGCCGTCAGCTCCTCTGTGACCAGCAAATGTTAAAGACTCTGTTCAGACCTGGCATTCACATCTATATATAGTATATAATTAAAATATTATTCAAATAAAAGTCAGATGTACCATCAGAAACACCATCTCACCTGTCCCCATAGGAGGCTGCTGATGCCCAGGAAAACACACCACAGCCACTGGTCGAGGCTCAGATGTACACAGCTGAAGGGTTTACCACCAAACTGCACGATGACGAACTGCAGGCAGACAAGGTCATGACATCACACGGACACTCCTTCATCAGTTGATACTGCAAACCTGACCAGGTGTGGTGTCTGCCCCGCCCCCTCACCTGCACGAGCAAGGTTCCCAGGACGATAGAGCAGAAGATTGGGTTCTTGAAGACGCCATCGAAGACGTTCCGCTCTCCGTGAATTTTGCGGGCATTGAGCTCGTTGAAGATCTGCATGAGGACAAAGGTGTTGAACACGATGGTGTAGTGCTCAGAGGGTGGGGCATGGAGGGGCGCGTTCCTGCCACTGTCGATGTCGAATAATGTCTCGCCTGAGAGAGAGACAGAGAGAGAGAGAGAGAAGTGATGACTGCTGAAGATAGCTCACGTCAACATTCATGAACAAATGACTCATGATTGGAAAATATTTTAGATGTAACTTTTTACTTTTTTATATTTATTTTGTCTGCAAATGTTTGACCGAGAGTACTTTTGCATCTGTTAAAAATCATACATGAGGGGAGCCAGCCTCAAGTCTCAATGGTACCTTCTACTACCAGTACTGGTACTACTACTACAATTACTAATTATAATAATAATGATAATAACAAGGACTGATATTTTTATTGTCTCTTAACTGTGAACCACATGAAACTATGTTGTGAACACTGACCAAGGAAGAGCAGGATGAAGATGAGTGTCAGCTGATATACGGCATGTCCCAGAATGTTCTTCATCATGGTGCGGGAGATGAGCGGCTTCTTTCGACCGTATGGGTTCCTGAGCAGCAGCGCCTCGGTTGGGGGCTCAGTGGCGAGAGCCAGTGAAGCAAAGGTGTCCATGATGAGGTTGACCCACAGCATCTGCACAGCTTTTAGAGGGGAGTCCTGGAAACATGGCCAAATAACATTATATTATGTATTTATTATTCCTTTTCTTTGTTGTTGCCTACAACCGTCCACCAGGTGGCAGTAATGCAAAAGGTTTTACATCAGCCAGTGATGCCAAACCAGACAGGACTTCAACAACAGTAGGTTAAACATCGTCCTTAGATCCCGCTGATGTTCATTGCCAATTTCTAATGTAATTACTGAGTCACTCAGAACAGATTTGTTTAGGCTATTGCAAAGAAATTACACTCTTTTACTTCAGTGCTGCAACCTCCAACCCAAATTGGCTCTGACCTGGGTAATGCAGGCTCCGGTGAAGGCCACGATGACAGCCACCACGTTCACAGTGAGCTGGAACTGCAGGAACTTGGAGATGCTGTCGTAGACGTTCCGGCCCCACATCACAGCTTTCACAATGCTGCTGAAGTTGTCGTCTGTGAGGATGATGTCAGACGCCTCCTTCGCTACATCTGTTCCCGCAATGCCCTGCAGAGCAAAGAATAGGAAGGGAAATATACCTAAACCTGATCCTGAGCTGAGGTTTAGACCATCAACAGGAGATCGACAGGAGCCTGAATGTGAGAAAGTTCACTAGCAGTTTGACATTGGTTACCATGGCGAAGCCGACATCGGCTTTCTTGAGGGCAGGCCCGTCATTCGTTCCATCTCCTGTAACGGCGACAACCTGCCTCTGCTCCAGCACCGTGCTGTCAATGATGCCTGAGAGGACGACACATAGATTGTCTCAGACCAAATGTGTACCAGACCACATATTTACATCTCACTTATATATTACTTTAATTTCATTTTTATACAGATATAATATTCAACAATTACACATTAAAAAACAATGAGACCTATTTTGTTGTTGTTGAGAGATTAAGTTTACCCCGATATCAGAAAGATACCCCAACCCGGCCACCTGGTCAAAATGTATCTGACCTTTAACCAGAGTGTGTTTGTCCGTTGGTGACGATCTGGCGAGGACTCTCAGCTTTGGCCAAATCTTGTCGATACGCTCCTGCTCAATCTGCAGAGAAAGAAGAGACACAATTATGAGGTTTTTGTTGCAAATCATTCATTAAGTAGGATATTTCTCTATTAGGAATAAGTGCTGCAACTGCCCCCTACAACATTGATGTGTTCCCTTCCTTCATGGGATCAGAGAAAATCTTAGCAGCATTTAAGTGAAAGAAAATCACTCTTTGATTTAATAGCTCTCAATCCTGAGGGGGAGATATGTGCTCAAGGAACATGGGGAGAATACTGGGTTCACTGTGCATTTGTCTGACCTCTCCCAGCTCGTTTCGGATCTGTCGGTTGAACTCTTTGCCCTCCAAACACAGAAAGTCGTCTCCAGGTTGCAGGATGCCACATTTGACTGCAATGGCCCGGGCGGTGTTGATGTTGTCTCCGGTCACCATGCGCACTGTGATCCCGGCCCGCTGGCACTTCCTGATGGCTTCTGGCACCTGATGAGGACAGCGTCCACGGGTAGAGGGTGTTAGATGCCGACATTCTGCATGCTCACCAGTAGGCACCGACCCAACCAGTCAGTCACATCACTTTCCACATGCAAGTCACTGCCCCCCTGCTCAGTGTTTTATTAAACAATAGAGGTAAAAAGACCATTACTGACTATTCTAGCATAGCCATAGCATGACATGTGGTTGCACACAGTAACACATAGGTTGTAGCTAAAACCTACACTGAGACATTTGCCAAATATGTGAAGCCATATGTCAGAGTGCAGTAAGAGCACAGGGAGCTGCCGTTCTGGATTGATAAGGTCGACGTACCTCAGGCCGCACGGGGTCCTCAATGCCAACCACAGCGATGCAGGTGAGGCCGGTGAGGATCTGGGCCTCGTTGTCCCAGTCAGGCTCTCCGTCAGTGGCGGTGAAGTCTCTATAGGCCAGGCAGATGGTCCTCAGCCCCTCTGATGCCATCGGCTCGATCACATTCTTGATCAGGCGGTCTCTGTCCCGAGGTTTGAGTTCTTTGGCGTCTCCGCCCGTCATCAGGATCTTACAGCACCTGGAATTACCAGACCGAGTCGTGTCATTGTCATCTGACTGAGGTTGGAGCTGTGAGCAGCAGCAACAATCTCAAACCTACTTCCTGAGCAGGATCTCGGAGGCCCCCTTGCTGAACATTCGGTAGCTGCCATCATGGTTCTTTAACACAGTACTCATGGACTTCCTTGCAGAGTTGAAAGTGTAGACCTTGAACAGTTTCTCCTCTGGGATCTCATTGCGGATGGTCTGGTAGTCTCTGTGCAGGTCGAGGGTGAGTCCCAGTAAGGCACATTCAGTCTTGTTTCCCACCTGGCGAGGGAGCCCACCCTCCTTCTCCGGAGGCTGCAGAGGCAGCAGCAGAAAGGAAGCTTAATCACAAGAACGCATATTCAAGTTTTTCACCTAGTGTGAAAAATTGATGAAGTGCGATAGGTATACTTCAATGTCTTTTCACCTACTGACCCTGCCATTGCTCAACCAGATTACTTCTGAGCGCTTCATAGCATGAAAAAGTCATCAAGCAAACAAATAACTGATGTAGAAAATGCATGCTGATAAAAAAAGCCATTGTTGGGACAGTTTGCCGTTGAACGTGTTTGTGTCCTCTGTGCTCTGAGCTGTGCAGTGGAGGCAGTGATCAGATGAGTCTTGAGCCTCTCTGGCATCTCTCCAAGCCAACCTGCGCTCTCAGCCAAATACTTAAATCACAGAGCTCGCTGAATGAAAAGCTATTTTTACAGCTCACCATGATCTTGGTGGTGTAGGCGCAGTTGACCCCAATACCCAGGATGAGCAGGTCCAGTATCTTGGCAGGGATTTTGCTCGACTCCGGCACCTCTTTGTAGTAGGATCCTGTGATGTAGGCCTGCACCACTCTCATGCGGTTCATAGTGAGTGTACCTGTCTTGTCGGAGCAGATGGCTGTGGCGTTGCCCATGGTCTCACAGGCATCTAGGTGTCGAACAAGGTTGTTGTCCTTCATCATTTTCTAAGGAGGGGACAGCAGGGTTACCCAGGTCTGAACGTACTTGACATTTACAATTTGACTTGCGTTTGATGCAGGATTGTTTGAAGAGGTTAAAATGAAGAGGTCACTTCCATCTGACGTACATGTTCAATAATTAAGTACAAACCAAAAAGAATTGTGCAAATACATTGAAATAGGACATGACAGAATATCCCAGTGCCCTCTGAAAACAGACCTTGACTGAATAGGCCAAGGAGATGGTGACGGCCAGAGGGAGACCTTCAGGCACGGCCACAACCAGCACCGTCACACCAATGATGAAGAACTTCACTAAGAACTGCACGTAGATGGGCACACACTCGTTGGCCCAGGGGACCCCTTGAATCCAGAAGGTGTCGATCAGGAAGCGAGCGATGAGGATTATGACCGTGAGAGACGACATTAACAGACCTGAGGACAAAGAGAGACAGAGACAGGGACAAAGCAGAAACTATGAAGACATAGTTTGCTGATTGTTTGTGGTCATTTGTGTTAACTGAAGGCAAATCTAGAAAAAAAATAAGACAGCTTGGTACTGTAAGTCCAGGACAGAAAGGGCACAACTCAGGACAGAAAGACTCTATTTTTCTCAAATGTTTAGACACACGCTGTTGCTTATTCGTCTGGTTCTAGCTGTTTGTACCGGCTTTGCCGATCTGCACCGCCAGTTTGGTCAGCTTCCCCTGGAGGACGGACTTCTCCTTCTTTGGCAGGTTTTTCTTCTTGTCTGGTTCTTCGTCCTCATTGAGCGGCTGCATCTCCACAGTGGCTCCATCCTTGTTTTTCCCTGCGGAGGACACAGGAAGTCAGAGAGACACAAGTCACCTAACAGGCTGCCATGGAGTGTTTCAAATTTCAGCTAACAAATATCCACTGTCGCTAAATAATGTGTGTTCAGCAAATGCTAATATTTTAGGGTCCACATGAGAACTTAAAATACTGAATGTCAGTCATTCAATGATTAACCTGTGGTGGTGTAATTCCCAGGTTGCATGCAGTTGGGAGCCAGATTAAAAAGTAAACAATCATCGATCGTGGTCAAGCTTGATTTGGGACAATGTTGTCCTTAAAATTCATGCATTAGACTGGTGTGCGTACACAGTTCACTACATGTCAGTGTACTGGCCAAAGTATCTGATTTGAAGATGGGGGTGGGGCTACAACATTGTGGGTCAACATGTAAGTGGTGTTATTCTAATCCCAGTTTGGGTTTATAGTACTGCGTTGGAGAACTTCCATCAGTACTTGTGAGTCAGAGCAGAACTCCAAGAGACAAACCAACCCAGTAACCAACACGTGTCTGTACCACACACTGTAGTTCTCTGCAAGAATCACGATATCTCTGTGTGTGTATGAGTTGTGTAAAGAGCGTGCTGATCCTAGCTCAGTAATGGGGTTATTAGTGGACAGGCAGGCGGCAGCAGCAGGCAGGAGAAGAAAGCAGCTGCCAAGCTTAAGGCTGATAATCTGCTTGGACCTAATCACCATCAACCGAGTCAGGAGCACCTGCTGCTGCTCAGACCGCAGGGATGCACACTGCCCCACGTGGGCCCGCGGGGGACCGCAAGGAACCTTCCAGGAGACCGGCAAACGTGAGCTCACTGCAGCCTGACTGCTGACAGGATCTATGACCAGGCTCTTGGATTTTTCTAACTCAGGAGCCATGAAGTGGCCACAGTTTACACAGAGGGGACCATTACATGTGAAATAGCCATCCGATTTGTCACTTTACAAAACAGAAATGACCTCAAATTGATTTCTTAATCAGCCAACAAACTCCACAACCATTATATTATCAGTGTTATAATACTTTACTCAAATATATTCACATATCTATTCATATTATGATGATTTCATTGTTATATGTAATGAGAATTAATTAATATTCAGATTGTTACTGATCAGATCAAATGAGTACACAGAGAAATACAAATGGCCGTCTGTGTGCCTCTGTTCCACTCCACAGGGGCCATCACAGAGGATGGCGGTCCATGGTGGCCAGTACAGCTGTGACTAAACCAACCAACCCCAGGTTACTGGTGACCAGGTGACCTAAAGCTTCACATTCACTCACAGAGTTGTGTGTAATAACAGAGTTCTGAGGCTGTGATGTTCTTCTCACCTTTCTTGCCTTTGTCGTCTTTTTTACCTGTAGAAGGAAAAAAAAACATGCAGCAGCTGTAAGTTATTCATTCAAACAGTGTGAGACATAAATTTAAATTTCCTTAAAACACAACTGAGGCCTCATTCGAGCAGAAATCTGATCAGGAGGAATGCAATCAGGCTGGGTGGGCAAAGTGCAATTCCAAAAATTGCCTACGACAAAATATTCATCAGCCTCACTGCTGTACACTGGACTATCCAGAGTCAAAATAAATTCACACGTCAATGGTCTCCTCCTGGTTAGACTAGCCAAGGTACGCAGAAATATACTGACTAACACGCATCGCGTGCACCACAAACATTCATTCTGTAACAAACAAAGACACATTGTCACGTCATTGTTTCAATGTGGACAGTGAAGGATGTGATGCTTAGGAGGATGTGTCGAGTTGAGGTTGTGATAGTTGTTGTTGGTAGGGTCCCAATTCAGTGGCTCTGCTTTGGAAGTCGGTTTATAATTTCTATATCTGACTAGAAACATCCAGTGTCAGGATCACCTCCACGCTGGAACGTCATTGCTGTAGGTTGAGGCTGCAGCGTTGCCTTGGCGAAGGTTCATCAAGTTGAACTCGGCGTGAAGCCGCGCAGCAGATTTTCTTCACCACAGGAAGAGACGGCTTGCCACTGCTACAGTCATGTATGTGTGGCTGTGCCCTAAAGCTGCTTCAGCTCAGCTGTGCACTGACCTCAGCCCACCTGACCACCAATAAAAAAACTATATAGATAATATTCAATTCTCAGCGTTTGTGTCGATGAGGGAATCTGTGTCTCAGACACAGAGAGGACTGCTTCCTCTCTCCATGGATAGATGGGTGTTAAAGCGTGTGTGTGAATGATAAGGGGAGATGATTGTAAAACACATCCCTTCATATGCTCAGCTTACTTTTCTTGTCCTTCTTCTCTTTCTTTTTCCGCTCCTCTTTCTTCTTTTCTTTCTCTTTCTTCTTCTTCTCTTTCTCAGCCTTCTCGTCGCTGTCGCCCTCACCGTCCTCACTGGCGCCGAGCAGCTTGAAGATGATGCCAGTCTGTGAGTTCACGCCTACAGCGGTGACCACCATTTTGCCAGAGCCCTCCATCACATGGGTACCTGAGAGGGGGAGACAGGCAAGGATGTGAAGCGAAGAGAGTTTGGTCTGTTGTGTTGTATCTCGCAACCTTGTGTAGACATAGTCCCCATCTTTTAACTTCATTGAATTCATTACATCTTGTTTGTGTGTAGAAGTTGACATTACTCTCTAGCTGTGGCTAAATCTGTAACGAGCCGTCTACAGTATTCGAGAAGAAGAAGGCAGCTGTAAGTCATGTTTCACAAGATGCCAGTGATCTGCCGCCAGGCCCCACGCTCTGCTGTGATCCTGAGTCCTCTGCTGGTGTTGCTCAACATAAACTAATAACCTAGTAGCAGCTTTTAAGTTAAAAACCTAGCATTTCTCATCACAGATAATTCCACGATCAACATGTATGCATTTTAAATTATTCCCAGCTGTCTCCCCGGATCTTTCTCTTTACTTTTTTAAATTATGCAAATACTAGAAGATCAAAGCTGATTATTGAAGTCGGAACAACAAATTTACTGCTCAGGGAACGGGACCCTCAGAGGAAACGTGTGCACATGGGCAGTTAATGTTTAATTCAGTTTGAATAAACACCTGACAGCATCATGAGGTCTTCACTGACGCTCTTCTTGACATGATCGGACTCTCCGGTCAGAGAGCTCTCGTCGATCTTTAGATCGTTGCTCTGGATCAGGATGCCGTCGGCGGGGAGGAGGTCACCTGGGAGACACAGAGGTGCACTGTGATAGCAGGGGATAATGCTACCTCGTCATTTAACTGTTCACCAGAGAAGAAAGAATAACAAATAATGAATGCAGCAATAGAGTCTGTCAGGACTTCTTCTATATATGTCTAAACTTGAGGAATAAATAAAAACATAAAATTGACTAGATGGAGATTTAGATCAGGAATTATCTAACCAAAGATTGCCTGATCAAGATGATGGCTTTATATCCAGCTGTTATCATCAGAAAGCTCAAACTTGTGACCTGAACTCTACATGCTTTTTCTCACCATATTTGATTTGTGCAATGTCTCCGACCACGATCTCGGACACATTGATTTGGATCACCTGGCCCCCTCGCACCACAGTGAACTTTTGCTCCTGCTCGATGCGACTCTGGAGGCCGCGGAATTGCTTCTCCTTGCTCCAGTCGTTGAAGGCCGTCACCAGGACCACGCACACCACGGACAGCAGGATGGCAGCGCCCTCGATCCACCCGGCCTCTGACTCATCCTCGTCCTCCACGCCGCCAGCCGCGCTGCCGCAGTCTGAGCAGGGACAGCAACAGTGTGAGAAGAGGTGACTTAGGATGTGTAGGAGATACTGTATATATTGGACATGTACAAGAGGCGTTTACAAGGAGAAATAGGTCACGAAAAATCCTGCAGGAAACCTCAGGCTTTTATTTGAAGAGACCCTGAACTAAATGCTAATGTTTGCTGCCGCCCTATGTGAGGAAACCAGATGTCTAACACATGCCAGTTGAGAAAAACTGACATGCATGTCTGCATGTCTATTTGAGGTTATATGGTCAAAGTGCTCTGCACCTGCCCCAGACCTGGACTGAAGTGTAACCACACAGAGATCACTATGTATACAACATTTTTAAACTTTTTTTTCAAAGACATTAAAATATATTAGTCATCTAAGACTCACTCTGTCTCTCAGCATCCGGCGGTTTGTAGAAGGAAAGGCCAAGTGAAATGACGGCTGCCACCTCCAGGATGATGAGTGTGACATCCTGCAGGGCTTCCCACACTAACTGGAGAAAGGTTTTTGGCTTCTTAGGAGGGATGACGTTCTGTCCAAACTCCTTTTTTCTTCTGTTGATGTCGTCTGCGTTTCCATCTAAACCTGCATCAGGAGACACAAACACAACATTAGCTCGTTCTTCTCTTAACAACCAATGATCCTCAAAGACACTGAACCCAGGTAAGTTAACATTTATTGACAATGATAAATATTAACCTGAGTAAAAGACTCATATTTGTCGGGTAAGGTAGAGACATAGAGACATTAATAAATAGATAATTTGACACTGATTTAACTCCACCCACCTCTAGTCTCTCTGTCTTTACAATCTTATGTCGAGATTGGTGTTATCTGATTTTCCACACAGTTGGTTTCAGCAAAGCTTAAAACCATAACATAAAAAAATGTAACGAGGCAACAGTATAGATGTTTTGCTCATAGACAAATGTTCACGTCAAGCAAAAACATCACAGACAGTGATGGAAACAAAAGTTGCAAGGCTTTATTCTGTCCCTGATAACATTTGATATGTTGTAGCCCATTGTAGTCGCAGGAGTTTGTGATGTCCTACAAATAGGCCACCCTATGAAGATTACCCCCATAGCTATGAGCCCTGATGTTGTGTGCAAATGAAGATTTTGACTGTTCAGTTCAAATCACTGCAAGAAAACCAATTACCAACCAAATTTGTTCAACTGTGAGTCAATTCCCTCAATGCAAATGTGAATAAAAGTTGACTGTGTGTTGAGGTGTCAGGTGTTTGTGTGTCTGCAGCAGGGCGGCGTGGGAGTGGGGAGCAGACTGGTTTCCTCCACGGAGCAGAGCGACATGTCAGGACAGGCTCCGCTGCTCCCTCTCCACACCCGGCCGCTGCCGCTGCCTCACTAGCTCTCTGCAGGGTTGGACCAAACCCTTAAGACTCTGAGCGTGGTCAAGACTTTCCTTTCACTTTGATTAGACTGAAAGGGGAAAAGGTCTAACCCCCCTCGAGGCTTTCAGCCCAGAGACGCAGAGAGGTAAAGCAGGAGCCATGGATTTTCCACCGATTTCAAGCTGCTGTTGACATTTTCCTTCTCTCTGTCAGCGGGTGTCAAGATGCTGAAAGTGTTTACCGAGACCAAGACAGACACACTGAATGAATTAATGATGAGTAGGAAAATGTCAAAGGGCAGACGTAAGAGACACACATTTAGTCCACAGAGACTCACTGGGTCCACAGAGAGATCACTACACAACTTCACTGAAACAGTGAAGCTTCACTAATATTGTTATAGATCAACTTTTACAATACTGACTTGTGACTTATAGGTCTTTATTCTATAAAGCCCAGAGAATAATCAAAATGGGGAAAGGCATCAGCATACAGGGAACAGACATGCCCCCCCTCCACCCATAATCCTCCTGGGTTAGAGGCATTCCCCTAAGTGTTGCCACGGTGTCGCTAAAAGCTTCTGTACCAATGATGGAAAGTTCCAACAAACCTCTTAATACCTTTCTTCTCAAGGGTTGCACTTCACTGAAACCAAACCTCATGACATATGACGAGTATTGGGGCAACATCACATGATACATTATGAGAATAAAGTCAGTGTCAGTGCTTAAAATCCACTCACAATGTCAGATTCTACTGAAAGTCACATTTGACAATTAAGTTACATATACTACATAGTACATATATTTTATATAATATATGTGAGTCCAGCCAGAAGAACAGAGGAGCTCCAGTATTTCTGGATGAGAGTAAGAAACCTAGCATAATAATGTGGACTTAATGAACCAAATTAAATGTTTTTTGGGGTGGAAATTTGATAGTAACTTCCATGCTCAACAACAGAGAGCATGGAGAGATTATAACTTTATACCCATAAAGTCTTACTGTTAAGTCACACTGCTCTGTAGTAGAAAGGCTTGAGAAACAGCAGGCATTGAATTATTTTGCCTTGCAATTAAATGTATCTTAATTAAAGCAGACTAACTGACCAGAGCCCACTGTGATCATCTCTTGCTGCCCTGCAGCAGACAGAGAGCAGAGCAGGATCAACAGAGGCTGCAGGTCATGGCTGACTTTGACCTCAGTATGCAACAGTGCCTGGAGCTGGACTTTACATGCCCTCTGTTGGTCTAACAGTGTCTACACTAGGGGGAGGGGTCTGTGAAACACTGGCTACCAAATGACATGCCTAACTGGAAACAATACACAGGGTTGATATTTCCATGTGATTTGAGTTCATTTAAGATCCACGACTTTTGATGCTTTGAGGACACTAATCAAACCCAGAAGGTGTATTTACCTTCGACAGGTGACGTCCTCAGTCTGGAGCACAGCCCGTTCACATCTCCGTAACCTTTCTGGACCCTGCTCACAGCCTCTGGTCCTCTCAGCTCCATGAGCGAGCGTAGCTCCTGCAGCGAGCAGCTGAACTCTGCCTCATGGTTAACGTCATCACGTCGGCCGTGTTTGGACCCACGGAAAGAGTTATTGGCCATGTCTGCTCCTCTGGGGCTCAACGGAGGCCTTCCCGACAAACAGAGACTCAGTGGTCGGTCTGAGGTGCAGATGTGGCCTTACAGGGACTCTGTGACTGCACAGGGAAAGAGAGAGACGGTTGTTTCAGAGAAAATGGTATATCACCATAAAGAGTACATGACTGGACTGGTGTTGTGGCTGGACTCAGGATGACAAGGTCACACTCTGGGGTAGGATAACACTCATACTACTAATTACATGCAAATTATATTTTAGGGGGGCTAACAGAGTGGTACGATTTAATTATATACTAATTAGACCTTTTTTTACTGGTTAACATTTAAAGGCCCTACAGAGAAATGGATTCACTGATGCTTGTGGATGTGTCACATGGAGAGATTTACATTTATTATAATTGACTTTGGTGGTGCCTTAATCATTTCTTGTGGAAGTGAGAATTAGTTGGGTGATCTTTGACGCTCAGCTCTGTATTTAATTACGATCTAACTAAATTACTATCATATCATAAGATAAGAATCGTGCGGCATTGTAGTGCTTTCTATCATTTTGATTTATATTGTATTTGATAATACGACATAGTATGGTAAAGTATAATAATTTCCAATGTGGTATGGTATGGAATATGGCTGATCAGAGAATATATTTATAAAGAAGTCCAGCACAGCAAGGAGTGATTCACATCAGAAGAGGACATTTACAGAATAACTGAATATTTCCTATATTTAAATATAATATTTCACATGCATTATGGACTCATGGCATCCCTGACACAACCAGTTAAGAGTGACCCGTCAATCAAACAGGCAACTGTGAGGCAGGCTGATACATCTGATGCAGCCTCCATCCAACCACACTCCTCAGCTCTTCCAGCACACCTAACAGTAACAAGCGCATTCTGCCCATTTTGACTTGAAGACACACGGTCTTTACGTGTGCGGTGTGTGGAGTGTTGCGCATGCTGGTGTGTGAACTGAAAGCCTTTGTTCCTCACATGGTGTGACCTCTGTGCCTTCAACTGTAATCTGTGTCAATCAGTCAGCCGAGCTCTAATCTGAGTGAAGAAGAAGCCGCCTGTTTAAGGCTGAAGGAGAGAAAGAGGAGGGCTGCTGAGCAGGAGTCATGGCGGTCTAACTGTATGAATAAAGCTCGCTGCACAGAAACTTAAGCTCAGTGAGGGATTCCACCCAACCGAGCAAACACACACACACACACATATTTAGTTCAGCTCGACAGAGGTGACGAAATGGACAAATTCTCCATTGCTTCATCTCTAATTAAGTAATTTTAAAGAAATTCAGTAGCCACACAGAAGCAACATGTTCAGGATTTTGAAAAGTTATTTTAAGTCAGCCACTTGTAATAAAACATTCCTGACAGCACAGAGAAGAATCAAATGCTTCACTTACAGAAACTTCCCCCATCGCCTCCTGTTAGCAGCAGCAGGTATTAGCAGCAGTCCGATTACTTTGAGCAGCGTCACGCACACAGCTCCAGAAACAGCCCATAACCCAGCCACAGTCTGCACCAAGACCCGCTGCGGGACCACACTTTACTCCCAAAAGCGACGTGTTGTCCAGAAATTCAGTTTGACCTTCAGCAAGCTCACAGTCACAAGCAGTGCTCCATCGGAGGAAAAACAGGAGCTGGCTAAATGATTATCTGTGGAAAGCCTCGCTTAATCTAATTAGACAATCTGTGGCTCCAGTGAGCACCAGGGAGACTGCTGCTGCAGCTCCTTCTACTGCGAGGGACACACCAGGAGTGCACACACCAGGGCTGCACACACTGGTTTACACACACCAGGGCTGCACACACTGGTTTACACACACCAGGTCTACACAAACTGGGTTTACACACACTGGATGTACACACACCAGGGTCTGTATCTTTTGGTATAAACACCACTTCTATGCATACTATAGCGTGTCCCAAAAGTCCCTGTCCCGATTCACCCCTGAGCAGCAATGATGCATGGTGACATCAGATGGAACACACACACACACACACACACACGGCTCACATCACAGACAGAAACAGGAGGATCAATTGTCACTAACACACAGGTGATATCACTGCTTCACATTTGCATGCTAGTGTTTTCACACTGATCTGGAGTGACCTTTGACCCCACACTCTGATGGAGATTACAACAGCGGCTGTGTAAAGACTCATTGGACAGATCAGCCAAGAACTGGTGTCCACAGACGCAGCGGCCACCCTTCATCTTTTAAACAGAGCTGAATTGTGAAGTCTTAATTACCTGTTTAAGTTATTTACAATACAAGGGTTATTCATCCCTTCAAGTGTGTATTCTAAACATAGCACTTGATATACCCACACTAGAATGCTGACAGGAGGAGCCAGTGGTCAAACCACCGAAATGGTGTATGACTCCCACAGAGATCGGAACAATCGTTTCACCCAAGGAGGAAGATGGAAGCGTGTAAGATAGTCCTAGTAGTAGTAGTATCCTGAGTGACACGCTTCAGTCAGTGCTGGGTACTGAAATGGGCTCAGTTCATTAGTCTATACGGTTTGTGTATGCTGCCACCCAGTGACCACATGAAGCCAGCAAACTGTATACAATAATGTGATGTAGTTGGGCGAATAGAGTGAGACGATCCTGTTTTCATGGGAGAGATTCTGTTTGACTGTTCAGGAAAGAGTCACAGAAACGGAATGCTTCCTGGATGTCAGTGTGAATTCTTACTGATGTCATATGATACAGTGCTGAGGACTTCTTACCAGAATGGACAATGCAGATTGTTGCATTTGTTTGTATAGTCACTTACTTAAAAGGACATCCCCGTTTCAACCAATGGAATCCGAGACATTTATCAAAGTTTCGATTTGCTCCTTTGTAAAGCACGTGATCATGGGCGTCCACGTCACATCGTAAACAGCTGTTCGTGGCGTCACTCTCCAACATGGCGGACTGGAACAGAGGTATGTCTGTGGACACGTCTTCACTTGTCTGTTTTCGGCCGTAGCGTGTCAGCAGCAGCTTGTCGAGGGTGAGGGGACAGTGGTACGACGGAGGTTTTGAACCCAGTGACACAGACAGCGGCTCACGGCCTGAGTCTGGACCCCAGAGCCTCTTCCTTAGCTAGCAGGCTAACTAGCTGAGCAGGGCAGCTTATGGGTACTTTCAGGTTCCCGAGCGTCGAACAGCTCCGCAGTTGCACCACAGAGGTTTAGCTTCAACGTTGAATTTGTGAAGAACAAGTGGAGGAAGTTGTGCTGCTGACTGGTCGTCAAAGTTGACTGGTATTTCTGTCAAATACTAAAGCTTGATGGAACTTGATGAGAAGTTGACAGACGCAGGGTTGCCAGGTCTGCTTGGCAAAACATACATAATGCTCTGCTGCAATACAGCATTCTTTTCACTACTAACTGTGCTGTAATATCTACAATGATTACATGTTAAGATTAATATTTAGTGGGGCCAGCACTGTAAACAGTTTGACCAGTCCAATTGTATAACTTGCACAATAATGTATATTAGAGACAGACAGGTTAAGAAGACACATTTTTTTCACATCATAAAATATGAGAATGAACCCACCCACAGGAGCTAACAAGGACTTTACACAGAAACATATGATGGATTGTGAACCAGGTTCCAGGAAATAAGTAGCTATATATAAAGTTGTCACTTTGGCTGTTCTTTGTTTGTGTGCGTGGTTCCAGGTCATGGCGCCGTTGACGACATGCTTGATGCTGAGAACAAGCGTATGGCTGAGAACCTGGTCTCCAAGGTCTCACGACTAAAATCTGTAAGCCACATCTAATTTCTTAATTATTTGATAAATGTGTGCACAGTATCTCAGAACACGGTCGTATTTCAGAGGATGTTGCACTATAGAAGTGTTGCTGCGTATCGTGTAGAAAATCTTCTCCTTTCATGTCCCCCTCGCAAAACTTGCTTTCATGTGCTCGTCTCTGTCTTGTTGTTTAACAGCTGGCATATGACATTGACAGAGAAGCTGATGATCAGAATGAGTATTTGGACAACATGGTGAGCCTGGCTTTTGCTTTCATTTAATTCTATAAATGTGAAGTGGACTTGTTCTAGCTAGAATTAATAAGAATCAATAAATAGAAGCTCAGATATCTGTTTCTCCCTTCACTTTGCCAAAATGAATGCATTAAATCTGCAACCCTGTACAGTTCGTCGTCTTTCCCGTCTGATCCTGTTTTTTTTTCAGGACTCAAACTTCCTGAGTGCGACGGGCCTGCTGACCGGCAGCGTAAAGCGTTTCTCCACCATGGTCCGATCCAGCAGAGACAATCGTCGCATCCTCTGCTATGTTTCTGTGGGACTGGTGATGGTCTTCTTACTGCTCTACTACCTGCTCTCCAGGATCCAACGCTGATGGGGTGACTGGATCAGGACTTAATGTGGAACCGTCATTCCATCTGATGAATTTAAATCATCTCTTTGGTATTCCTGTACAGGAAAATAATTTTGCTCTACACCAAAGTGAAAAACAAACTGGACAAAGACAGAAAACTTTAAGATGAGTTGTTGATCTACCCAGCAAGAGGTTTTGGATACTCTTGCACTTGTGGTCATGCTGGAGTCTGTACACTGCCAGGAAGTCTTTATCTGGGCTAAGAGAGGGTGGAAACTGTATATATTACAAACTTGAGATGTCCCCTCTGCTCTGTTGGTGCAGAGGAACCGACAGCTCAGTTATAAATAAATTATAATGCAAAAACTTTGTAGTGTTGATACAGCCAAAGAAAGTTCAAGAGACAGTAGAAAGTTTTATTCAAAGTTGATTGAGCAGATTTTTTCCCATAATTCCGTACACAGTGACGGTTTTGGATGGAGGTATTGTAGCAGTGTGTGTGTATATATTTAAATTTGTATACTGTTTACAGAAATAATTTATACTAGAATGCACTGTCTGGGACAAAGCAGGTGATTGACAGCATATTGTTTTGACATGTGTACATTTGATCGACAGGAGAATGGGTTATAGTTGGTTTAACACAGCATTCAAATACCAGTTCTTTATGACTTATCTTATCTATGACTTATCTATCTTATCTTTATGACTTCAGTGTATATGTGGCTCAGCTGGTTTCCCTCTAATTATAAATAATGTCTTGATACCAGCCCTGTTCATAGATTCCAGACATTTTGTTAATAACGTTGTGTTTTGTGTCTTTTAATTTGATGAAAGAGATGAAGATTTACATTTAACAATTTGACAAGATACAACTTTTAAACATTCCTGATGCTGATCAGCAGTAGCTGACATCAAAGGTACAGTTAATTTAATGTAGTATAATCCTCATGATGTGTTTGTTTTCAGTTAAATTGCATAACATTATCCTAGAAACAGCGCTTTATATTTACATTGAAGGATCCTCTCTATGGATGCTGCCATGTTTTTTTTTAACATTAGTCCAGACTTACATAGTTATAGTCATAGTTATAGGCATTATTACCTATTTTCCTCTATAAAATTATTTTTTTATCTCATGAAAATGCTTATGATGACTGTTAAAGATTTTATTTTGATGTCAAAAATAAATTCAAGGAAAAACCTTTTAAAGACTACAGTATTGCTGTGATTCCATCAACCACAATGTCAAACCATTGACATTGACATCCCTGATTCCTCCATCAAGATACTGAACACAAGGATTGTCCAAAGGTTGTGTGTGTGTGTGAGAGAGAGATAAATAGAGTTAAGAATTTTTTTATTTCTTTGTTGTGTGTTTAATTTTGAGGTCTCTGTGTAATCCAGCCTAATTATTGAATTATTAAATTATTAAAATAGATTTACAAACTACATGGCAAGTACATTTAAATTGTTTAAACATAGAGGAGCCATTAGGTTATTAAATGTAAATGTAGATTTTCTGATCTCTTTATTTGTTCCTCTCTGTGTTCGCCGCTGTGTGGCTTCGTGTTTTTCCGGAAGTCTTCGGGTGCATCGCTCTCCCTCACTAGATAAACACCTCTCGGGCTATCTGCAGCTCTCCTCGTTCCGTGGCGTTTTACGTCAATGTCGCTGTGAATATAACGGAATTCATCCATTACCGTCCCCGGCTCCAGGTCCTGCGAGTTCTCCTCCGGTTCGCATCGGACTCGGCTGCGCTCGGACCTCGTCTCGGCGCCGCTGCTGCTCGGTCGCGTTCGGCTCTTGTCGTAGCGCCGGAGAATGGACGAAGCGGACTCGGCCACGAAGGCGCTCGGGCTGGATGAACCGCCCATCGACGAGCCGCCGGTGGGCTCGGATACCGAATCGGAGGCCGAAGTCGCCACGATGGCTGTGATGACAGAACCGGGAAACATCGACATGGGAGCCGAGTCTCTGCCGAACCCAGACGAGGCTGACGCGGCGTTCGCAGGTAAAGGCGGGTTCATGGCTGCAGCTAGCAGCAGGCCGCGGAGCTGGGTGGCGCTAAAGCTCAGACATATTCGCCCCGTTTGTAAACAAAGGAGAAACTAATAATGAAATAGTCACTTTAAAACGACCCCTACACACGTCTGCACCAACACGCTGAACTACAGTTCAAAGATGTGCTACCATGGACAGTTTGATTTCATTATCCATCCTCTTCTTTATAAAGCGGTCACACATACTGTGAAGATATGAATCATTAACAATACATTCAAAATATAAATTACAACTTGTAGCGTTGGTTTACCCATCACTGTACAGTAATGTTAAAAGCCAAAGTTTATATTTTCATTTCATGAAATGTGATTTATGATGCATTTATACTGTAATGTCTGATGAATGAGATGTCTCTGAAGTGGAGTGCACGTGGTGATAAAATATTGTGAATTTCTTGTTTTTGATCAGAAGTGACTGTGAGAGGCGTTCAAGCTGCAGAGGACAACGTTTTCACCACGACCGTCGCTGCATCAGGAAGCCTCCCAGAACACGTGCTGGTAGATCAGCTCTCAGATGATTACGCTAATGCATGCATACAAATGTTAAAGCAAATTGTTTTTCTTATGATGATGTTAAGTAGCTCTTTAATTTAAGCTCTAGATAAAACAGCACATGGTGGCATCTACTGGTAAATCAAATAACCTACATAAGTGTAATGTGTGTGTTACAGAGTGGTAGGACGACCCTCCAGCTGGGTGAGGGCCTCGGTACCCAGAAGGCCACACTGATAGTGGTTCACACTGATGGCAGTATCGTGGAGGCTGCTGGCCTCAAGTCTGCCACTGCCATTGCACGAGGTGTGTGTATGTGTGTGTGAATGTGTATTAGAACTTCACCTCCAGTAACCTCCGTCTCTTTCTGATCTCTGTCTTTTTGTTTTTTCCTCCTGTACATCCCTCAGGTCCACAGACCACGCCCACCCCACTGACTCCTCCCCAGGAAAAAGACTCTGGCTCCAAGTACAACTGGGACCCTTCAGTCTACAATAATGAGCTGCCGGTCCGCTGCAGGAACTCCAGTGCAGTCCTCTACAAGAACAGACTGGGATCAGGTGACACACTTACTCAGCAATGTTTCCTGCAGCAGAATTACCAGTTTAGCCAGGCTTTCAGTAAAACTGGTTTCCATTCTGTTTTAGTCACCACTCAGTTTTGAGGTTTAGCTTCAACTCAGAATTGACCAGTGTTACACTGGCTCATTTTCACACCATCCATCCAAGCTCAGCCGTCTCACAATGTCTTCTAGAGCATGAGTCCATATTTTCTGATACTTCCTCACACTGACTGTGAGGTGTTCTCCTCAGGGGGGAAAGGTCACTGCATCAAATACAACCAGCAGTGGTTCACTCCCACTGAGTTTGAAGGTCTGGCAGGAAGAGCAAGCAGCAAAGACTGGAAGAGGAGCATCAGATACGCTGGCCGTCCTCTGCTCTGCCTCATACAGGTACTACTGCACTATTACCTCTGTGTTAATACTACTGCTGTACTACACTGTGCTACACCATATAAAGACTGTGTGCTGCATGTCAGCTGATTCTGAGCGGGAAGCCGCCATTAATTTGAAGTGTGTGTGTGTGTTTAGGAGCGAATCCTGAACCCTCATGCTGCCTCTTGCACCTGTGCAGCCTGTTGTGATGACCCAACAACGGTGAGTCTCTTTGGACCAAGTTGTAAAGATGTCCAATGTTTTTGAGTCAATTCCCCTTGCTCTTCGTTTCCAGATCGGGATTTATTTCACTCAGGTTTCAAGTAAAAATAGCTTTCATTGATTCAAAGAGTTTTCTTCGACGTTTAAATCCACATTTTAATAGATTAACCAAAGAAGACCATGATCTAATTTCAACAACAATGTAATTTCAGTCTCTTACAATCGGTCGAAAACATTCCCTATCCGAATCATGAAGACTTTCTGTTTTGTGGTGTGGGTACACTCAAACAACGTGGTGGCGCATCTTTTCCATTATCTCTTTCTTCTTTCAGACTTGAGGCAATAATTTTTGGCTAGCAGCAAGATTGAATGAATTTCCAGTAAGAATAAAAACAAACTGTCCTACAGCCAGTAGAGGGCAGGCTTGACTGTGGGATTTAGATATTTGGTTTCAGTCAAATCTGGAAACCAATCTGGCAGTCTGTGAAACATGATTTGCATGATCACATCATGGTCGTTCACAGACAGCCTGATTCGGATGAATCAGTTCAACAAAAGTCAGTTTGATCTATTGCTCTCTTAATGTCTGTCTCTCTCTGTCTCAGTGTCCCAAGGATGGAGAGTCTCTGGCTACCGAAAGCATCGCTATGGTAAAGTTAACGACTTCGTCCTCTCCTCCTCCTTTTAACCTGTGCTCTGAAGGTCATCTGGATCACTGCAGACAGCAGTGGAGATTATAAGACCCATCCCCTTCATGTCATTCATTTTTGTAATGTATAGTCACTGAGTCTAACTCATTGTTTTTTATCCCACTGTCTGTGACATAAAGCATCTTACCTGTTTCCCCTCTGCTTAGACTGGACCAGTCCGCCTCTTCGTCCCGTACAAGCGACGGAAGAAGGATCTGGAACTTCCTCTCATCCCCCCCAAAAAGGACCTTCCTTCCACCAAAAGCATCACGCTGACCCCCGGGACCACATGTAAGTCAAGTGGCGGCAATAAGACTCTTTCTCTTAGAGTCAGTAGAAGATAGAAGTTAAACAGTCTGTCTTTACATGATCACTATCGTCTCATTTGTGAGATAACATTGTAAACCTTCCTTTTACGTGTCTGACATGCCTGTCCTCCGCTAACAGTCACCATGTCTCCAACTGGAACGTTCACCACACCAGGCACCTTGACCTTTGACCGCAGTCCGACTGCCGATGCTGCCGCTGCCGCCGCCATCATCTCTGAGGGTTCGGCACAGAGCGAGGTGTTTGCCAGCACAGCAGGTACCACCCCCCACGGAACTGTCTTTGACTGTTATTCAGAACACTGGTTCTCATAGTCTTTACAACATTTCCCACCTCGGAAGATTTTAGGCTCTCCAAGCACAACTGGTGTGACCAACATCTTTGACTGTAAACTGGATATACTTGGATTTTATTACTGTTCATGAAATGAAGCAAGAAATGATGGGCTGGTTGGTTTTCCTGCACGGCCTGTAGAATTGAGGAGGCAGTTTTATTTATTTATTTATTTATGTTTGGATTCAGCTCCAATGCTGAAACTCAAACTCTTCACCCACACCTCTATCGGCAGAGTGGAGAGTCGGTAATGAGTCAGTTTGGGGTTAATCAGCCTTTAAATATTTACAATCAAAAGTAAACACCAGAGAGACACAAGTGTCCACTGGTATAAATAATCAGCATACCTTTTTGGCAGCGTTAGTTCCCCCTACTTAATCATCTGTAGAGCGGGTTTCCCACAATCCCCTCTATTACTGCTGCCAGCAGGCAGTCCATCATCCGATCAAGCTTTCTGATTGGCTGTTGTTGCTGTAATGAGCTCTCAGGAGAGGACCACTCTGCAGGTTGAATAATGCGAGGTCTCTGCAGCGACATGTCCTGATTTCTCTACCTGATGATAACCTCTTTCCAGGATCAGAGAACATCAAGCTGGGACCAATACTGAGCAACTAAATCAAGGTTCCAGGGGTTTTGTTGTCCTATGCACAACAATTACATTTAGCAGTTGCTGGCAATGGAATGTTTAAATCCCAGGCCCTCCTTTAGACATGCTCTGAATGTACATTTAATTTAATTCAAAATTCAAAACCTGAAAACTCCATACATTTGAAACAGTCCCTGCTAAGGACATGTTACCATCACCGGGGCTCTTCTGAGCGATGGCAAAATTTTAGTCTGACTGCTCAGCAGTGCACGCACACACGCAGCTGTGGTCCCAGCATGAGGACAGTCTCGCCGTCCTTGACCTTGAGGTTACTGAAGCGCTCTGATCCTCGGTGAGCATGCTTCACATGAAGGGAAGTCAGTGAGTGTATACAAATGATACATCATTTACATACATCAATTAAAATCCACAGATTAAGATGAAATCCGATAAATCTGCTCATCAGGTTCTACATGTCAGATTTAAAATTCTAAATACCAGATGTGCTCCTCTGAGCTCATGTGTAAGTAGCTTTTCTCTGTTTTGAAGAGAAGATGAACGATGACGATATTGGAGCCTTTAACTGATTTTATCTCAAGTTAACTCCCACAGCTGTGTCTTAACGAAGACATAAACCAATCTAGTGCTCATCCATTTGGACAGATGAGACACAAATACTTGGATGTGTGTTGGAGTTACTTTATTATATATATATTATATAAGTGCAGCATTAATATCTAAGAAGAACCTAAAATATTTGCGGGGGAAAAAAAAGTGAAGTGAAGAGAAACTGGAATTCTGACAAGTTGTAGTTGAACGTGTATTTCTATGTAAACTTTATTTCCATGTCCAACTATGATTTGGGTTTTATTTCTACCAACATCAGCAGTGAGGGAACCACAAAAGAGACACAATAAACCAACGCAAGTACTGTTCTCCCAGTCCGCTCACTTCCACAACAGTATAATGGAAAACTGACTCACTAATGACAATTAACAATTCTGAAGTAGCAACAACTGCACGAGAGAACACAACATTACAATCAGACTGGTTTAGAGAACTGCACTAGTTATATTTATAATCTCTACACACACACACACTCTGCAGGACATGTCAGATCAGTATGAGATGGATGTCCAGTTATTTCTGGACTATTCTCAGTGGAGTGCTGAGCTGCCAGTGACTGCACCAGTGCAGGAATAATTTCACAGACATTAAATCTTGTATTTAGGTCAAGAGTGGATGTATGGAAGACGCACACCCGCACAGACGCGCCTGGATCTGCTCTGACCACCTGCTTGTGTTTGATTCTTCATACTTTGCCTCCACATTTAATAAGTGAGGTGCGTGACTAATGCAAACGTCAGAAAGAGTCACAGCAGGCGTCACTTTCTCCAGCGGGAGGAGTTTTGTGTCATGTCAAATTGTGTGGTGGCCTGTCTGACTTCAAAATATTATCTGGACATACTCAGTCTTCTCATAATTTCCTAGTTAATTTAGTTTTAAATTAAACAATTCCCCATTTTTCCTGCATCCATCTTTTGCCATATGAACATGCTTCTCGTGTGTGTTCCAAACTCCAGGCTCATGCATAAATTGACAGGTCATTTCCTGTCATGCCCGTAGACTTGGAAACAACCTGCATGAGGAGATCAGGATGTTTCTCCTTGTCTCATCTTAAAAGGCACTTCTATAGACCTGTGATCCCCTGTTAATGTTTAATTTATACATTCATTTATTTTCCTTTTTAAATATGTTTTGGCTTGTTATAGTCCCCTATTATTTACATCTTATAATTACACTTTTATTATTCCTGTTGTTTTTAGCATAAATCGTAAAGTACATTGTAAACCCTGCTTTGGAAAGGTGCCATATAAATACATACTCTATTAGCATCATTATTTTTTTAGTATTTGTGACAACGATGAAAAGAAAAGATGTAAGTAAAGGAAGTCGTTACCTCATTTCCTGTCATCTCGCTACTGTAAGTAAAATAACTCCAGGTCTTCTTCTTCTCTCAGTGCTGACAGCATTGCCAGCGTTGGCCGTAACCCCTCAGCCCGTTCAGGCCAAGATGTCAGTGGCGGCGGCGGCAGTGTCTCCTTCGGCGGGGCTGGTGAGTGGGCTGGAGGTGGGGCCTGTAGGGGGGGCGGGGCCAGCAGAGGGCGAGGGCCAGAAGAACACCTGGCTGTACCTGGAGGAGATGGCCGACACGCTGCTGAACAACGTGCAGCAGCTGAAGGCTCTGATCGAACAGGCCAAGAACTCTGCAGCGGACGTGACGGGGTTCAAAGGTCATGGAGGCAGGAAGGAGGTGAGCACACACACACACACACATGCAATACAAATAATATAAAGTAAGAGCACAACTTGAAAGCAGTGCTCTGCTCAGTGCCATACAAATATTCATCAAGTCCAAATTATCTTGATCTCAGCAGCGTGGTTTCGTAGGAACTTTAATGCCAATGTATTATGAAAATATTTTATGTTTCACAGTCTTCTGTATAAAGTGGTAGAGATGGGAGAGGTTATTTACCTTACTTTGTGTGTGTGTGTTCAGTGTGGTTTCAGTCAGTCGTTTCAGAACCAGATTTCCTTTCAGCAGCCGGACGAGTCTGAAGCCAAGAGGAGCTCTGACATTACTGAGATCATCATCAATGTACGACAAACAAGCACGTTTTCTTTGTTGTTCATTTCTCAAATTCAAAGTTCAGACAAACAAATCGAAGTGAATAGTTCATATTTTTCTGGGGTGCTGACTTTCTTGTCTGTGCCTCGTTGCCTCTGTAGCAGATGTGTGTGAATTGTGGTCGCATGGCGATGAGCGAGTGTACGGGCTGTCACAAAGTCAACTACTGCTCCACCTTCTGTCAGAGAAAGGTAAGACCCCCCCCCACCGAACCATCCTCTGGTGGACCGTCATGTTATTCAAATATGTGAATAGATTTGAGAAAGAAATCTGAGTGAAACGTGCCTAAACCACAATTACAATGAGTGGGCTGATCATTTACATCCATGCTTCAACAGAAAATCAAAACCGTAGTAGCTCTCGGTCTGACTAGTTTAGTCCAGACTCCAGCACATGGCCTGATAATATCTAACACAGCTGAAGCTCGAATCTGTTTAAAAGCAGCTAGCATCCCGGCAGCAAATAAGCATCTTAATTAAAACAAAATATGCCCTTTGGCAGAAGTACAAATGACTATAATGCAGTGTGATGGGACAACATTTTAAAATCCTCAGGTCAATGACCTCTAAAGGTCACCTGAGGTCGGATATAAATTGCCTCCATGTCTGAAATAATAGCTCTGGGTGTGTTGGGTACATACTGATCATTCTTTAGTCATAAAATACAGTTTGTTTTCCCATCTGCCTCCATGATTATTCAAGCAAAGTGCACATATTATGCAGTCCTGCAGTCACACCGAGAATGCTGAACAGCCTCGGTGGGGGTTTAAGTTGCTCAGGATTCTCGTCATGCACGTTATGAAGAGCTGTTAGAGCAATGAAAGTTTGATATATGGCTAAGTTAACTGTTGGTTCTGCATCAGGGGCTGTCTGACGTCACGCTCACAAACTCCTGATCACTGCAGAGGGAGTTTATTTATTCCCAACCAAATATGTCTAAGGGATTCGAAAATCATCATTCCTCTCACCATGGTGGCCTCCTCTGGTCGTCTCCTTAATATCAGCTAAGATGGGACTACAGGGATAATAATTTTGCATTCAGTAATTACTGTCACTTTATGAGGATGACAGTAAATGACACGCATGAACGGAAACTGTGGGTCAGCTTTATTTTATACTCCGCAGGACTGGAGGGACCATCAGCACAGCTGCTGTCAGTCAGCAGGGGGCATGACCATCCAGGAGGAGGAGCCAATCACAGCCATCGACATGGACAAAGTGAAATGATGATGCTGCAGGTGGCCCTCGCCATTATTAGCTGCTGTAGATAGGAAGTCCGTATGAAGACAAAAGAGAGGAGAGATTTTTTTAAGTCAGTATCCCCTCCAGTGGAGCTTTTATTTTGAAAAGTGTCCCCACAGACCATTATGGAAAGAAGGTCTGTGATCTTCTGACAGTTGAACTGTTTGTACATAAACTGTGAAGCCTTGTATTTACTAGAAAGAATCTGGGAGTTTTCATTCACTTCAAAACAGTGAGGAGTTCAGAATTGATCATCAACACGATTAGAACGTCATATTTATGAGCTGTACAGATTTCATATTTTATTTTTGTATTCCTTGTGTTGCATCAGTGGCTGTTTTCTCTTTGTTGATACAATGTTTTGTCCAGAAACTTTCTGGTTAGATAAAGGTCACTCATCAATAAAATACAAACTGATATTGAATTAAAACCCCACCTTCTCTTGGTCTGAAGTTTCATTCTGTTTTCAACCGACAAATGTCAGTTTGTTTAAATCATCTCCAATTTCCGAGATACGAAATGATTCTCTATGTTTCCTTGTGACTAATGCTCTGCAAAACACAAGCATGTTCCCACAGAATGCACATTAGATGTCAGCAGCTTCAGTTGATCTCATTAAGCTCTGCCATGTAAATGTGATGTATTTTAATATGCCTCTGTGGCAAAATAAACTTCATCAGCAAGGCCCTTAGGGAAATTCATTACCTGTGATACCAGCATTCACTTAGAAACAAGGCTGAACTGATTAGAATTCAGTGGGTCAAAGGTCAAGTTCGCTGTCAACCCACAACACATGTTTTGCATCATGAATGAGGATGTTTGGCTGGTTTCACATGATGAAGTGATGAGGTCACTGACCTCACAACCTACTCAAAAATAAATACATGAGGCTAAATACGTCACATGACACATTTTCCTAAATTACTGCCGAGGGATGAAAGGGGACTTGTAGAGACACATGGCTGGTCGTGGAGGCTGCAGATAGTGTCTTTAGTTTTAATCGTTTTTTTAATGCAGCATTGTGGTTCTTGGAGCAATTATTCAGTGTTCATTACATTTCAGGAAGGTTTGAATTTTTTATTTTTAAGACACTATACTGACTATCATTCCACAGAAATCATACATTTAAATTATCTTTTGGATGCTAACCTAAGAGACCTTAAGATATGGTTAAAAGCAATGTGGCCTTGGAAGACTTTATTTGACAGTGTACTACAAGCACCAGATAATCATAAACGTCACTGCTGCTGCACAACATGGCTGCGTCTACATCTGTCTGTCTCTGTTTCAACATTTTCTCTGATGCAGCTTCAACTTCTCAGATCAGAAATCACTTATCATTGACCTTGACAGGCATTTTCACCCACGCTATTTTTTTTGTTTTGATTTTGATTTCCCTTTATCAACAGCAGTCACTAATAATTCTGCCTCCATTCATATCCACAGACGCTTCACTTATTAACGAAAAGCACATTTCAGGCGGTTACTCTTCATCCAGCTCAGTTCTCAGAGGCAAGCTCATCATCATTCCTCCTGCACGATTCCAACCAGACACATTTGTGTTCTCTTCACATTGACACAGCTTTCTGTGTTCGGCCTCTGAGGACAGGTTTTTTTTCCAAACTGGCTGACAGTCAGCACTCAGGTGGTCTCTCAGAGCAGCCCCTGAAGAATCACCTCGGGCGTGATGGCATTTGATTCGGCTGTGTCTCATTCCCAGCGGCGCCCAGACGTCAGACGTCAGGAACAGAAATCTTGGTTTACAGAGGAGCACAACAAGCTTCCACCTGTGTAGGTGGTGGGGAGAAGACTGGAAAGACACACCGGTCTGACCAAACTCAAAGGTGCTGCATGTCCCAAGTTGAACACCACCCCTCAGGTAAGACCAACAACTTGAAAAGTCTGAATCATAGCTTTTACTGGACAGTGTCCATCTCTCACAAGACCCAGCGCCAGACTTGTTAGTCACTACAAACATTTTTTCTGTTTTTTTTTTTATTCACCCGATTCTTTTTATTTGCTCATCACGAAGTAAATATTGTAAATGCAAGTACAACACATTTTGTTCAGAGCGTGTTTTCCATCTAAGCACACTGACACAAATTCATAGCACTGGAAACACGTGAGGTCCCTGTGCTTCCAGTCCACTGCGTCTGTTCTTTATTGTGATTCAGTTCATTTCAATCTGCCATTTTTTTTTTTTTTTTTTTACAGACAAGTATTTCTCTAGGATATAAAGGCACATATTTCATCTACAGAATCATATCTACATTTGTTAAAAATCAGCAGATTTATTTTTGAAACCATAAGCATTACATTTTAGGGCCTACAGCTCCGTGAGTAGCCCTAGACAACCCAGATGTTCTGAGCGGACGCTCCACCTGTATCAGAAATTCTCTGGTTAACCACTATAGCTCGATGACTCGAGAGGATTTGCTGCTTCTCTTCAGACATGTGACTAGGGCCTTAAAGGGATAGTTCACAGAAAAAATAAATTCAGAATGGAGTGTTGTTTACATATAAATATATACATATATAAAACAACATATATGTTGTTTTTTTTTCATTTGAAGAGTGGAAAGAAGATAATGAGTGGGTTTAATTGTTCTGGTGAACTATCCCTTTAATATGATTGCGCGTGGTCACCAGCAAGTTGAAGTGATCCAGGAATTATTGTTTGAAAACAATTCGTGGTTCAATGTGAAGATCTCATCTCGAGCCGTGAATTAACACAAATCACGTGTGAGGATTCTTCACTGTGTGTCATTCATTCTATAGGAGCTGCTGAATTATTCAGTGAAATTGGGAAATTTGCTTTCAGCTGCAAAATATCTCACATGGTGATGGTATTCCATGGCATGTCCAATCGAAATAACACATTTGAATTGTCATATTAAATTGTGTGTCATGAATAAAACATGTGGCTGTTTATAAAATATCTGTGATCGCTTGATGAATTCTATCTGTCTCTCGGATCTAATTCTCCCCCCCACATTCTCCAGTTTGATTTATATTTGATGTCACATTCACTGACACAGCCCATAGGTTGTCAACCACCAGTCACTCTTTTCATGAAACATAATCATCTTTTGTCTAGTTCCTCTCAGTTGCCTTTAAAACAAGCCAGTGATCCTGATCTCCTGTGGAAATGATCCTACCATCACACCGGGTGAAATGTATGCAGAAAAGGTATGAGTGAAGAAAAAGGCTGGAAACTTTCCCGACCATTTGCAGCAAGTAATTATGTGAACTGATAATGTTTCTTACTTGTTGCATGCAACCAACAACAAAAGAAAATGAGATTTAGGACTTTATGGCATTAAAAGCCGATGCTGCTGCGTCAATGTGCTGGGATCTCTGTGGTAGAATTTATACGTCAGGTCCTGCCTCCTCACGCTCTGCCAGGGCATCACTCCTCGTCTGAATGTTCCGGGCAATTTCCTGTTGTTGTGAACAAGTCTGAACCCAAAAAAATCTCCTGCTGGGAAATGTCCTACTCCAGTTGTATGTACATTTACCAGAGTTAGTGTCTGAAAACAGCTCTCTTGGTAGAATAAGGCAATTTGTTTAAGCACTACTGACCACACGGTCAGTGCACTAGCATCACACAACCTGCATTTTAGTGTAAACCTTTATTTTGAAAAGAGGAATGTCCACATATAAAATCAGTCCTCGTTGGTTACGTGTTTCTGATCCTCTGTTCACAGTTTTTTCCCCAGACCAGAGCTTCTTCTAAAGCTCACACAAACTTTGCTGTCATCACATGTATAAAAAATAAAAACCTCACAGAGGAAGGAAAACAACGGTGACACACACACAGACTATACACACTAAACCGTCTGGCAGCAGCCCTGCTTCAGTTCTAAGAGCAACATCGGTGCAGGAACTTTTTGAAGAAGTTCCTGAACTCTGTGTTGAAGATGGTGTAAATGACAGGGTTGAGGGCACTGTTGACGTAGCCGAGCCACGTCACCACGCTCATCAGGGCTGGTGGGATGTAGCAGTCGCGACATTGAGCTCGCATCGTGTGGAGGACAAAGAAGGGAGTCCAGCAGAACAGGAAGGCACCTTCGGGAGGAGGAGAAAGCATCATAGATCAGGCCTTTTCTTGCGCACAGGCTGAAACACCAAAAGGCTCACAAGTTTCCCCAGAAGCATGCGTTTCAGGAAATTGTATTGACTCCAAAAATTGAGCGCAGATGTTGATATGTCTAGACAAGCTCATGAAGTAGGCACATATCTCTAAAGGTCAGCGGTGTCTGGATCAGAAGAACAGAAATCCTCTGTCCCCACCCATAACCCTGATCAACCCATCCACCATCGAATGCAAATAAACCAACGTACCTGTTGTGTGTCACTCACAGGTTGCAAACAGATTGCTGCTGAGTTAGTCAACTGAAGTTTCACCTGACCTACTAACTAAACCTGATCTTACTACCAAACAGATTAGTCACAGACCTAGATTACCTTTTTAAATGCACCAGCCTGCGTGCTGCCCTCTACCCACCAGTGACATCCACCTTTCTACTTCCCACCCTACAAACCAACCAATACACTTAAAAGCGTACTACCCACTCAATGAGTTGCAACCTGACTAATGGGCAAATATCGCAGAGCTTTACTTTCCTTCCTATCATTACTTATCAGACTACTAATTCACCAATTTATTTACTGCACACTCCAAAGTACCACCCTAATCGTCCTGACAGCAGATGGACAGCTCTTAGATTCTCTCCCCAGATTTTTAAGAAAAGCATTTACATGAATCTAAGAGGTGAAACATTTTTTTATTATGTCGCCCACTAAAACCGGCCGGGAGTTTAAACAACAAGTTATTTTCTTTAGATTGTTAAATCCTGCCCTTAGGCCACCAGCCTGTAAGAGACACATGAGAATTAACTGCATACTGACAATCGTGTCTGACCAACCCCTTACGCAATAATTGGATTTTAGATTAAGACCTAAAGGATTAGCTGCTGTGTGCTAAAGGGAAGCACTTCTGTCTATTAGGACCATCGCTGGCTATTAATAGGCCAATCTTTTCTAGCAGACGTGTCCGTGAGTTTGAACGGACTGAGAGGTGGAGGTACATCACTGTTGTTGTGTGTCTGGGTTGGTGAGAGCGTTGAAAGGATGACATTTTTTCTAAATATACTAATAACTCCGAGAAACTCTTTTCAATGTTACTTTCTTAAGTAAACCACTTTCATAAAAAGGCTTTTAATTCAAGCACTGATAGCGTTTAGACCAGCATTCAGGTCCTGTCTTCCCTGTAGTCCTGTGATTTGTCTCTCTGTCTCTCTGTGCATGTCCTTTGTGAGGGTTCTCTGACCCCAGAGCTGTTGACCTGTGGTCCTGCCCCACTGACCATTGACTCTATCCACTGCTTATTGTAGATAGTAACCCATAAACTGCCATGGCAAATGATGTGTCTGCACTGATGCTCACCCACAACAACAGGAAGCACCTTCATGGCCTTCCTCTCTCGGCTGTTGATCTTGGCCCTTTTTCTCCTTTGAGGGTCAGGATTGAACCTGATATCTGCGAAGCTGACCGTCGGCACTGGGCCGTCTTTGTACTCTGAGTGGTAAGGCTGATCTGCAGACGGGAAGGTGGACGGCTCATCTGGAGTGTCGGTCAGCTCCCGCTCTATGATTGGCGGCAGTGGCGGCGGCAGCGAGGCCAGCGGCGGCAGCGAGGCGGCGGCCTCCTGCAGCTTGCGACAGGCCTGGATGCTGTTCCTCAGCTTGGCCTTGCGCGCCTCCTCCCAGCGGCGCAGGCCACGAAACATGCCAAAGTACAGCAGCACCATGATTGGACAGGGGATGAAGAAGGAGCACACAGACGAATAGATGACATAGTTGTCGTTTTCTAGTTTACATTCGCTCGGGTCGCGACCAGGCACGTTGTTGATGCCGAAAATGACAGGCGAGGCCACGGCAAGGGCCAGGATCCAGGTGGCCGACAGCAGCACCGTCTGCCGCATGTCCACGTGCTTCCTGTTGTAGTTGAGGGGAATCAATACGGCGATGAACCTGCAACAAGGACAAGAAATAGGATAATCACCAAGCAAACTGTTGATTTGCTCACCCTCACCATCATCTGAGTAACTGCAAACCTTAAAGACTGAGCAGGAAGTTGTTCTCTGTCTGAATAAATCTTCCTAACTGGAATCTTGACAGGTGTTGGCAGAATCAGAGCAGTCTCATAGAGAGTTTCATTCTCTCTTCATTTTACAGCGGACATCACTAACTAATGTTATTTTTGATGCCTTCCAGTAATGGTGCAGCAGAGCACTGAATGTTATGAGTTCTCCATTTCTGCTGTGGAGAGCTCTCTCATCTGCACCCCTCCAGCTTGGGAGCCACTGGTGTGATTGGTTGTGTACAGTCCCTGCAGTCACATTTAGGGCTGCAGACCTTCACACATGAGCTCAGGATGATATGAATTCATGGAAGCGGCAGCTACAAGGAAAGCTCAATTTGAGCTGGATGGTTTGACACCCTTGGCACCTTTAGGCCCCCCCCCCCCAAAAAAAAAAAAAAAAAATGGTGGGAACAGTGGGAGATCCACCAGGGGATTCACTGCAAACAAATGTGCGTGTTGGTTTCTAACTCAACAGATGCAACAACAAAAATCTCCAGTATTTAACTGCAGGCAACCACAGCCACACACAAATGTGATGGTGAGACTTGAACAGAAAAAAGGGCATTCTGCATATATCATCTGTTTATAGAGATAACTAAAGGTTCAACGATTACTTTACAAGATTCATGTAAGCAATAAAACACGTGACCTATTTCTTTCCAACAAGAAATACACAGTGACTTTATCTAGCAGCTCTGACTGAGGGGCCATCTGATCCCTCTGGCCCCTGTCCCTGTTCGTTAATGCGTCTGTGACTGATAGCAGGTCATCTGTCTTTCTGCTGGAGAAGCCATCAAACCTCCAGAGATACCACAAGATATCCACCGTTCGCTAGTGGACCCCAGCAGCACATGGACTCTGCACACCCTCGGGATCGGTCTCCCGCTCAGTCTGTTGAATAATTCAGACTGCGCCGTCCAGTTCAATCTCTAACTGCCTCAAAAAGCTTCAGATCATCACCATCAGTCCATGTTAGCGCCGCTGCCCCCCCCCCCCATCGCTCTCAGATGTAATCATATTTCCTAGAGTTGGGACATGGGGTTCGAGGAGCAGCCTGGATTCGCAGCTCAGAGTTTCATTCTTCAACATCAGCCGAGGGTTCACGTAATCTCATTGAGCCAAACTAATGAGCGCAGAGCAAAGCTGGCGGTTCATCACCAGGGGCACGTCTTTCGTTTTTGGGCATTAAATCGGTCTGTCCGCTCAGATTTTTCTTCTTACCAAGCTTTTACGGGAAACAGACAAAAGGGCATTGTCATATTTCCACATCAGAGTGAACCATGGCATGACTGTCCGACCATGACAACCTTCAGGTGGAGCTCAGAAACCCTCGGTGTGTCTGACAGGCTGCTCACAGCTCTGGTTTGATTAATCAGGTGGTTTTTTCCTGGTTGACCCTGACCTGAGGCAGATTAAAGCTGCTTTGACACGGAGTCGGTGAGTTACAGCCGACCGGCCCCTAAAGACTCGAAGCATCCACTGTCCTGCGATCAGCGCTTTCACATACAGTGCGAATATATTTCTTCACAGATTATTGATTTTCACAAAGACTTTGGAACATCTTTATTCATCAGAGATTCCTGCTGCCTTCACACTATATTATCCAGCCTACCCGTGTTGATTAGATATGGAGTAACTGTAAAAATATTAAAAGTATTATCCAACATCCTCTAACATAATAATTATTACATTCACTGGAATGAAACATTTGTGAGAATAGCTGGATCATCAGGAGTTGTACATGTTCTTATTCAAAGTCACATAGTCCTCACACAGTCGGCAGCGCCGTCTCATCTGTTGGGCGTACAGCCGCGCACTGACCTGTCGACGCTGATGGCGCAGAGGTTGAAGATGGAGGCGGTGCATAGCATCACGTCCATGGTCATTAGACCGTCACAGATGGTGGTGCTGAGGGTCCACACGCCGTCCTGAAACTGGGACACGGAGACACCCGGGTAACTCAGTGTTGATGTGCTTGAAATGCTTTTTAACTCATTTACTTGTATAAAATATGACACGTTGATATTAAAATTAACATGCAATTTACAAATGGGAATAACTTGAGGCTCCATGTCATGTTTCAGAAGTCTTTGAGTTGTTCACATATTCATTAAGAACAGTTTACCTCTAAACCTGAGGCGGATGATCTAATTATTCACAAGAAATACTTTTGAGAGATTTGCACTGTGACCATTTGAAAGGATGCAGCCATTAGGTTGGGAAGTTCTAAATGAAATTAACTGTACTAAAAGTAGTTTAAACCAGCTCCATTTAAAGCAGCTCTAACTATTAACTCTAACTAATGCATCAATGCATCAGTATTAACTCAACCTCCACCAAGGCTCATCTGTCTCCTTAAATTTGATCAAACTGCACCAAGTTACACACATTCATCACTTCAGAAAAAATAGTGAGAAAATTGAAAATGAATGAAAATTGAAAAAGAATTGTTCCTGTGATCCGGGTCCACTGTGCTGCTGGTTGAGGCTGAATCATACCTGTCGTGAACTGAGCTGTGATGTTTTAATTTGGTTTAGTTTTTGAGGACAAACATCATGTTGAGACAAAACATGAAAACAGATGCCCGAGCACCAACGCGATCAGACACTGGACACAAAGATCTGCAGTGAGGGGGAAATGAAAGAGAGAATGGCTGAATAAGAAGAAATAAAAACAAACCACCGTCTGACAAATGCTTGAATGAAACACGGGCTCATTTTTGAACAGTATTTATTGTTGTCCCACATCTATTGTGGCTCAGGGGCCCCCTTGGCTGGAGCGTGGCTCCTGGACGAGAGGCGACCAAAGGAGGAATGCACACGCTGTTGTTCTCTGAGCTCAGAGACAAAGGCCGACTGGTTTACGCTAGGACAAGTCTTGGACGGTCAGTTGTGATCGCTGGAAAAAAATATGGGTGATCCACTGAGCTCAATTAAAAAAAGACTACATTAAATAAAAAGGAGCTGAGTTGTTTTGAGCGAATGATGCTCAGTGATGTTCAAAGTGACATCTTCATTTGGCTGCTCAGTGATGTCACATGAGTGGGCGGGGCTTGAGGGGGAGGTCAGCTGAAGTTCAGAACTGAAGGACAAAGGGACAGTTCACTGAATCTAAAACACTTAACATCGACATGTTGTACTGCTGCAAGACGGCAGACTGCAACTACCCCATAAATAAAGAGGACATAATAATAATTAAAAACATAAATTCTAGAATATTAAATTAATCTAACTATTTCAATGTACACACATTGTATGGACATACAATAAAAAGATGTATTACAACAAAAACTTTCCCCTCACTCTCTGTATTACTGCTGCTGCCAACACCAACACACTGATACCATCACTGCTCCACAGGAAATCTGCAGAGGCATCATCATCTCACTCCCATAATTAATGCATCAGGTCACAGATTAATGGATCAGTTAACGACATCAGAGCACTCTAATTGGGATGTCTGCACCCTGGAATGGGTGGTGGGGGCTGGAATATATTTCAAAATCTCCACAAAGTTGTACAAAAGCCACTAACAACTGAAAACACAACTGAAAAGTTATACATTTTGTGGCGGCTGTGTTATTGTGTGAAATATTACCCCTTAACAACTGTAGATGATATAATTATTGTGAGGAGGCCCCACTGCGTCCATCTGATGTAACACACAGTTAAAGCTCAATTGAACTGTTGTTTCCAGGACCAGCAACGAACTGTTAAACTCAACTCTGACACACGCTGGAGCTGGTCAAGTTTGTGACTTCAGGAGTCAGAAAGGGGCCATAGTTAAAACAGGGGGGGCAATTTTATATTCCATCAGCTGACACATTTAAGGCATGTAGAATATTGTAGTTTGCTTCTTTAGAAATTATTTTATGTGGTGAAATCTGGTATGGTTATCTGTGCTCATGCCATGTTATTCAAATAATAGGAACAGGCACAATAGATTTTGTCTCATGGCCCCTTCTCATGGCCCCAAAATGTGTAAAAGTGTTTTGTCTTGTCTTGTTTTGACGTTTATCTCACCTCATTACTGTTGCTTTTCCTGAGCATCTTTGTCTCTTTCTGATTTTATTGTATTACTGAGTTAAACTATATACATGCTATGCTAAATGCCACTTCAGTTTCCTCCTGCAGACACAGTATACTGTTGTTAAAGTTTTATGACAACACAACTTGTTTTTAAATTTAAATTTCATTGATTGACTGACAGTAACAGTCTAGTACTATATTTCAGTATTTATTGATTCAGGGATTTCTGACCCATTGACCTGACCTGACAGCCACACATGGATGTATCACCTTAATCTTTCAGTAAGGTGCAGTTTCATTGATGGCTTTGGCAAATGTGACAGTTTTAACCCCTGACAAGAGATTCATCAATTAGTGGATTAGGGTGGTGAGTAAGAGGGAACACAATACTGCAAAAACATTGTAAATTAAGGAGAAAGGTCATGTATTACGCCTTTATAAATGGCTTGATTTGATAATTATAAGAAGAGAGGTCAGAAATGAAAATGACAACCTTAATACAGATTACATAGACTGATTTCACCTTAAATTAAGTGGTCATGAATTTGTCGAATTAACGCTGGTTGGTCTTTTCTTTTTCAAACAAACTCTAATATTGAGGGATTTATGGCAGCCTGTTTAATTTAGTTCAGGGTTCTGTTGTAAATTATGGGTCAAACAATGTTATTTGAAGGGGTATTTCTTTGTATAATGTCAAAACTCGACTGAGGGAACTAAGCTCCCGAGACGGATCAGAAAGGGAAAAGTTAAAGTCCTGAGCCAGGCAGCTCTGCGGGGCCCCTGAGTCCTTCTGGGAGCCGCTCCAGGTGCACGGTGTGACCTGACCTGTCTGTCACACCCCCACGGACGGTGCCAGGTGAACTCACCTCAGAGAAGACGAACAGCGGCAGCACCAGCACGGCCAGCATCAGATCCGCCACGGCCAGGCTGACGATGAAGTAGTTGGTGGTGGTCTTCAGCGCCTTCTCCGTGAACACGCTGAGGCACACCAGCAGATTCCCGCAGATGATCACCACGATCAACAGCACTCCGAACACCAGGGCCGGCAGGTTGTGTCCAGACGCCGTGGCAGCCCCCGGAGGCACCGAGTCCTCCTCCTCCCCCGCAGCAGCCGCCGCCGCCGCCGCCACACTCAGATTGGCCTCCATCTCTGGCCTGGCTCCTCCCGGGTTGAGCCACAGCACCCCGGGCCCCTGGCTCTCATGAATGCCGACTCAGGTCCCCGCAGAGTTGCCTCATCGCCACGGTGCCACGGAGACTTACACCCGACTTCACCCTGCTAATCCAGAGCGCTCCGGTGCGCCCTTTACGCGCAAGCACTCCGCGTAAAAGCGACTGGAAACAGGCGGAGTTGGGTCTTATTGACGAAGGGAAACGTGCAGTTAAAACGTCCGCTCATAGTAATCAAAAGGATGGTCTTAAAGTCCTCTCGGAAACGAACATTAGTGGCATTGGCTCACAGGCGAATAGACGAGCGCTTGCAGAGATAATCCATGCGTCCTCGGTGAGAAGCTCGCGGAGTGCGGTCAGACAGAGGAGAGCGTGTCAGGCTGCTGCTGCTGCTGCTGCTCTCAGCTCCGGTGAGTGGCTGCGGACTGCGAAAGGCCAATGGGGCCAAATTAGCCAATTAAAGCCGCTTATCCACTGCGCTTTACCGTGTCCTTCAGTCCTGAGCTCGAGCAGGACTGTCTCTCCCTCTCTCTCTGTGCGCGTGCGTGCTCGCGAGTGTGTCAGTGGGAGAGTGAGAGGGCGAGAGAGGAAGGAAAAAACAACCCGTCACTGAGAGGACACCTGACATTCAGATAATATTCAGCACAATTGTGATTGCCATTGGAAGCATATCGAATAGAATAATACAGAGATAAGGTGTTCCATCAGAAGGGTATTATTCATGATCCTAATCACACTTGCACAGTGTTTTTGACAGAACCTTGTTATGCCTAATAGAGGTGACAGAAAAGGTTTGAGGGTGTCTGCCAGATCAGTTTCACAGTTTCAGCTGTGGAGATTTGTTGGCAGGAACCTTTTTGCAATGGAGAGTGAAGGATAGTGAGGATGACCCCCCCCCCACAGACACACACAGCCAACAGCAGGAACTCTCCTAACATCTGGAATCATTGCAATCAAGACTGTAGATTCATGTGTGTGGGGGCTGATTTGATCTGCAATTAAATGATTAACTGTGTGTTCCAGCTATAATTTAATACTTCATTATTAAATTCATTTGGATCCCATAAGGGAGTCAGGACAAGTCTTAAAGCCACAGCTAAGAGATGAGCACGGCAGGCACACAGCGCACAAACATCTAAAGGCCCAGTGGCTGAAACGTTTGTATGAAGAACATGGTCACCTGGAGAGAAATCATGTTCTGAGAAAACAAACTGCATCTTAATGAAGTTCCATAATTAATTATTTAATTATGTTGAATTCTATTCCACTCAATGAATCCTCACATGAGAAAACATCCAACAATCGTTGAGATTGTTCAACCAAAGCAGGGGAGTAATTGGCTGCTGAGGGGAAAAGTTCCAACTTTTCTGCAGTGCCCAAACTGCTCTCCTCCTGTCTATTCCCCTGCATGTATTCCACAGATGATTTCTGTTAATGTGATAGCTTCTGAGTATTGGGTTAAATAAACACTAATGCAAGCCACAACAGCTCCTCATGTGCCACAGAGAGTCAGCCCACAGCTTCTGCCCCTGACAGTTCACAGGTAAAGTGTTTGGCTCTGACACAGAGCAGAGGGAGAGGAGCATGAATTCGATTTGTCTGAAACCGGTGGAGGTGGATGAGCAGCGCGGTGACATGTGACCTTTGAGGCAGATGGAAGAGCAGACACTCCACCACCTGCTGGAGCATCTCCGCTGACAAGATAACCACGGAGAGCTTGAGCTCGGGCCTCAGGCTCGGCACAGAGTTATGTTATTCACTGCAAAATGCTTACAGTATGTTCATTCCCCCTTCACTGGGTGAACTTCACCCCCATCCTCTTATTTCTTCCCCTTTTAAACTAATAAAGCCCTGTCCCCCTCCCACTCTAATAAACCTCTCAGCTCCTCATTCACTCATGAGAATTTCCTTCATTCTCCTCCCTGCTATTCAACCTTTAGTCCCCCTGCTTCTTCTCCTTGCTGTTCATTCTTTACTTGAGATGAAAAGAAAACGCCACAGCACACACAAGTATGTGAAATGATATCGCTGTGTGAACGGCACAATAGAAAACCCTGGGATGGAAATCTCTTTGTAGATGTGTCTCCATTAATGACAAGTGGATTGTTGTTTTAGCCTTTTTATGGAAAGATCATAAAAAAAAATGTTCATATAGGATCACATCCAAGATTTAAAAACCATGGAAGGCAGCTGTAAATAATTTAGTACTATTGTGTTGTATGATGTTTCATTTAATATTAACTATAAAACTGAATCACTGCACACAACACATCAGATGCTAAGAGCTGAATAGATGAAACACAAACCTTAGGTCTTTTGTGGGTGTTTTAAAATAAGGACAGCATCTTGAAGCATCAGGGAATATAGAATAGGTGTATACTTAAATTATAGTTTAGAAATCATTTAACTTTTTTATATTTGTTTTTTTATTTTACAACAACAGATACAGGAGACTAACTGTTACCTATTCTGTTGCCACTTTTCAATTTAATTTATGGAAATACCATAGCATTGTCCTAAATGCCAGATTTGTCTTGCTGTCTCTTCACACAGGCTCACATTATTACCTCTAGTTTTGACTCAGGTCCAGTGTCCATCAGCATTGTTGTTCAGTCCAATTCACCTGTACCTGTGAAATATTTTCTGATTGCTTTCTCATGTGTCATCGCAGTCTTTTCCCCACATGTGCTGCCCTTCTTCCAGGATCCGACAGATGCTTCAAGGTCTTTCCCTCCTCCACCACCTCCTCCTCCTCATCACGTTGACCTTCCTGCCTGTGGCTGAGAGCAGAGGGAGAAGTGAAAGAGGAAAGAGGAGGATCACTGCTGTCACTCTCAGGATATTGGGGCTCGTGTACTGTCCTGCACCAAGGTCAAGACCTTAACATTTCTTAAACACAGAGAAACCCAACACTTCCCACTCTTTAAGTTACAATAGAGCTGCAGACGTCGATTTGAAGTGAAGCCTTCATTGACGGACTGAATTAGCTCATGGGGATTTGAACTAATTTTCTGGCAGTGGGGGCTGTGACAGCAGCAGAAATCAAGCCTCCCGCTGCTTCAGTTCTGTGGATGTGTGTTCAGGAGGCAAAAACGATGATGGCAGCATTCATCAGAAAACCTTACTCAAGATAATTAAATCAAACATTCAGTCGATATAAGACTGTCGGAAACAGACGCCTGCACCGGGCTGCTTCATTTCACTGAACATGTTTTAATTTGTGGCAGCAGAGACGAGTCAGCGCCTCCTGATAATCACCTCAGCCTCAGTCTGTTTTACATCCTGTGATGGCTGATCACATTAACTTGCTGGATTTTTCCAGGTGCACTCTTGTCTCAGGCTGTTGCTCTGATTATATTTGTTTTCTATAACATGTCCCTGAGGAGCACTGGGATATCCTCAAGGACCTCGGAAGTTTCTCCTGAATCACTGGATCCAACCAAAAGCCTCAGTCAATGCAATAGGAATGGGCCGATAAACTCTTCTTCACATTACTAAAAATACCTTAAAGGGAAAGTTCATATAAAAATGAAAATTCACTCGTTATTTACTGACCACTTTGCAAGTGGAGGGGTGGCTGAAGTGTTAGCATTGCTACTGTTTGAGTTGAATTTGAATACCAGGCCTTACTCTGGATGACACCACATTGGATTAAACTCTTTTGCCTTTAAACTCCAAAAGTGTTTTGTGAATTCATGCACTTCACCATAGTGAGTAGATCAATTTTCATTTTCAGGTGAACTATCCCTTTAAGGACTTTTGTCGAGTCCAGGACAATAGTGGGAAGTTCTGGAACTCAAGTTACAGCTTAAAAGTTTTGCATAGCTTTTGTTTATGTCAAAATCTCTGGAGCCACAAACTCCCGTATATCATATTATGTAAACTTCTTTGTGAATTGCTGGCCGCTAGAGGTTTCCCAGAATCCTCTGTCTCCTAAAAATTGCCTTTGTCTCAGGGGTACTTTTGAATCTCATGTGCTGATGAACAAAAGGAGCCTCCTTCAATGGTCCTAATAAAGTAAATAAAAAAAACAAATAATAATGATACTGCACTTTAGTTACACAATAAGACAAATGATCTGAAATGAACTCAGGTCGAGGTCCACAGTGGGGCTGAAATAGCAGCAAAGAAATCCTAAAATCTTTTCCAAAATGTCCTGTTGGCTCAGGCAGGTGAAGAGAGAATTACAATAGTGCAAATAAGATTAACTGCAGTCATGAATGGTTCTTCTGTTTAAAAATGAGCTTTGAGATTTCTGAACGACTGTGCTAACACGATTAGGAGGTGAGGTCATTGTCACACCAGGATTCTACATTTGTTCCCAGAGAACTGAGATGTGCCAGGGCCAATAGTCATTACCTCTGTCTTGTCAATAATTAACTTCAGAGATTTAAAGCCATGAAGCATTTTATTTTAAAACTCCCACACGTCCACCCTTCAAATAATCCTCAGCAGAAACAGTATCTACTTAGTGAGCTGCTATCTCTCACAATAATGAGTTTCTTTGTTTGTCTTTCTTGGCTGCCTAATCCTTTGCATGTCTTACTGACCAAAGCTGCCACCTGCTGGTCGTCATTTAGCATCACAGCAACAAAATCAAAACATGCACACCACCTTTCTTCAGTAACCTGCAAACGTCTTCTGTCCCTTTCAGGCAACAATGATTGAGCCAGTAAAAACCTCTGCAGCGTCGTCTGAGAGGATCCTAACATTGTAAGTTAGAATAAAAAATAAATCAATAAATCAACTCCCTGATTGTCTAACACCATCCAACAACCCAGGCTAAGAAATAGAAAATTGTTTTAAAAACAGACAGAATGGCCCTGACTGAAGATTTGGCCTTTTGTCTTTAAGACACAATAAAGGAAGACAGAGACAAGAGACAGTTCATGGTGTCATCACTCCTCCAGGTCACTGAGGCCATTGCTGAGCAGGAAGTGAGGTCGGATCAGGGACAGAATAGGGCCCCTCGGTGACCCGGCCAGGCAGTACGCCTCATCCACGCTAATGCCCTGGGACCGCAACCTCAACAGGGCGGCGGAGCAGCTTTCTCTGCCGCCGCGTGATGTCACCAGGACCATGCTGAGAGGGCTGTCGAGCACACCGAACCGCTGCCGCATCTCACCCAGCTGAGCCGAGAAACTCTGCAGAGGAAGAAGGTGAATTATCCTTTAATGCAAAAGAAAATCTGCTGGCACATTTAATGAAAAAGTTTTAGCGGGATGTTGCCTCAGGGCAAACTGCTGGCTCACTGGCATTGGACTGATGTTGGAATGGACGATGGCATCTCCGCAGAATAAAACTCTGAGCTGCTCTGATGGACAGGAGGCCATGTTCTGGTCCAGCAGTGCGGAGAGAACACCTGGAAAAAGTTCGGAGGATGGTTCACAAGTCTGAGCTTTCAGGGTTAAACTACTGTTACTCAGGTCACTGTATCTCAATCATTTTATCTTTGGAACCAAGTGACAACTAGACAAAGGAAAGAAATTCCCTTAAGCATTTTAAGATTCATATTTAGGCTAAAAACAAGGATTTTGAAGCCAGACCTTTGACCACATACATCGAACCAGTTGAATAATTGCACCAACTTTGAGGATATACCCTCATGAATTGTCAGGCTTTTTGATCTGACGGTTGCCGGTAAGAACTCCTCAGAAACCTGCAGAGCTTCACATCAACAGTAAGAAAATGACAGAAAACACAAAACCTCCTCACCATTCTGTGATGCCTGTGATGCCTCCTTTCTGTCCATTGACAAGAAGAGCCGCACGTTGTTTGTCAGCAAAGTCTCAATAAAATCCTCCGCACTGGAAAAACAAAACTTGCTGACTTCAAGACCTGCAACAGAGCAATAATGAAGTCAACTATGTTGTTGACAAGACCACATAGGACCATTCAAGTTAAATCACCATAGTGTTTGGTGCTACTGATGATGCGGGAGCTCTGCAGCTGCCCATCAGTGGTGACCAGGATGACATCGAACAGCAGCCATTCAGCAGGATTCGCCTCCAGCAGACGTTCATTCACTCTCTGGAGCGCCTGATGAGAGGAATGGTTCTTATTAATACACTACTTATATGAAAATGATAAGAGATAGACTTGATTGGATTGCCACACATGAAAGTATTAAGTGTCAGTGTTGAACTCTGACCTGTAGCAGTGAGAACGCCGTTCCCTCTTTGTACACCTCATCAGAATCACCAGCTCCATATTCAAACACAGCCTGAGATGTTACTGCAACGACCACTGCACGGTCAGCATCCTTCTATTAATTATAAAATACACAAGGCGTTTGTTAAACCCTGAGCAAAGTAAAAAAAAAAAGTACATTTTCAAAATTGGCATGGAAATCTTAAATGCTAAGTGCAAATAATAATTTGCTTGTTCCGTTTCAGGGTTCCCTACGGACCAAATAACTACTGAAATTGCTTTTGTTGTGATATTTTAAAAGAGGATGAAATATAATCACATGACGTCCCCTTATGATTTTAATTATGAGAACATACAGTCCTGTTTAGTCCTGCCCCAGAGGCCATGCACATGCCAATGTAATTCCTGACACTCAAATCCTGTTCTACTTGTACATCACAGGTTTACGCTTTGAGATTTTCTCCTATTGTGATGCGACGTTTGTGAAAAGTTATCGACGCGTAATTAAGTCAACTGTAGCCCAACAAGTTGCAGACACTCCGATTCAACCGATTTACATGGCGTCCTCTCAGGACAGAAGACGAGAGGTGTTCGAACACAGAGACCTGTACTGTGCGACCTGGACTCGGTCAGGCTCACCTGCTTCACGTCGGTGTTGTGGACCGTGGAGACCATGTCCTCCCAAGGCCTGCAGCCTCACACACTTAACAGACAGCAGACCCTTGGAACTTCCCCCAGAAACACACAGCTGGGGAGCCAAGGTTCCTTCTGCTTCTGGTGCTTAATGGCGGTTAGGAAACAACTTATCGGTGCATCACTGCCACCGCCTGGGAAGGAGTGAATATTTACCTCTTTATATACACTAGGTCCTGTCCAGCGTTTTATAGAAACCTGAATAGATCGTATCTCCTGCACAGCCTGGGTCCCTCTGCAGTATTCCTCCAATGTTGCACTGTTTGGACTGAGTTCTATGTGTCTGTCTCTTTCATTGTCTATTCTTCTCATTTCACTCCCTTTCTTTTGAATACTACATCAGTACCATATTATATTGCACTACTTCTAAAGTATCTGATGTTATTTCCTCGGGTTCCTTCTTCCTGTCGTCGCTTTTCAGATATTCCGTGTTTATGTTCCGGCGTTAGCTTTAAGAGCGCAGTGTGATGGCGTCACTTCCTGGTTCAGCTGTCGCTGGTCGCCCCGCCCTCATCTGGGACATTCGTGCCAGGTCCGGACTTGAACCTACAACCACCCTTCATGCCCGGGGCTGTTGTCGGCGCTGAGGAGGGAGGACCGACTGAAACGGGTCCAAGGGAAGAGTAGACTGGTCTGGAGCGGGTCCGACCCAGGTGGAACGGAAGGAGGCAAAGTTTGCTCCGGTTTTGGGCTCACGGTGAGACACTCCTCTATTACCTCCTTCCCTTCGTTGTCTCCTTCAGTGCTTCCTACGCTGTTCACCTCAGTCTGTCCTAAGATGTCCACTTATGTTCAATGGGGTGTCACGCCCTCCTCAGCTTCTTAAAAGGTCCTCTCTGAGGTCCGCAGCTGATTGGCTGGCAGCAGGTCAGATGGCTGCGGGCCTTGATGGATCTCAGGTCTTGAATCCAGCTCAACACCTGGAAACAACAACCCAACCAGGAGCCAGTTCAGTTCACTGTCTCCGCTGTCTTTATGTCCAGGACTCAGTCAGGAGCCACTGCACAGCTGAGATTATTGGACTCAATCAAGCTGAAAGTTAATTCTTGACCTCTTGATGAACCCGTAAACAACTAAAGTAACGAATGCACCAAAACAGCCTTGATGCCGAACATGGGTGATGATGATGGAGGGAACCCGGTGTGTAGCTCCATTTACGATTTAATACGAGTGTTTAATCCTTTAAAACAGGACGGGAAAGAGACAAGAACATTTTTTCCCTTATCAGCACAATCCTAGGTTCATTAGCGATCACACCAGTCATGTGTTTACATTCACCCCTAATGTGTTCCAGGGTTGATTTTAATATTGTTAAAATATTCAAAGACTGGCCTGGTCGCAGGCTCACTGTCTCTATGATCACAGATACTGCTGCTGTATGTTTGTGTCTGGGATCAATCGATGGTGTTATGTCATCAGTGTTATGTGATCAATAAGAGTCTAATCAGGCCATGGTCAGTAGGCAGTGAGTGAACACTATGTAACTCTCTTTCAGCTATTCTGACCCAATGCACCCCAGTGTTATACCAGTGTTATAGTCAGACAGTTGTAGTGTGCACAGGTGAAGAATGAGAGAATAATCATTACAAGCTTCCAGACCAGTCACTCTCTTTGTCTGGGTGCTGGCCAAGCATGCAAGGTATTGTTTGGTGCATATGAGGTGTGATTCACTTTTGATTACCTGACAAAACGTGGCCCCAAAAAAAGTAACAATTATAAGGAATTTGCCAAGAGGTCAGATAATAATGACTGGGGTATATGCAGCATGATCATGCTTTCATCGCCCCTGATGGTTTCTGATCTCAACTCCTTCATGTTCTTTTGGTGGATTCAAATTTATAAAGACGATCTTGGCCTTAAAAAAAGAAAGAAAGTCAAATCTGATTTTAGTGTTGTGTGCAGAATATTTGATGAATTTTATAAAATACCAGTTCAGTACAGTAGCAGTGCTTTGTTAGGCTCCATCGCTCCACTCAGTTGGTCCCTCTGACTTGTTCAGACAGTGTTGAAGTCAGTCAAATAGAAAACCACTCACATTTTCCCCACCAGGTGCAGTTAAACCAGTCAGACTGCTCAGTGACCTCCTGAACACACCTCCACCCTAAAGCCTTCTCAGTCGCCAGTCTTCACTGACTGTTTAAGATCAGGGCTGTAGCTGCAGGTGACGACATGTGCGCCTTCGTGTCAAGCTCTGACTGTACTGAATGGCCCTAAGAGTATTAAAAGTAAAAGTACTGCAGAATGACCCCTTGCGCTCTGTTGTACAGGATTATTGGTACAAAAAGTGTGGAAAAAAATCTGTCAAGGTTTATCTCACATGATGTAACTGAACAGCAGATGGGAAAATTCCATGACAAATGTCTTAAACTGTTTCATCTGTACGACAGTTTGAGACAGGTCTCAAAAATTTGGGAATTGTTCCACAATGAACCTCAATCATGGCAACTCCGTCCAACTTTTACAGTAGTTTGCCTTTTTTCTTGCTCTCCTTGTCCTTGCCTGTTCCAGTTTCTGCAGCTTGGTGGTCAGTTATGTTCAGGTAGAGGCTGGTTCCACGGCGCTCAACATGCTGAGGCGTCTGGACAGGATCCGATTCCGGAGCCAGAGACGGGATGACTTCCTGGATCTGGCTGATTCGCCCAATACATCTGACACAGAATGCACCGAGGAGGTCTTGATGAAACCTCCTCTCTCAGCCAGAGACTCAGAGGAGCTGAGGGAAGTGGAGGGAGAGCAGCAAGGTGACGCTCAGGTAGGGAGACACTTTTCCGATCTGGACTGGAAATCCGTTCATTGTAATCCTGATCACGAAGATGTATTTTTCAAGCATTAAAAACAACAGCTTGTTTTACATGTTGCCTGGTAATTATTGCACATTTCTTTGTTCATCATTCAGGCATGTCCAGGATCATTTCACACAGCTCTCCAAGATGACCCCAGGACAGATCTGACTGAGGTCCAAGGGCACCTAGAAATAGCCTTGTTGGAGAAACATTTCTTACGTGAGTTCTCTGAGCTGAACTGTGCTGTGTGAGGTTTCTCTTTAACTCATAAAGCTTCTTCATCATTTCAGACTGGGACAGTACAGAATGAAAAGAATGACAATTGAATGTGATTGTGTTGCACAAATGACTTAGAGTTCAAAGTTGACCAAGGTTCCCAAGGTCAATCATGACATTTCAGGTTCAGAAATTGAAATAAACTGAAACAAATAAAGTGCTTCCTTTAATTTTAGATGGAAAGTGCTCATGTTGATTGGCCCCAGCACAACAACATGTTGGTTAATCCGCTAATATCTGCCTGTGTGCTTTATGTAACAAACACAGCTATTTATAACCTTGCCGACCTCATCTGAGACACACACACACGCAGACAGATACAGTTACATAAACAGTGGCATTGAAAAATGCCACTGCAGGTAGGGAATACAAATTTATTTTTTTTTTCAGGGAGAAACATTTGAATAAAAGATGTCACACTTAACACATTCATTTCAATACTTATTGTGTGGTACTTCAAACCATACAATAAAGTACACGGTTCTGGTCTCCATGGGCTTGTTTATCTGATCCATTTTGATCACAACTTTTTAAATTGCTCTGACTGTGTCTTTAAAGAAGACTCATCCAGTTAGTGTGATTGTGAAAACAGCAGCAGCTAGAGAACAATGTTTACTTTGCTCAGCACAAGCCATGAAAGTGTGCTGAATATCCCAGTTATGGCTCAGCTCATAAGTCTCATCACGTGACCGTCCATCTATTTCAGACGAGGAGCTGAGGAAAGTTAAAGAGGAGTCCAATGTAGATTCATTGAGACAGGAACTGGAGAAGGAGCGCAGCAGGCGGATGGAGTTGGAGCAGAAGATCAATGATGTCCTTAGATCCAGGTGACCACTGAAAAACATGATAGTAACACACTTTGTTTCATGAGGTGGTTTGGACTGAGAAGCTGTTATCATAGCTGCTGGAAGTGATGGATTGTCTCTGTCTGCATGAAAACTTCACAGACTCGAAGATTCGCCATGTCTGCCACCTAAAGCCCCACCCATACCTCCACCACCAGGCAGCGGCCCAGGTGAGCTGCAATAACTCCATCCCTGTTAACTCCCAGTTCTACACTCAAAATGACCTCAGCACTACTGTGTTATTGTATAATACTGAGCACAGGACTGGTGCTGGACTGTTTTATATTAATGAGCAATGTAAGAACCTCTTTCTCTCTCTCGGTCTCTGTGCCTCATATTGCCTCTGTCTATAGCAGTTTTTCTTTTGTTCTCTTCAGACAAACAGAAGGACAGTCTGTCCAACAGTTTCCTGAAATGGCTTTATGACCGTTTTGGGGTTTACATAGAAGACTTCCGCTTCCAACCAGAGGAGCCGACAGTGGAGCCGGAGGAGCCGCTGAGTGCCAAAAGGTGAGGGCGAAAATCGTTTAATGCAAATCCTTTTCAGCACACTGCACAGCTGCGATGCCAAGGAGAAGATACACACTAACTTAATGTCTTTATTCTGTCGAGAGCTGTATTTGTCTTAAATCTAGATAATTTACTGGTTTATGCTCCGCAGGTTGACTGAAAACATGAGGCGCCTCAGTGAGTATTCTGTAAATTGGTTGGTCACTGTCTTTCCCCACATCCTTTTGTCAGTTTACAAACTCTCAGCCTGTGATTGGTTGGTTTTCTTTCTGTACTCTTTCCAGAACGTGGATTTAAACCAGTGACCAACTTCAAGAGGAACCTTACCGCCTTATCCAGCTGGTACTCGGTCTACACATCAGCCATCGCTTTCATTGTGAGTTGATCTGAGCACACAATGTGGTGGGAATGGGAACTTTTCGCACTTTTTATTTTTTATATCGTCAATGCCAGCTGTCACTGGGACACCAGAATGAGAAACAATTTCATTTTGATCAAAAGTCACTCCAGTGTGTGTGTGTGTTGTACTGTGAAACTGTAGGTCTACATGTATGCAGCGTGGCATGGCTGGGCCATCCCCATGTTCCTGTTCCTGGCGATCCTCCGCCTGTCCTTAAATTACCTCATTGCCAGGTCAGTGAAAGGCACGCCCACTCTTAGCTAATCACACAACCAGGAAAAGAAACTGAATCATTTTCCTGGGAAAGGTCTTGTGGTTGAAATGCAGGAAGTTCTGGAACACATGTGTACTGATTGTGACATAATCTCATTTGTACCCATGATGCACTGCTCTTAGAGGCTGGAGGATCCAGTGGAGCATCGTACCTGAAATCTCAGAGCCAGTGGTGAGCAAACTCTCTTTTCACCTGCGTCCACTTCACCTTAAAAAGCATTTAGTCTCAGCTCCTCGATCAGCATTTCAAAACGAACGTTAATTTGTGCAGTTTTCCTTCCAGCTTCACCTGCTGGACAAGTGAGATATTACATTATTTTGCAGGAGCCCCCGAAAGAAGACCTGACTGTGTCTGAGAAGTTCCAGCTGGTTCTGGACGTCGCTCAGAAAGCACAAGTGAGCCTCTTCATCACAATAATTATATTCAATGAAAGCTGAACAGAACTGGTTGTTTATGCCTTGTGATCACACTCTCAGAAATACTGAGTTTCTCAAGGAGCATTCACACTCTCACAAACGCAGTCAGAACAGGAGAAAGCTGGACACATGTTCAGAAACAAACCAAACTTTCTTTCCTTTTTTCTATGTGCCTTCTAGAATCTTTTTGGGAGGATGGCCAATATCCTGGAGAAAATAAAGAAGTGAGTGTCTGAGCACATTCTAACTGAAATGATTGTCCTAACTCAGATGTTAAACATATTTTACGTGTCTATCCAGTTTGTTCATGTGGGTGCAGCCCGAGTTAACTCAGAAGCTGTATGTTGGTCTGTGGGTGGCCTTTGTCTCCTCCTGCCTGCTGCCATACAAACTGCTGGGATTCATCATAGGTACATGTTATATTTATATTGTAAAAAACATATATTTATGCACTGTATTTAAAAAAGGAGTGGGGTCAGTCTAGGGCTCCCTGGGTACCTTTAGCAGACATGGGTGAATGATGATGCTTAGGCAGCAGCCCCCATTCAATTCTACATAATAATTTATTGATTTAATTTGTGCTGTTGCTTAAAAAAAGTGCACTGATAATTCAGAAATACTGAGTAATAGTAAATTGCCACTGACAGACTGAACTAAGACAGACTGACTAGTCCTCTTCCCTGTTCAGCCGTGTACGCAGGTGTAAAGTTCTTCATCATTGACTTCGTCTTTAAGAGCTGTCCGAAGCTGAGGCAGCGCTTCGACACCCCCTACATAATCTGGACCAACCTGCCGACCGACCTGCAGCTGAAGGAGCGCAGCAGCACCACCCTGAACAGACGGGTCAGTCCATACACACAGTCCACACAGAACTGCTCCGGAGTCAGTGAATGTGTGATTCACTTTATCACTGAGTCACATAAAGGGAGGGTAGTAAGAAATTCAGAAATCTCAAAATATTTCGTAAAATCTGTTAAAAATGTGCAATACAATACAAAAAGTCCAACTTCTGAAAAGATTTCCAATCAATTCCAATGACCAGTTCTTTTCTCCTAAGTCAGATGTTTCTGCTGCTCCTGATGCACTGACCCCAGCCTCAGTCTACTTCTCGTGAAGATCTTGAATCAGCTTTACATGAGAATCCTCTCAGAGCTGCAGTCATCATTTCTGCTTTTGCTTTTTTTTTAAATAGGCAGCAGAAACAGTCCCAGTTACTACAAGCTGTGCTGTTCAGTATACATCCTCCAGCAGGGGAACACATTCTCACTGGTCCCAGTCACTAGTCTGACTTCAATTCTCTGAGTTGTTGTTTTTCTTTCCCAGCTGTCTGAGTGTGAACAGGTAGGCTCCTGCTGTGTGTGTATGTGTGCGTTGTCACAATCAATTGTGTTCATGTAGAACCATCAGATGCTATATTAAACCGATCAGCTATAGAGGAAGTGGTAGTATTTATTGGTGTTTATTTGGTGAAATAGAAATAGAGTGAGAAGTCCCAACAAACCTCCTGATCTCATCCCTGCTCCCCTTTACACTGTAAGGACCCCATGACTTTTCCCCTAGTTAGCGCCCCCCTCAGGGCAAATGTCACCTGACTTGTCAGGTTTTACGCAAATGTAGCCGTGTGTCACTGCTGGGGCCTGATGCCAATGTGTAGGTAAGGTGGGACACTGAATACACTGTCGAATGCTGAAAATATTTTCTGCATTTCAGTAGAAGGCGACCTGCAGCGATATTTAACCGGCCAAGCAACCCCGCCCCCCTTCATAGGCTGCTGATTTACTGACCAGAACGCGCCCCCTGCCCCTCCCTGTCCCATCCACCTGTACAGGTCACAGCCACAGGGGGTCGAGGCAGCCTCAGTGCCGCAGCTCCCACAGGTGTGAGCCGAGACGAGGACGGAGGACGATACTACAGCACCAAGAGAGGAGCTTTCCATGAAGTCTTCAACCTGCCGGAGAGCGAGCGCCCCCTGACAAGTAGGGAATGAACTGCTTTTTATTGTATACAAATGTTTGCAACATGAAGTGGAGAGGCTTTGTTTTTATTCATATAATGTGTGTTATGTTGCGTTGTGTTATTGTTTCAGCATGTGAGAACGGCTGGCGCTGCTGCCTCATCAACAGAGACAGGAAGACGCCGACTGACTACATCCGTAATGGTGTCCTCTACGTCACTGAGAAGTAAGCTCTGTACTTCCTGACTGATCCCGAACACCACACCAACTACTAGTAGTCTCAGTGGTGGAGCTGTGAAATGAAGGGTCCAGTGTCCTCTTTGCTGTACGAGCTTCAGTCTCTGGATGTGTGCGTTAAGTGCGTCTCCTCTGTCTCCTCAGTCATCTGTGTTTTGAGAGCTCCAGCTCCAGGTCTGGATCCACCAAAAGGAACAAAGTCATCAAACTGCTCGATATTAAAGACATCCAGAAGGTGAGCTGGGTCTCTGTCTGCATGATCAGTAATTCACCATTGAAACTGATTCACTGAAATCACACTGAGCTTTGGTCAAAACACCTGCACAAATAAATAGAATTAGAATGTAAATGTGTCCTCTGTTCTCCACAGTACAAAGTTTTGTCAGTGTTACCTGGATCTGGCATGGGCATCTCCATAGCAACGCCATCTACCCAAAAGGTAAGAGCTCATTGTGATGAGCTTGGCGGGGAGCGGAGACTCTGATGGTAGAAGAGTGGTAGAAAAAATATTCACACTCACTTCAGTAGCTGTATCAGTGGTTCAGCATACACCTTTACTTATGTACAATTACACCTCAAGTAGCTGACTTTGTATACAGTTACACGATCTAGTGATGTCATGACTCTGTTCACCTGATGAATCTTAGCAAGGTGATTTATTGTAGAGCACTTTTAGCTGTCCCATTCATCCTTATCCATTACTGCGCCCTGGGGGGCTGGAGCCAATCCCAGCTGTCACTGGGCGAGAAGCAGGGTCCACCCTGGACAGGTCCCCACTTCATCGCAGTCATAGCTTTATTGTACAAAAATGGGTAAAGTTACAAACATTTCTACAGCATGTTTGAGTCGAATAGTCATCTAGGGTCATGTAGCCTCTGAAAAAAAAGAACCGAGTCCTCCTGAGTCTGACAGCAACACTCCCTCTGCTCTGTTGCAGCCGATGGTGTTCGGTGCGATGATGCACAGAGACGAAGCCTTCGACGCCATCAACACTCAGTACAACAAAATCTTGTCCATGTCTACAGCCACCAGCCCAGAGACGTAGTGATACCTTCACAACATGGCTGCCGTCGCACAACACTGGATCTGTTTCCCTTTTTTTCCGATGGGGACAAACTGAAACAGCTGCTGGCTCCAGCTTGAGCTGTTGGTCATAAAGGGGGAGGGTCAGGGTTACTTGTACTATAATCAGAGCACTAGTAACTAATTATATTCTGTTGCATGCACCTTTTTTATTGCTGTTAAACTCCCTCTGAAATACAACCCTTTCCCATTTCAAATAACCCCTATCTTACTTGGTGTGAATTTAAATTCAGAAATATCGGCAGGGAAACTGTTTTGTTCTCACTGGAAACTCATCATTGTGGCTTTCCAGTTTACAGTGTCACATGACCTGTAACATACCTTTCAGTTTCCTAAACAAAGCTCATTGGAACATTAATCTAAAGCTCCTTTGATCATTCATGTCTTCAGGGAATGAAACGATTGTTGTACTTTACAGCAGCCTTATAATCTTTTAGTATTACAGAATGTTTTTATATGGTGGTTGGAGACAGTTACTGACATGTTTTTCAACTAATTGTAATATTTCATGTAAACGGAGAGAATAAACCTCAGCTTTACCGTGTTTTGCTTTAGCTAAGGCTTTGTATGTTGAAGCTGAGACAAAACTCATGTTTTATCTTTTCATTTTTAGCTTATTCTTTTACTTTGGGTTTCTCCCACCATCAGTGAACGAAGTGAATGAAGTATCTAAAGCTGAAATTAGAATAGATTCATTGTTTAGGCTGGGAGGATTTAAAACTATGAAACACTGAAGTTGTACATTTGACCTAACTAGTTATTTAAACATAGCTAATCAGCTACGAGCTTTACAACTGCACACAATTGAACTGTCTGAAATGCAGGGTTTACTGATCACAGCACTTGACTGTTGGCTTTTGCTCCTTGCGTTACCCAATACTGACTAATTTCTTCTATCCTTTTAGGCTCCTTTTTCAAAAGTTTATTTATTTCTACTGTCAACCTTATTGGCTAAAGCTGAACAATCACTGCCGATGTCCAACTGTGGCTTGCTGTCCCTTTAAGGGAAAAATGTTTGGGCTGCCTTTGTGAAACTTCTGCATTTATAATTCTTTATTTCAAATCGGTTCTTTTAAATTCTTATTTTCATAGTTGACAAATGTGTGACAAAATCTTTTTCAGTAAGTGCATGGTCCAACAGCATAAAGCCTAAATATGTCCAGTTTCCTTGCAAAAACTGAAAAGGGCTCAAATGAGAATCTGGAACCATGAAATGTTTGAAACTGTGCTTGAAAAATTACAGTTAAAATTCAGATGTCTAATCAGATTGTTGATTGTTGATGTCAGTTCAGTTAAATTGCTAGAAATGTGATATTTTGACTAAAAATAAGTATTTGGAAGTATTTTTTACTACAAAGTGAAATAGTGAAATTACATTTTTGCTCATGAAGCATTCAGATTAATGGAAGCAGTTTCATATTCAAAGGTTTCAATAATTAAGGAAAAGTGCAAAGTTTTATACTTACTGTCACTCACAGTTTTTAGTGTGATCAGGGCAAAGCTCTTCCATTGCCAAATATTTTATATCTTGCATAGCATTAAAATATTTCCCAGTCTTATTTGTTACACTGACATGTTAACCATATTGCATCATTGAATGTTTCTCGGCTATCTTACCTTTAACTCCTGTATCGTCTTCAAGTTGTCGGTGGTTCTGTTTTTCCGTCCTTCAGTGGTCAGTTTTGTCGATCTGTTCAAATGTAAGGGTTTTATAAAGTGCTTTCATTGTACAAATAGCTGTAAAGTTTTTAAATGATGTTTTGTTATTAAACTGTGATGTACATTTCTTTTCTAATCTAGTCAAAACCCTGACACTGCCTCATGTTGTTTTTTGTGGAGTACCTGCTTCAGTCTTTGGTTTTCAGTGGATAATCTCAGCATCGAGTAAAGCTATTATCAGCTGCTCTACACGCAATCCTACTAGTCATGAAATTCAAACCACATTTTTCTTTGCTTTTTAAGTTAATTGTATTATTACTAAACAATGTTTCCAGGCCAAACAACACAGCACTTATTTACAGTAGTTTAGTATTATGTTATTCAACCTCAGCATGTGTATTTGATGAAACCTCTGACAAACATTTGTGATAACTGCTGTGGACTATGTCCTGGTAGTTCTGTTTGTTTCTGTCATAACGTTTTATAATCAGTATCAGCAGAAATTGATTTTCCGAGACAGTAAAAGCAAATGATATGTCTTTGTTTTCTCCTGTTGTTTATATCTGATGAGTTTTGGTTGCTTAGAATATGATGTATTCAACTATCAGCACTAATTTGCTTCCCAACATGTAATCAAGTGGCTCTGGTTAACATTGATTCTAACTCCTCAACACACTTACATAGCATCTTTATCAGGTCATCTTACATGGGATCAATATTTACACAAAACATGAAGGCTGTAGAAGGTTCAATTTACTTAATTTGTCTTAACACATGAATTGAGAACGCTGAGAATGGCTGTGGCTCTCTGTCATGGATGATGAGGACGTCAGCAGCTGATCAAGGTCATATTTTATTATAGGCGTTTCCCGGTCCAGTCCCAGTCATTTATTTCCTCTCATAGATCAGAGGTTGTTGCTTCATGATCCTCTGAGTCCTCTGGCAGGTCCCCCACCTTCACCCCGAGTCCACTGTCTGCGTCGTCAACACTGCCTATTTGGGTTTTGTTGGCAGGTTCGTCCTCCTCATAACTGTCCTCCTCTCTTCTGTCTGGGATAATCACCACCTCCTCCTTGGCATTGGGGTCAATGTCCTCCTTAAACCAAACTGCCTTGTATCCCTCTTCATTGCGCCTCTCCTTGGTCAGGATGGGTTTCACCTCCTTCTCATTGTCAGCCCTGTCAGACCCCACCTCGCTGGTATTATCGGGCAGGAGGGCGTGCAGTGGCAGTGTAACAATGGCCTCCATGCTCATTCTCCTGCCTGGGCCACCGGAGAGTGTGCTGCCTCCATCTTCGTCGCTCTGGAAGGCCTCATTGGTGTATTGGATGCCCTTCTTAGGGTCCCCTGAACTTTGACCCAGCTTTGGAAGGACAATACAATGAAGGAGAGAAAACGGTTACAGAACAGGGTTACCAGTGTAGCCTCTTTATTCACCTCTGGTTAAAAATGCAAAAGCTAGGTGTGATAAAATTGTCTTAAAGGTCGGTGGTAAGATTCAGGTGAAAGGGATCTATTGGCAGAGATTGAATATATGATACTAATTGTTTTTATGTGATTGTGTGAATAAATGTTAAACATAGAACCTTTAATTGTTCATTAACCTTTAAAGGGGCGCAGTGGGTCTGGAGGTAGAGAAAAATGTTTCTCTGTGTACATGGCCTTGCTCATAACTTTGAACTCACCGAGCTGCGGAACACGCTGACTTCATAGATCTTCTTCCAGTCTGTTTCGCCTTTCCTTAAGTGAAGGCTGAGTACGAGAATGACCACCAGACAGACAAGCAGCAGGACACCCAGTGTGGCTCCGAGGGCTGCCATGTCCTCTGGCCCGTAGAGGCCTGATGCTATGACAACTGCGGGAACAAACGCTTCACTTAACACATGACTTAATAAAGTAATATAGATGTGGAGTAGAAGAAATAGGAAAAACACTCTTTACTATTTGCTACTTAGTACTTACTTACCCAACACTGTCAGAAGCTGTCACAGCCAATGTTTTAAAAATGTGTGGATCTGTGATAAAATATCTGTGATAAAAAAATCTTAACTGATTTTAATACTGATTGAGTTCATTCTAAATTGAAATAGCAACATCTTTTTTGACATGCAAATAGTTCTTTTCATTTTCAATTCTGAATAGAGGGGCCACATGAGAATACAGCTACAATTGAATGAGAAAAAGTTTAAAATAGTAGGAGAACAAATTAAATATAATATTCCTTAAGAAATACGCTCCAAGGAGAATCTCTACATGCCAGAGATTCACTCATAAATAAATAAATAACATTTTTTTTTCTGAAGGATCTATTAAACACATATCTGGCAGTTACTACAATCAACCATCTCCTGTTCTACGAATGAGAATTATTCCTCTAGGTCCATGATGATGAGGAGCTAATAATGATATAAATGATGTTAGTTTTTTTTTATTTCCCAAACTTATACTAAAATAATGTAACAGGTATTATTGTAACATAGCTAACATGAAGATATTCTGTTTTCTCCCTCTGAATCTTTTTAATTCATTATTTTGAGAGGCCCTACTGCTCCATTGTACCAAAACAAATTGACAATATGAAGAATTTGAAGTCATTCACAGCACAGATGCATTGAGAGAGAGAGAGAGAGAGAGACATGGACACAAAGAGACAGAGAAAGTTGTCCACAGAAGCATTGGAAGAGCAAGGCAAAGGAGTCTGTCCAAGCAACTAAGCTCACAGTTTGAGCACAAGCAGAGCCGATCCAAGCACATGCAAGGGGTCTTTGAGTGCATGCACAGGGCTTTTAGCAAGAGCATGACTCGGTCTGAATGCAAAATCAGGTCCTGAAATCAAAGACCGCACTCTTTGATAAAGTCGGTAAATAATCAACATATTGAGTTTTTTGAAACTCCCTTTTCTTCAGAGGGACACTATTTGGTTTGAAGGAGTAGCTACTGTAACCACCTGTGGGAGGAGGAGCTGTGCTGGCTGTGGAGGTGCTTCCTTCACTGGTCATACTGGCATTAGTTGTTGAAACGCTGCCTTCGGTGGTAGTGGACGTACTAGGGTGTGTGGTGGAGAGTGTGCTTGCACTGGTGCTGCGGATGGTAGTTGTGATGCTGCTGGTAGTGGGTACATTTAGTGTGGTGGTCGAGAGTATGCTTGCACTGGTGCTGGGGACGGTAGTTGCGATGCTGCTGGTAGTGGGTACATTTGGTGTGGTGGACGCAATAGCCACAGTGGTCGTCCTGGAGGTAGAGGTGGTGGATTCCACTATGGGCGTGGTGGTCATAATGTTTGTGGTGCTCATAGGGAAACTGGTGGTGGAGGTGAAACCTGGGAGAAAAGCACACCTTGGAATTGTGAATTTTCACCTTGACTTATTGGCATAAACCTGACTGATGAAGGACTTTTCTGAAACTGGCTATAAGCCAGTTCCAACCATATAAACAAATCACAATTAGCCTCTAAAGGCCATACACGGTAAGGTATCCTCTGCCCTTAACTCAGCAAGAGTATGGAAAAACTTCCCAAAAAACTTTCAACAGGAAAAAAACACAGAAAACTCAGAGAGTTTGTGAGGGATCCCTCTCCCGGGACAGACGCACAGAGGTGTGTGTAACAGAGCACATTAGACAACATTAGAGGACAACATGTAACAGGTATTGAGAGATCACTGTATAATAGTCTCAGTCTGTACCCTTCAGGGGATGCTCTACCAAGTCAAAGAGGACTTGAAGCTACGTCTCCCCTAATTGGTGTTGCCAAGACTTTTGTTTTGTATTTTTTTTTTGGCCATTCAGTAGAGTTGAGCTGACGTTGGATATATAACTGGCCCATCTGTGTAAATTCTGTCGGTCACTGTTTTGCCTTTGAATGGAAATCTTTGATCAGTCGTTAAAATGTGGCTGATTGAGATTAAAAAAAAAGCTTCCTGTCTTTGAGGGTTTGCTTCCTACCTGACTTTACTTGCACAGTGAGCTCAGCTGTGTCCGACTCATTGTTTGACGTGTCTGTTGCCACCACCTGGAAGAAAAAAGTGCAAACCAGTGTTATGAATTAAAAATAAAAAAAAAAAAAAACCCTTGACCTTTATTCGATTTTGAACTCACTTGTAAGGATAATATGGTGGGTGGGAGATCCTTATTCATCACTAGATAGCCATTCAGTAGAGAGAAATCACTGCTCCCTTTAATGGTGTACACAATGTGAGGATTTGGAACCTGTTTGAACACAAATGAAAAGATCATTGCTGCATGATAGGTTCACCCTCACTAGAGTAATCAAACACGCTGAAATATTTAAAGCTAGGGTTGGTAATCCTAGAAAAGTTGTTATCGCAGCTACAGAAGCTACCCAAACAACTCCAGCCCACTTGTCCATGACTCGCCTGCTGACTCATGATTGTCCTTTCTGCTTGAGAAGGGTATATTTCTTTGGCCGAAGATTCAGCACGTGCAGAGTGGAGCAGGCAGGTGGCTCAGTTAGTTTGTTTCGGGTACAAAGGCCAATCTTTCAGTTCAGACTGAATGACTGGGCATGTTTATTGCAGTGTAGGACAGCAAGTTCTTATTCTCGCACGAATAAACAAGACGTTACAGAAACAAATTAGCAACCCTGCCTTTAAATGTCCAGATTGATAGCAGCCCACATCTTTTTATTTTCCTGTGAGTCTGGAGTGTTTTACCTCATTGTAGTCTTTATCTGTAGCGTGGATGTACAGCAGCTTATCCCCATCGACGGCCATGGCGCCAAGCGAACTGACCGTCCCCTTGTACGCAGGCTTTTCAAACTGCGGAGGATGGAGACTCTTTGCCTGAACACTGATAGTGACAGTGGTGGTTGCAAACTGATGACTGTTATCTCTCTGGGCGGCCTGGGTGAGAAAACATCACAACATCAGACATCCATACAGAACAGGAGTGGAATAACCCCTACCCTCAATGAACTATCAACTAATTATCCAAGAAGTACCAATATTGACATTTCTAGGTGGAGTATGGAGCATGACTGAGAACACAATATTGATTATTATCTATATTAAAACACATTTGAGGTTCTGGTTGTACTGGATGGAATCGTGTGAAGGTGGGGTTGCTTACCAGCACTATCAGATGAATTGCATCCAAAGATTTGGCCGGCTTCACCATGCTGATGTTCCCCGTGTTTGGGTTGATCGTGAACAGATCCGTGTTCGCTCCTAAAACGACACTAAAATGCTTATACCTGCCAACAATTCACAAGTTGTGTCTGCAGACACTGACACTCTTCTGGATGATCTCATCAATATGCTCACCGCTTAGGAATGAGTATGTGATCGCCTCATTTATCCCAGTGTCTCCATCAGTAGCATAGACCGGGCCTGGTTTCAGCTGTAATGGTCCGGTCTGCAGAGGAGAAAAGGTTCTCATCATATTCAGGCTTTCAGATAGCTTGTGTTTGATTGTCACTTATGTTCTTCTTTTGTGGACCACAGTGCGTTGTTAAAAGCAAAGTAGAACCAAACCCATTTATGGAGCAATGTATACCACCATGCATTGCATTTGTTTAATTGAGAGAGTTTCTCTCAGAGAGTTGAGAGCAGCATACATTTCCATACATTTCAGTGCCATAGGGGGAAGTAACCAGGAGAAGGCTGGGATTTTATTTCATCTTCTGTTTGCTAGTTTGGAGAGTTAGAAGTAGAAAGACTTTGACTTTAGATGTGGTTGACCAGAGGACAGAGCATAAACATGGAGCTGGTGGATGTGGTTCACTATCTGCACGGGACTTGATGGAGACATACCTCTAGTTCATTTAAGATGACCCTGCCATTATATCCATCACTCTGGCAGATCAAAGTCGCCCCTATCATTTGCCTGGTGCAAGGCTGGAACCACGGCGGCCTGTTGTCCGCATCTGTGACGGTGACCACGATGGTGGTGCTGCCAGTTTTTGACTTTGTGTTATCTGTTACTGTCAATGGCGTGTCCTGTAAAAAAATAAAAAGTTATATAAGCAATTTCAATCTAATTCTGTGAAAACAAAATCTTCATTGTAGATGAACCAGGTAGGATAAACACATGTGTTTCCTACTTCACTCTGCAGTTTAGATGGAAAAACAAAAGCAGTAAACAAGACCCACCTGGACGTACAACACCATTCTATAGATTTTGACTGTATCGTAATCAAGTGGCGAACGAATGACAAGGTCTGGGGTGGTGGGTGAACTCAGTTCAAACTTGTTCTCCTGAAATTACATAGGACAAAAACAAACATTGAGATCGGCCTTTTGAACTAACACCTTAGCCTGACTTCTACTCTTTGTGCTAAGCTACACATGAGATCTTACAGATTCAGATGTCAGAGTGTAGAAGAGCTGCGGGGGTTGGTCTGGGTCTGTGGCAGCAAAGTGACCAACTATTTTTCCTACAGGAGATGTCTGGGACAAAAACAGACACATTTTTATTTCTTTAAACACAAGGAAAAGCTCAAATCTACCATTTTAAACAATAATTATCAGACTCTTACCTCACTGACATTGACTTGGTAGAGGCTTTCGGCAAAGCCTGGAGCATTGTCATTCAAATTTTGCACAAATACCAAAATGACGATTTTGAACTGGAAAGAATAACAAAAGAGACATTAATATAAACTACAGGAAAAGGCTGTGACTTAGAATCACACTTTATTTTAGGTTTAGCCTGTGTGTCATTGTCACCTTTGCACAATTCTGCATATTTCCTTCTTTATGTATGAAAGTCTTTATCAAAGACTTGTCAGGGTTTCTCAAACAACCTCTACACACCCAACAGAATGAATGTGAATGCATGGTGTGTTCAATTTTACCGTAGAGCCGGAAGCTGTGTCAGTGCAGGTGATGCTGGCTACTTCGCTTCTTTCAGTCTGCAATTACAACAAGCTTCATGCTTAAGAGTCACATGTTTTGGGAAGTAAATGGTTTGGATCGTGTGGGCACAGTTAGTCATGGTGTGCGGTACCTCATAGTCAAACACGACAGCAGCTAACAGCTGGTTTCCTCTGAGCTTGAATGCGATGTTGTTTGTGCCAGGCGTGAACTCCAGGGTCACGCCTGGTTGCACAATAATGTTTGCCACAACATCGTCCACGTTGTTGTTTTCTGGAAACTCCACAGTCTCCGGAGCAGAACACACTGTTGGGAGAGGACATCAAGTAACATCAAGTAACATCTGCCTGATTGTTCAGAGGTGTGAAGTTTAAAATGGTGGAGTAAAGGAAGATGACGAAGTCGGATTCACGTGTGGCAGCGTGTCTTCATGTTGAGTATTTCCCAAATACAAACATTTGAATTGAATCTCTTTTCCACTAAACTGCCGGATAATAAAACCATTGTCTGGATTCACAGCTCTTTCATTTCAGAAAACAGGAAGAGCCATTGTTTACTTTATCAGTTGATCATATGACATAATTACACTGTCAGTGTCAGTACAAATGCAACCATTGAAGTTAATATAAAACTGGTAACAACATAGCAGCCAATGCTGATTGGGGGACATCATAAAACTTCCAGTAACCTGCGGCAACAGGCTGCTGGTTCCCAATACAGGTGACGTCACAGTCACTGACGCGAAGCCCCATTTTTAGACATCAAGATTGATGCCCATTATAGGCATTTTTCTCCATATACATATTTCCTACTAGGTTTTTCTACATTTATATGTACACAGTGGGAGTAGTTATACAACAGCACCACAGGGGATTGTCAGCAGATGGGTACTGAGCCTATTGCATTACAGACTGGTGACAGCATCAGTCGGATAAAACTCAAACTCAAGCAGCTTAGTTCAGTACTCACGGTTCCCATTGGACATATGGAGCAGGCTCAGAAGTAACAAGATGAAGGATGTCCTCATAGTAATATGTGGCTGAACACCGTCCATGTCTCTGTCTGTCCGGTCTAGACTAAGCCTCCCCCGTCTCTGTCCTCTGCTTATCTGCTCGGCTTTATGACAGCTGTGGACTTTTCCCTGCCATAAATCCACAAACAATTTGCAGGGGGAAGTCGTATTGGATCTTTTTTTTTTTTTCAAGTTTGCTTTAGTTTCACATATCATGTTTTAGACTTACATAGAATAGTTAGGGTTTGGGCTAACGACTTATGTTCCTGATATTAACGTCAATACAGAGAGGAACTCACTAACTCAGACAGATTAACTGTGGTTAACAAGAAAGCATCACAGAATTTCAAAAGAGGGCTGTCAGATACCAATTTTAAGAAAATCCCACACATGAACCCCCAATATTAATATCCAAAATGTAATACATATTTTATATTTAAACTATATATAAATATAGTGGGTTTGAGATAAAGTAAATGTCAACATCTTAGATGCAATGTGTAGTACACTGAAGGAAATGTACTCACATGCTGTCAGGCTTATACTTGATGAGTCACCCATTTTTCACATTTGATTTACTAACTAAACAAAGTTCCCTCTTCTTGTCCCCTGGTTTTTCAGTTATGTCGCCCCTTTATAAAATATTTGAACATTCCTTTTCGGTCTGCGCGTGACCCCACTTTACCGCTCAAATATTTCTGACTTGTTGCATGTTATACACCAACAAGAAGCTTGGTGAGGAGGTCCTCATTTGGATTTACCTTCTTTATTGCAGACAGCAAACTTCGCACTATGCCAGCAGCTGTCAAACTGTGTAATCCAAGAGGATTGTCTCCATTAGCTGTGGCCATTAGCCGTGGCTAATATTTGGTAATGTCAACATCACCAAATATTAATTTTATTTGTAGAGCAGATCCATCTATTTACATGGTGCTTCACAAAAGAACCCATGGTAACATGATGTACTATGAAATAAGAGGAATCAAGTGAAATCACATTAGAACAAGGTGAGACCTCTAAATGTATATATAAAGTGATATAACTGTTCCCACATTGTGTTAGGTTTGGTGAAGAGAGAAAAATTAACCAGAAGAAGCAACAGAAGTTGAGTTGAGTCGAGAAAGACAGGAGTGACGATGGAACAATTCTGTTGCCATCACATTTGAGCTCGGGTTGTTAAAACCCTCGGATCTGCAGTTTCAAAGTCCTTCCCTGGGCCCCAGTCACTCACACAAGTTCTTACTGATAAGGGACCGCAGATTTAGTGTGCAATCTGTGCATGCCACAGAGAAGGAGCCTGGCAGGGGAAATACCCGTGTAACCAGCAGCAGCAGGGTGAGGCGCACTGCGAAGTTGATTTGTCACTGATTTTGTCCTTGAATGAACACAGGGGGCTGATGCTGGACACTATCACCATGTGGGTGGAGTGACAAGCAGAATGAGGATTTTTAAAGGATGTCATTTTCAAAGAAAACTGCTCGTGTCAGTTTTAACACTGGGCATAAAAACATCTCTGTTGTGAATGGAATACTGATGGAAAACAAACTATAGGCCCAGGCTGAAGGGCCTGCTGGATGTGTTTGTTTTCCTTCCAGTTTTCCTTCCACCTTAGCTAGAGAATCAACAAAAACATGGCTGACAAACAGTTTTCAAGAGTTTAATTTTATTTTCCTGTAAATGACAGAACTAATATGTCCACTTTACTTGACAGCACTTTCTCCTCTTCTTTTGACAACTTTTTATCCAATGAAATTAATAACTACTAGACCAAAATGCTAGCAGGGAGGTAGCCGTTAGCTTGCAAGATACAGCAGTTCACCTGTGAGACCTCGCCACGTGACCTAGCACTTAGGGCTGCATATTTCTTGGAGACATTTTCTGTGTCTGAGCCTTTTGGTCTAATGCGGTTGGGCTATTGTGTCTTGACGATGCTCTAATATCATGTAAGCTTAACTGCAAAGCTAAACTGCTGACATGAAGAAATCCAAAATTTGTATTATTAGCAGTATAGAGTTGCAAGCCAGCTAACTATTCTGGCTGAATAGTAAAACACATTAACTGCTGTCTACAGAGTTAAAAAAAAAAGTGGGGTATTATATCTCACTAGGGTTAGCACGATGGGCCGACACTTTAATAGCATGTTAGCTGGACTGTAGTCACTAGCGACTGTATTTTAATCCAGTTGGCATTATGAGCTTCCAGCACCAACATTTTCGTGAAAACATGCACATGAATGTACCTCACACTAAATCTGACATTAATTCCATGGTACTACTGTAACACAAACATGTTTTATTAATCATTTCAGCAGGCTAAATTTGGAGAAGACATACAATCTCCTCCTGCTAAAAATGTCGCCTCAGTCGTGCACCTTCAGTGAACGAGTGGAAAGCGGGGTTTCAACATCTGCAGTGATCGTTCATTCACTGAACACAGATACAAGATGAATGAGCGTAAGGGAAGGAGCTGATGCACAGGTCTTCACAGGTCCAGGCTCTAACTGAGACCTCAGTGGCTGGTGTTCACTCTTTTTTTTTCCAGGGTGTAGTCATCATTCCCCTCCATTAAAAATAAGGTTGTTTATCTGCAGGTCACACATATTGGGCCTGTGAAGACCTGACGACAACTGTCACAAAGAGCTACATCTCAGAACCCAAGCTGGTATTTGGTCAGATTAACATCAGGAGAAAGCCAAAAGGTGATTGATCAAAGTTTTGAAAAGCACCGTGAGCTGCTACAGGTCCTCTCCTCCGTCAGTTTGAGTCCAGCTCAACATCAGCAGGCAGGAAATAAGACGCTGTTCGACAAATGCAACAAACAGAAATTTCAAGAAACCACTACCACTCCAGTGCGGATACTCAACTTCCAGTCTGATTTGTCCTCAAAGTTTAAACTCAGTTAGATCCAATGGAAACTGCCATAAGATTCTAAAAACAACATTTCTATTTTCAATGATTCATGTGTGTGAAGCCTATATAAAAAAATGTGTAACCTTCATTAGGACTGACTCATTTATAAACAGATTCCTTTTTGGTGTGGACCACATGGCCAAAAGTATATCAACTGTTCATATCATTTCATAAACACTGCTACTGCTTGGTGTTGCTCTTTTTCCTGATTTGGGCCCTTAAATTCAGATCAATGGGATTCTAGAGCAAACTTTCATATTCTAGACAAAACAAGTGTTCTTCAAACTTCTTCTTCTTCTTCTTTTTTTTTTAGCTTCTGTCTGTGGGTTTAATGGCAGTCATCAGACCAGGTTATAGCCACATTACTGCCACCACCTGGACTAGAGTGTGGACGCAACTATTGGTATTCTCAATAGAGAACTCACCCACAAAACAACATTTGTAAGAAAGTAATTGTCCCAGTATGACGTGTAAGAACTTCACTGGTCTATAAGGCGTGAGCACATCCAACCCATCTGGGATGCAGCTATGGATTGATACGTTTGGCCATGTAGTGTAGGAGCGTCACACAAAGCAAACACACCTTGTTTTTAAACAAGGAGATTAAATTGCTCCGAAGCACTGTGTTGCCTGTTGAATCTTGATTTCTGATTCTTGGGAGGTTCACGTGATTATCTTGAGGTTTTATGAACTGACCAGTTCAGATTTTAAGATACAAGCTACAATTCCAGCTCATTTCAAAGACTATGAAGATTATCTGCACAGTTTGTTTGGTGTTGAAGTTTGCGTTTGCACCAGCTGACTGATGTGGTATGCATATCGAGCACAATGATTGAACACATCTGTGTGTGATGTACAGCAGTTAAAATCTGCAGAATTTTCTTTTCATACGTGTAAAAAACAGGCTGCGACAGCTACAACTAGGCTCAGATTGTTTCCTGAGTAATGATGGAAACAAGAACACAACACTAACGGATGTGTTTGCGAAATGTAACAGACACCTTAACACAGCAACAAAACTTAGTCACTGTGTAAATTAGATCATAGAATGTAAATCCACCTTTGACCTCTTGGGAATATTGCACTCTGGGAATGACTGGCATCCTTCAAATATGTTACAGATATTCCAAATTCATTGGTTCTGTTGAAATGATTTGAAAGTGCATATAAGATGAAGTTTCTAACCCAGTTGTGTGAAGAAGAGCTGCAGTCAGACGACTGACTCACAAGCCGAGCCAGAGACGAGTCAGAGTGGAGTGCAAGTCTAAACACGCAAGGCAGACACAGATCTAAGATGACTGAAAAAAGAGATCACAATCAAGACTAGACTACAGACTACAAAAAGTCTGAGTTAAAGCAGCTACAAGAGGAATTCAATTATGAACACATAACTGAGACCTAAAGCAAGTCCACGACCAAACCTCCATAGGAGTGGGACAGTCCAGACCGAGACCAGTCTTCTAACAACCGGTGAGACACAGGCCAACACTGCCACTCAATGAGTCCATGTTGCTCTGAGAGGTCTGTGACCTCGAGACACAGAGGTGATTACGTTACTGTCTAAAAGATTATGGAGAACGCTACGGTCAGAAGTGGAGTTGAATATACAAAAACAGACTCTCTGCAGGGTCTAGAACTTTGTGATTGATTTCTAAAAGCAGCTGTGACTGCCAAGGGGAAGGCGGTTTAAGGGAACTCATTTGTGGACACATTTAAACCCAGGTATGAATGACGGTGCCTGCAGCAGTAACGTAGGTGACGACTGGAAACAGAGAGAGGACTCCAGTGTTTGATGGGGTGACATTGGGCAGCGGGTCTATATTGCACAGGGGTTGGTGAGATCCTCGAACACTGCCTGCTCTTCGATCCCCCGTGCAAACAGCTTGATCAACTGGCAGTGCGCCCTGGGGGCAAAAAAAGAAAAAATCTTAAAGAGAAACCCAAACAGAGCGACAGTATTTAAAAAAAAAACAAAAAACTGCTGGAGTCCTGCAACGCACCTCACGTCGATGGCCGTGTGGGTCAGGATCTCGCCATCGCAGTTCCAGCTGCTGTAGGCGGGGGCACAGCTGCAAGCCGGGTGGTCCCTGCAGATCTGGCTGAAGATCTGTCGCTTGCCATGCTCTCGCAGGTCCAGCTCCAGGTCAGAGTCGCTCTGGCAATGACGGGGCGTGAAGCGGAAACGACGCACTCGGTGGACCTCGACAAAGGCCAAGTCAAACTGTGTGAAAGGAGGGGAGGAGACCATGAGGGAGATCGGGGGAAACGACAATGCCAAGTGTTGAGTTCGGACTCATTGATAATGTGTGAATTTTCTACTTTTCTGTATCACAGAGATGACAAACCATCTACATTCTGGTCTCTAATCTTGGTCTCTCATTCTGAGGACAAACCATCGGCTGGTTGAGGACGTCACAGATTCCTCAGTGACTGACATTATCACTGGACCCAGACTGGCCCAGACTGGCTCATTATCTTGCCCTCAGCTGTACCTGGTCGTCTTTGCTGGTGTGTCGCAGGAGGTGCCTGAGGAAATTGAAGCGGGAACATTTCCGGACCAGAATGAGGTCTGTGGTGCCGTCAGCCAGGTGAGCGGCGGGTGAGAGGCCCTTGGGGCTGCGAGGACAAGCACAGCTCATACTGGCAGCATTTATAGCCAGGAATTTCCCCCGGATGGTCCTCCACTCATTGTCACTCTCTGGAAGAACGACACCCAATACATTTTGACCTTTCTCAAGTGTTGTTGTCATAATGTTGATATTCAACAAAACAGTTAGAACCATATTACGAGAATCCAGCATCATGAAAAGTGCCAGAGCCCAATTTTCAGTGGGGATATTGTCTCACTAAGATATATATTTAGCTCTTAGACTCACCGCTCACTGATGTTTCATCCACCTGGCTGCTCTCAGATGTCTCTGACAGGAGCTGCCCATTGTGCTGACAGACCACACAGCTGGAGATTCACACACACACACACACACACACACACACACACACACACACAGACGTTATTAAAAAAAGGGCAGCCGGAACTGAAATGACATAGTTTAATGGACCTGTCATACACCTGACCTCAACCTCCTACACAGAATATATAAATTCAGTGATCGTCTTAACACAAACTTAACAACTGAACCGACTCCAATTCAACTTCAGAGAATCTAGATTATGTGGATTTTAAACACCGTGTCCCGTCTGTACAGCAGGACTCTGTAGCCCTTACCCTGATCGACACCTGGCAGCATCTCGTGGCGTTCCCATGATGCCCCTGGCTGGGAGGTAGGAAACAGTTCCCTCGTAATAATGATGAGTCAGGAACATTTTCAGGCCTGCAGGCATCAACATCAAAAAAGTCCATTACAAAAAACATTCGCTATTCATTCATGTACTGTGTGTGTGCAGCTGGAAACCTTTAACATGCTCAACATGTCGCAGCACGTCATGTTTTTACCTGATAAGTCATATCTGGCCGGTCCCATCCATCTCTTCCTCTCACTGTCAGTTAGCACGTCGCCATAGAAACCATATCCCAGCAGTGACACCGAGTATCGCAGAAACATGTTGTTGTGGTGAACTGAGCATACGTCCATGGGCTGAGAGTCCCCTGTGCACATGACACATGAGCAGCATGAGCACCACACTGTTCTTGAGTTTGTTCTCTGAAATAACACTAGATGGCAGTGTTCGACCATTTCGATCCTTTTCAACATTTTATGGCTGAACATATTTGGTTCAATGTGCATAATCTGAGGCTGAATTTAACTCATCTAGATACAATCCATATTAGGTATCTGTATTATGCCATACACATTCTTCATAATGAATTAGCATTTGTTACTATTAATCACTTCAAAAACAAGTTTAGCATATAATGCAAATGTGCTTGTGAGGAACATGTTATTGGACTGTGAGCGTTAATGTAGTGATTGTGTTCATTACAGGAGTAATGAGTAGCAGACATACATCATCAACAAAAAAAAAAAAATCGGCATCTTCAATTTATCTTCTTTCAAGATAAAAATATGGAAGAGAGCAAAATGTTCCTGTTCTTATTTTGACCTTCCTAGAGATGTGTGGGTTTTTTTTCTGTTTCATCCCTACAGGACATAGACAGGACATCCTCTGAGCTTGAACACCCACATTAGTTTTGTGTCCACCATGTCGCACAACCTGTGTGGTGCAGAATTGATTCACACTGCAGTCGATGATGAAGTCACTGACCCACTATGATGTGCAGAGCAGAGGTCACAGGGTCGTTGGTGCCGACAGTGGCGAAGCAGATGCAGTCTGTGGAACCTGGAACAAACAAAGAGGAAACAATGAGAACTGATGACAGCAGAATACAGAGCAAACACCACTGCAGTGATCTGGACAATGTTCATCTGGAATTCAAACATGGATAACTGATAAAACATTCAGATGCTCTTGTCTTGTTGTAAAACATGTGCTTAGAGCTGACTTTCTACTACAGTGTCATTCTACTGACATTGTTCAATAATGATGCTGAAATGTGTTGATGCTTTTTTTTTAAAGAGTTCCCAGAACACATCCAATCATGATCTCTGAAGACCCTTGCACATCTATATGGAGAGACTTGTACTCCTTAACCTATGGAGCCAATGGATAACTCACATGAACTTTGGTCTGCACTAAAACTCCCCACACACACATTGTGGAAGAGTGAGGCAGAACCACAGAAAACTCAACACAAACAAACAAAGGAATGAGTCCACAATCACAACCTGTGTTTATATCCCAGTAACAGAGAATCCATCTCTCTTATTTTAAATCATACCAGTGTTCTAACATATTGAAGGCCAGCTGGAGAGCATCGATTCATCTGTGTGGACACAGAGCATGTATTATTAATGGCACCATCAATATTTATCTTTGATGTGGAGACAGCCTGAATCATGTGATGTGACGCTCTGATGCATTTATGTCTCCTAACCACAGGGATTTTTTTTTTTTTGAAACCGTTAATTATTTATTAATTTGCGTTCTTTAAAAGCTGCGTGCATAAGTCTTTCACTCGGTGTGAACACATGTAGTTAAGGCTGTCCACTCCCTCAAGGACATTTCCTATCTCTTCGTGTTCTTTGTTCAGACCTGCAGGAATGATCCCGATGCGAAGGGAACAGGGAAGCAGCGCCTCCTCTGCACAGTTCAGATCCAGGCCGCCGTCGATCTGTGTCCTGCAGATCAGCCCGTGGATGATCTCGCTGAACATGCCGTCCCCTCCGACGCACACCACGCTGAGGTCAGAGTCAAATGTCAGCAGATTATCAGCACTAAATGCTATTTAATCAAAAGGGCCACACATAATTTCTGTGACTAATCAGAAACACCAGCTGGAGAGCTCTTCCAAGCTAAAATAAAAATTACTTTCCAGGTTTAGGGTTTTCCAGAATATATGTTATTGTGTAAACTGCAGGACACTCACCCATCATACTTCTTCAGCTCTGCCTCCGTCTTCAGGTGATCCCTCGCGTGATTGGCGTACTCTGTCACTATGGCAACGAACAAAGAGAACATGTTAATGGGCAGAATCACCGACCCAGGAATTAAAGTTACGGTTGATGCAGGACGTACCGATGACATCAGTGGCGATGCCGGCCTCGGCAAACACCGGGGCGACCTTCTGCTCATAGATGCGTTTGCCCTGTCGCTTCCCCCCGTACGGGTTGATGTAGACCAGCAGGTGTTTGGGTCTGGTGGCTATAAACAACAGCTAAGTTAGTGACAGTCCCTAGGAACACTCGTGTGTGTGTGTGTGTTAGTTACTGTTGATGGAAGAGTCGTACTGATAGAGACGAGCAGCTCTCTGATGCTGCTGACCCATCGCTGGCACACGGCGCCATCTGAACATGTGAAGCTGACCTCAGCACACCGCCAGCGGTGCTGCTGACACCTCTCCACGTACAACACTGGAACCCCCCCAAAAAAACCCCACACACACACAAAAGTCAAAATGGTAATGCTAATGTTTCTCCATGTTCAGTGTGTTTCCACGTGTGTTTACCGGTGAAGGTCTGCCTGCAGTCCTTTCCATCGCGCTCTTTGATCTTCCTCCAGCTGCCATCGTCCCGGCGTCGGCCGCTGTTCTCCTCCTCTTCCTCTCTGACAGAGATGATCTCTGACACTGGCACGCTGTGATGGACACCTGAAAAAGCCACATCCCACTTTGTTAACGCCGTAATCCGGCAGCCACCTCTCGTGCATCAGATTTCAAAGACTCCTGGCGGCAAGTGAAAACATCAGACGCCAGGTTAGCTTCCGGTTTGAAGTCACTGAGACCAAAATAAGTCACACATGCACTGTAATGCAGCAGTTTTCACATGAAAACACAAAGAAACAGATATTTAACCAAAGGAGTAGTGATAGTGTAAAGCACTGAGCGGCCATCAAAACTAGAAACAAGTATATATTGCTGTATTTCAAGTGAAGCTCTATTGCTCCCCACACTATCCCTCAACTCAAACATCCTCAGGCTCACTGACATGAAACATTTACTCCAGGCTGATCACCTGACACCTTCAGTAACATGTCATTTGACTACAGCCTCTGTGTCATATGTCCACAGATGTATTAATGGCTTATATAAGACGTAGGAGGGAACCCGATGAACTCTATGGGATGAATGCCTACTTACTGGTGTATGCTTGACTTGAGTTGCTGCTTCAAAACAACTGTACACCAGTGTACTATGACTATGATCCAACCCACTACTGAACATTGGCTATATAAAAGAACAACATGTATTCACCTCCTCCCACTGCACATACATGAAGCTAAAAGTGGAGCCACAGCACTGAACTACCTACACACTCGCCCAGCTAACACTGAGGCGGGCTAAGCTGTCAACCAACGTATTCTTAGCCCACTTATTATAAAAGAATCAAATAAATGAAAAGCAAAGTTATTAGAAAAACACTCGAACATACATCAGGCATCCACTAGGGGGTGACCAATCTGATTTTGCATCAGTTTTGTGAAGCTGTATTATCTTGATGAAACACGAAGACAAAGGGGACAAAGTGACATCTAACGACCACGTACAGTTTTAGTTATTGTTACTGGTCACAATGATCCTGCCCCCAGACTCTGATGGAGGCTCTCCTCACTTCTAGACCAGCAACAAGTTGCTCCTACACTGGAACCAGTTCTTTAGCCATGGAAAGAGAAGGTGGTTCCAGATAAGTTTGTCTTTTATGTAAATGCAGCAACTGAAGAAGACTCAAGGAGGTGAGGTGAAGCTTATACAACAAGTCAAGCCGTCGTAAGCCGTGTAGCTTTCCTCAGATGGCTCACTGCAAATCTGAAACACTGAATAAGAGCTGCAGGCTTCTCCTGAGTCAGTCAACAAATATTTACGTCAAACATTTGGAGAGTCATGGACGTAAACAGTTTCTCTTTCAGATCCACGGAAATATCCTCAGGAGATGCAGGTCACACTGAATGCAAATGTGTGTGTTTTATGTTATGTGTTAAATCCATTAGCCTTTTGATTTGCATCATTTGTGGAAACAGATGTTTGTCAAGAGTCATGAGACTCTGTTATATAATGGCGTGAATCCAAAACAACCAGAAAGACACCACAAAGACAAACACATGTCGTCACAGAGACACAGAGGTTCTGTATCTGTAGTAATACAACCCCACCTCAGAGGTGCACCACACAACATCCCAAAGTCATGTCCACAAAGCCACATAATTAGTTTAAATGTAATCTGATTCGTCTGATCAGTCGATGGTATACTTGTATTTCTGCCCCAGGGATGGAATGTAAGACAGACTCTGTGATGCATGCTGTGGGGAAGTGCATGTGATCCTCCTCTAAACTTCTCTAAAAATGAATGAGGTTTGGTTTGAGCTCCTGCAGCCTCACTGTGACTTCCGTGGATCGAGTGTCACACTGGATGTGATGACTTATGTAACCGAACGTATCATGTCTCATGTATTGTCCCAGGCCAGACTGCATCATGCCCCCCTGCCCTGTCCACAACTGTATATAATCTGTATGTCCAGCTTGTGCCTTTGTGTCCTCTCTGCCCTTTGTTTACCACGCAGGATGTAACGGTGCGTTCACGACCGACAGAGGAGATAGGAGACAGACACGCAAGCAGCGGAAAGACATGTTTTCTTTATCTGGGTCTTACAGGGTCTGAACGGGTGGTACACCGGGCTGGAGATCCGTCTCTTCCAGGTGAGCATGGACCGACTCAGACTCACATCGTACGCGGCGTTTCTGACGCGGAGCTCGGAGAGCAGCAGCAGCCTGCGCGGCCTCTCCATCTGTGTTTGTCCGTCCTGCCTCGTCCTTCAGCCGGCTGGGGAGGCAGCAGCAGCAGCCCACGGGGGACGGTTACCTCCGTCCGGACATGTCCCGTGCTGTGTGTCCGGGGTGAAAGGCTCCAAAAGTCGAGAAGCAGACTCCCGTGGAGACAGCGGTGACCTCTGGGAACAGTGTCCGGGCGGCGGGGCTCAGCTCCGGAGGCTTTTAATGACAGATAGCGGTTTCTTACCGGATGTAGGAGGGGCCACGTGGTGCGTTCGGGTGCTGTCAGAAACCTCGGATTAATTTTACTGGAGTTGTGATTTAAATTTCTAGATGCTTTTTTCAGTGTTTCAGAATGTGAATCTTTTCATTTAATCCGTATAAACTGTCAGAACAATCATCAGGATGAATGTTCTGTAAGTGTTTGTACTCATTTCATAATCACATAACATATTGTAAACATTATCCACCCCACTCCTCAAGCACTAGGACGCATTAGAAATGTGTTGCATCTAGCCTGATGTGATCCTTATTCGGTTCAAAAACACACATTTGTTTTTTAAAAGGTCATTTTTACAGGATCTAGTCTAGAAATAATTCCAAACAATATCACATTTTTATAATTTTTATTATATAGAAAGTTGGTCCCACCACTCTGACTAAAATGTAACCAAAATTCACAAATGCCCACAAATTCCTCTGTGTTTTTAAGAAGAAACGAAATTCTAATTAATTTCTGTGACATATTGGTTTAACGTTTGTTATGTGTTGTTTGCTAGCTCCTCTCATTGGGAGTCTGCAACATGAGACAGCAGGGGGCGCTGCTGCTGCACACACTGCTTCATACCACTCTCTGTGTTTGTGAAAATTATGATTTTCCAATTTTTATTTTGCTTGTTTTCAATCATTTGAAGTTATTTGACCTCAGCTCAAACAGCTTGAACCTTGAACACCTAAAATCACAAATTCACAAAATACCTGGAGCTCCTCTTTTCACTTGTGTACAATTTAATTAAATCCAACAATTTTCCGAGTCCAGGAGGCAGGAAACACATCCAGGTTCAGTATGAGGGCAACGTAATATTATTTCAAACCTGTTATTGATGATTAGTGTGGTGTTAGAAGCAGATAATTGAAACTGGATTTTTTTTCTTTAAACAAAATAAATGTATACTACTCTGACTTTCAGGAGGCTATTTCTGTGCTGTTGCATTGTTGGAAAAGAAATTTCCTGTCTTGACAAGACACCCTCTTTACACTCTGACTTTTTGACTCTTTCATCTGGATCCCCGTTTTTGAATCTCTGATGAATGCTGAGCAGATTTTGAAAGAGTTGAGGTTAAGGTGGGTTTGATGCAGAATGGTTGTGATGTGGCTCAGAGCTCATTTAATGACGTCAGACGGAGTTGAACATTCTGAAGTCAATAAATATCTGAAGAGACGCAGCAGATGACCCTGTGACCTCTCAGTCTGAGGTCACCCTCTGCTCCCTGGAGAGACAGAGAACAGAGATGGATCCAAGCTGATGGGAGGCTCCTCTCTCCGGCCCGTGACGGATGCTGCAGCCTGCGGCTCATAGGCCGCGGCAAAGAGATGAGGCAGCCCGTCAGACAGGAGAGTGGATTGCAGGTTAGGGTTATAAAGAACTGCCCAGTCTATGATACATAGTGACCCAGCCTCTCCAACTGCGTCCACTCAGGTGTTATCATCTGAAATGGACGAGGGTGGAGGTGCAGAGCAGCTGTCCCTGCACTGAGGGAGCATAGGAGTAGCCCATTCTGCTTAGCAAGGTCTCATATGGCTCCATTTTACAAATACTTAGGTTATCTTCTGGAGCTTTCCTTGACATCATAACATTTTGCCCCAGATTAAAAAAAATATGCTCTGAGTTTACTTTTACACTTTTGGTTAAAGTAACATTCACAGGCAGAAACTGAACCAAGGCAATCAGGGGCCCATAGCCATGTTTATAAATCATAGCACACTTGTCTACAGCATCATTTACATCATGAGATCTCATTGTAGCTCCAAGTTTGATTCTATTCCCTAATCCTCACACAAATTAAGTATTAATTAGAGCTTACAAGCTTTAATCATTCATTTCACTCAAGTTACTTCTCATTTTATTTATCAGGGAAGAGGTTTGTCCTTCACTATGATTGGTCCAACAGCTGTTTCCTGTTCCCACACAGGACCTGCAACAAACGAGTCTGTCAGTCAAACTGAAAACAAATAACAGAGCAACAATTGATAAACAATAGTATTTAATTAATCTTGATCATGCATTGTACCAAAGCCATCTCTTTTATTGAAAGCCTAGCTAAGTGCAGTTGTGGCATCGTAAAATTTTTATTTTCAAATCTGTCAGTTTGTAACAGCTTGAGCACTAGGCCATCTATCCATCAGAATTACATAAAGGGATAGGGTGCATCTTAGAGAAAGGAAGTGTTCAGGAACTTACATCTTATTCTAAAATATTTATTGAAGCTTGGTCAAATAGAAAATCAGAACCCACCATCAATACAACAACTGCCTGATATCCTCTCATATTCTGAGGTCTCATTTCTCATGTCACTATCCCACAACTCAAGGCCTCGACTCTTAAACCCCTACAGATCATTTCGTCTATGGGTCAGCTAGTTCCCAAACAATCAAATGTATTTTGTAAATCTGAAGACAGCATTTGTCTGCTTAGGTAGTTTCATCTGTGGTGTCTAGGAAGTGAAACTGTTGACCTTGGCTAAACTTCACTGTCCCATAACAACAGGATTTCAAAAGAGAAAACAGTTAAGAGTTTCTCATGCGCCCATTGACTTACTTGCTCCGGTCAGCTGACTCTGGCCTCCTGTCCCACAGTTTGCATTACAGCATGAACAGGCTTGATGGTTTCCACTGGCCTCCAACCACCTGCTAATAAAAAATTAAGTCAACAGTTTGAAAGCAAGTGTAATTTTCAATGACCAGTTGAAACACCATAAAGGTTGATGAGGTTATTAGGGAGTTGTAATTTCTGTGTCTCACCTGTTGGAGAATGAACAGGCCTTGTTGGTTGCGTCAATAGCTGCAGTAGCAGCGGTGGCTTTCACACTGCAGGTGATGTACATCTGCAGAGACAAAGAGGGTTTTAATCACAGACTTAATAGAAAATGAAAAGTGCAAAATGTAGAATCTGGGTCTCACCACACCACTGTGGTCCTGCTGGAACTTGAACGCCTCGACCTCAAACTGCAGTCTGTCGCTTTGAGTCCGAGGCAGAAACCGAGAGCTGGAGCCGGTCAGCTGACTGTCAAACAGACACCTGAACGCAACACCGGACATTAAAATAGACACCTGAATGCAACACCAGTGCAGCATGGGTAAAACACACTTAAAAAGGTCACCACCAGCAAAGTGAACTGACCCTTCGTTTCCCATGAAGAGGTATCGAGGGACAGTGTCAATGTTTGGGACCACGGTGGCCACGCAGCTGTCCACAAACACTTGCAGAGCGAGGTGGTGGAACTGTTTCACTGAAACTTCAAAATTCATCATGTCTCCCAGCAGGAACTGAGAGGATGGACGAGGGTACAGCCAGTCATCTGAGAGAAGAGACATCAGGCAGAGCTATGGAATGTTTAAATCCTTACATGGAAAAAAACCAAAAAACAAAACAAAACAAACGCACCTGTCATGAGTGTAATGGAGAAGTATAGATTTTCCTCAGTGGATTTCATGGCACTAAATGGAGTCCACGTCGGCATCATCAGGCCGCTGCTCACCCTGTGCGTCCTGAACACATGAACAGCAAATGTCTGAGGTGGCTGCAACAACAGCACAACAGAGCTGCCAGGGCTGGATCCAGTCCTACCTCTGGTAGTGACACTCGATGCTGACAGAGACGGCTCTGGTTCGGACGATTGGACTGTTGCCCAGAGGACTGGGGTTGTAGATCAGCGTGAAGATGTAGATGATGGTGTCCTGTGTCATCTGAAAGACAGCATCACTTCTATTCAATTTGTGATCCATTTCAGCTTTGTCCAGTTGGTGGGGACAGCGTGAGTGATGCAGGACAGTCAGTCTCACCATTATCTTGCTGCCACATCCATTCAGCTCTGACACAAACACCAGAGTGTTTGCGTCCTCCTCAGTGACTGGACACCCTCCCAGTGAGATGTCTGCTGGATGGACAGGCTGACCTATCCCCAGCAGGTCCTTCATGACCTCCACCCGCACAGACTGCTCCCCACAGGCGGCACTGATGGTTTCCACCGCAGTGGGAGGCCTCAGCTGAAAATCTGGAGGGTACTGGGGCTGCTGCTCAGCTGGTGGGTCTGGAAACTTCCAAGTCAACGGTTCATGGAAAGACTGCTTCTCCTGTTGAACATCTGAGACGATGTGGGATAAAATCCATTAACTTTAATTAGTATTAGTTTTTATTATGAGATGGGGTTCTCTTGTCTCCAAACATTAGCAAAAGTCATTGTTTCCAAAGCATCAACAATCAGTGCAATCCTCATCAACTGCAGTGAAAGCATCAGAGAACGTATCCTTTTAATTCAGATCCAATTTGTCATCAAGCCAGTGGCACTGGCCATGACAGTTTGGTGCACAGTTAAATTAAGATTAATACTGTTTGTATACAGAACCCAGATCAAGTCAGATTAAATTACAGCCTTTAAAAAGTTCAGAGTGAACTAAGAGACATCTAGTGGCGCAGTTGCATGTTGCCGCTGAAGTCCCCTCATCTTACAAAGACTACAGCAAAAAACAAACAAACAAAATGACATCCACAGAGGGGACCCACCACTAGGGCAAAGAAAATGTGTTAGTTAAGTGAGTGACCACATCACTATTATTATTATTATTATTTTAAATTAAAATACTGCCACTATTTCACCCAAATTTTACACACAGTGTTTCAGAGTGCAAGATCACCAAAGGTATTATTTATCATGTCCCCTAAATAATCTGCTGAAGAAAAACTTTCAGTCTAAAGACACTTCCAGAAGTGTTATGAGTGTTATAAGACACGAATATTCTGATAGTAGTACTGGGTCAGACCTACCTGCTGGTTGTTGTGGTGTCTGGTCTTTAGGTAGCGTGTTCCTGCTTAATTCCCGAGCTGCGACCCCACACAACAGCCAGAGAAAAACGGTCGACTTCATGTTGAGGCGTTCACGTTCAGTGTCTTCTTTGCTCGGAACACTCAACGCTGCTGCAGGTGGTTTTAAACCACTAGCGTTTGGCTCCACCCAACTTTTGATTGACCTGATTGTCCTCCAGTAGTGCCTTGTTCACCTGCCCCTCCTGCTGAGCTTCATGCATAAACGCAGAACCTGTACCCTCTACTATAAGTTGGTCGAATTTCATTTCAACACATGCATGATTGTTTATTTGAATGGTTGTATAATTTGGCCATTATAAAGTGGTTTGATGACATACAGTGGGCCCCTATAATTCATTTATGATCATTATAACAATGATCAAAAAGCAATGTTAGACATGAGTTGTATATTAATCATTCTTATTGCAGACAGTGAGGAAGGGCAACAAGTAAATACATAGTCTACAAAATAAATGAAATGAGCTAATTCGGACTTCTGCAGCAGGTTTGAAATGACTCAGCTGGAAGTCACTTTATGTTTAGTTTGTGCCAGAACTATTTGTTTCACATGCACTGTGAGACACAACACTGTGAAGGTTCACAGCTGTGCTCCGTAGGGAGCAGGTGTCAAAGAGCAGGTACATCAAGGTCAGTAACTTACTTATTGTGACTGCAGTCTGCAGAATGTATTATTGTTGTCCTGGAAAAGAATTCAGGTCCCACAGAATTGTTTTCTAACTTCCTGGTTGTGATCTCTGCTGTTTAAAGACTGTACAGACGTGCAACCCCTCAACTCACAGTCTGTACATTATGTACATATACTAAACTAATATTGTAGTTGTCATCCATCTGACTGTTGTTTCTGTTATAGTTACTTTTCTTTCTCCACTGTCAAAGACCTTAGTACACTAAAAAAAGTGCAGTTTAATGTTTAGTCATTATGATTATTATTTTCACATTGGCCTCCACTGAACTTTGTGCTAATGCTTGCATGCTAATCCATTAAATTATGAAGGTAAATTATACCAATGGACAATTTCCGATCGTCTGTTTTGTAGGACATGATACAGCATGGCGTCAGCAGGTTTCGTAAGTAATTCATGGTAATGAAGCAGCCATGTGTGAAAGATATATTGAATATAACACATTAAATCCCTGCTGCCCACAGCATGGCAGAAAACATCATGTGTATCAAAAAAGTCCTAAATACAATGAAGACTCTACCTGAGTAAATGTTCAACAATGACAATGATTTGGATGAAAGATGGAGGTTTAACTTGCTCCTTGTCCTCAGTGCTCGGTCATGTCGAAGGAAGGAGGCAGATCAAAGCTGAGGCACAGAAAACACATCCAGACTTATCCTGGATCAGCTCGGCTCAGTGTGGATCAGCTCCTCCACACAGAGCGTTATGTCTGAGACTGACGCTCGGTTCAGTACAGACTAGTAAGAATGTTATTATACATTATTATTATTTTATATTTTTATACTGAATTACTGTTGGTTTGGGTTCCAGTGTTTATCAAAATGACATTTTCACCCGAGAATGCACTTACACATATAGTAGAACAACAGGTGGTGCTACATGATAATGTCCACTATATTATAACAGAACTAGCTTTCTCAATGTGTGTGTGTGTCAGAGACTAATTAGGGTCCTGATGGAGTTGAACCTGTTAAAATTGTTTATGAATCATTAGAGGCAGAAAAATGTGCTCTCCCCTGTGTCCTCCATATAAATAATTGGTCCAGCCAAGGTCACTCACACACGCACACACACGCACGCACGCACACACACGCACGCAAACACACACTTTCCAATCATTTTGGTTTCCTGTTGACTGAGGTCCTAAATGGGATAGAAAGAAAGGAAAACGAGGAGGCAAAGAGTGAGCGGTCAATCAATAATAATCTAACTACCTATCCTCACGTATGTGAACACATTTAGCCCGGAGAGGGGTGTCTATCTCCTTCCCCTCTCTCTCTTTGTGCATTTGTGCATTAGCAACAGCTCTGGCCATTTCTCTCCATTCACTTCCATTATAAACACCCACAGCCTCCTGGGGCTGTTAGCTGCTCACCTTCACTGATATTAATGAGCTCTCTCTGCTCATTTCCTGTATTTATTAACTGCTCACTGCCAGAAGAAAAGGGTGCGTGCATGTGAGCGTGTGTGCGTGTAAAGGGCTCAGCTGTTTAAGTTTAATGTCGTGTTATATTTACGCAGACGAGGCTGTTTTTTGTTTCTGGAAAACGAAGCAGTTCTGTTAATGATGATGGCAGCGGGTTTTAGGGATGACCTTGATGAAGGAGAGTTTTTAGTCGACAACACGTTGCAGCTGCGACAGTTTGGTCATGGGCAAACACAAGTTCCAGTAAAAATAATAAAAGACATGATGACAAGACAGACACGATTATACAGATAATTTTGTGCTGAAGAACTTACACTGCACGATACAAAAAGATAAGAAAAATATATATTTATGAAGAAAGGTCCCTGTGGTCATGGAAATGTAATGAATTCAAATGAACATGTAAAATACATATTTTTATTTCATAAAGAACCATATCTTAAATAAAGCAACTCTAATATTAATTTAAAATGTTTTATTAAAGGTATATCACATTTCTTTTTCTAATCCCAGTTGACTCCCATCTTGTCATCAAACCTGAAAGGCCAGGAGATGCTTTTATAGCTCCCTGTTGAAAGATCATGAGCGTGAAGGCTTTCTCACATCAGATCATCTGTTCCAGCTCAGGACGACTTGATGGAAGGAGACAGGAAGTCCAGGAGGAGGAGGAGGAGGAACAGAACAAGGAGTGGGACATTAGGTCTGGTGAGTCAGAGCCTCTCACATCTTTACCCTCCGTCACCGACTGGAGCTGCAGGCTTTGAGAGCTGTAAAGGAGTCAAAACATGTTTCAAATCACATTTATAATTCATGTGGTGAACAAAACAGGACTGACAGTGAGACGAAAAAAGAAAAACAAAACAAAACCCACTCTATGAGGACAGGAAAGCATTTAAAATAAATGAAGGGTTGATTAGTAAAGAAATGGACAGAGGGTGTCATCCGTATTCTCTCATTTTTAAAGATTGTTCAAGAAGAAAACCTGAATTCATCAATACAACAGTTGTCAATATGTCCTCTCATATTCTGAAGTCTCCCGAGTCTCTTCACTTCAAACCTCTTCAGTTCATTTAGTCTATGGGTCTGCTAGTTTCGAAACATCCAAATGTGTTTTCAAAGTCAGCATTGCCTGCTCATGCAGTCACATATCTGTGGTGTTTACAGGACAGCCAGCTGCCCCATGCATAGAGGGAGGAGACAGTGTCTCTGACATTCCCATAACATCACATTAAAAAAATCAGCTCCGGAAAAAAAAAAAAAAAACTGAGCTGAGCAAAATGAATGCAATGATAGCCCCATGTCTGACACTTCTGTGTCACCAGCTGGTCCTAAAATGATTCGTAATTGTCAGTGTTTTCATGTGACTACAGGCCCACCCTCAGCGCCGACTGCTGATAATGCTGGTCAGCGTCACGTCACTGTGGAGAGTGAAGACTCATCACTTGGGTCTTGTTGGATTTCAGTGTGACGTTCTCCCTGTCTGAACCTGCAGACTGTTTAAATCCAGCACTGGAGGTTCAGACGGGCCACACTGGACAGCAGACCAGTGTCTCTGTGAGTCTGATCTTCTTGTTGTCACTGGAGTCAGCTGGAACACGATCTGACGGAGCGGATCTCAGTCTGCAGCTGGTGGGCCAAGCTGCACGGGGATTTGAGCTGGTCAGTGGAGGATGCTGTAATCAGACTGGACTTTAGCCTGACTAATGTTTCTGTCAGAATCAAAACTGCATTGACTATTTCAGTTTCCCATGGCTGATTACGTTGTCATCTGAGTGTTACTAATAAATGTAATTGGTGAAAATGTCAGCGACCTGGTAACTCACTTTCTCTGTTTGCTTGTTCACATGTATTGTAATGGTGTTTATTTACCTGGTGGTGAAAATGAACACATTCACTTTGTGCAAAAATAAACTTTTGAGAAAAGTCCATGTCCCATCTGCTAACATGGAGAAGATAGGGTGAACTATATTTTCACCAGCAACTAGTGGGGCCAATTAAGATGACTTGGCTTTACTCTGTACTGCCCTCCATCTTTATGTACTGTCTGTGGTCTCTTCTAACCATTGAACATTTGCAAGCGTCTGGGAAAACGTTAAACACATGAAATGTACAAAGAGTAGACAGCGAATGGATGTTCGTGTTGGGGCTCCGGTTCTCTGAGCAGAGGGAGTACTTCTCTCGTTGTGTGTGAAACTTGGATGTCCTCAGGCAATTGTTTAAACTTTGATCGTTTTTCATCCTGCAGACCGGGCTCTCCTCTCTCTGGATGAAATGAAACAAGGATGAACATCCAATTACATAATGACACATGCTGTAATTGAGGGCATAGCTCATTATGTCACATTAGTCTGATATAAATAGTGAGCTATTAGCACTAATTTATTAGGAGTACTTGTTGTCCACTGCGCCTCCTCGCTATCAACTGAGAGACTATTTAGTTTCAGATTGAAGCACCGGTCTGAAAACATTTCCAACTTGTTCTCTTATCTTTCTCAGCCAGTGCTGTTTTACGCCAAGGATTGTGTGGAAGGGGCCAAACTGGCATCGAGGCACATTTCTAGCAGATCGCTCCTCCACCCAAAGAGAGAATAAACCAAAGAGTGAGCGCAGCCGAAGACTTGTGTAATGTTATAAAAGCTTGAGAATGTGAATAACGACACGGCTGGTGGTATTTAAAGAGATGCTATTCTGTTTTTCTGAGGTGATGTTGCTGATGTTTGGCATCGTGTTTCTGCAGGGTTCAAAACTTCTTTCCAAAACTTCCATGTCTGAAATGTCTGTCACCCCAGTGTTTCATTTCTCCAGGGCTGGACTTCTTTCCCCTTGTGGTTTTTCTCTGATTGAAAGGCCTTATTTGTCATCAGAGAGACTCTTTCTCTCCCCACCTATGTCGGAGCAATAATATCCTGGCCGGGCGTGATGGACATCGACAGCTGCTGTGGGTGTCCAGGAGAAAGTGAAGCAGCGGAGACCAGCGCTGAGGTTCACGGTGACATCTGTGGTGCGTGGAGATGCCACATCCTCCGCTTGCAATAAAACACCTGCGCTGTCCGAAAGTTTCTTCAAAGCCTCAGCAGTGATTGCACTGTGGCATCAGAAAACACAAGCAAACACTTCATGTTCAACGACACTGTGTTTTATTGGAACGGTTTCTTCTGAATTTGCTGTCTCTAGGTCGGTGTGCAATAAATCATGTGTCTGTTTTTGAAGCTCTTCAAAGACAGGTGGAGGTTTGGCTTTAAAGGAAAACATCTGTAGGTGAAGAGATGAATCTGGCCTGAAGATGGGTTTGGTCTTGAAGAAACTCGTGGTATAGGCACCAACACCCGGCCCTGCATCCAAATGTTTCATCCAGCCCTGGACATGCAGTCAGAACTGGATGTGGCCTTGGCAGCTGATTGGCTCAAAGTGTTAAAAATGCTTGGTCAAATGAAGAAAAAACCATACAACTTCTTCAAACTGCTTCCCAGGGAAGTGTCCATCAGGCTCACAGTCCCTATAGGACTGAACCTGATTCTTGATTCAGGATAAAGAAATAAATTGTATTTGAATAACTTGTGTGTGAAGAGAAAACGAGGACTTGAATCACTCCACTCGGTCATCCGTGAGATGGACAACAGAAACAAAGTGTCCCAAACATGTCCAGGCTTTTACAACCCGCCGTTAAACAACTCATGCAGGTTATTGCACCGCGGCGCGTTTTACTGCCTGCTGGCACAAACAGCCGCTGCAGGATGGACCCATAAATCCCTGCATAACAGTCGTATTAATGCCCCCCCCCCCCTCCTCATAAAAGTGATATGTTTCCTGCTGCCGACTGGATGACGAGGATCATCTGCAGCCACTGTCAGGCTTATATCGCTCCATCTAACAAACTGTCGGTGCAGAATGAGCAGGAAACAAGCACACACTCACGGAGGCCGCTGTGGATACCCGATTTCTCACTGTGCCAACGTGTTATTACCTCTTTGGTGAATTTATCTAGCGTTTACACTCTGCAGTGAAATGTGTCAGAGTTAAGGAGATGTCATTTTACACATTTTCATTGTGCCTGTGTGTTTAGTTGTCCTGCTCTATCCAGCAGGTTTAATGCTTATTCCTGACATGCACGGGAACCATTTTAAAACCTTGCTTTTAATGGGAGTAGTTGTAGTTTAACTCTGAGTTTTAACCACACCTATATAGAGGGTGTAAATTAGTCTCAGCTGAGCAGTCACATGTCAGATCCAATGCATTTCAGTATTTGATGTTCAGCCCAGACTCTGGCAGTTTTCTGTGCAGGTGCTGTCAGCGGGACGTCGGTGATTGGCTGAGACATGGGAAAGGAGTTCATGCAGATCTTAACCTTTCAGCAGGAACCTCTCTGAGTCAGCTGAAGATGGTGACACCTGGCTCCTGATGTCGTTCACGTCTTCAGATGCTGAGAGGCGGCGTAGCGCCGCTCGCTGCAATATTTCTGCAGCATAGACACAAGGAGTGAGTTTAGATGAATGTTTCTAAATACCAACTGTCAATCAAACGCCACTTCGCAGATTGCTGACTGCTGCAGAAGACGTCAACACATCACCGTCCTGCCACTTTTAGTGGACCTGGCTACTGACGGAAACCCAATTACCCTCCCATCGTCCTTTGTGTCTCACCAGTGTTTGATGTGACATTAGCAGGTGTAAACAGCAGCGCTGACATGACGAAGTAGTCCCACACACGAGACACATCATCTCTCTGACACCGCACCCTCAAGGGCGTCAGGTTTCCCCGGCGAGTGAAGGAAAGTGAACCATTAAACACTTGACGTCCTCCAGCTCTGCAGAGCATGAATCAAACCGCAGATTATGAAAGATTGACTCAGGAGGGGAGCCAGCTCTGTGTCTATCACCATGTAAATCTCAGAAGACATTCGCTATGTTCCCGAAGAGTGTGATGTACTGTATTGTGAAAAGGGTTGCCAGGTTAGGTGGTTACTTTTGTTAAATTTTAGCATTTAAAAAGAAAGGCTGGCAGTGATGATGAGGGCTGCTGCAGCTCTGTATTATTCCCATGATCCGGTTCATTCTGATTGATTGAGAATGACAATGTAGTTTAGTCGTGATGTTATTTCAGGATATTGCAGTTATAGCTGTTACAGCTCTGCAATAAAGCCCTGACGGACATGTTTTATCTAATCAGAAACACTCTTTCTTTGTCTTTCCTCTGTACAGCCGCAGATCTTCACCGTCAACAGCCACCGCACCCAAAATACAAAACACAACCTGCTGCAGCCTCCGCAACAGGGACGTGTTGGAATGCATGCGTTTGACCACCGCTGCCGCTAAGTAACTACAGCAAACGTATCGATCTGATATTCGAGGGAGCCACTGCTGACAAGAGGAAACACCGGGTTCTGATCAATAATACAGCTTGTGTAGTAGGCTGTTTGCAGAGTTGACTCAGGCAAATCAGCAGATCAAACAGAAGCCTCTGTGTTGTCAGTGTGATAAATGATGAATGACAGCACAGTTAATTACGCACATAAAGCCTGATGAGTGAAGAGCCGATCCTGGGAGCTGGAGTGAGGAGAATATTAACCATCATCACTGATGCAAACACACAGATGTAATTGACTTCTGAAGGTTTATTGTTTCTCAGGAGGAAGAATGGCAAGGAAACAACGTGGCACTCAATGCCCAGGAATCAAACCGAGGACCTTTTCATCGTGAGGCAGCAGTGCACCACAATTTTAAACAACAGAAGGTGGAATACCAAAAGAGATGAAATACATCAAATAAAGATGCAATGTATGGACATATCTGGACGCTCTTTGTCAAAGTATCTTGTCTTTGGTGCTTGTTCAAACTGCTGTAACCGTCATCAGTTTGATGTTGAAAGCATCCCCTCCTCTCTGAGTCACATCACTCAAACATACATCATGTGCAGGCGATCGCTCATTCCCACTGTAGAAGTGAAGTTATCAGTAGAAGGAAAGTTATCAAGCACTTTAGAGAGCCCCAACCTGCCTGAATGTGACTGATCAATAATGAATCAATTGATGCAGTCCACCAGAAAACAGAGCAGAGGGAGACAAGCCTCAAAGACAAAGAGACCTTCAGAGAAATGGAATAAAGAGAAGCCTGGGGCAAACCAGAGACAGAACCCACACACACACACACTTATCCACACAGGAGGGAGAGAGAGAGAGAGTTTGAAGTGAGTAAAGTTTCTGAAAAATAAGCAGACTTTAAATGAACTGGATCCTGTCCATTTACTCTCACTGAAGGCTGAAGGATGCCAGAAAGGAGACAGACAGAGCCTTCTGTCTCACTCCTGTGCACATCTCCTGGAGACGGCAGTCAGTAACGGGGTCCCCATTATGCACCGTTATGTAACCTTGAGGTATGTACCCACATTTAACATGAACAAATCCCGTGCTGATATTTGTTGCTCTGATCAGTGTAGGGGCTGAGGCGTGTAAAAACTTTAAGGTAGATGTAATGTGTGCTCTGTTTTCACTCTCAGTGAGCACCCATGAAGCAGAATTCTGGATTCATTTCAACTGATTTATTGCTGTTGTCTGTATGATCAGACGGTATTACAGTGGTCTGGTCTGCTGCTTCTGTGGATTATTCCCAGAGAGAAAGAGAAAGACACGGCCTTCCCTGACAAGTGCTGTACGAACAACCAAACCAAACCTACAAGCACATCTGCTCCTTGGTTCGATGTGAGTTCCAGTTTGGTTGGAGTTCAGCTTTTCCTTGAGCATATTGTACCTTTTACTTTCAAAGCTGATGAACGAATGTAGCTTCCAAGCTTCAAAACTTATCACATTAAATTAAATTTCACTTTTCCCAATCATATGAAATTGAACACATGGTCCTCCAAGATAGATTGTATAAACATGGGGTTACAGGTTAAAGAAACCCAAATTAACTATGGAGAGTAAAAACAAACAATAATCACATAGGCCTGATGGGTGAAGATTTATTTTTAAAAGGGGGGATATCATTCAAAAACATATCTGCAATAATGACAAGCCAAGACAAGCCAAGTGTCAGTGTACCCAGAGAGAGAGTTCAGGCTCTGATGGGGGACAGGGCATAGACCTGAACCCCCCCCCCCCCCCCCCCCCCCCCCCCTCTCTTCCCCCCTTCTCTAAGGCTGTAATCTCCTGAAAATAGTTGTTTTCTCTCTTGGTGGATTTTTTATCTCCTGATGCTGCTCTGATAAGCCTTGGTATTATTCTCAGCATGGTCCTGCCATGAAGCGTTGCCAGGGCGATTGCGACCTTGTCTGTATGACACCACTGGGTACAAGTCGAAAAGGAGGAAAACCTTATATGTTTTATTTCGTTTATTATATATCTTTGATTTATTTAAAAATATCAGCCTACTTTCACACTCATTCTCTCTCATCTTCTGATTCTGTATTGAGTCTCACTGTCCTCCCGTCGGACCCGCTGGTAACTATTATTAAATGTGAAGGTCCACTATGCAGTGTAACTCAGTGTGGAGCCTTTACTTCTACTCTGGGAATGGGTCCTCTTCCATGCAGCACGGTATGCTGTAGAACTAGAACAGACCAAAATACCACTCTTATGAGATCCTAATACATTTTTATGTCCCTGAAGGCCACCATAGATTTACGACAGCAGTGGGAAGAGTTAAGGGCTGCTACTCTACCAGCACATCCCATTAAATCCTACACTAAACACTGGATGAGATTAAATTGAATCAAGACATTTTTTTTCTTGTTAGACATTTCTGACATAAAATGGGATTTTATTCCAAGTATTATCCCAAGTCCACCAGAATTATTTCTATTCCTAGTATATTCCAAAGCGAGGAAGTGAAATGAGTCTCATAGATGGAGCAGAGTAACAGCAGTTAATGTTGTAAAGCTGTTAGAACGTAATGCGTAGAATCGTAAAAGACACGATGAGTCCAGCGTGACACTTTCAGTGAGCTCTGTTATAAAGTTTGGCTGCAGGTTCACTCCTTTATGTGGTAGTAAGAGGCTGGAATTGAAGACCGGGACACTTTTGAAGTCATGATATTAGAAACAGAAAGTGTGTGATGTGACCTCCCGAGGTTATAAAGATGTAATGACTTATTCAAATCCTTAATCTTTTATTATCTTCTAAGTACGCACTTCGTGTGCAGAGGTGATAATGGATCAAACGCAAGAGATTAAACATTGTGGGGTGGGAGAATCAAAGCACATGGATTCAGTTACATATGCTCTGATGTTTCGTCTGCTATTGTTGAAGAAATAAAAAACAGAAAGCTCCCAGTCTGTTGGACATAGAGAAATGCAATATTTAGTTTGTAATCCCGAAATGATATGACAGCGTGCATAGACGGTACAGAAATGTCACAAGGAATCAAGCTGAGAAAAGCTTCTTTTCATTGTTGTCACCAACAGCCTTACAGTTCAGCAGTCCTCATTAAATCAAGCATTAGATCTGAAAGCTGCGACGGCCAGAGAGGCTGCGTGAAGACAGCTTGTGCAACTGTGTCAGAAGACAAAACAGAACAGGATTAAATAAAGTTAGTAACACAGTCAGAGGTCCTCTGCTCACCACATCCATCACTCTGGAACAAGCCACAGGGTTTAATGAGTGGTCAAGGCAAACATAGTTCCTGTGGGGAATTTAGCGGTTGGAATAAATTAAAGCAAAATCAAACCAAAACCTGTTAGTGATGTTCCACCATGCCTTCATTTTCTCTGCCTCATTACATCTTCAAAAGCACTAAACTGTACCGGAGGGATGGCCAGCCTTCTTCCTGAGGACGTTCTGTGGAGGAAATCACTAGAAAATCTCCAGTTCCTCTTACACCAAGACTAAAATCACCACGTTTGTCTGTAAAAACCCTTCGTCCATCAAGCACTTGACCACTCCAGTGACCCAATATAAGCACCTTCACAGTCTTCCAATCCAAGTCAAAACAATAATTGTGATAGTAATTGTGGATTTACATTTTCCATCAATGCATCAATCAGCAGCTGAACACATTTTATTTCTAAGAGAGTCAGAGTGCTCCGGCATTCTCAGAAAGTCTTTTCCTGAGAACATTCCAGTGTAACCTCCTCTATCTCGTGGAAGGCTCCAGCTGCCGCTCTGAGCTACGTGGGAACCTGCTCTGTTTTGTCTTTGCACTGAAGACGAGACGAACGTGAGGGAAACTGACAGAAAGACGAGCCCAAAGTTTAATCCAACGCAACGTCAGAACAGACAAACACTTTCCCTCCCCTGACAAACGTGACTAATGGAAGCTGACTGGTCGACCTTGGACTGACCTCTGCTAACTGCCTCGGCGTGGCAGCCGAATGAATCCCTGTGAAATGAAGTCAGCTGTTAAAGCAGAAAGGAGGTGGTTTGAATCCTCAACCAGACGGGGAGGATGTATAAATAGACACTGCCGACATGCGTCGAGCGGGTCCAGGGGAGTCAGCCCTCCTCTGCGCGTCTCGCCGTTACAGTGAGGTGATGTGAAGCAGAAAACGCACTCTGCCCGATTACACTCACTCTGTGCGTTAGGCTGTGTGTCGACAAGGTGTCGCTGCTCAGGAACAACGAGGCGAGATGATGGGACAGCTTTGAACACGCATTACTGCACATCCTGCATTTACCCTGCCCTGGCGCTGCTGGGTGTGGATGGATGGAGATGGAGATGCCACCTGATTCATTTTTTTTTTTTCAACCTGCAGATTTATCACATGTAGCATTTGACAGACGTACCAACTTGTGTTCCCTCAGCCAAGTGAAGCGCAGCGCACACTGCATCACATGAAATCACCTCATTTGATGCCTGCAACACACGCTGTGTTTGTGCAACCTGCACTGATCGATACCGCTGCGGGTGATCTGACAAACTGATACCACCGATCAGCTGCTGCTCCCATTACCCTTTGACCCCTGAGTGTCTGGATTGGAGGTATCGATGTCCGCTGGCTTCAGAGACCAGTACAGCCTATCAGGCGTGGCAGAATGAACTGAAGAGGTCGGGATCCATCCGCGTGTCAAAGATCAAGTGCTGCAAATTAAGATGGGTCAGCCAGAGGGCCACACGAGGGAGTGTGGGGGGGAGAAAGATACTGATAAATCAATGGACAGAGGAGGGAGGCTGGACAAATAGATGGACTGGGGCTAAAAAGAAAAGAATAAAACAATTTAGCGAAAGACAACAAAGAACATAATCAGAGAGTGGCGGACAAATCAGCAGAGATGACAAGAGAAAAATCTGTGACCAAAAAATGCAGCCATTAGTTGGAGGCAGGGCAAAGGCAGAACACGGTGCAGAGAGAAAGCAGCAGGTTTGCAAATCCAATCTAGAATTTCTGAGAAACCAGCTGAGGCTGACAAATCTTCAGGATTCCAACGAGGTTTCCGAAGAAAAAGAGGTCAGACAGGGTTGTGATTAGTTTATAGCAGAACCGACAGGCAGGTCGAGCAGGTCATTTCAGAATGTTGTTGGCCTGGTCTCTCTGATTCTATCTTTGAACAGGCATGTGTGTAAATGGGTGAATTGTATTAGTGGCGGTGTGATTACAGAGGACTAGCAAAGTCTGATGTAAATCAAGGTCAGATTTGGTCAAAGGCAAGTTTGAAAAGTTTCAGTTTGCAGAAGATAAAAACGTTTTTTTTCAAATGCAGACAACACTTCAATCAAAATGTATAAAACTGCAGGCATGACAGAAAACTATTTTTAAGTGTAGAACGGTGATCTGCTGTCTGTTTCAGTCACCGTAGTTAGGACAACTGCACAGACACAGAGGGAGACATGGGAAACTATTGTGAGAGGACGCACAACGTATTGTTGGAAGAGAACGTGTTTTGGATCCATCATAGTATTAAAGCAAATGCCTGATGATTCGCTCCCTGGAGAATCCTTGGCCCTCCCGCTGAGCGTCTCCTCTCACACCGCCAACTCTTCCTGCCTGACAGGAGCCGCTCTTTAAGACATCAGTCAGTCTTCTTCTCCTCTTCATTTCTTGCTGATGTGTGGAGGGAACACTTTAGGAGCACGGAGCAAACTTCAGACAGCACATTGTGGAGTTTGTTTCCACGCCTCCCGCTGAACCGTTTGAGTTTGGTGGTTATGATGGTGGAGGAGAAACTCTGGTTCACAAGGTCAAATGTCGGGGTGGTGGGGGAGGGGCTGAAGCAAAGTTTCCTCTAATAAGGTGAGTGTGTATAAAATATGACGATGCTCGAGCTATCTATAGAAATACATTGTGAGAATGATACATGCATGGATTTACAGAAACTAGATTTGAATTTTGTGAGGTAAATATTTATTTTTGCTGACACATTGTGGTTTACATTATTTGACCAAAGTCAGTCAGTCCTTATATACAGTAAGTTATCTTTATTTAACTTTGCTTTTTTCCCACAATTTCACTCCACTTTTCCACTGTAAGAATGTAAAAAGACAGGTTTTCTGTTGACAGGAATAAACAGTATTTAAAAAGGGAAAGTGGACCCACCTCACACATTTGGAGCTGTGGCCATGTTCATATTCTCATCTGTCAATTGCAACACCTAGCAACAAATGTGGAGATAACGTCTCTCGTTAGCTGTTTATAGACACATACTCTGGAAAATGTCCGCACAATGCACACAGTGCATTTGCATTTTCATATCCAGGCCCTCTGGATAAATTCAGAAGTTTATCCAGAGTTCAGTGTGTGTCTGAAAGCCACTATAAAGAGCCAGAGAGATCCCTGAAGTATGACACTACACCAGGATTAAAAACTGATGTTTGGAAAATAACCACAAGGGCAGTAACAAGAAGTCTAGCCCTTATAAGGAAAGCACCTGCAGACATCGGACAGATCCTGATTTCCTTGCAGGTCGTAGATAATCAGAAGATTGTCAGCGCTCTAAGTGACCAAAGAGGATATTTATAAGCTGCCATGCACCAGCTGATTTTTTTTGCTGCCTGAACAACAACACTTCAGGACGCCACATGGTGAGGCAGCTTAAGACAAACAAGCAAACCAGCAGGTCAAAGTGCAAACCACCAAGGTGGAGGCTTGAGGAGATTAATGGACAAAACTGAACTGAGGGACAAAGAGAATCCACAAACGAGTGGGACTCCCCACAAGGTCATATTACATTGTGTTTTAGGACAAAATGTCCACCAGTGTAGGGACAGAAGCAGAACTAGCCCCATCATGCTGTACCTGTTAAAACAAGCTTTAACTTATTCTATTTTGAGTAAAATCTAAATGTCGGGGCTTCTGGGCAGAATGTTTTTTCTCGATTGTTTTGTCTGAAGAAAACGCCGCCATTGATTTCAATTGTATTAAATTCAGCTGCAGTGGTAATTACCCCCAAGACTCAAGAAGTGTTTTGTGGACTCAAACCCTTCACGCACCCCTCCATCAGCATAGTGGTTAATGATCAGTCTGTACAATAACTGTGTTCTCTTTAAAAAAAAAAAAAAACATTATTATTTTCATTAATTTCATCTTTTATAATTGCACTTCTTCCAGGGGGTGAAATTGAAGCATTAAAGCGTTGCTACGAATATAACAATAATGATAATTACACTGTGAGCCAACTCTCTGCCTCCGAAAAACAGTTTGAAGGGAGCAGGAATTGATTCCTCCCTTTGTTATCGTGCTGTGTTTTGTCCTGTTACTGAAGAAATCTGCTTTTTCTGGGTTTAGAAAGTGATGGAGTCATGAATAAAACATGTGCTTGGTTTTCTGAGGACGCCACATCATCGGATTCAAAGCTGACAAACACTTATCATCATGCACAAAAAACAACCGCCGTCTCCCATTCGAAAGGAATCTGTGGAGCAGTTCCACAGATCGACTAAAGTGTAATGAAACAATTTCATAATGATGAATAGTTTTGCCAGTGGGATGCCAGAGTAAGTGGAAAAACTGAAATCAACAAACTGAGCTTGTCTGGGTTTGTTTATGCTCACTGAGCCCCCGCTCCTCTGACTGTTGTTGCGCACACACAGAAAAGTTGGCCCCAGTTTGGGCCTCACATGCATCGTCTTTTCATTTGACTGACAGAGCGAGAGATTCTTCAACTCATCTCAGATGAAAACCCACTCAAGCCCAGATCTGAGTACACTGAACAGTGGCAATGAGAAGCTCTGAGACTGCTCCTACCTCCAGTGACGCTCATGCCCGATCTCGATAAATTAAAAGTGTCTCACACATTTACTGCGTCGACAGTGGAAATGTTGTTTGTGTTTGTCAGGCCACTTTCACAAATATTATTAATTCTACAAATTATCAGACAGACAAACAAAACATAAACACCATCTTGGTCGAGGGAATAGGAAACAGGCCAACAGGAATGGAAGGCAGATTGTGTTTTGAATCGATTGCGTCCAATTCATCAAAATGAGTGGTGATCGTCCTTTTACTGTCTTATGTCATGCAGCTTTCTTTCTCATAATGTAAAAACATCTGCATCACAACTGTTTTTATTTTTGAAGCAAAGGTGGTCACGTTTTATCGTTTCAAGTATCCGATGACCTGAGTCTTAAGACATCCAGTCCAGTGTGTGTGTGTGACATCCAACTGTCCTGTAAGCGAGGATCTGGAGTGTGTTCATAGCCGAGCAAGGAGTCATTACCGTGAATAATGACTTGCTGAAGGCGCTTGTAGCCTTCGTCTTATTAGAGAACTGGTGATGACACCTCCAGCAGAGAGAGAAAGATAGAGAGAGGGAGAGGGGGGGCGGGGGGGCTCCAATTACCAACAGCACCGAGAGCTCTCTGTGGGCGAGCAGGAGTGAGCTCCGAGACAGTTTTTTCAGGTCAGAGAGGGAAGAAAAAAAGTGTGCGATGGTCTCTATTGAAGGTCCGAAGGGACATCCTGGAACTGGCTGGTACATGTAATCCTTTTAAAAGCACTCCAGCTGCTGTGACCTTTGACCTTGTCCGTCTGACTGAGATTGACGACTAGAAGAACGAGAAGGGAGGTGTCACACAGGGAGGTGCCCTTTCTTGTCATCATTAAGACATTTTCTGTCTCAGTTTGAGGTTAGACACTGAACGTGACTTTCAAGTCCCGACTCTCAGAGTTTGAAACACTGAGGTTGGAAACGCCATGGGTGACAATATAAATTATGGTTAGCAAATTTCAGCTTTTAACCAGTAGCAGCACTACAAGGAGCGTGGTTGCATCCGGAGTGATGCTTCTGTCAGAGTCGTGTGCTGTTCCCACTGTGGGACGTTGTTTAAGTGCTTTGTCACGAAGCTGTCAAGATGGGAGTTCGGTACTGTCAGAGCGTCTCCGCTAACAACTGTGTGTAACTGCGCGTCTGAGCTGGTTTAACAAGGACATCTCACCGACCTGGGGATCGAATGAGCGTCACAATGCCACGGCAGCAGGCACGATGGGAACTTTGCGTGGCAGTGTGGTCAGACAGGTCGGGCTCCTCTCAGAGGAAATCTGTGCTGTTGTTTTGTGAAAGTGTTTAGCTGTCAATCACAGGGAATGTGGGTGGGGTCTTCAAGGTTTTTACAGTTTTACAGGATTATAACGAGTGATAACAAAGATTTTCTCAACAACTGAGGCAATAAATAGAAAATACTCTTTTGTCTTCAGGTCAAACTGATTAAGTCAAACTGTTTTATTAAGTGTCCTTGATTTCGCAAGTTTGTTAACTTTTGCTTTTCCAAAATTACAACTGAGCAATGCTGAACCTTAAACAGAGGGGAACACACACACACAGAATGAACTCTTCCATTTTTAATGAGTAGTAAATGTTTAAACTCTGAAACACAACCATCTAGTTACTGCAGGTCTCAACGTCCCAGGACTAACTGACTGCGGGATGATTTCAGAAAATAAATAACCTCAGCTGGCGTCAGAGCGAGATGTTGCCGGGCTCCGGTATGGGGCCATCTCACATCATGCCAAGACAAAATGAAAATTAGGTTCTTCACCAGGACGGCATGTGCGTCCAGTCCACCCAAATAGTCTCACTCTGTTCATCAGACAAACTAGCCTTCGAATTGTATGGTGGAAATGGTGGAAAGTTGAACCTTTCTCTTACTAAAGCTTCAGTGGCAGGCATGAGGGTCTGTGCGCAGGTGCTCCAGCAGATTTCTACTCCAAAGAGAATTAAGATTCCTTCAACGTCTCGCTCATCATTTACACTGTCGCAGCATCGAAGGTGTGGTCCTCGCTAGTGAAACGGAAGAAAGGACAGGAAGGAAAGGAGAGATGTGATGGAGCACTGATGAATTCAAAAAAGGCTAATACTGTAAACTAGAGGTACTCACTGTACACTGAACCCATAACATATGTTTTTTTTTTCCTCTGACTGTTTTGTCGTGCACGTATCGTGTGTGCATCACTTTAGTTTTCATATCTCTTCACACAGATAGTGTATTCACTGTAATTTTAATTTAAAAATAGAAAGTAACAGGCACTCAAATAGACGGGGAAGACTAAGAGCCCATTGATGAACGACTCGTCGGTCGGTTTAGTGATCGTGATGTCCCTCGGGCAGCAGAGGGGATCACTGATCAATAACACCTCTGGCTGCAGGTTGTTAATGGAAGCGCAGGACAAACCAGAGCATCGGCTGAAACCCATCACGTGTAATCACCGTTTGCAGAGATTCTGCAGTGCATCCCCTCTGAGCCTGACAGACATGGCTCTTATCACAGCCTGCACATCGTCCACGGTGTCTCAGCCACTTTCAGGCTTTTAAGACTGAAGGAGAGACAGAGCAGGAAGCATGTAGTCATTGCAGTCTAGACAGTGGTGATGGCGCTGGTGGTGGAGACGAGCCAGCAGATGGAAACTCCCAGGTCCTGTTGAGACCTGCACCATCCAGCCTTTGAGATCTGACCACAAGTGGTGCCCTCCAGGTACGTCCAAGACGCCTCTGGAACATACATACAAATAATAACGTACCTCCTTTATGTTTGCTAAGAGCAGTTATGTAATTTGAGTGTGGCAGCGCTGCTCCTCAAATGTGTCTGTGGCCTGTGTGTGTGTGTAAAGGAGTGACGGAGAGAGTGGAGCTCAGAGATGCTGAGTGACTCACTGCAAGTAGATTTAGAAGATTTGACTAATTTGGGAAAAAGAAGAAAATCAATGTGCCAGTGTTGATTATCTTCACCTTGTGTTACCTGACATTTTACACCTCTCAGGAGATTTAACTTCACTGTCTGCTCTGTCTTCTTTTCTCCAGTTTTCAGCATAGCAGACCAACAACAGTTTATCATCCTTTTCAATCAAATCCATTGAGGAAAATGTCTATTACTGTAACCGATAGACATTATGTGGCGAGCTTAGGAGAGAGGGATGGACACTATGAGTGTGAGGCGCTAGATCACCTTCACTCACTATCAACAACCAACAACGCCACCCCGGGAATCTCACCCGGGGAATTATGAATTTTATAAAAAGGCACGCAGGCCCACCATTAGGGACGGGGCAAGAGACGTGGGTTCAAGTCACAACAAAGTACAATTTATTGATATATTTAAAAAAAAAAAAAGAATCAAACAAAAGCCAACCACACACACCATAAATGGGGACAAAGAAAAAAAATGGTTTTCCTTAACAGTGCTGGAGCCCCTATGGGTGGACCGGAGCGAGTGCTGGGGCGGGATCCACCAAAAGAACTTAATGAAATCAAAGTCACCCCAACACACGTGGCAGGCACACGCAGTGAAAACACCCCACCACCGGAGACACAGCACGACAGGACAGGCGGAGGCCACCACCAAACACCAGCCCCGCCACCACCGGCTTCCAGCCACAGAAGGGAGGGACAAAGAAAGAAATCATTAATGGGGGTCTCATTTAAAAACAAACAAAATTGGGGCTTAACCAAAATTAACTAAATATAACAAAGGAAAGCTTCAATATTAAACTCAATATCATTACAACAGAACCCAAAATTAAGCAGAATGCAACTCAAAGAAAAGAAAACAATCTGAACAAAGTATGCATTTAACAGAACATAAAACAACCAAATACCTACATCCCCCAACACATACACACACACACACACACACGGAAGTTTAAAAATAAGGGGAGAGAGGCCGCAGATGCCTGTTTTCGGCGGAACAGTCCGACTGGCAGGAGCGCCAGCAGAGAGAGAAAGAGAGAGAGACGAGCGCCCCGGCAAAGCCCACGGTCCCCGTCACGGCGGCAGCGACGCCCCGGCAGTAATGGCGGACCCCCTGGAAACAGCAGCGCCCCTCAAAGCAAAGCAGGCCCCCCTCAAAGCAGCAGCGGACCCCCGTGAGGTGGTTGTGGTCTCACCAGCTGTATTGTCACACACTCACGCGCACACAGAGGAGAGAGGGCAACGGTCTTCCTGCAGACATTCCCACTGGCCACCAGTCCCTGGCGCAGTGGTCACCCGGCGGGGCGCAGCGCAGCTCACCCACCTGCCCTTCGGGCTTGCGGCAGCACACCCGGAAATGGCACGGAGGTGACGGAAGCAGAGGGCGAACCAGTAGGCAGAGCACTGCTTTTATACTGGTCCGCCACTTCCTCCCGCCCCATCAACGGAAGTAAACAATTAAACTATACTAATACATACCAATAAACAAAAGAAAATACAAATAACAGCGAAACAGAATAAATAATATCAAAAGAAAATACTCATCCTGCTACAATTCTATGGATCACTTTTTGACTGCTCCTTGGTATATATATATATATTCTGTGATTGATTCTGTTGGACAGCCCTCTCCATCAATTTTAACTCCCTCGCCTTTTGAAACAGAGAAGTTGTGTCTCTCTTTAATTAAAAGTCACACTGGTGGTTTTTTGGTGAGGGCTCTGCACTCGCTCTTTCCCCTGTCAATTTTTCAGCAAACTCTTGGCCAGGAGGTGGAAGGAGGAGGGGTCGAGGTGGAATGTTTTTGGCGGTAAACGTCGGGAATCCATTTTCCTCGGCCTGCTGCTGCTGCTGCAGCGGCGGTGCGAGAGACAGACAGCGGTGGGCGGAAGATTAGGAGCTGATCTCCTGCCTCCTCACCCGTCGCTGATAACACACAGCAGGATAATGGCTGCGCTTTTACTGCTGCTGCTGCTGAGACGATGACCGCCCTTATCTAATTGCTGGAAGCTGCTGTTTAGAGCCACAGGAGGCGACGTGGCCGAGCCATCAGTCAGTATCAGTGATGGATTTATAGAGTTCCTGCTGGTAAACATTAGTGTTGGTGCTGCTCCAGTCTGACACATCGTGCACAGGAGCATCCATCAGCTTTAGAGCGAATTTTTTTGGGAAAGTGTGAAAGTACTTATACTGTTTTCTTTAATGCTAAGACGCTCATTTTCAGTCCGAGGCGGCTTTGAGTCCGAGGCGGCTCATCATTAAATACACATTTACTTTCTTTGGGACATTACGAGGCAGCAGAACATCTATAAACATGTGTGACAGCAGATTACAACCAAGTGATAACACAATATTCACTCTCTGCTGTCAGCTGAGATCAATATTTTGAGCCCCCCTGGGACCCAGTCATGGAGGAATTGAATAGGAATGAATGAAGAAACTTCTGTGGGATTTTCAGCTCAACATTTGTGTCTTCTGTGTCTCTCTCTCTGTGGCAGCTCAGCCAACAGTCCAACATATCTACATACCCCCATCACTCAGTTCAGGCCATCGGAGATTTGTACTATAAATCTATTATTATCTAATTCGTTTTTTTGTCTCAGGATAGTGGACACCAGCATCCCATATTGACTTGTCTCTCTCTCTCTCTCTCTCTCTTACTTATTTACGGCCATTTTCAAGTGTAACCTACAGCCTCTGGGTAATATCAAAAGATTTTTCTGACAGCAGCTGTACACTAACACAACATGTTCTTGTCATAGAGCAGAAAGCTCTTGTGAGGTTTTTTTTTTGTGTACAACACAAGCTCAACATATACCATGTTTTTCTTTCTCAGCAGTGATGTTTTGTCCATTAAATGTAGATAGAATGGCATCAGTCACCACACCCACACCTGGTCTTATCTCTGACATGGGGTCTTTCTTGTCCCTGACGGCTCTGTTGTGATCCCCGAAGCACCACTCGCTTCCTCTGGGTCGCAGCAGAACGCTGGTGTTTAGTGGTAGTGGAGTTATTAAAGAGCCGAGCTATTTAAGTCTGGTGCAGCAGATGTGCACTCATCCTAATATCTGCTCATTAAAGTCACTTCATTCTATTTCTGAGCGAAAAAACATTTTTCATTCTTTTAATATTTCGCCTGTAATCTGAATCAGAGTTAGATAATAATGGAATAAAAATAAGCCTATTCAAATCTTCACTTTACAGATCCTTCCTCTGGATGGATTATCAATAAAAAATATACTTTAGCTGTCAGTTATTGTTCTTTGTTTGACTTCAGTACATTTAGTGTTGCAAAATACTCTTTTTGTCTTCAAGTGACCACTCTCTTTTAAAAGCATAATTGTGCTTTAATACAGTGTCTCCGTCAGATTTTTTAATTTGCGGGAGTACTGCAGGATGCAGGAAAAAGTTGGGGTATCCACTTTCAAATAATAAATAAAGCTTGTTTTATACCTTCCCATGAATTAATTTGTGTAATGAGCCACAGCTCCGGCTCCTGTGCTGAAGAAATATGAAGCTGCAGCTGATTAAATTAAAGTGGCGAGTCTCTGATTAGAACTGAAACACTGAGCAGGTTCACGCTCACTCTCAGTCCACTGTTAACACATGATGCTGTGTGTGCAGAGCCACTGCTCAGGTCACGTGAGGGGTGAATCAAGTACTGACATGAGCATTGACTCTTTTTGGATCCAGGTCCAGAACTTATATATCTGCAATGTACTGACATTTTTGTAAAGGTCAGGGTGGCATCAGCAGTAATTAAGGTATCGGACCAAACAATGTGGCAAAGCGGACGCTGAGCTGAGAGGGAAAGCTTTTGATTTACCGGTCGATTTATGTTCCAGCCATCACTTAGGTGATGTGCTGGGCACAGTGACCGAAAGAACGAGGTCGTGAATACACATGGGCCAAAATGAGTTCTCATCCTAGGGTGAGGAGTTCAGCCATCCGGTGGGAGCTCGAAAGGAATGTGAACATTTGAGGTGGTTCAGCCATCTCGTCAGGATGATTCCTGGCTGATGTCCACAAGGATAATTCACTGGAAGGACCAGCAGATGGATGGCCTCATATTTGCAAAGCAATATGCAAATACCTGGAAACTGTTAATGTGAATATTGTTCCACTGAGATAAAAGCGGGAGCCTTAAACCACTGCAGAAGAAGAGGAGGTCACAAAATGATGGAATGAATAGAACATAAATCAAACCTTAAAACTGCAGACTAAGTTTCAAATGTGTTTATTTATGACCTCTTATCCAGTGATGTTGTGTCAGTGTGTCCTGGCCCACATGTGACGACCTGACAGTTAAAACATTGTCATCTATAGGCCCAAGGCACTTTTTCTCCTATCTTTATTCATGAGCATGGTCCTCCAGTCTGAATGCATGGCTTGATGAATTTATGTTCAGATTGTGTATTGCTTCTCATTAAAACCCTGCCCCTGCACTCAAGTAGCTCCTGTTGGCACTTAAATTTGCGCTCGGAGCTTCAGCTGCTTTCTATGCGCTTGTGAATCATCTGCTCTCAGATTTATCCTCGACTCTTGGATGTTTTTATGGAACAGCCTCGTCAACATTTCCATACAGCTTGAATGCCAGGCGTTGTGTTGACCACTGGTCAACTAAAGCAGTTTTCCCTGCCTTGTTGAGGGTGCAAAAGCTGTTGCTCTCTAACTGCGTTCATCAAGTCCCGCCCTCCACAGCCTTATTACTGCATATTATATCCCTTTAGGAGGCAGCATGGTGGTGCAGTGGTGAGCGCTGCTGCAAACAGGAGCGATGGGACTGCAAGGGCAGGGTTTTGATGAAAGGTAATGCACAAAAAAAGTTGTGCTCTCAAACTGAAAGGCCGTGCTCTTGACTTAAGATAAGAAATACATCTGTAACAGAGGGCAGACTGTGGCTGCGCAGATTGATAGCGTTGGAATTGACTTGGCTTGCCAGTGGAAATGGGACCCTTGCAGGTGATAAGAGAACAGGATGATTCAGTCTCATGAGAACGACTGTGTGCCCCTTTGTTTACTGCTCGTCCGCGGATGAACGAGCTGCCGGCGAGTGTCAACATACATCCTATTGATGAGGTTCCACCAGCGTGTTTAACAACAGCTACAGGCAAGAACACAAAGCTGCACAGTGATGCTCTATGTAAACATTTGCACCTGAGAATGACCTCCCGCTGAGAAAAGCAGAGTTTAGCTGCACCTCTAATTATACAAGAGGGAGGGACTTCTCTAATCAGCACGGTAACAAATAGGCTGGATGTAAATGTGTTTACTCTCTTCGTGTAGAAAAAAATAAAAGGTGCAGTTATTAAGAGGCCTGGAACACAAAGGTTTGCTCTCACAGATCAAATAATTGCATCTGGAGTTCAAATGAAACCATTGTGAACAATGATGTCATGATAGGAAAGAGAAATGCTTTTCCCGCTGTGGAGGGAATGATCCGATCTCAGTGTGAGTGTCTCATGGTGCTCAACTACAAATCACATCGTCCTATCAGCACAATGGATGTAAATGTTTCACACTTTTCATTATCTACGTGCTTATCATTTGAGGGTGGGAGAACAGGAGCTGGAGTGTCTCATATTAAACCAAACCAAGTTTTTTTATGCCTCTGTGCCCTTGACTGTCTCTCGACACTTGTATTCAAGAATGAACCGATATGGTGGTTGTTGTTCACACCTGAAGATTTAAAAAGATGTGCGGTCAGCAGCAAGTGCCCCGCCCCCGTCCCGCCACTCTGCTCTTTCTGTGGCTGTACGTCAATAATGTTCTCACATTTCTGGAAAATAAAAATTGCATTTTTTGACTAACCTTCTCTGAGCTTTGCTTTGTTTGTTTCCCATTCTGAATCAGACAAGGACAAGGAAAGATGTGAGAGAATATGAAATAAGACACCATATTCAGGAAGCTCCCTTTATTAACCTTTACTATTCATTAAGATCTATGATGATGTACAAATACCCCAATGGAAAAACATATCAAATAGAAATACAATTACACATATTTGACTTCCTGTATTATTACAGAGTACAGTAGCCCCGTGTTGAGTCTCCAGTATAACCCACAGTCTGGTCTGTGTGTGTCTGCTGTGGGAAATGAAATGACAGTTCTGCTGATGTATCACCTCTGCGTTTCCTTTAATTAATGCTCCTCCTGTGCAGTAAAGTGAGTGTAATAATTCCACACAGGCCGCTGTGATCTGCATAATTTGCCGGCCTACCTCTGACTTAAAGCCAGACCATAAATCCAGATGTGGCCCAACCTTTAGCAATGTCAGCTGAATAATGTCGCGATTAGCGAGGGCGGGGTCAGGAGGAGAGGCAAGGGGAGAAACTCACCTTAAATACGGTCGCCTCCATCCAAAGTCTGTCGTTACTGCAGATACCTGAAAGAGGTGAATGGAGCTTCATAAATATCCAATCGTATTGTATGCCCTGCCTCATGGGTGACATTTCTTGGGACTGTACCAAGCCTTAAAAGAATACCTGTAGACACTAAGCAGGCTTAGAGGAAGGTTATTCATATATTCTGAGATTAAATATTCATGTACGTAATATCACCTGAAGGCATGCTCTTTCCACAGATTTTATGGGTTCTCCACCTAGTTGTGTGGTAATCCACACGTAATATTGTGTAAGAACAAACAAGACTTCAAACGCAATTGGCAAGATACACCCAAAGTAAGTGTCAAGAAGTATTTGGTAGAGTAATTAATTCGACAGCAGGTGCCATGCACTTTCTGAGATGAGCAGAACAAACCTGTGGCCTACAGAGGCAGACACTGCTAAAAGTGACAAAGTTTCCCAGAGTGCTGGCATGGACTGACCAGGTTGAAAAAGCACCAGCAATGAAAATGATGTGGAACAGGATTGAAACAGGTACGCAGCTCCTGGCTTGAGAAGATTTCCTACTTTCCAAAGGAATCATCTGGCAGAACGTCATCTAGCACTTCATGGACACTCAGAGATTGTTTGAGCAAAGCAATGGTCATTAGACCATATCTGCTTTAATACCCAAAGAGTGAGAGGAGGGAAAGAATGAGCAGAGCTTAAGTTTTTATGCTTCGCCTTTGAGAAACTCTGTGCCCTGCATAATAATGACAAGACACAGAATGTAAATTTCAGATTGAATTTGGAGAAAATGTGCTCAGTGCTGACCTGAGGCCAGTCTCATCCAATGCACCTCCCTCTTTTTATGGCAACGTTAAACTCAGCTCTCTCTCTGTCTGTCTGTCTGTCTGTCTGTCCACCGGCGTTAACCAGTCGATATGATATCTCGACCGGATCTCGTGCTCACACCGACACTGTTTCGGTCCTGGTGTGTGTTTTACAGCTGTAATATGTGCTCGTTGAATTCCCTCTGCTTGTTTTTTAAGACGCTTTGTTCGAAAAATCCATCACTCATCTTTACTCCAGGCAGAAGTGGAAATGAGCCGTTTTACTCACCATTAAATTCTCCGAAAACACGAGGCTGTGCAGAAAAGGTCAGAAGAATAAAAAAAGTTTCATCTTAAAGGTTGTTTTTAACTTTGTTAGTTATTAAGACATCAACGACTGACTGATCGACTGTGTGTTAGGTGTGTAAGTGAACACAAGTACAGAAGGAACAGCAACGTCCACATAGAAACTTCTGCTGCTATAGTTTGGAATCTTGTGACCAATAGGTCGTAGAGGCATTAGATTCACCTACCTGCGGTGATGGTATGGACTCCTGCTGATAGAGGGGGTGATTTAAGCAGAGGCCTTTGTCTCCTGTCAGTAGAGGAGTTTGGACAAAGATGTTTAAATGTGAGAAGTGCAGAAGTTAAACAGTTGATCTGCAGATCATTTCCTCTGAGTGTTTTCTCTGGGTTTGACTTTTCACTCTGCTGTGATTCACAAACTCAGACGGTAATAAAATGTCATGCTCTGTCATCATGTTTAATCACTGATACTTAAGCTTTATTGCTGCTGTGTGTAATCAGACCGTTGCTGTCAGAGACTCATATTTTACTCCCATACTCATACTATTGTGGAAAAAAAATCTCCTTGAATATAGGACATCAAGTGAAAACCTCTAAAAAACTCTTGTTGATGAGAAGTGAAGTTAATGGGGTCCAAGTACGGGCAGCTTGGTTGTACTCGATTATAATAATATCACACAGTCAAGATGAACAACATTAGCATCTTTAATCTGGAGGTTCAGACACTGAACAGATTGTCTTTTTTCAGCCATGATGCAAGTAGTGAGGCCCTACATGTGTTGGTCCATTGTTTGGCCCAATCAGCAAAATGTAATGTTCCATTAAGTGAATGTACAGAAACTTGTGTTTCCAGTATGATATTGCTCATTATATGAACTTTTGTTGAACACCACCCAAAATGGTTTGACACTGCAATGAACAAATTAAATGACTTGCTGGAAACTTGTGTTTTTGGCGGCTTGATGTCACAATAATAGGAGGCAACATCAAACCAGCCGATGCTCCACTTGAGAAGGCGCTGCTAGATGCTGCCGTGCTTGCGGAATGACAAGAGAAACGCCCGGGGCTGATGAAAAACTGGATGTATGTCTGCGTTAAAAGTTTTAAATGAGGCACCTACGCAGCAGACCCCAGACAACGCTTGTGAGTGTGAGTCTTTGTGTTTTCCTGTGGACTGGTAAAACGAGGCCTCTCATTAGTCTTGGGTGCGATCCCGCATTCCACACACACGCGTCTCTGCTCATCACCAAATGAACAGCATTTGTCAGAGTAAATCTGACTCCGCCACTGATTTAATTTGGCTCCAGGAAAAAAGAAAAGAAAATGCAGACAGTAAACAAACAGACAGATAAAGAGTTAAAGAAGTTTCCCCTGCACAGGAACCAGGAAATACTCCCTGATATAAAATCACTTGTGTCATTGTTGTTGATTGTGTGCAGTTTTTTGGGGTGTGGGGTGAATTTGCATTTGTCTCACACTGAGTAAAGACTTTCCTCTGGTTCTCTCTTGAAGAAAACCTGAGTAACAGCAGGAAACTGGACCATTGTTGTAAACTTCTTTAAGATAACTTTCACCAATGGATGGTGAGTTTGACAGAGTTTGTGGTCAGTTGTCAGGTGATGATCTGAGGCCTATAAAGGTCTTCATCTCCTCCTGACGCTCCATCCTGTGAGATGGACAGTTTTCATTTCCTGTGCTGCTACGGACACCAGATGAGTCCTGACAGTGTTTGTGGTGATCTCTTCTACAGTCCCGTCTTATGCGACGCCCCCGGCCGCTGAGTGAAGGCTCTGTGGAGAGCTAATCGATGGCAGGAAAGCATCAGCAATAATCACCACCGGCGCAGGCCCAGGGAGCGCGACCTGACAGAGACAGGTCCAGATCCGAGCGGCAGGGCAGCTGTGATGGAGTTTGTGTGATGCACGGCTGCTGAGAACTTTGACAAGAGCTTGAGAGCAACCCGGGGCCTCTGAGGCTTAACGGTCAGTCATTGTTTTAGAAGAGCAGGGGATGGCAGAGATATAAAATAGAGATATAAAAATAAAGGAGTTTACATATCTAACCAATTGCAAAGTATGTCTTTTTATGTCTTCACTGAGAGCGTACACTGCAGTTTCAGTTTCTATAGAAACTCTGAATAATTTATTTCTTCATGGTATACAACACAGTAATTAGAGCAGAAAGTAAAGAACACAACGAATTGGATCACAATAACATGTGAGTTCAGGGAAAACATAAAAATAGTCATTGGCCACTGGATGACTGTAATAATTCATGCTGTCAATGCTACTCTCCCACAACTGGAAGATTACATTTTCCTCCAAGCACAGCAGCACACACTGTTTGCGGCAACATTCCTATAGAGGGGATTATACCTGACAAAATGTGAACAGGTTTATATTCAGACATGTCCAGATCAGTTACTAACGGTGACGTTAAGATGCTGGTTCTTGGATTCCTTCAGTGCTCACTTTACATTAGGACTTTTTAACACCTTAAATAAGCCAGTGAAATACTTTTGCAAGATGTAACATTAATATAATGATTTCTGAAAGTTCCCCACTGAGAACTGAATGTTTGAATGATTGCAAGCCAACAGGCAATATGAGAGTGTTGGCGTTTCAAAAAAAAAAAGCAGCAGCACATCAAGATCTATGACTACATTTGATTGTCAGGCACCCTCTAGTGGCCATAGTCATTATGACAGGCATTGGTTATGTTGTGACACAAATCTCTCAGGAAACATCAGAGAAGGAGTATAAGGCGTATATTAACTGTGTTCACATAGCACGGGAGACTGTGGTTTTTGTTAACATTCTTGTTTTTTTAGTCAATTGGCATACTCATACTCATACATAAAGCTATCTTACAGAGTCTTGCGATGTACCTGAAATAAAAACTGCCGGTACTGAGACAAGGGTGCCCCTCACATTTCAGCGCAACGCCCCTGTTGCACCGCACCGGTCCAAGTGTATCGCGGTTTATTGAATCCGGTGACGTCAGAGAGAGAGAGAGAGAGAGAGAGAGATTCTGTGGAAGCAGCAGGTCGCAGAGGATCCTCAGACCCTTAGTGGCAGCAGCTGCATCTCCCCCTCCTCCTCCTCCTCCTCCTCCTCCTCTCCATCTCCACCGAGCAGCCGGTCCGCGAGACGACCTCCCCAGTGTTTGGGGCAGAAAGGTGCAACATGCCCGCCGAACACTTCCTGCCGGCTCCGGGGTCGCTTCTTCCAACTCTGGTGGGATTTACGCGGACGAGCGGACGGAGACAGCCGACGGACCCGACGCGCAGGGAGCTCTAAGTTGGGCAGTAAAGTGAGAAACTTCCTATGTGGACCAGGTTTTTTTTCAATCTGATGGACGCGCTGCGGTGGAGGGGACCACCTCGGGCATCATCCCCCGCTGCTGCTGCACCGTGAGGCGAGGAACCCCGGCTGCTTCACCCGGAGAGTCCGGGGAGAGAGAGAGGGAGAGATAGATAGATAGAGAGAGAGAGAGAGAGAGAGAGAGAGAACCCCCCTCAGTGATTCTCCTCAGCTCTGGATCTATCAGTTCAGGCTCGCGTGTGGGTTCATATCCCGGAGATGCCACCTGTGCCTCGCCTCCGTCCTCCCGTGGATGGGATCGAGATGGATGTGGCGCCTTGAGGAGGCACCAGCTCCCGGATAATCTCAGTTCGGACAGTTCGCGGCGGCCGGTGCGGCTCTCGGCTCTTCCTCATGCAGCTCCTCCGGCTGGCCTGGGCTCTGACTGCCGCTGCGGTCTGTATCCTGCTCCTGCTGCTGCTCCACAGCCACATCCTCCGAGAAGGTAGCTCACACTCTTTGGGCTGGTGCGTGCCTGCGTGCGTGCGTGTGTGTGTGTGGAAGGTCAAACTGAGGGCCTCAACAGGTTTCTGATTTTGATATATAAGTCTAGATGCAGCCGTGCGCGTGCATGTGCAGCAGAGCATGACATGTGGTGATGAAGGTGATGCAGAACGGGTCGAGGCAGTGGATTTAGGCCGGCCTCAGGCGGCATGGGCTCCAGTGAAGCTCCGTTGGTTTCTATTGGAAGAATCCAGAAAGATCAGAGAGGAATCACTGGGGCTCTGCCTCCCCCTCTCACGCACTCACTCGCTTGCTCACGCACACACACGTTTTTGATTCTGTAAATATCAAGGTGAGATTCCAGATGTCTAAGAGCAGATAGCAAAATGAATCCATGAGAGATTTCTTTCAATCACAGTCTGGCACAAACTTTCAGACTTAACACCTTTTCGAGTTCTTAAAAAGTTCAAGCTCTAACTTTGAGGTTTTAGTTTTCTCTAAAATGTCTCCAGACAGGACAGGAATTACTTTGCAGTCTTCAGAGTGATCAGCTCCGAAGAAAACAAAAGAAGAGGCTCCCATTAATTCCGTTCCTGGTTTTAATAGTTGCAGGGCCAGCAGCTTTGCCCTGGGTGTTTGCCTCTCTATGACCTTTTGACCAGACACTGCACAGACAGGCACAACTAAGGCCTTGAAAACTTTTATTTTATTTTTTTTGGCAAGAACATAATTATATGAGAACTAGTGCTTAAAACCCTGCCAAGGTCCAGCAGTCCCCTGAAAGCAACACATTTAAATTAGCTACATCCCCATTTTTATTTGGATCTGTTCCCAGTGACACACATCCATAAATATCAGTCTCAACCAGGCTGGATTCAAACACGCCCTATCTCAAAATATGAAAGAAAGACAAACACCCACCCTCTGATCTGGAATCCTCAAAATGTAATGGTGTCTTCCATGACTCACCCCCCCACCCCCCACCCCCCCGCACCTCAAAATGTAATGACGATATATTACGGAATCCTGCAATAAAGCAAATGAACAAACACGGATGAAAACAAACTCATTGGTGGAGTTAATAAAAGTAGTAATGAGCAAAGATGTGTCATGCCAATTAATACGATTAGAAATGTGTGTTCTCGGTAAGGCATCAGTAAGCAACATTCAATAAACTGTAATGGATTAAGAAAAGGATAAGCCACTGCTCTGCAGTAGAAGACAAAACAATATTCCTCAACATGAAAAAATGTAGAGGGAAAAACATTGCAAGTGTCATTATTACATTTAGGAATAGACGTGATGTTCTCTTTTTCTTTAATTATTGCTGTTCATTTGAACAGTCTTCTTGCAATTCCCTTCAGATGTTATTTGACAAATGAAATAAACATCCAGACTTTCTGCATCGTCCCACTTTTGCAAATCAAGCCTCCACCCTTGGTGGAGTATTTAATGATCACTTTCATTTTGGATGCTCAGTGGAAATTATCTTCAGACCAGCTCAGCGCATAGATGTGTGCGTTTGTTTGTGTGATCCTTGGAAGCCTTGGGTTTGCAGCCTTCAGAGTTTGTTTTTTTTCCCCCTCTGTTGAACCCAGCGAAGCTTCCTTTGAGGTTTGACCTGCACTAACAGAATGAATGTAAAAATGTTTTCAGCAATAACAGAGACCAGAAATGAAGTAGAAATCAAAGGATCTCTGCTTAGCTCCTCAGCAGCAGTAATGATCCCATGTGATGGCTCATTATCAGAGCTTTCTCTATAGTGGAACTTATCTCCCAGTGAGACACTGCAGCAAAACCAGCAGCCATCATAACCTTGGAAATTCTTAATGTAGAGTGAAGAGGACAGTTTGGAGCACAGACAGTGAATTTAACACACAGGCCGAGTTGCTCTGAGTTAGTGAGCGATTTCAATTCTTAGGCTGCAGCGATTGGTCTTTGATCAGTTAGACAGAAAATGAATTCAACATTTAACAGCTTTTTGCGCCCAGCTTTTATCCTTTTTCTATTTTTCTCTTATAATTTTTGAGAGGATGTTTTTTTTTTCTTGGATTTTCTGATGTTCTGTGGAGAAAACAACCAAGTGAGAAAACACTCAGCAGATTCAAGAATGACGAATTCAATGTGCATTGCGCCTGTGCTGTTCTGACGCTGCTGTGGCTCTTCACGCTATCTCGGCTTAAACAGGTGAAAGATCAGTCGCTTCTCACTTTATCAAACACCTTCAGTGGTTCTGCTAATGTGAACATGTTTGATGGGATAAAGGTAAAATCCCAGGTGACTGAACGAAAACTTCAAAGGAAAAGTAGAATTCCAGGAGGTGTTTTCTCGGTGCGAAACACCAATGAACACAAAGTGCAGACTGAAACGCCGTCTCCATCTGTATACAGAGTGACGCCTTTCGTCTCTCTGCTCGCTCATCAAGCTCATTTAGATATTGGAAACAGGCCTATGATGCAGACATGCTGTTGTGCCTGCAGTGCAGAAGGCTTACCTTAGGAGCCTTCACAATCCAAATTCATTCTCAATGGTTCATTAAGTAGAGCATATATCCATGGGAGTTATGAACAAATGGCATCTGAAGAAAAGAGAAAATGAGAAAACTGAAAGAAAAAAAAGAACAAACAGAAATTAACGGGGCTAAAGGCTGCAGAGGGTGTAATTGGATTTGAATAAATTCATCAGGAGGAGGGACATAAGCGAGCGCGGAGCAGCCCTGTATGCTGCTGCTGATGCTTATTGTTTAAACTTCTTTCTCTTAAAAAAGTAAATGACTGAATTTGCGCCTCAGATGCACGACAGCGACAAAGACAAGTCCTCTGCTGGGTGATAGAAAAATCATCCCTGACACTCACAGACTTCGAGACACAAATTGTTTTGTCAATTGTTTAAAGTAGCAGAGTTCTCTCGTGGCTGCGACGATGAGTCGCAGCCATCTGGAGCAAAGTCGTTACAGAGCCATCAAATCTGCAGAGGAACACAATATCTGGCGTCGTCCCACAGGAGAGGTGATTCTTCTTCCTTTTGCCACACACAGGCGTGGATTTCTTTTAATCACAGAAAACTACCTAAGTTTTCTTTAAAAATGTAAAAAAATATAATATGTAGCAATTATTCGTTGAATGTTAGGCAACTAAAGTGCAAGAGGTGTTTATCCAGGATATTATAAACATTAGCAGTACAGTGTCTGTTGGAATATCTGGAAAATAAGTTTCCATGTCTTCCATTCTTTCATTCATCCATTCATTCATTCATTCCTCTTCAACATGAAGAAGAACCACACAGAAAGGCCCTGCTGGCCCTTTGTGCTAACCACTGCGTCACTGTGCTACCCTCCACGTCTTCCATAAAATGGACAAAATTAAGAAAATACTTCCATCACCTACTGCCATGTTAATATTATCAAAAGTTAAAATAAATAGCACTGCTAATTCTGCAGGCAGGACCAGTAACCACTGCAGAGGAAGCAACGAGCCCTGGCTAAAACATCAGTGAAATACACTGTAAAACATCAAGGTGATGTTTCTGTTTGGGTTGTGTATTCCTCTAGGGAACCTTACAGTCTCTGCATGTCTGTAGTTTTTTTTTTATTGCATGCTTGATTTTTCATCTTAATCTGTTTCCATTTAACTTTTTCTATACATTTCATCAGTATCAATAAACCAACTTTGCCACCTCTGTCTAGCATAAAGCTGCACCTTAAAATAGAACCCAGCAACATTCAAACTCGCCTACCTAACATTTGTTCATGTCTGTTCCTCTTATTATTCCCCTGGCTTACAGATGCTCTTCAAATGTTGTCATGTTAGACATTTCCACGGAAACAACCTTGACTGGGATTAAAAAATCTCCCAGAGGCTTCACAGACTGTGTCCGACTTCATGTTGGATTCATAATTTATCTCCTGCTGCACAATAACAGACTCATTAACTGTCAATGGATGATCAGCGGACAGCTGCTGAGTCCTGTCAAAACCCATTTCAGCCTCATCATTATCCTCCCCGTCTTCACTCCGAGGACAAACATGGGCACTCCAGTTTTTCATTGAGCAGGGGATTGAAGAAAAAGATTGTTGATAACAAATGCTCTCATCACCCCTGGCGTCAGTTTGTCTTTTCACTGTCCTCTCCCTCATGAATCGATGACACGGCAGCTGTAACTGCACAGAAAAAGGCAACACGAGCAGCGACGGCGGAATGTGCTGTAATTCCATTGTTCCGCTCAGAGCGGAGGGGGGTGTTAGGAGCATTAATGCTAATGCCACCGCATTCAGGACAAAAAAGTTTCTAAGTGATTCATTTGGATGATTCATGAAGTAAATTCGCACAAGAGTTCTGCTGTAGAAATGAGTGGGAGGAAATCAATCCCTGCAGGCAGGATGTCATTACCCTCAGATTACTGTTGTAGAAGAAAGGAATCGTTGAAAGTTCAACTAATATAATAGAAATAAAGGACTCTCCTTTGAGGCTTTTCTTTACCAAGATAATAGATACTTCCCTGCAGGTGAAAACCCCCCCGCTGCATTAGAGTTCTCTGAAAACTCCTCAGTAGAAAGTTCTCAGATGAATGTTGCTGAAGTGAGTACATCGCTTCAAACTAAATCTGACTGTTGGCAACAAAGTGAAACACTAAAGCTTCTTTCAGACATGCACTAAAGTCTGGATAATCTCCTGAAGTGATCCAGAGGGGCTGCATGAGTCAGATGCTGTGGACAGTCTCTGGCGTGCCTGCAACACTTCTTTTAATATTACAATACTCCGTTCGCGTTCGCATTCTAGAAATATCAGAATGCATTTTTCTTAAATATGGCCTTAATACTCCCTCACTTGTTTGTTAATGAATCATTATCTAAAAGAGAAAACAGTTGAAATACTGCGGTTAGATGTGTGATTTGTGCCTCTACCTCGAGCAGGAGCTGAGAGGATCAAACTTGACTTTGTTCCCACCCAGTAACGTGGCTCATAAAAGACGGAGAGAAGACAGCCCTGACGACACAGTGAACACGGAGCTCCACGCTCTTACTGGGCTCTGAATGGAAAACATTTTTGTCTCGTCTACGTGATAAATGAACACAGTCAGATTGTAGCACATTACTGTATATTTCAGCACCTCGGACTTTAACAAGTACTCAGTATTGTGGCATGCACTTGATCTGAAGTTGTTGAAGTTTTTGGATGTGATTGTAAAAATGTAGCATGTAGAAAATGTGCTGAACTGGTGCAGTGTGGTGCATGCACTACCATCAATAACAGCCCGATCCTAAGCAGGTATGACTGACTCTATCACGTTCTAATAATTCTCAGCAATTTTTAATAATAATGTTGTCAACTTGGCACCTGAACATATATGTTCTATGGGATGAATATGCAGTGCAGTAAAGTGTTGTTCCATCTTTAACTCTGTCAATGAAAGATATTCATATTCCACTTCTCTTGAAGTTCATTACATGCAGCGACAGAACAGACTTGATGCACGGTTGATTCTTTACTTCAGTCATGTTTACAGCTCGCATCCCGCTCGGCCGCCATCTCCCAGCATGCTCTTCTCAGATGGAGAATTACACAGGGCCTGTGACGGGCGGCAGCTAACAAGCAAGCAGAAACCCGCCGCTCTCTGCGGTTACCATGGGATACCTGGTCGTAAACGTAGCCTAATGAAACGGTTTCAGCGCGGGTAGCGAGTGGCGTCTCTTGTCTCATCTACATGCAGGCTCGAGCCTGATTACTGAAGAGAGCTCCGGGGCGAATCCTGCAGCAACGGCTCTGATCTCAGCGGCTCAGAGACCTTCGGATCACTGAGGGTGAAAAATGGGCCTGTGATGTCTAAAAAGAGAAAAAGATAGCAGCTGTATTACTGCTGCTCTGACGCCTTTCGTTGATTTGGATCTTCCACGTCAGTGTGAAGGCCACCAGACGGGAAATACCATTCAAAGAATACACAGAGTAGTGTAAACAAGGCCTAAAGCTGGTTTAGCAATAGCATAGCCTATGGAAAGAGTTGAGGAACAGTTGGGGGAAATGTCAGCTCAAACAGAATTTTAAATTTTAAACATGAAACATGACGCACTTAGCGTGTGAATTCCCAGCCTTTGAAAGATCACTCTCTGTACATTGAGTCGATGTCTTTACTCTCTCATGCAAATCTAATCTACCCCTGTGGAGTCAGTCTCACTCCTCTGTGTGTGTGTGTGTGTGTGTGTGTGTGTGCACAGATTCTCTCCTCTGACCTTTGTGTCAGATAGTACAACACTCCAAGGGAAGAGGGTTCAGATGTACATTGCTGGCTGGCGGCTCAGACACCTTCCGCTGTGACCTTTGACCTTTAAGATGCATAAGTGACGTGCAGCTTCGGCTGAGCCCACAGACACAAAGAGGCAGTGGCACGGATGAGAACGCTTGTGATTCTTTTGTGGATGCAAAGCTAATAAGGTGGGTTACCAGGGATCTGACAGGACGCAGCAGCCATGTTCTGTTGTGATCTCTTTCATTCAGACCCAAAGCACAGAACACACACACACACACACACACACACACACACACAGTAAATTGAGGGTGTAAAACAGAAAGGTTTATTTTTCGATAGTTCAGTGCTGCTGGTGATGCTCCACAGCCGATTGTGTGCTGACAACAGGAGTACGGGCTAAAAACAATGTGATGCATTTACCACACTGGTGAATGGGACGTGAAGAGAGCTGAAGCTGTTGATGAGATGAAGCTCAGTTTCAGTTAGGAACTTCTTCAAAACTACCACACACAGATCTGAGCAGTGCTTTTAGAAAATAACTTAAATGTGGTATATTTAGATCTAAAAAAAACAAAAAAAAACAACTATTTCTTTTTTCTCTTTGATTACATGACTCTGCTCAACACTTTTGTGTCTTTACATTATTTTTTCTTTAATCACAGCACCACTATTAACCCTGAACGACACATTCCTCTTTAATTAAATGATTTAAAACTGTTATGTCATAGCCACGCACATTCACCCATTGATTGACTCCTGACTCTGCTTTCTCTATCTCCCCCTCGCTCACTCACGCAGACTGATACAAAGTCAGAGTAAAAACAACAGAATTGGCTCTTCACAAAGACCAACAGTCAGATTATTTAGATAGATCAACATTAAGACTGAAACTTTTTATTATAATGATTTGGCCTGAGTTTCACCTCTCATGCAAAAGGCTTTTTCAGTTCTGACTGACAGGGATTTAACCTCCTGTGGATTTGTTGGCAACTTTGAGTATCACTTGGAATTAGTAAGCAGCTAAAGGTGTGTTTATGCAGAGAGCAAATGGCACCTGAAATGAAAGAAACAGGGAATAAACAGATGCCGCTCATACGCCTGCACTTCACTCCACCTGTCTGCACATGCTACTCTACTTCTGAAGCTGCAGACTTTTGATGGAGCTCTGTGAAGGCCGTGAAATGTGAACTAAAGCTCTGAGTGTGCACAGCTTGACGCATGGGTTCGTGGTTTTTTGACTTGTTTCCCCGTTGAGGCTGAGGAGAAAGGAAAAATACCCCTCATCCCACAGACATGAATGCTGAGCGATGACTCGGAGCCGGTGGAAACAACAACACTGCGTCTTCATTCGATGTTTCACAAAGAGCCCGCTAACAGCAAACGCTGCTCGCCACATCAAAACCCCCTGAGCTGCCGAGTGCTGCCGCCGCCGCGTCACGTTTCTGTCTGATAGCAGAGACTTTTCACCCCGACAGTCGGGACTTCAAATAGCTACAGCTGCAGAAATGACAGAATGGATTTTGAGAGAAAACAGCTGAAGGACACAGCGGCCTTTCAGACAAGCCTAGAAACTGTAAAGTGACAAATTACTCCTAACAGGAAAAAAAAAAAAAGTTCCTCTTGAAGAGCCAGGTTTAGACAGTCACTGGACATACTTGGAGCATCCTATACAATTGTCCATATAACCTGCTGTAGATTTATAATCAATGATGTTCTATAGCAACAAGACGTCATTCTTGAAGATGGCTAAAGTAATTTCCGACACGTGTTGAGGTGGTTGACCATCACAAGTGAATGGGCCAACTTGCTAAGTGGGCTTCAGCAGAGCATGGCTCTTAAAGACATCAAACAAGCCCTTTTCAGACAGAGGTGGGAAAAAGAAACTTCAGCAAGGGAATGTACCAGGAAGCGATATTTTCTGAACATTAGATCTTATTAAGATTATCAAGTAATAACCCAAAACGAAAATGATCCACCTGAAAATTAGGAACACGAACAGAAGTGAAACATTCTCCAGAGGTTTTCCTTTATTTAGACTCCATGGAATGTTTGAGCGAGCAAAGAATGTTTCTAAGAGTGGAGAGTTTTGGTGATAAGGTCTTAAGGTCTGATGTGCTGTGTAGAAAAACATGCAGTATCTGCAGAAAGTACCCATTAGGTCCTGTCTCCTGCTGCTCCACACAGACATCCACCTCCACCTCTCTCCTGAAAGGCCCAGAGACTTCTACGTTGTTGTGAACGGGTCTGAGGTCGCTGCGGCGTTCAGACATATTTGTCTAGCTCTAGTTTGTCTAACATTGGCTTATGTCCCCTTGAAAGACAAGTTATGTGGTGGAGGAGTCTGTGTGGATGCCTGTGTTGTAGCTGAGGAGCTCTGGAGCTGGAGAGGAGAGTCAGCGTGTCCTGTGCGGACTTCATATGTCATTGATTGTGTGTGAACTATGTGAATTGTAAAGTGAACGTAGCCCCACCTCAGTTTGTTGTGTTGTTGGTCAACCAACTACCCAGTCACAGGCCATGTCAAACTTGTCTTCAGTCACCTGCTGTTGTTGTTGTTGTTGTTGTTGTTCTGGATGAGGACATCGCTGACCCTGCTGACCCCTGTCTCACAGAACTGATCCCTGTCTTTCTCTGCTCTGAGGTCCTGGTTGTTGTGGGTCCAGTCATCTGTGGAGAGGGAACAGTCCATGGCTCTATTGATGAGGGGTCATTAGCATGCAGGGGGGCCTTTTGCTGTCACTACAGCAACTAAATAGCCCCCCACCCCACCCCCCAAACACACTCATACTAACTCCAGAGGATTTATGTCGTCCCCTCTGATTCAATGTCTCTGTTTGAGAATACGCACCGGATAGCTGCAATGCATTACCTTTAAATGGTTTACCATCTTGCACCCCTCAGGTCAGCTGGCGGCGGGGACCTGTGAGATCGTGACTCTGGACAGGGACAGCAGCCAGCCGAGGAGGACCATCGCACGACAGACAGCCCGCTGTGCCTGCAGGAAGGGACAGATCGCCGGGACGACACAAGCAAGACCGGCCTGTGTAGAGGGTAAGAGGCGCGGCGCCAAGTGTCACATTTTAACATCTAAAGATCGACTTGGGGGAACGTCATGAACTCTGTTGGAATATTCACGTCATCCCAGGGACGACCTGGTTTGGTGGCCGTGAAACGAAGCACATTTAAAGATCACAGTTGCCTCACAAAGTATGTTTATGCTTTTCTTAAACATTATATCTTTAGATCAGGCATTTCTTCAAACTTTTGTTTTCTAGAGGTCAAGTGTGGAAGGTCACACTGACCTCGTACTGTGAATATGATATATTAGGACTGGTCAAAGGGAATTTCACTACATCTGGTACAACTCACTTGGACTCAATGTTAATGCTCTGATTCACTGACAGTGTCTTTGTGAGTTTGAACTCGACTGCTGGGAGAGAATTAGTTCAACTTTTGATCAGTTGGACTCAAAAATAACGGTGATTATTATATTACTCAGTTGTCAAAGGTTACAGTGACCTTTATGTGCTATATATTCAGCAAGCACCTGCTTCTTCTCAGACCATGAGGTGCAAAAGGAGACGTGTGGGAGTTCATTTGGCCCTGTATTAATACAGGTTGCACTCCTCCACATTTTAGTCGAGTGTCGGAGTAATCAAGTGATATATGTGCGTAAAATTAGAATGAGTTAATTCGGCATGGGTTGTTGTCCGTTTCAAACGACTAAATGAAAACAGAGCAAAAAAAGGAAAAGCTGTAGAACTGCATTGTTAGGGACAGTAAACAGTTTTTGAAGGTGCTAAGAGTTTTATTTTTTTTGTATGGCTTTTTTCAAATAAGGTAGAAGAAGTTTGCCAGAACTTTGCTTCGAGTGTTTCAATACAACGCTAAGGAAACATCTCCTCCCTGTCTCTTCATCTGGACTGCGCGGTTCAGAAAGTCACTGCCCAGATGGGAAAAGCCCAATGTTTCATTGTATTTCATCACCAGCTGTCTCCCACGTTCCCCCTCTTATTCTGTCTGTGTTTCTGCCATCTGGAGACGATGACAACAGCTGGAGGGACTGGGTCTGCTCTGCGGGGATTTACACACACTCCTGGTGATTCAGAGACTGGGAACAGTTGTTTTGCTGAGTTCAAGATCCTCTGGAGTCCACCCCGCTGCTTTCTCTTCAATCAAGCTTCACTTGGGAGATTTGGGCTGAGTAAGACTCGACAAAAATATTTTCAACAAAACAAACACTGGTGGACTGATGTATGGATTGTCTGATAACAACATGTGCTTGGCACATCAATAGAAATTTGGTGCATTGATTTATTTTTTTGAGAGCTTTCGTCTTGGTATTGCTAAACTGGGAATTTGGAACAAATCGAAAAAAAGTTCTTCAATAGAAAACTAGGAGTAGGTCTGCTGATAAGTTTTGCTTTCAGTTACACAAAACTGTTGGTGCAAAAAATGAACAAGCTCTTTACAATTTTACTGCACACCCACTGACACATCAGAATCAGAACCAGGAAGAAGTTTGCGTGGTTGGATCTTGGCAGGGTAAAGTTTGTGTTTTCAGCATTTGAACTCTTTCCATTTACTTTCAAATGCTTTTTTCCCTTAGCTGCAAAACATGGCTAATTACTATCACCTGCTTTCTGACCTCAAAGACTCAACAGCAGCTTTTTTTTCCTCTTAACCTTCTGAATCTCTCAGTGACCTAGAATTATGGTTTCAGAAAGTTGTCCGGTTTGTCTTCTTGGTTGAAAGAAATTCCATTTACCTTTGAACTGTCTACCGCAACGTGAGTTGATGACAGCCAAAAACACATGAACACGGGAACATTGCAGCCATGCAAGAGAAGTGGCTCTTTGTTTTGAAATGTTGAGTGCATCACAGAGCCTGCATGTGGGCTTCAGGTAACAAATCATCGTGATTGGAAAATGTTGTGTGGATGAAACTTTGGCTTTCATCTGTGTCTCAGTGTGACCTTTAAAGAGCATTGGTATGAGTCTGATGTTACACAAGCTCTAAGGTCTCTGTGTCAGGGTGAAACACAACAGTGGAAAGAAAAAGTGCCACCAGGACAAAGTAAATAAAATGACCTCTACACCGATGTGGAAAAATTGTATTTTAAGTGTGCGGCCAGTGCCAAGCTGCAGCCACTGTGTAGAAATGTTAAAATAAAACTCATATTCCAGCTGCAGATACAGTGACTCTGGATCTTCGTGACCTTTACTGAGTTTCTCAGAGCTGCACGTTGGTATTTATGTCAGATTGTATCTGCAGCGCTCGCTGGCTTCGTTAAATGTGGCTCTCCTTCCTGAAACCCGCCAGCCCGAGCTCCGGCTGCCAAACTCAGTCGAGCTCCACATTCAGGCCGGATTACCTCACGTCAGTTTGTTTTTGAACGTTTGCTCCTGTGCACGGTTTCCCTCTGGATAGGATAATCCCAGCATGCATGGCAGGGAGGCTGCATCATCCAGAGGATAGCAATAAGAAGTAGCATGTTAGCAGATGTTCCTTATGCGCATCTCCCGCTCCAAACACTGCTGCAGAGAGGCAAAACAAAGCCGTGACCTGCTGCTGTTTTATTCTGGACATTAATATAATCAGACTAAGAGCGTTGAATCAAAAAGGCCACAAGGCTGTGAGGCAGTGTGGGGAAACAAACAGATGAGACCTTTTTATTTCTCATTAGGTGGAGATGAACTGAAAAGGGCAGCAAGGCGGTGCTTTCAGCGACTGCTGTCAAATACTGAGAATGATTCCTGACGTCAGAACAGCGGAAAAGAGAAAACAATCACATGATGAAGTTGAAGAGTGAACTTTTGAGAAGTTTTGTTCACTAAAACGACTGCTTTATGGAATTAAACTTCTGAATGATTCTTTAGAGGTAGCCTTTGAATCCCTGTATGAAAATGTAGTAAAAAAGTCAAATGAAGGTGAATGGCATAAAACTAATGACAAAATACGAAGGAAAAAATGAATGGAAATATGGAGGAAATAGTTTAAAGTTGATAAAATGAGATGATTTTCTTTTCCCCTCTGAGGCTCATGGAACATGTTGAGTATTAATGGTTTCTCTGACCACTTCTTGTTTAGGCTGGAGCGCTATTTTTATTTTTCCCATTTTTTTTTTTTCCATCTGTTCTTTCTTTGCCTCATTTCTTTTCACTCCTCTCTGTTCACCCTCCTCTGGGGACAAAACAGCGTCCCTCCTTCTGGACACTGCCTTTGATGAATGAAGCGATTACAAAATGGCCTCCTCAGTTTTTGGATAAATGAACTGTGCTGAGCGGTGGCGGACGGATCCACGTTCCGGCCGTTCATTAATCAGCGCTCGCAGGTGTTCAGGTGTTCACTGTGTTACCTGAGATTAATCCACTGCATCTCCATTACACCCTGTTTGTTAGTGTGGATAGGTGCAGTTAGCTATGCTACATTTATTCAATACAATTACAAAAATAAATGCTAGACTTCTAAACGACCTCAAATAGACCAACAGATTTGCGTGTGTGTGATTGGGCCCATTTATCAGATTAGATCATACTGCAGAACCGGTGAAAGCATCTTGACTTTCAAACTGATGCGATTGGGACTTTGAGGTTCAGGCTGCTCAGTTTCCTCGGAGTGGTTTGTTCTGAAACTTCTATCAGATCCGCTCTGTGTTTGTTTTTTTCTCTCTGAATTACTGTGTTCAGTCTGACTGCTTCCAGATGATTTAGGGAAACAGCTGCATTTACAGCCTCGCTGTGAGGCCTCTGATCAGCACTGAGATACTGCTGAGGTAATGGACTTGTTATGGAGGGAAGCTCCAGGCCTTGGCCACTCACTCAATGGTGCGGAGGCTGCTGCTGCTGCTGCAGGCTTCCGTCCTCACGGCAGGTGATTGCACGTCGTCCCCTCACGCAGGGCTGTGCTGTTTCTCATCACCCAGTTCTCTGAAAACCCCATCAGGTCTCAGGGGGAACTTGAGGAGGCTCAGCGCTGCGCTGCTGAGTCACAGGAAGAAAGGCGGGGAAATGTTTGCTTAGAAACCAAACCTGCGCGATAACAAGGAATCGGATTCTGTCCTCACCTACTTTGCGATATTTTTATTTCGCTGGGTTCAGGTTCCACATTTACCTCAGCTGCTCCATCTTCTACCTGCAATACATCAGCAAGTTTGGATCGTGGTTGTTGATATATTTTTTTATATTTTTTCTTTTTGATGGATCCTAGTCTTTGTGGAGTGCTTGTCCAAAGCAAGCATAAACACTTCCTGGACATATGTATTTACTTCACACACAGACATGATGCTGATATGCACACTTTATGCCATTTGTAATAAAAATTGTTCTGGAGCTTTTCTTTGGCTCCATTCGGGTAAAAGCGTGAAGCAGTGGGAGAATTTAATTAAGTGTCATGGCTGAGAGGCACTGTTGTTGTTCAATAGGAAATTGGTATGATAATTGGGGGCTAAAAGGCTATCACAATCCTACTGGTAGTCGTCTGCTCCAAAGGGAGAGCTGATTACCTGGTTATGTATCAGAGGCCCGAGCAGACTTTAATTTTCTCTCCATCCTTCCCCAGGCTGAGCGCGTAGAGCGTAATTCAGTACAGGGAATGAGGGCAATGCTGGAACGACTGGGTCAGGAAAGTGTCGCACTAACAGCAGGGAATCCTCTGACTGACTCTGTGTGTGTGTGAGAGAGAGAGATAGAGAGGCTTTGATTGGGGATACCTGCTGTAAGTTTGTGTAAAAGCATCAATCATCATCCTTTGAATATTGCAATACATAATGCTTCTAGAATACTATGGTATAAGCAATGTCATGTCACTACATACCTCACATACATGATGCTGGGGGGGCTAATGTTACTCCACCTGAAGGAAAAAATAAGATAATGTGTTGCATTCAATGACCTTTACCATCTGTTCCATTACTCTCTATCACTCTATCTTGCATTATGTCACATTACCGTGTATTACATTTCCTCCACTGCTGACTACTTCGAACTGCCCAGTCCAGCAAACCTAAAGGATAAGCTGCTATAGATAATGGGTGGGTTGATTATGTCATTTTCCCCTGTGTTCCACTGCAGACTTGGCATAATGTTGCCTGTCCGACTGTATTCACTGAACATTATATTGTATTATTATCTCTGTATATAATAGCAGTATCTTGTGTTACGTTCCATTGCATGGTTTAATGGCATGTTATGCAATGGTGTCTAATCATGCTACCCCACACTGGGTGGGTCACACTGCATTTACACCACCGAAACACTAGAGGTGGTAGTTTCTAACGGTGTCTCACGGTTTCTGCTCCACTGATTAAACTAAACTAAACTTCAGCGTCTCTGTTAAATCACCCGCAGCAGTTGCGGGTGTTACCAAGAGGATCATGCTGGATTTGGATTTTTGGAGCTGGTAGATGGAAATGGGCTTTTCATTACGTGGCCATATAGTTTTCCATGCATTATTATTATATTTAGTTCATGAGTTTTTACTTGCGAATAGCGTAAATGGAAGAATCCTAACAGCCAGCACACTGATGACACACATTCTGTTTATATTGTACTGAGGAAAGGGTTTTTTGTTTTTTTTTTGCTTAGCTTCATGCTTCCTCCTCTTATCTCTCCTCTAACGAATCCGATTCATCTCCCTCACGTCCTCCCCTCTGGGTACAGAGGCCGTATCTGATTAGATGCACACACTTAACTGCTGATCGATGTTTCTGTGATATTCTTGGTGTTGACAGTACTTTCACGTTATTAATGATCCAGAGTGCCTTTGTCATGTACTGTGACCTTTGACCCTCCTTCAGGACTGTCTTTATTTAAGTTATTTATCTGATTTTATATAATTTAAGAATTATTGAAAAGGAAGAGCCACGAATGATTCACATTTACATATAAGGGCACGGTGCGAAATGTAGAGCATGGGTTTCACACTGGAGGTGAGAATGAAAAGAGGTGTTTTACAGCAAAGGAGGGTCTGCACCATCAGGGGTCTACGTCATGGAGCTGCATTGTGGGATATGTTGTCACTGTATTGGGAGTTTGACAATACCAGCGATGAAAAATTGGGATATCCGTGAACATCCTCAGATTCTTTTCATCATGTTGAACACACTCATCCTCCTCTTCATCATCCCCCTCCGCTGCCTCTGAGGGCCAATTGGGGAGCCACAAAATGCAAATGTAGTTGTGAGAATGTCCTATTTATTTATAAATAGCTGAGCTTTGATGAGGAGGAGGTGTGTACAGTAAACAGGATCATTCCTATGATGTTGGTATGAGTTTGGTTTAAGGAATATTTATTTTTAAGATCATTTGAAGAAGTTTAAAAATATAACTGAAATTAATTTTAAAAAAAATAGTGCTGTAACATAAAGGGGAAACAATTTTTCTCCAGGTTTATGTGAAGAAAAAATACTTATATCCACAAGAACTTTTTTATAAATATCCTCCTCTTCATCATCCCCCTCCGCTGCCTCTGAGGGCCAATTGGGGAGCCACAAAATGCAAATGTAGTTGTGAGAATGTCCTATTTATTTATAAATAGCTGAGCTTTGATGAGGAGGAGGTGTGTACAGTAAACAGGATCATTCCTATGATGTTGGTATGAGTTTGGTTTAAGGAATATTTTTAAGATCATTTGAAGAAGTTTAAAAATATAACTGAAATTAATTAAAAAAAAAAATAGTGCTGTAACAAAGGGGAAAGAATTTTTCTCCAGGTTTAATTTGAAGGAAAAATACTTATATCCACAAGAACTTTTTTATAAATAATAGTTCAAATAATATATTATATTGGTAAGTTTAAAACAAATATATGTGCAGACAGAGGTTAAGAAAAACAACAATCAGCGTCAATTTATTTTCTTTCCTTCTTTTGAATATTGGTTCATGTGACAGTGTGTTTGCAGGTGTATACACAATTGTCAATAACAATGTGTACCCAGGAATACAGCTGTAAAATATGAGGTATTCAAGACTCTGGAGGCACTCTGGAGGCATAAGAGTTTAAAAACCATCAGATATTTGTCTAAAGTCAGAGTCAGGAGGAGCTGAGCCGCATCGACAGGTTCATACAGTTGACATGAAACCTCACCTGTCTTCTCTCCGACTCCTCTGCAGTTCGCATCGTCAGGAGTCGACAGTGGTGTGAGATGAGTCCCTGTTTGGACGACGAAGGCTGCGATCTCCTGGTCAATCAGTCGGGCTGGACCTGCACGCAACCAGGAGGCCGAGTCAAGACCACCACGGTGAGCAGTGAACTGAGCCCTCGTGTTTGTTGTGTCACGAATATTCCAGGTGTTCATACCTTCAGAGACCTCTCCCGTCCTCTTCTGAACTTCAGCATTTGAATCATTGGCTGAGACGGCCGCCCGGGCCGGTGGTCTGTGCGGTGCTGCACCGCCACCTTCTTCAGACACGGTTTAGCCTCGGCTGTCCTTGCACCAGCTTCTTGTGCCAGTGGTTCACACAGATCAGGACAGCCAGCAGGAAACTTAAGAGACTAGAAGCTTCCACTTCATGAGACATTTTGGAGGCCCAAAAGTCAATGAAGCCGTTTTAGAAGAAGTGACCATAACATTGTTCAACAAATAAACTAATACACAAACGTTATAATAGTGGCAGTAAAATAATCGTTATAACAATTTTTAGAAGATAAGACCACACACACTTTCATCAAATCCTGTAATGGGACGATTCCGTTATCCCATGGAGCGTATTAATACGAGATCCTTGGGGTCTTAAGTCACAGTTATCAAGATTTAAAATTGGTCTTTCAAGGCATTTTATTCTACTTGAATGTGCAAGAACTCTGACGGGCAGCGTCTTGCATCACAGCACCTAACCTCGTTCTGTTCATCCCTGCGTTCTGGTTGGCGGGTTCGAGACGAGTCAGTCCGCTCCCTGGAAAACATCTGTCTTGTCTGAGAGTGTTTTCCTCTGTTGGGAACGTGCTGTGAAGCTGGACAGCAGAATGAGCAGCTGCTCTCTGACCGCCGGAGCGTCGCTTCACGGCCTCCCGACGACACAGAGGGAACAAAGAAACACAACGGTAACTGCTGCACATCTCACAGAGGGACACGTTGGAGGACTAAGCGTTTCCTTCATGTGTGACTTTCCACCTGCCCCCTACCTGAACACAAAAAAATCATTTGTTCTCACGTTATCTTGGACCGTTTTTTATGTTTAATGTTCAGAAGGCATGAAAGGGACAGATCACAGAAATATGATAGCATGGACTTTGTAATGTGTATTTACATATTTTGATAATTACGTTATTTAAACAAAGTGACAAAAAAAACCTTAATTGACACGTTACTCTGCATGTGTCTTTGAATGCATCCCCTAAAGCTTTTTAAAATAAATAATAAGTGTTCATTTTAATGAGGACATTAAGAACATTTTAGGTATAAATAACCCTCAACCAAGCCTGACAGCATGATACTGTGAGTGCTTTGGGATTTTGATCTCGTTCCTGAACCTGCACCACGATTCCGACTCCTGCTCCAGAATGATGAACACATCCCCGGGCTCCGGCACACAGCACCGCTCTCCTCTCTCGTCTTCTTCGGGTTGAAAACAGCAGCGCGCTGCTGCGCCCGCCGCCTCCGGCTCACAGACAAAACAATCTCCCTTATTTTAAAGGAGCTTCACACAAACAAGCTCCGCTGCTAATGAAGGACAGCAGATCTGATTGCCTGGCTGTAAGGCAAATTAAATTACAAAGACGCAGCGATGAGTGGGCGGGCCGACGCGATGCTCTACTGTGTTTACATGAGGAGAGGAGTCAGCGTTCATTAAAACTCAGAAAGCGAGATCAGAGGAACAAATGACGTTCAATTAGCCCAGAGGAGCTAGAAGACAGCGAGTAGAGGATGTATCTGGCGATAATAAGTGTGGATGAGGGTTAGTGCCTTCACTGCAACAACAGCTGTATTGATCTTCAACAGCTCTTCAAGGCTGCCTTTTCTGTGTGATGCTGGTCAGACAATGGATACTGACCCACTGCCACTGTCCCATTCGTGCGTTCACTGAGGACCTTTGAGGTAGCCCTCATTGTTTACCCAGTCAGCGGGTGATTACAGAAGAAGGTGACAGATCTACATCTCTTGTCAGTTTAGTTCTGGATGTGACTGAGAGGCTGAAGTCCTCTCCTGCTCTGCACACTGAACATTCCTCCGGAGCATTTTAAAGCATCTTGACTAAATCAAAAATAGGTTCATGGCTCCCTTTAATGTTTTTAAGGAGCCGCAGCTTTGCAATATTCATGAGGCGACTTCTGGCTTGTTTTTGCTTTGGATGTGAAATAAATAGAAACAGAGCGCATTGTTTCTCATCACGAAACCACTATTCATCATAAAGCAATTATTCTGGAAACAAGGACGCCTGCTTCCCACTTTACTCCCAGCTGCAGTGTTTATCATAGGAACAGCAAATAACACCCGCCTCTGATAACTGGGTCTGCGTTCGCTGTTGCACAGCAGTAACGTGATTTAAACTGATGTGTAGCTAACAACACGGTGAAGCTCATGTCTGTCGTCCGTCACAGATTCCATTTCTTTTTAATATTTTCGCTCCTCCAAAGAGATCCACCAAGATTCTGCTATTACCTGACTCTGGTTTCATCTCCTTTCAGTTAATCCGCTGATGTGGAAATCAGTAGGGCTGAATGCTGTATGTGTGTTTTCTATCCTGAGATTTACTGTACCTGCAGATTGTAAGTACTTCCAAGGTTTCTTAGAATAACATGACAGTTACACCTGGGCCAACCTGGATGTGTGTGTGTGTGTGTGTGTGTGTGTGTTATCAGGGTAGAGTGACTGCACTGCCGCTGTGAGACATGTTCACAGCTACATCATCTTTTGCCAGAGTAGAAATAAACATGCTGCAAATGTATGTATATTTTGAACCCTTCCTGTTAGTTGCAACGTAAAATGATTTCAGTGTTCATGTGTGACTGCATCAATTCATTTTTCGGACGTTGTGATTGATCTTGGCAGGACGTCAGCACAAAGCTTCATTAGATTCAAGGAAGCACTTGCCAGAAATGTCAAGTAGCAGCTCTGCAGCAGATGTTCTCCCTGTGTATATAAAAAACACCCAGTGTGGCCAAAGTCTAAGTCACACTCAGTCATATTATTATTCTATTATTCTGTTCTCTTCTATTATTATCCCTGATAAAATATCATGCGTTTGTCTTAACTGGCCTGTGGTGCACAATGCCTGGCTACACACAGAGTGAGCACCCCTCTTCACTCACACACCGAGTATTTGATGATATTCAATTATTTCTCCAGTGTTCCAGAGATCCCTGTGCCTGTGTGCTGCCGCGTGTGCCTTGTCAAGTTCCCCCACATGCTTTTCTCTGTGATGAGGATGAACAAAAACCCACACTGCAGTTGTCTCAGAGATGCACACCTCAATTTCATCTTGAGACCTTCCCCAGCAAAGAACCTAACAACAAACATTAACGAACTGGAAGTCAAGAAGGATGATCTGGCTCTGAGGCCGACCTTAAGGTGTTTTCTATTTGCATTTAAATAATATCTTGACATTGTATGTTGACCCTGTTTGGCCTCCAACATACTCCCCTTTGTTAATTGTGGCCCTCTCCGTGACTGAGTTTGACACCATAGTCCTAAAGGTTTGCTTGTGTGTGAACATGTGCAAAACTTTCACCTTTGAAAAAAAAAAAAAGTTTTTGCATTTCTACCCGAGCGTTGGAAAAGATGCCAATACTTTGTAATTTACAAAACCCGACAAAAATGTCAGTGTTTGCGACGGCGTCTTTGTTTAGTACATTTGAAAGGTAGGTGCTAATCAGCACAGCTTTATGCACAGATGGCTGCAGTTGTTGTAGAGAGGAGGAGGAGGAGGAGGAGGCATAAAAGAAGATGGAGAGAACCAAGTTTTTTCAGAAAGCAAACTGCACCTGCTGCTCAGCATTGGTCAGATGAATCTCTTCCACCACCTGTTTTATTTGCCAAGGCTTTACTGTGAGCTATTTTTACTTTTGTCTTCTTTCTGTCTTAATTACATTGGCTGTTCTTTATGTTTTACCCACCGTGTTTAGTTGCTCTTTTTTTGTTTTAATTGCTGTAGCTCAACAACATGTGTGTTTTCCTTTTCTACTTTCTGTAATTCTCCACGGTGGAAACAAGTAAGACATACTGGTTATACTGTTAAGGTTAGGGTTAGCTCTCTGTGTGCTTGTTCAAGCTTCACTATTTAGAAGAAGACTATCCTTTATTTGTCCCACACATCATATATCAATTAAACACACACAACTTCAGGGAAATTTTGTCTCTGCATTTCTACCCCTCTGTAAGCGGAGCACACCACTTTATAGACTCAAACAGCCCATTCTAAATAAACAGGTTTCACAAATGAAACAAACCTGACAGAGCTGACAAAGAGTCTTTCACCTCCAATAAAGTGGTAAAGTGGGGACAATGCAAGAGAAAAGAAGCTTTAAAAGACACTTTTGAAAATGTTTTTTTTATTTGTATAACCCATTCTAACAAAAGACCATAGGGCTAAAACTGGTGGAAACAAGCACTCAACTCAGAGAATTATGAATCCATAAATATGTAACTGATCAACAATATCTACAGTTTTTAAAAACTAAACCTTGAGTAAGACCTTTTTTTAAAAGTTTTGTTAGAAAGAAGCAGAGTGCACCTGCTACTGTAGGTACACGCTGTGTAACGTGCCTTAAAATAACTGAAATACTGATTTCAGACCAGGTTTTTGTTGGTCTTTCCACTGCCTCAACAACATATAATGCACCAAGACACCTGACCACACTTCTACTGCAAACCTTGTGTTAGTTCCAGAATATGCGGTCACTTCTTCTAGTTTTATGTGCTGGCCGTTGTGTTGACAGTCTTAGGCATAGAGGCCAGTTACATAAATTTGTGTTCATCCTCCCTGGTGAATCTGTACAGAAACTGTGAAGGATTTTATGATGAGTCCACTGAACCCGAGAAGGATCCAAAACTGGGGCCAGTGTGTGAAGCTTGTTGAGACTCACCCAAGAAGACCGGCTGCTGACTTACTGCCCTGGGGCTTTTATGTTCTGAATAACACGTCTGGATGTTTTTCTAAATGTGAGATTTCATTTTCTGATTTTAGTCATTTTGAGTCACTGAGCGTAGCTTGACTGGCAATGGTATCCATTTCAAATTCATTTTACAACACAAGAGAGCGTGAAAATAACTCGGAAGGCTTTTTAAACAGTAGACAGTATTTCACATCCTCCGGCCCTTTGGCACTTCTGCACATACGGAGGCAGAAATGGACCAGAACAGTGTGTGGGGAGGGTTATGCAGTCTGTGTATCATGATCATCAGAAGTATTTGTATTTAGTAATGTATCCCCACCCCCCACACACATTGCTACACACAGTACAGAGGAGAAGTGGTTAAAACTGCAGAATGCTGTTCATCTCTTTAAGAAAAGAAAGAATTATTTCAGAGGAGTCCAAAGTTGTTTTCATTTCATTTCCAGCGCTCCTACGTGATCATTATAGTCTGTGCAGCCAGGGTGTAATTTTCCATCGCAAAGGTGTAATCAGGCGTAGTAAGCAGAAAGCAGAACTCATTTGTGGCTCACTGCCTCGGCTCCCTCTGGAGTTTTTTTTTTTCCCTTCTCTTTTTTTTTTCACACGTAACTGCCCTTGGAAAAAAAAAAAAAAAGTATCTGACTTTCTCCGTCTGTATGTTTCTGAACGTGTTGTGCGCTGAGGCCTGCTGTGCGGTCAGAACCTGCAGAGGTCCATTTATTTTCCGGGTCACCCCAGGAGAAAAGGCAGGAGCAAATCACGGGCTGCTCATTCAGGCAGGAATGCACCTGTCCCTGGGGAAGCAGGACAATGGCTTACTTTCACCGTGGACATGGTACGATGCAGATTCTGAGACGGAGCTTTTGTGCCTTTTTTTGTTGCCGTCTTCAGAACAAGGGAGATTCCAGCGACTGCTTGTTTTCTGCTCAGGCAGAAACTCTCTGGGGATTAGTGTGACTGAAACCTGCCTTAAACGCTCTCGAAATAGTTTGAAGAGAAGAAGTGATGGAGCAGTCAAATCCTCAGTCAGCAGAATTATGGCCCTAACGTAGCAGCAGCATAAGAATCCAAATGCATAAATTCGGAAAAGAAAAGAATTTGTTTGAGTTGATGCCACATTTTCGGTTTAAATGACAAACATAAGCGGCTGCAGATGAAGTCAACCGTAGATAATTATTCATGTCGAATCTGCGCTGTCGTCCCCGCTGCCTCTGTCTGTGCTCAACCAAGGATTTGGTACGGAGCAAAAGAAACAGCATCATCTATTTAACTGTGTGACAAGAAAACCCAAGTGGAGCATGCCACGTTAAAGAACAATCAGTCGTTCGTATTCCCCGTGATCCGTCTGTGATGCATCTCACACCGTGAACTAGGACTTGGATCAAGAAAGGCAGTCAGCCGCAGCCATTTACACCAGTCACTTTACGATTTGAACTGGGAACCTTGAAGAGACTGCAACGCTGTGGCGCCCCACAGTGATAATATATATCGATGACTGATCTGGATGGGCTTGTTTTGTTTGTGTTTCCCTCGTGGTGGAAAAGTGGAGGTGGCCCCCAGTTCTTATATGGAGTGGTTGTTGCTTTTTTCACTCTGCAGCAAGACAGACAGCGGCAGCGTCTCGTGTGTGCGCTGACTGCGGGAGTTTACGCGGCACATCTGAAATGTTCCCAACACACCTTCACCTCCGTGTTTAATCGTCTGCGAGCGGAGCGTTTAGGGATGGTCTGAATGTTGATGCTGTTTCAGAGTGATGTATGGTTCTCAGTGTAATCCAAGTCGTCCTTGTCTGACTCCTCCAGCTCTTTTAGGATTCCAGCTGCAGTCAAACAGGATGGACATGAATAATTCAGAGGTGAGCGGCTCAGAGGTGCCGCCACGGCTGCTGTTTCTTCTTCTTCTCCATGTGAGTCTTCACCTGGAAGCAATTACAGAGAGCTCTGCCTCCGCCAAGGGGACAGAAATGAAGTGTCCTTTCTCGTCCCCAGAGTTGGGTGTTTTTTAATCAGCGTCTCAGAGCCCGTAGCGGGACATGTCAACACGCTGTGAGAGGCAGACTCCACATGCTGAGTGCAGCCACCGTCTCGTCAATGTGCGGCATCAAAAACAACGTGTGGCGCATTCCGAAGTCGAAAGTAAGCATCATCTAGATGCTAAAACAAGCTCCATACATTGAAGAATCATTAGTAAAGCATAACGAGGACTTGTCTTCTGTCTCTGTAACATAAATGATAAAAAAAAAAAAAAGTTTGTGAAAGGGGTTGAAAGAGAGAGAGCAGGGGAGGGACATGCAGACATGGCTGCGGGTGGCTCCACCAGGTGAGCCGATGTGAGGAAATGCGTTTGTGACATTTGTCATGAGGAAGTCCATCGGACAGACTTTATTGTGTTTTTTTTCTTCAGGAAAGGTTGTTTGAAATCTCTGTGGCTTTGCTTTGTAATGAGCCGTACTTTCACTCTGTTCCTGTGAATGTTCTGGTTTCTTTGGTGTCGATATATCGGCTCCTCATTTACTCTGCTTGTTCCCCGCTCCCGCTGCGTCTCTAACATGCAGAGACGTGTAGTTGTATAAAGCGCTGGGCTCAGTTTGAGTTCCAGCTCAGCTGCTTTAATTGGACAAAGGACTGCGTGGGTCTTTAATTCTGCCGCGTCCGTGCGGCTCATTTCCTCTAATGAAGCCCGGCCGACACGCTCGAGTCTGGAGACACTGGCAGACCCCACCAGCTGTACGGAAAACATTTTATAATGCGACAGAATGAGCGTCCTCAATGCTTTTTTAATGAATCATTTTATTCATTGACAGTACATGACTAATATTCATCTAATACAGTACATCTACATCCCCTCTTGATACTGGGAGGGGTTTATTTATCTACGCATTTCTGTTATTTCCATTATTCCATTCAAAAAATGTACTACAGCTAAATGTTACAAGATAAAACATTTTAAATACTAATTCCTTAGTCTAATAATTTGATTTTCAGATATCAGTCAACTGAGTCATAGTTCATTGCTGTTGATTTTACCCTTCAGGATTGTTTAATATTCATGATTCCAAACATTCAGAGCATGTCTGGAGACTCTTCACACCTCTAACCATTTATCCTCTAGTCTTTGGTCAGCATTCTTCCGTAAAGCACCGTGAAGACAAGGAGCCACTCTGACTGGCTGTGATTTGTCTAACGCCGCCAATTTCTGTCCTCCAGGTCTCCTGACAGCGGCGGCAATGACAGACGCTCCCCATATAGGATTGGGTCCCATCGTCCATCACCCGTTGTCCCTCAGCGGAGCATCGCCTGCTGCTGACGTCCCGTCATCAGCCACTGGGGCGTTGGTGGGTGAACTCTGGAATCTTCAAGCTGGAGCTTTTTCCGAGGAGCGTGACTCAGTTTGTTTTCAAAGAGATTTGACTAACGGAGCGCGGAGAAGCTGCTGGATCGATTTCCTCTGTTTGAAACCAAACTCTGTTTCGTTTTACAGGCCAAAGATGAACAGAGCGACAACAATAAGACGTTTAATGGGGAAGGAGACTTTCAGAAATCCCCGGCAACAGAATATTCATGTAAAGAAATTATATATAAATGACTGAACTGAGAAAGTAATATTGTACACAAGTTGATAAAATATGTATCTGTGTGAGGAAAGGCTGTTGGTGTTTCTGTCATCAGGCTGGTGGAGAAGGTAAAAAAAATCATATCAGGAATTTTTGTGATAAGAACATATAAATGCGTGCACTTTTAGCAGATGCCTGAGGACATATTTCACAATGTCATTAAATCGGAGTCATTAAATCAGATCTCTGAGGAATAACGTCCTAACTAGGTGAATGTACTGTACAGAGTTTATGTAAACCGAGGAGACAGAAAGTGTTCGGGCCCAGTTTGATTTTGTTATCACATGAAAATTGTCGCATTTTTCATCGAGTCACTGATGCTTTATCTATACAGCTATGCATGTCACAAGTCCGTTGGCAGCCCATACAGTTTCTGAACAGGCCACTGATGAATTTGGCCTGGTCGATTTGATCCCAATATAACAAGTTACGACAGCAGCTCCTGAAATACATCAAAAATTACAGTATCTATTGGCATTTCATGTGGTACAGGTATCCATGGTGACTAAAGAGGCGTAATTATATGCACCTCATGCACTGGCATGAAAAAGACTGATGCCACAAAATGTATTTAAATGCATTCAAATGTACAGTTGAAGCTAAGATTGGTAATCTTGTCGACGATAGAAACATCAGCTGCTGACTGAGTAACAGGCAGGGTGCAATGACCTGTTAGGCTAACATTAACATCATGAAGCAGCACAACATGATTACCAACAAATGAGACTGGCTGACTGGCAATATACACATTCACAAATGGTCCAACTTCTCTGGCCGTCCTCCACCACATCAATAAATAACCCAAAACCATTTTATTTTGAGCAAGAAGAGGCCTGTAAGAAATAACCTAATAGAGCTATGGTCATTGTTTAGCACATTTCTCTATTTTTCTAATAGTCTGTAATCCAAATCATTAATGATCAACCCAATCAAGACAAAACAATTCCTACAAAATCAAGACACAATCAATCCAACAGTGAGTTTCCCCCCTAACGATCAGCAAAGGTTAGCATGCTAATATGCTGTGTAGCAAAACAGTTTACCTGCTTAGCAGTCGCATGCGAGTACGCCTATGCTTAAAACACCAGTGTGGCTGTATTCCAACTCTCAGTCTTGTGGGTAATTCAGTGATGTGATGTCACTTCTGATGAGTTCATACTCTGTAAACAAAAGCATGCTTTCACAGTGTAGCGCCTCCCAGTGGACGGATCACACGCACACTAGTTCTGGCTTTGAAATATTCTTCATGATGTTTGATATCAGTGTGCAAAGTTTCCACTTCTTTTCATGAAAACTTCTTCTCCACCAGGCCATATTATGCTTTACACTGTACTCCTTATTTTCATTTTTCCCACATCTTGGCAGGTTATAATGAAACAACAAGCCAATCATTTCACACTTCACAAGCCAAGACTATTTTATATGTTGTATCTTTGTAGAAAAACCTTATTTAACGTTGATGTTGCTGGTTATACACAGCAGCCTGCAGCAGATGGAGGATTGTTGCTGCTCAAAGTTCACTTTTGGTTTCAGACAGTTTCTCAGCAGTGTTGGTAGAAATGAATATTATTCCCCTTTCTGATTAGTCAGAATTTTACCAAATTAACGCTACCCAAACTAAACAAGTGTCGTGATGGAGGAGGATAAAGTCAGATACTAAGCTTACTAAGCAATCGGTCACATTCAGTGAAGACATTAGTTACAAGTTAAAAATCATTTCACGAGGAGCGGCCCCTGAGTTTTCCTTCAGATGTTATAGGTTGTGTATACTCAATCCCAGGATGCAGTGTCTGTCGGTCATTGCCTTAGTCATGTTAGACTCCATCAGCTTCTCTGTTTTGATGCTCTGCCATTATGCACCATGTTTTTTTTTTGTATTAAAGAGAAAACACAAGCTCAACCATTTTGATCTCAAAGGTTTAGATTTTTTTTTTTTTTTTATGAATTTTAAATGCGATGAAATGCATCACATATATTCACTGATTCTCCTCTCGAGCCATATTACCACCAGGGCTGGTATTATTGCATTATTTAATAGTCTTTGTGGGAAATACATTTTAATATTTTGCAACAAACACAAAGGTAAGTCACTCGGAGATAGTGTTCCAACAACAGTGAAAGAAAGTGAGTACTTTTTCAAAGAAATATGGGTCCCAACTATTTTGCCGATTCATTTTAATTCACATAAAATTAAAAATTAAAAACAAAAAATGTGTCTTTGGGGGGAAAAAAAAATCAGCTTTCTAAACTTCTACTTCATGAAAAATACAGCAGTGTTTTTATTAGTATTGATCTGAATAATTAAGTATCAGCTCAGCTAAGAGTGCTGTGTCAAACGCTAAGGGTCACTTGAATTTTTAAGTTGGAGCTGAACTACTGAAAAGAGTCGAAGTCTTAATTGGAAAACAAGTTGTAAGGGAGTGTGTGTATAAGTGTAGCTGGTGAATAAAGTGGAAGTGACAGATTTGGCCCCACCACTGAGAGGAGATGAAGGCTAAATTGAATCGCTAAGTGCCCAGTACAGTTTAATATCAGTTGAGGAATATCTGATTAAAAGTGGTGGAGTTGTCAGATCCAATGAACGAACTGAATGCTGATAAAAAAAAAAACAAGGTCATGAAAAGATGCTGAAGTGTCCGCTGATGAACACACAATCAAAAAATATTTTTTTAAAATTTAAATGTAACTCGTGTCTGAAATTGAAGTATCATTAAAAGAGCTGACAGCAGCTGATGTTACAGTGACGCTCATGAAAGTAGATGCTGATTAATAAATGATTAATAGGCCAAATAAATAATGCAAAGGTCTGGAATTTTAAGTTCTGAACATGTTAGTATGAGTTTAACCGTAAAAGCTCAAAGATGTTGTCAGAAAGTGTCGGCCTGGCTTTAACAACAAGAGCTCGAGACTTCTTGTTTAAAATGTGAACTTAACTTTTTAACAACCAACTGAAAGTCACTTTAACAAATGGTTCACGTTGATCATATGCTGACTGATTTATTCAGTCCATCCTCTCAACCTCTATTGACCAGCTGAGGGAAGGTCAGTGCACCAGGAAAATGACTTAAAAAGGGTTGCACTCCCCTGATTATACGAAAGAATGCTTCCCTGCACGGGAAGCAGACCTGCTTGAGAAAGTGAAATGTCTGATCAGAAGATCTGTGTGCAGCACGGGCAGGATGTAAAAATGTTGCGCGCCAGCCTCAGCACGGATTCCTATCTTGATAATGCACCAGGTTGTTGGTGGCCAGCCGCAAAATTGATTTTTGCTTTCTCAAGAAAGCAAAGCAGCAACAGTCCAGCAGATTTGAGAGGAGCACACCCATCACCGTGTGAAACAAGTTGCCAAAGGTGCGGAGGCTGCTTCAGTCTGGCAAGATGCTTGGTTGCTTAATTTCTCCATGTGTCAGAGAGGGTTCGAAATGTGACATCATCACCAGTCACATAAATCAAAATCACAGGCTGTAAATTGGGTCAATAAGATGTGTATGTAAAATAATCTGTCACTCAGAGTTTACCATCTGTCCTGGTCATAAATTACTGCTCCAGATACCAAACACATCCAGAGTCAGGAGAGGATGTTCTGTCAACCTGACCCAGTCATTACAGTCACAAACATGTCTTTTTAAATTACTGGTTATTGAGTGTAGCCTGATTACCAAAACATTGCAGATTTAAAATCAAAATAAATCTCCCACATAAAATGGTTGAAAGGCTAATTTCTCAGCTACTGACTGAGTCTGAATTACCTGCTTTAGTGTGAGCTGCTGGAAAGGAGGTCAAGCTGCAGTTGTACAGTCAAAATTTGCAGTCTTTTACATTACTGGCTTAATTTGCAAAATGTGTGAAATTTCCTAACCATGAAGGTTAAAAATGAAAGAAAGAAGAAATGTGTCAACAAAGAGATAATTAGGATTCAATCTCGAGGTGAGGTTTGGAGATAATGAGATAATGAAGTTGCGACCTCTTGATATCTCTGGATAATGAGACGATTAATCACAAGCTGAGGATTGTGTTATACAGGTTAATCAAAGTGATGTCATCCAGAAAACATCAGAAAAGCACAAACGATAATCAGCACATTTTCAGCTGTGCAGTGGTTGTTTATGCGAACACTACATGAATAAAGTGGATTCATATTCAGAGCTGGTTCCTCAGGACCTCAGACTGACGGGTGATGCACATATTCAGTCTCTTTCCTGCTGCGTTCACCGAGTGAGCGTGTCAGTTTTCAGGCTTCATATGAACTAAAAATACTAAACAGGATGTGGGCTGATCTCTCTGTGGCTTCAGTGTTTTTTACATTATCCTCCTATTTATTAACTTTTTTTTTTTTTTTCTGGCCTACTTTTCTCTTTGGCTCCATTAGCCCACTTTATGCACACAGAAGAGGAAGTCACCCCAGTTCTGCCCTCGCCAACTTTCAGTCGTGGACTTGATCAGTGAAGTCCAGGGAAACTTAATTCACAATGCACCAGACCACATGAAGACGACACATTCGCATGTGCAGACTTCACCACCCGTCACCTGGATAATAAGCAATTATGTGACAGTATTAAAGAAAGTTTTTGTCATGAGTCTGCTCGTCTTAAACATTTTAAATCTGATGTCGAACAGAAATTACATTGTTGTACATAAATACACAAATACACTCCATCCTAAAATCATTTCATAAAGCAGAATATATTAAATATTAAAAACACTAATAAATAAATAATTTTAAAAATAATAATTTAAATAGATCTGTTCAAATGATGTTGGCTTAAGTTTGAACATATTAAAACTCATGCTCATCACCCTATCATCATTATCAGGTTGTAGTTTCTAAAAAACACATTTGCTGCTGCCATCATATTATTACAAGCAAGTGGTGCATGATCACAACCATCAAGTTAATATCGGTTCAGAAAACACGTTTGAGGCACAACATGGTGTCATGGTCACAGCTCTGCATTCGTCAGTGATTGGTCGCCAAGCGTCGAGAAATGTGGGTTTGAGCCAACGTGTCAGAGAGTAGTGGGAGGAACAGGGGGCTGGCGCCCTGCCCACAGGGAGGAATTCTTTTAGTGGAGACTGTTATGGGCAACGAAGGATAAGCCTCATCCCCGAGGACTTTCGGTTTGGTTTACGTTTGTCAACCTAAATCACATGAAGCTCAGCGCACACGAGCTGAACCCAGGACCACGCCGCATGTGTAACCACCGGATGGAGCGACCGCGTAAGACCCGCAGCCTTTGTTGTTGGAAACCAAAGGTGTTTAGCATCTGTTGTGGCCTGTGAGCAGCTTGTGCAGCCATAAAGCTTTGTGCTGATTAAATCCCTTGAGGTGTGCGCACAGAAAATATACGGATGTCCTGGACCATCAGCCTCTGACTGAACCCAGCAGCCTTTGTCGCTGTCACTCTCTCCGCTGTGTGTTCGAGAAAAGTAAGAAGATGGATGGAACATGCTCAGCTTTTGCAGGCGTCTTTCAATTGACCGTGTGTAAACTTGTGCTTCCTCTGAAAAAAGTCAAGTTGTCAAGAAGGGAAAAATGAATGGAAATAGTCTCAATTGATTCGATTCCTCTGAATAATTTGATGTGACACTGCTCAGTGCATCACAGAGATCCATGACATTTGAAATAAAACAGACGGAAATTGATTTCAATCATTCATATGATCACCAGTTGGCCGACGTGCTCTTCATTTCAATCATTTATGAAGCGAAGCTCCAAATTTCTCTGGTTTTATCTTCACGCATAAGAGGACATTTCATGTTCCTGTTAAATAAACATGTCCAGTATGCTGATGGTTTGATTGGTTGGGCATCATCAACATCAACAACAAAAATCACTTAGATGGTGATTCACATTATTTTGTGATGGTTTATAGACATAGATAGATCGATCTATCAGCAATGAATGAATTGTCAGGGACAAGCTTGGAAGGAAGAGAAATTGAGTTGCATTCACAGACGTGAGTGTTTGCAGATGAATGCACACTCACAGTAAGAGAGTTAGGATAAATTGGAATAACTTTGGCCCGCAGGTGCATGGGCACGACAGTTAAAGTTTGCCTTGGAGCATCGGTGTGATGCCATGTCCCCCCTCCCAGAACAGCCACAGCCTCTAAATGCTAATTTGACACATTAATGGGAATCATCAGCAGCTCTGCCGCCTCCCTTTAAAGCTCATTTCCATCAACTCTTATTAAAGCACAGAGGGGGACCTGGTACTGCTCTGCCCTGCCCATTAACTCTGACCTCATCACCTCCTGTGACAATACACATCTTTGCAAATACTTGATCTGCTGCTTTCTTGTACGTATAAAGTCCCCTGTTTCCACTGGGTGTGGCTCTTCTCTCTTTCACAGTTGCACAGTTATCTGAAGTAACTGTGTTGAAGTGAACTCTAATCCGTGTTCCTGAAAGCCTCTGCTCTCTCAGCCGAGAGGCAGACACACACGTGTACATGCAGTATGTCCTTCAAGGGACAATGACTTGGTCCAGATTTTTTCGTGAACTATCACATGGTGTTGTTCTTTTCAAGTCCAACAATAGTCCCCCTTGACTTGACTTAAAAAAAAATAAAAAATTACTAAATTCTGAAGTCAAGGTCAGGGTGGATCAAACTTACTTTATATTTTTATGCAAAAGCTTTTTGACTGAAACATTTTACATGTAAAGCAGTGTCAGGGAGTATCTTACGTATTTTTCTACTATTTAGCTCTGTGATTATAAGTCTGGATTGAAGTTCTAATATAATTATATTAAATGTTAAACTGTTAATTGAGACATAGATGCCGTGTTATGCTGTAAAGCCTGGAGCTTATTCATTGTGAGGAATGAAACTTTCTGCCCACCCCAGCAAACAGCATGGCGTTGAGATTCTTAAGAAAGCAAACTGGTCTCAGGTCTGCGTCCAGACGAACGGAACGACTCGGTTGAAAACGCCGGTGGGCTGATACAGCACACTAACTCTTGTTTGTTCTCATCCTGTCGCTCTGCACCCTCAGCAGCTGCTGCTGGTCACATTGAGTGTGCAGGACGAAGCCGAGGCTCCTCGCCACAGAAGATAAACGACCGCCGCCTCCAAGCGGAGAGCCAGGATGGAGGCAGGAGGCATGAAAAATGCAGCAGTTTCCCCTAAAACTCTCATCCTATATGTAGCATTAGCATGATGAGATACTCTCTCACACATGCCAACATGCAATGGACACACACATACACATGCACACACACACACACACACACACATTCTGATACTAGCTTATGAGACACTATAGACACAGTGCATTCCCCTGACCTTAACCTAATTCCAAACCAAATTCCTTACTTGTCCTCACAATAATACAAGTATAAGAACACACACACACACACACACACACACACACACACACACACAAGTCAAATGCGTGTTGGCTTTTCACAGCGGGTTAATGCCATCTCCCATTAGCCTGAGTTATGTTATGGTACACATTACATACTTACATTTTGAGAGTGTGTGTGTGTGTGTGTGTGTGTGTGTGTGTTTATGTCAAAAGGTTTGAATAATTGAATTGAGGTTGCAGGATGTGATGCATACATTTATATATTATGTTTACACACACACAGTAGCTTGACACTCTATACTGAGTACATCTGTGGAAGTGCATTTTCATGTTAAAAGTCATCCATGTGTATTAGATGCTGTGATTGATCCAGAAAAACAATCTGCTTCTTTATTTCCTTATTTACTCGCTGACATTATAAAGGCAACCAGATTGATTCAAAACATTAACGGTAGATCACACAGCAGGGGAAATGTAGATAAGAGTGGTGCAAACAATGTTGCATATGACACATATGAGTGGAAGACATATCTCAACCAATGCCCAACATTTAAATCATTCATGATTTTTGGTTTCATCCATTAAGCATTTGCTGTGAAGTCTATAAAAAATGTTCTTTCATATGAAAGTTTAGAAAATATATTCCCTCAGCTTCAAAATTTAATGTGTTCTTTTTTTTCTTTTTTTCCCACAACCCATTCTTCCAAGGTTTGTGAGGATATGCCAGATTTTGTTCTCCAATGGTCAGCATGCACAGCAAAACACAATGTACACAATTATAGTGCCTTTTGGCATGACTTGTTCTACTTGATCCAAATTCTGAAGGCTGCTCATTTGCTTAATGGAAAATGACAGTAAGTACAAGGTGTTGGTGAACTTACACATAAAGTCTGTAAACAGGACGTTTAGCTCTTGTTTAATGTTGATATGAGTTATTTGCTGAGCTTAAATGGGATGGAAACTATCCTCTGTTCCTTCGACTAAGTTTTTTTTTCTTTCTTTCTATAAATGTCTGAAAGAAATGAAAGAACTCTGATTGATTTAAGACATAATTAGTTTGAAGCTTCTGTTCTTCCTGAGCTCACAAATAAACAAGGTTTGACTTGACGCCACAGTGGGTGGAGTTCTGTCTTGTATAAAATGTGATTTACGTTGAAAGTAATCTACAGGAGAAAGCACGTCTATATTTGTACCGTGATGACCACACAAAGGCACAGTCTTTCCATTCATACACACTCATTCAGTGGATCTGTGTGCTCCGCTTTTTCCATTATACGACACTCGCACACTGCTCGTCAGGGGTGAGTGTGAGACTCACTCCGGACCGCTTGTTCCCTCTCACACTCTAGTGTTCACTTACATACACCATCAGCACCTCAGTGATAAAGGAGAGCAAGGACAAGATGACGGCTTGATTTGAGCAGCACCCATCATTTAAATTCTTTTCCTGCAGCCAGTTGGGATTCTAAATTTGCCTTCACATGATAGAGGCAGTGAAACAGTGTGCACCCAGGGGCCTGTAGTTGAAGACACGTGCACCCTAATATTGATTTTGACTGTTCTGGTCACTGTCAGGTGGTGTGGGACTTGACTAAGTGTTGGTGCTGCTCATGAAGGTTGAGCGTCAATGTAAATGTCCCTGTGATGTTCGGTGAATCAAAGGGGAAGGTGACACTTAGGAGTCTCCACTCGACTGCAAATCAATCAGTTTTGGTCTCAGACACTCTGGAACAACCGTCTTCACTTTCCACCTTCACCCTGCTGTTGTAATCCTGTTACTATACCTCTGCTGCATTGTCCTCCCATCACCCGGAGCGAGGGACGGGGGGGGGGGTTTCTATCCTTATAGGATGGAAGGTCACGGAGGCTTCCAGAGAACCTGGGTTTGTACTGACAGACAGGAGGAGGTGTCAGCGTGTCGCTGGTTTGACTTCACCTTGGATTAACTGCGAGCTGTACTATCTCAGCGTTATGTACACACACACACACACGTGCGTATATAAATGTCACCATTCAAATGATACAATTGAATGTGGCAACTGTGCAGACACTCTGGACCACGCTGAAGGAAAAAGCCATGATTTTCAATCATGCATTTCTGGCCCTCTTCCTTGAGGGCCCACTTGAAAGGGGACGTTCCCAGTGAAGGGCACTTCGCATGTAACTACAGGGCCAGGGGAGAGCAATTAAGACAGGGCATTAATTCGGTGTAACAATCACAGCTCTATTAGTGTCCGAGCTGCTTCATACGCTTGATGCGCTCTTAATACGCTTTTCCAGACCACAGCAGGAGACACGGACAGGTCCAGACTGTTGAGATGTGGGGTGGTGCGTCATGCAGAGGCAGGTTAAAGGAATCCTGGGGAGTATCTGCGCTCTCACATGGGCCCGCTGCGACATTGCCCAGAGGTTTTAACAGGGGGCTGGCGGGGAAGGATAGTTCTCCTTCAACTTCTTATTAGAATGGTCATCACTGACCGTGTGACAGGGGGAGACATGGTGAGCATTTAGGAAGTGTGACTGGTTGAGGTACAATGCACGATAACATGGGACCTTTGATAATTTTCATTCTGCCTCTCTGACCTTTGACCAGCCTCTCTGAGGCATTATGAAGTCTGGGCTGAATATGCACGAGACGGATGCAAACCGGTCGTGTGATAACCTCCTGGTGTCAGGACGGGTGAGGGTTCCTGAAGGACGAGGAGGGCTGGGAACCACTGACGGTGGACTCAGGAAAGCTACTGGGAGGAGGAGGACAGGTACGACAGTGCCGGCTCGGGTCTCGGAGGAGGCTACGACAGCGGGGGTTGGCCCCTCTGAGGTATGTCAGGGGACACGGAGAGACACCACTGCCTGCAGATGATTAATGTCGGGATCACAGTGGTTTGCTGAAGGTGAGATGAGGACTGAGGCGGGTGAACCAGTCCCAGCTTGCCGCCATGACATCTATGGACGGGCACAGGGAGGCGGTTCGTTCGCCGGACTCCCAGCAGGCCACCGACGAAGCTTCACTTGTCTCCCCCGAGCTTTCCTTGCCTCAGTTTCCCCGGCACTTTACACACTAAATTACATCCCAGACACATTTATCATCTGAAGAACTGACTCGTTTCCTAATTTAAACCTTCTTTGACATCGGTGGATTTTTAAAAAGCTGATGTAATTTTTCTTGTGGTCTGAAGACGAGTGCAGCAGTGGCAGCAGCCTGTGGCAATAAACACAGTGAAATAGAAAGAGGTAATTCCACATGACATTGTTAAAGAGCTGGCGTGGCCTCCTCCTCTCACATGTGACTGTGTGAGGGGCTGATACGTTTCTCAGGTGTTGGATGAGCTTGAGTTATTGCCTGGGGTTCTTCTTCTGCTAATTTCCTACAGTATATTTGTTCTTTACACTTCTCTTACATGCCTGTTTTTCTAATTACATCCCAACTTTATTCTCTTGAATTTTATTTTGTAAATTTAAACAAAACAAAATATAATTTTCATTACTTGTGAGATAATGCGTCCAAACTAATGAGTGTTTCCCTTCAGTTAGTTGTCCTTGATTACCTGACTATCCTTCCCTTCTTCATTAAATTTATTTCACCTTTTCATTCTTTTTATTCCTGCCCTCCACACTTCATACATATTTTCTCCATCTTTTTTTGCAATAATGTGTTTATTGCACTCATTTTTTTCTCTCACTCTCTTGGAATTATTGTCTTCCTTCCCACCTTTTGTCTTTTATTAAATTTTGTTGTAGTCAACCTCTCTTTTCTGAGTTTCACTTTTGTGTTCCCTTCCTCAAATTCACTTTTATTTTTCCATTATTTCCTCAAATGAAATTCCAAATAAAGAGGAAGATGGAAAAAAAAAGGAAGGAAAGGAAATCCAAGTCAAAGAAGAAGACTGTGATGATTGAAAAAAGAAATTAATGAGGTACAAATGGGAAGTGGAAGAATAAAAAAAAAATGGAGTGAAGATTTGATAAAAGGAAAGAAAATGAAAATAATACAGACAGTGTAAAGGGGGCAGAAATTGGTGGTGGAAGAGAGGAGTGAGCTATTGCAAGCAGCAGAAAAAGACGAAAAAAAGGAAGGCAGTTGAACAATGGAAGGAATACTGAGAAGTATGAAATTAAATAAAGTGAGAAATGGAGGCAGTGAAGTAGAAAGGAATTAAATGAAGGAGGAAAAGGCTACGAAGAGGAAAGTGACTGAACTTGAGTGGTTCTTGTAAAAAAAAATATGATAAACTTTTGTGAACATTCACATGTGAAATACTTCCTTCCTTTAGCAGCTGTTTCTTCCTTCTGCAGCAGCGTGGTGGTGAAACTGCAGATGGACCAGAAATCAACATGAATGATTCATCCCTCCTCTTTGCAGATGCTCGGCGAGGAGGCGAGCTGACCGTCAGTTCCTTCACTGCCGACCACGAGTGACGAGCGGACGGGTTTAAAAGGGAAAATATGTTTCCCTCATTGGCCCATATGGTAACGTGAACTGATGTCAAGCCGTGTCACGGCACATGTAGGAATAATCCACATAAATAAATAAAGTGCAGGTGTCCGTGAGCTTCTGGTCGCTGGGTCAAAATGAAGACACAGTGTTTGTGTCTCCTGCACTGGGATCAACACAACTTTTCCCCTATTCGTGCTATTTACTTCAGTTTCAGTATTTTCTACACTTAGATGAATACAAACAAAAATATAGTTATGTGATTGGCTCTGAAAGTCTGATCACAACCTCTCCATCTTTGTTTCTCTGCCGACTTTTTAAGACACGCCCCGATCAAAACCTAAATACCTGTGCGGACAGTCCAGAATTATCACACTGGGACATTAACATCTGATGTTCATTGATAAAAAGAGCTGGTTTTGCATTGACCCCCCCACCCCCCACCCCCCGCTGATCTCTCCTGCCTCCTAATTTCTCTGTAGTACATTTTAAACATCTTACTGTGGCATGAAGAAGAACGACGTGGGAACAGAGAACTGAGACAGACGAGAATAGCATTAGTTCATAAGGTTTTCAGACACAAAGCTAAATATGGATCAACTCTAAATCTTGACCAGAGGACGCTGAATGAAAAGCCAAGGGATCCGAGCGTTAAATGTTAATAATAACTTGTTTGACAGTTGTTCAGTTTTTGTTCACAATCCCAAATGTCAGCCTCTTGGTGCTGCTGGAGGAACTGGACCCCAGTCATCAAACCATGAGCTTCAGGCTCTGCTTCTGCTGTAACCAACACACACAGCACCACCCAGGTGGTGTTATTGGAAAGGATCTGGCAGATGAGCTGCAGTGGCAGGAAACTTGTCAAATGAACAGTGTGCCCTCATCATTTTATCTGATGTCGATTTGTTCAGAAAGCGTCAATGATATTCTCATCGATCTTTATAATGTCTTTAAAGAGGAGACGTTGACTATCAGCTAAGAAACACAGCAGAGCAGCACAACTAGCACTTCATCAAAATGACAAGGAGCCTAGAGATTTTAAATGTTCCATTTCATGCAATTTGTTTGTTTTGTTGTTGTGCTTATTACATGCTTCGATTTTAAATTAGACAATGAATCAACTGAGAGGAAGGAATTAAAAATAGGAAGGTGCAATGAGCAAACAAATTCAAAAATAATGGAAGAAAGGAAAGAAGAAATTCAATGAATAAAAAATAAAGGGAAATGAGGGAATTCAACTGAGCACAATGAATAAATGGTTGGACAGAGAAAAGGACAACAAAGAATGAAAGCAACAACTTTGATGAATATTTATTTGACATTTGTTGTTGTGTCAGAGACAAACTGTCTCTTGTTCAGATTTTATCTGGACTGTCAGACTTTCGACGTTCGTCCCAGCTCTGTAGTGAGTGCTGTTTAACCTGCAGTGAGACGCTAGGCCTCCTGGGAAACGTGTCCTCCTCTTCTCCTACATCATCCATCATGGCCGCCGAGGGAGGCAGTGGGCTGCAGGGTCCCTGGAGGAAAGCATCCGGCTCCGCAGGTCTCCGTTTTAAATCCACACAGAGCAGAAGGACACAAGTTCCTGAGATAAATAAACGTTTTGTGTGAAATAAATCAGCGTGGGGAGTTTCATCGTTCAGTGTCGCAGTGTTGCAGCACGCAGGACCCAGACGCTGGACCTGTTCTGATTCTATCATCCGGGGGAAACACCAAAACCAGGTTTAATTCAATGGCATTCATCATCTCAGAGGAGAAACTGTTTACTTGTACACAAATTTGCTATTATTTATATATAAATTGTTTTGTTTTTTTGTCCTATTTAACTTAATTTTATATATCAGACGCTACTTTCATAGATGTAAATCCTGTTATTATTTTTGGATGATTTGCTTTTGTTTTAGATACCTACAGCTGTATTTCATATAAGGAGATAAATAATTAAATTCTGTCATAGTTTTCTTCAGGGTTAATCAAAAATGTAACTTAATTGAATACGGGTGTCACTGCTTTTATTCCCAGCAAAACAACAATAATTCCTACAAATATATCAAATAAATGTGACTTGATCAGAAACATTAAAATGATGGATGGATAAACAAAATTGTATTTATATAAATCTTATATTTGAATAATTAGAACCACAGTTCTGTTCATAAAAAAATTATCTTCTGATTGAATCTATTTTTATGTACGTATTTGCCATCTTCCAGTTGATTTTCTTAAAACAAACAGGTCTGGCTGCAGAGAGTCAGTTAACATATGGTCCTTATCTACAGACTATAAAAGATATTTAGTGAATTTAGTGTTCAGTTTTTTACCATTAATGAGTATTAAACCCATTTGAAGCTGTCTGAACTGTTAAGATATAACACACAACCTCGAGCTGATTTAAAACACAAAACCAGAGAGAGACCACTAAATGAAAAAGTATGTGTATGTGAGTAAGAGAGGAGACGTCCTGCAGGCTCCACGAGGAGAAAAGGGCGTCTGGAAACTTCCACTTCGTTTGCGATGATCAGGGGGTGGGCAGAGCATTTCACTGACACTAACACTTTTAGTTTCTGTGCTAACTTCGAAAGACTTCATGTACTTTGACACTGCATGGTCTACATCAGGAGAGTATGAATATGCCAGGGGCGTCTCACACTTGCTGTTGTTGGTTTAACTCTGGAGGAGTCAATACTTTGACAAAGCATATTTAACACTGGGAGACTTATAATAGGAGAATTTTTCCAGGTCATCTATATGCTAACATTAATTTGAATCACTTCAGTAATTCCGAGTCATATTACATTAGTCTAAATTCTCTTTCGCGCTCTGAACATCCGCCCTGCGGCTGTGAGAGTATTTTCTGAAGACAATTCCCTCACCTTCCTCTCATGGTCAGGGGGAGAGAGGAAAAAAAAGATGACGGAGCCAGTGTAGCGTCATGGTGACACTGAGACCAATGACACTGCGCAGACCTGACTCCCATAGTGCATCAGCTGTCCTCAAATATCAATTTTGCACCTGACTACACACGACTGGTTCCCCATCAAGGGCTCCTCCGGCTCGTTCTCTCCATTTGTCATTAGTAGATCATCAGTGGGGCCGATACTGTATTAACACTGCAGGCAGTCCTCCGTACGGCACGACTGGAGTCTGGATTCACAGAAATATTTGCAAAAAAGTGATCAAACCGGGTAACAGGGTCACAATCTCTGATGTCAGTGATTGAAACTTTATTAAAAGCAGCTCACAATCTGAAGTGCGAAGTCAGAAAAATGTATTAAAATGACAATCGTGACTCTTCTATGTAATCACATGCACGCTTCAGATTGTAGTGATCATTAATTATTGTTAATCACCACGCATAGTACTTTAGACATTTGACAATACTCATTCATACACAGATTCATTGAGTGCATATCTGTCACATTTCACTCCAACATGACTCACACAGCAGTCTGGTATGGATTGATGAACAAAGTGTAAGTGCCTGGCACTTTACTTGATGAGTGAGTTGCCTCTGTCAGAAGTTGCACATGAAGTTTGCAAATGAGGTAGGATTTGAAAAACAATGAGCCGCATTCTGTTTGAGGGTTGATCATCTTCACTTATTCATTTTCCAATGAAAAGTGATTCTGTTGATCAACACATCAGCTGTTGCCAGATATGAATTCCAGATGCTGTCTGCACCATTCGGTCCACAGATTTTCCAGCGCTTTCCTCTCACACATGAACCACACAGCAGGAGAATGTTTAATCTCTCGAGTGTTCAGGCGGGGGGGGGGGGGGTTGCACCAAGGAGGCAGGACGTGAAAATCGTTTGAAATCTGCTGAGAAACACTATATATATGTAGAGCAAATTGAAACTGGCTTTGATCCTTTCCACAAACAGCTCCTGATAGCTTTGCTTTTTCAAGTTCATCTTTGCATCCATGCTGTGTCAAAAAAAAAGCAACAGCAATGTTGTTGTGAGCCCTCCAGGCAAGATCCTGCAGTATTCTCACATGGGTATCACATGATCTTAATATTATTTCATATTAGTGTATTATTTTACAGAGTAGAAAGTGAAGACACCCATCACCCTGTAGAGGACTGTGGCAGATTGCTGTAGAGAAGCTGGGCTAGCTGAGGGGTGTACAAGTCTGTACAAGCTGTTTTATCCCATGCTATGCTTATTTGTCATAACACCTGTGTGAAATTTATTTGCATCCCATGTTAATGACTGATCTGACACACACTTTAAAACAGAATGAACCAAAGTGCTGTGTGCCTGACTGAGCTGACTCAACCACTCAATGGTTTTAGCTGTTGAATTGAATTATTGGCTTTGGGGTTGAGGGAGATCACCATTTAGCCTACTTTTCTTTTTGAATAATGGCAAAATATTCTCTCAGCTAGGTTGGACATGCAGCGCAATCATCTCTTGACTGGATGCACAGACATGAAACTTCCCTTGCAGGAATATGGGAGCAGTTTGGTGAATCATCATGTTAGAAAGTCACTGTAAACAATTGTGACCTGTTTTTTTTTTCTTTTATGATCCAAAGCTTGAAGCAGCAAACCTAAATGGTCTTGGGTTTTCAGGTAGAGGTAATGAAACTTTTGCCATGTGAGGAATGCAACTGAAGCTCAGCATGTTCAACTTTGAGTGCCTTCGAAAAAGTTAAAGACAAAGAGAAGAGAAAGTTTTGTTTGAGTTTGCCTATGCAAACGGTCTCTCCTGCAGCGACGGCAAAGCGCCACGATCTGTAATACAAGCGGGAGAAAATGACGTTTGTTCACGAAGCCAAATAGCCCCAACGCTTTCATCGAGTCATCTAATTATTCCTCTGGAGGTCCAATTAGCCCGGTGGTGGCTGGACATGAAGCAAATCGCTTGTCCAGCAAGGAGCTGATGGATTGGCGGTCTGTACAGAGGATACAAAAGACACTAAAAAAAGACTGCTTTAGATTCCTTGTTCAAATTCTGAGCCAATGGTGTGATTAAATAAAGAGTAAAAGTTTGTCAGTAAACTTTTAACCGCCATGGTGGTGGCACACAAATGTGACGACTATTTCACGGGACAGGAAATTGGACCAACGTACTAAAGACAACACAGCTTGTCATGTTTAACCAGATCACTGAAAGCAGTTCTGTCATTTTCCACAGACGGCAAAACAATAAACGGTTTGCGAACATTCCTAAAATGGCCTAATATTGTCAGCTAGAGCCAGCGCCAAACTATAGTTTGTGAGTTCATGAAGAGATGGGAATTATATCACAACCACAGGGAAAATGTAAACATCAATGCAAATTAGTGTAAAGCAAAAGCAAAAATAAATAAATAAATAAAATGGGATAAGATAGTGGATTAAAGCTGGCGCAGGGGGCTAGGGCTCATTTTATATTCAACATGGAAATGATGGAAATTTCAGACTTGAATGAAATGGCTGAGGGAAAGAAATGTCACTACAACTACAACAGTTCTATACAGATATATATCATAACATGCAACATATGGACTGTATGCATGGTATGTGATGAGTATAACACAAATCCCTCAAAGTAACACATCAACAGGTATGAAGGAGCACTACTGCACAAGCAAAGTTGCAAGTGTGCTTTCACAGCAGCCTCAGGAGGTTCAAGCAACTACGTCAGTTTTCAGTCAGAAAAACTTGGATAGAGGAACGTATGCTCAGGAAACACTGCCAGAACAATTCACACCACACTCCACCTGACTCTTCTGTTATCTCTGTGTTTGGTCTCCACCACAAATGTGTGGCCCTTCAGGAAGTTGGTGCTGTTTTTGGGAACAGCTGCGTTGTGTGAGTGAGAATGGCATTATGGGAGCTGTGCGAGAGAAGCAAAACAGCTTAGGTTCAGGGTGAATGGATAAACAATGAGCTGAAACTCACTATAAAGCTGTGTAGAGCCGTCAGAGGGTACAGCTTCAGTGGATAATTCTCTCTGGGTTTACTGCAAGGAATGTTTTCTCTGCTAAAGTATTCCTGTTTAGAGTAAATTAAAACCTGCCTCTTTGTAAAAAAAACAACAATTTCTAAAGAGAAATATAAATACTACAAATCAGCATTCCCTGATTCCTCACCAAGTCAAATGAATATCCATCGTATCTCCTTTTTTCCCTTGCCTCCTCCTCCTCTTCCCTGCTGCTCTGCTGTGACCGGCCAACATTCAGGAGTGCATGTTAAGCAAAGTTTCCTTTACAATTGATCCCGGCGAGTCTAAAGCACAGACAAATGGGCCTGGATGTGCATCATCCATCACACCAAGAGAAGACTTATTGTTTGCAGATTTTAACCTAGAGAAGTTCCTCCCGTTCCTCTCCTGTGAGACCCACAAATCACAAGCTGACAAGGAGTGCCGAGCTGGGCCAGGATGGGCCGGGCCTGGAGAAGGAGCTTTTACAGGAAACATTCCTCAGTTCTGGCTCTCTGATCAGGAATCTGCCCCATCAACCCCAGCAGCTTGGTTATAGCAGTTTGTTTAATGAAGGACGTTTCTCTTTGAGTCCTTTTATCTGTTTTTGTCTCTTAGTTTGGAGAGGTAGTGAAGGTTTAAAAACACGCTGCCTTCCTGGAAAATCCGAACTCATCATCATGCAACATTTACCTTAACGCCCTAACAGCAGTGTGACTGAGTGAACAAATGAAAACACATTAGCAGCTCCCTGCAGTGAAAGCCTCACACTTGATCTGGGTCCGATGTCTTTGCACTCGTCTCGGGCAGAGCTGTGCAGATGTTGATGGAGCAGAGGCGGTGATGTAACCAAGTTGGAAATATCCAGGGGGATGGTGAATCTTCGGGACAGCTGGAGAACGGAGAGCTCCTGAACATGAGCCAAAAACTGAGAGCTTTCTCCAGAGATCAGAGATTGATGAAGCTGCTGCTGCTGCTGCTGCTGCTGCTGCAGGACGAGCTGGGTTTAGGAAGTTTGAATTATTCTGCAGCAAGTCAACTATCTCTGTTTCACTTTTATTCACCGACTTCTTATCTATTCATGGCCATTTCATGACGTGGAGAAATGCTTATTAGAAGTAGTTGGAGCAAAAATTAACGAGCGTGGTTTAAGCTTTAAGCTTTTGTTCTAAACCCGCCTGGAGATGCAGCGTGCAGCTTTCTATGCTCCTGTTTAGTCAAAGGTTCGAGGATCAACTCATGCGGCCGTTCTCAGTGAAGTGTCCAAGAAAGTCACTTTGGGTGATGATGACCAGCCATGGCTGTAACAGATCGCTGGTCACATGTTTATTGATTCAGTGTCATGTGACCAGATCCTACTGTCTGAAGACCACTTTCTAATGACCGACCCCTGTTCACACAAATACCTCACACAGAGGCAGTATCAGCCTTTATCCAAATGATCCACATCCCCTGCACGTCAGACGTAAAGAAAAGTCAGGAGCACTCACACTCACACTGAATGCACTGTTCAACCCTATTAATAAACAACCTCAGGGCTGAAACACTCGAGAGACAGACACCCTCGGTCTCTAATGTGTCAGTCGTCATTCACAGTCACGTCTTTGGTTTATGCAAAAAACAAGTGGCTGAAGTTTGGGAGAAAGCCAGATTTGTGATACATTCAATAAACATGTTGTGTCTGATTTTTTTCTGTATTTGTACTGGACCATCGTCGAGTTCTGAGACTTAACCATCACAAAATGAATCATGCTGATGCACAAATTCATTACATTTCCTCACTGTGTCAAATGAAATATGATGTGGTCGTGATGCTGCCTTCAAAGTGTATTTGCTGCTGCAAATGAGATTTACATAAATGAAATGTCTGGCTGACAGGTTCTGTTCCGAGGCACAAAACATAGGAGGAGGAAATAAAAATTTATACAAATTCCTAATGCATGTGATTTATCACAATTGACCACTGGAGCAGAGGAAACTGGGCATGAAATCCAATGACTGAAAAAAAGCAGATGCAAAAATATGCTGCGCTGTAGCAAACAAACGGCACGAGAGAGAGAGAGAGACAGAACAACATTCACATCAACAAATAATTCCAGAGTTCAGCAGCTCCATTGATTTCTGGACATCAGTCACATGCATCTCAACAGCCAGATATTATTTTGCTGCACTTAATGCAAATTACATGAACTGTAATCTTAGTCAATACCTCGCCTCTTAACAGTAAAATGCTGTCAGGCAACATTTTTGCCTCAAATGGTAATTTGCAAACATTTTTTTTTCAAATGTCTCTTTGACACTACGGACTTCACCTGCCAGATCCCTGGTAAACAGTCCAGAGAATGTCCATTTTAGGCCAGGCAAGAAAATAGCTGGAGCTCCTCAGCAAGTTCACATTCTCTAGAAGTTTCAAACATGCAGCACAAAACTGAAAAGAAAGACTACAAACATCTCAGGAAGGAAAAGTGGTGTCATGCACGAGGAACTGGTGGACTGTGACGTCAGGAGAGCTTTTGGAAACGTGGGCCTTTGTCGACGCGCCGTAAACAAAAACCAGCGATCTCAGCCGCAGACTGTATACACCACGTGCTGCCTCCGCCCGCTGCTCAGCCCCACTTGATTGCTCCAGAAATGTCTGTGTTGTTGTGAATGCGGACGTGTCTGAAAATGGCTTCATGTTCATGCGCGGCTTTAACTTCAGAGGACGTCCTCGGCCACTTGGATAAACAAACAAGTGATACATGCAGCCTTCTCCCTCCATCACCTGATGGGTGTCACAACTGAAGTGCTGTAATATCACTAAAGACTTTCTTAAAGAGTGGAGCCGTGGCAGCGGTCTGGTTAATATTCCCAGAGAGACGTCCTTTAAAGATGTGATAAATGACAGCGAACACTGCGCCTGACACCTGCGATTAGCCAACATTCATCAACAGGAACTAACCACTCCCCTAGAAATGGCTTCCAGGAAACACAGCCCCCTGTTATAATGAATGTACTCATCTCTGATAATAATTCACCGGAGGAAAAAAAGGAAAAGAAAAATGAGAGTGTAAATGAGTGGCTGGAAGCAGGGCTGGGAGTCTGCTAACGGGAGCAAATGATGGAGTGGAAGATTTGTCCTGATGGGGAAATATTAATCTGTTCACAGTCAGACAGGATGCAATAACAACACAAAATAAAACAACTCTATGAATATGAAGAAGGTCATGTCTCTCTGCAGGAATCTCCCAAGTAGCCAAAGTCAATTTTGTCCTGTACTGCACGTGATGCGTAGGTACCGTTTCCTGCTAAACTATCAGCAGTTGCCAGACTGAAGGTTCCACTCTGGAAGGCTCCACAAGTTGAACAAAGATGTGTACCATTCTCAGGTTCTGATAAAAGGCATCAAGCAAAAGGTAAAGGGGAAAAAAGGACTTCCTCAGCCAACCTTGGAAATTATACCAAGACAGACACATGGCAAGTGCTGTGAATTCAGTTCTATGGAACCACTCTCTGCTTTTATCTGGAGCTTGGCTGTAAAACAATGACAGAAATCAAACCTAACTGTAACTGTACAGCGTTTTAAAATATGCGACACATTGTTGTTGTTGACCAAAGGGCAACATCCGGGTTTTGGAATCAGTACTGGAATTGGAAAAATGATTGAAACATAACCTATAATATATCTAATATATGTAATATATAACTCAACATGAGCTGTGAGTAACAAATATCTTTTCTTGATTTAAAGGCTTGCATTGAGCTGGGGTGATCAAGTAAAGTACTTCACGTAGCTCCAGTGACATACGGGATGATCGATGTTCAGGAAATCCCATGGGACATTTTCTTAATGTTCTCTTTTGCATATTTATATGCACAAAACTAGATGTAGTTCACTACAGAGAGATGAAAGTTGATGATCCAGCTGGACTAGAGTTGTTGAACTGAAATACATATTTACTGCTGTGTCATAAAGGAGACATTCCACGCACAAGCAAATTATGGACAATGATATTATTTCTGATACTAGGTGTTGCCTTTGAGATGAGTCGCAGCCAAGGCTGCAGAGCAGAGAGTGAGGGAGCACACGCTGAGCATCAGGAGGCAGAGGGAGGGAGTTTATATATGATTTACACATACAACAAAGAGACATGCTGAGAGCAATGATACTCTATTCTATTCTCTTGACGGTACACTATGGAACCCATGCAGAGTTATAGAAGGTTTCTGGTAGACTGTGCACCCAGCAGTGCTCCCAGTCGACCACATACACCTCACATATCTCACCGCGGACTGAATTAACTGTGCAGCACTCAGTAATATGCAATTGAGGGGCACACCCTCTCTGATAGAACAACATAACAGTAAAAATAGTTGTAGCAATACAGCACTAGTCATTTATTAAGGGAAGATTGAATACATCATTAGAATACATGGACACACATGCAGGTTGTTGCAAGGTGCTGCACTTGTTATCATTCTCATTCAGAGCATTGTACACACTAGCCAGTCAAAAGCAATTTAATACACTAATACACTTCCTGTCATGGTCTGAAGTTTATATCTGATTTATTGAGAACTTCTTCAACTGTTTGTGTTTACCAGGGAGTGATTTTATGCCTCAAACAACTGGGCCTGGACAGTACACAATCCTTTATGGGTATGAGGGAGCGGAGGGAGCGAGTGAGGCAGGTTTCCTGGCATGAGACAAGACAATCATCCAGTGGGGAATTGAAGCCACAGAGAACATTTCAGGTCTTTAAGTTTAACCCATGATAAAACTGCCAGTCTTATCGACCCTGTGGTGTCGGTGGGTCAAATTAATTTTATCACTGGAGAACCCGAGCAGGTGTTTATCTATACTTGAAGGGGATCAACCGTTGACAGCCAAACCCCATTTATGATGGTCAAGACAGGTTGTTTGCAAGGACACAGAGGTATAGAGGCTGTCATGTGAGAGGACAATGTTGTATTAAAAGTGTTTACTGTGACACTATAGTCCTGATGACATTTTGAGGACAGTGTGGTTGCACCAGCTCTCAAGTGTGGAGGGCATCATATGAGCAATGATCATATTTGTGTGACATTTCGTGTTGAGGACATATTTTTCCATTTAATCAAACAAGGTACAGAGACGAGCTGTTAGAGGCAGTTTGTTTTTACACGTTTTTTACATGTTGTTTGAAAGGAATATTTGGCCATGATATCATTGCAGCTGTTTGCAAGGTAAAGGTGATTATGTCCCCATTCTGTGTTGAGGGAGAGTCTTGCAGTGGTTTGATCCAAAACACTGAGGTCAAAAAAATGCAGCTACATAACAACAAGGTTTTTTTTTCCATTTCACACAGTTGTTAGTTGCGATTTCCAACCTGCTTCCTGATTTCCAGACCACGTATGAGGGAACACAGAGCTCCGCTTCCTCCTCTGTTCCACACATTCAAAAGGTCTTTGTGAATCTGAATGCCCCAAAGAAGCCTCCCTGAGGCCTAACGAGTGGCTGTAATTAGTGTTTGTTAAGATGAATGCAGCCGCATCCTTATTAGCATAGTAGCATTTAATGAGTAGCACCATCACACAGCTCTAATCACCAGGATAAACAAATGAGAGGAGGAAAAATCATTACCTGCTGAATGAAACCATGTCTCATCTGTGCTGACTCTGATGGTTTACAGCCCGAAACAAACACATGAGAAGAAACACATCCACGGCTTTTCTTCCCTCCTCCTGCCCCAATTTCTGTCTTCAAGACGCTCTCCTTGTTTTCTTTGGTTTTCTTCGAGTTGTGTCATGTGACAATATCTTTTTTAGGATGAAAAGCAATGCATTTAAAAAAGAATGTTACACAACTGTTAGGGGGGAAAAATGGAAAAGAAAAAATCTACAACCCTGCAGAGGTGTAATTAGGAATTAATGAATGCCTAAATGAAACAGCCAGAGCAATAACCTCATTTAAAGAATATTTTAATTACTGCTGGAATTCAAGTTTCCAAAGAGATAGCGACTCTTCCTAACTTGTTAACACAGGAAGACTTTGCAGACTAGTTCTTTTGCACGTGTTCATTTTCATGTGTAAGTTTAGTGTGAGCATTTTCAAAAGATGTTGAAAAAAAAGATCAAGTTCAATTTGTTTTTTCTATACCGAATCTGACAGAGCACCCTGCAGTGAAAGAGACTCAAATGTTTCAACTTCCTCTTCACAAATAATTTGAATTAATGGAAAGCATGTGGGTGCAAAACTTTCACATTGCCACACATCAGCAAACTAATTAAAATACAATCATATCCCACAGCACACAGATCCCTCCCAATCACCAACACGGCTCCCTCTGGTCTCCTGTGACCTTTCACCCCACCGAGCAGTGATGATGACACTGATTTCATTACGCTTCAGCACACTCAGATGTAATTAATGAGCCAGGGAAGCGGATGGAGGTGAATATCAATCACCGCAGTGCTGAGGATGTGGGCGGCCGCTCCCCATCCTCCCACATGTTCGGACGTGTCCATCAAACAGAGCACAGCAGCGTGGGCGTAGGGGGTGTTAATATTAACGCCACCACAGACTCTCAGGAAGCCGATGTACTGTCAACAGACTCTTTAACTTTAATTATTCCTGAGCTATTTCAGCGGAGCGTGTCCTCTGTTCCACTTGTGATGACAAATGAGGTGAGAGTGATTTCCCTTTTAAGTGATTTTAATATTATATTTTCTGATATGGGTGTAGGTGTAGATTTGGATCTATTGTGGGACAGCTAGAACAGCTGGAGAAATAACAGATTATTCGTTCTTTTTGTGATGTGAATTGTCTTCCCACAAAAGGTAAACTTTTAAATTAATGACATTGTGCCTTCAGTTTGATTTAGTTCTGTGAGCAGAAATGTGTAAGACAAGCAATACAGAGGGTTTGGTTTGTCCTTTTTTTAATGTTTTTTTTTTAAGTATGTAATAACATGTCTATCTACATTATTACCATGGGTGAGTGTGGTTTGACTCTTTGGTATTGGCATCCTGCTGATAAACATGTTCAACTGTTTGTATCAGGATAGTTTATCTATCAACTTATTGTACTTATTGTACAAATGGCGATGCCATCCATGCAGTCAGGAAACTGGATTTGATTAAAAAAATAGGATTATACCCCCAAGAATGCCCAATGACCAGTATCTTTGTTGCCAAACCCTGTGTACAGTGTGGGGCTTTGTGGCATGTAGAGGGTGTCATGGGGCTGTCACCACAGTATCCACTCATGTTTAAGCATGTAATTCTCTTTAATTAAACAACGAACATAAACTTTACAACTCCAACTTGTGTCTCTCTGCAGTCTCTCTGAGGGTTCTCGCAGTGTTCTCCTCCCATGCTATCAGTCGACAGAGCAGCTTTTGTACCAGAGGATCGATAAGCACAGGTGAAAGCTGTCAGGGTGACGGTGCTCACTCAGCGACCTCCACAAGCTTAAAGAATGTTTCTGATTTCATTATTAGGAGTAGATAGTGATGACTTCACGGCCACCGCATCGCACAAGGAGCACCCGGTTCAGACCCTCCAGGAGAACTTCCAAAAATTCCATGTAGTTTTCATCTCCTCCTCTGTTCCTGGGTGGTTTGGGCATGTTGAGTAGAATCAGGTGAGCTCCCTGTGACTTGGCTACCACCAACTCGTTCAGCTTGACCGTGTTGTGCATCCGACGGACTTTAGACTGGTCCAGACTCTCCCACTCTGGTTTCATGTTGACAAGGGTACGTTCACCCACATTGTCCTTGGTCCAAGTCATCTGAACCCGATCAGGCCCTGTCTTAGCCTTGTTGCTAATTGCAGAGTGAGATGCTGTGTTTCTGTCATGGATTTGTTGGGCATCTCTCTCCCTCTCAGTCTTGGACAGCTGCATCTGTTTCAGCATCTGAGACCTCTGCTCCATCATCAAGGTCCTCTCATATGTAAATGCTGAGATATCATTGTCATGCATCTCTACCACTTCCACCTCTGCATCCAATCGCAGGTGGTAAAGGAAAATCCGGAGATCTTTCTTCATTTGGATGCTGTTGTCATCCATCCGGGCCACAGTGAAGATGCGCATCTTACATTTCCCCCACACTTTGTGCTGTCTCAGCAGGAAGGGAAGCAGCATCAGCATGCCTCCATCATGGACCACCCACCACACATCAATGGTACCATGCCCTAGGCGGTCTAGGCTGGAAGGGAAACTGTCCACATTCTTAGCCACCAGTAAGGCCTGATGGGCAGCTGTGGACTCTCTCACTGTCTCTATGAAATTTCTCCATGACTGGGGTTCAGTGGCCTGCCTCCAGGACTCGGGCCAGGCCATCAGGACTGTATTGTGCTTCATGCCTCCCAGGCCTGCACATTGGATGAGGAAGGACATGCCATCTCTGAGATTTGAAGATACCACAACATGGCAGAAACCCTTTGTCCGCTCTTTTGACATCAAGGACTTGATGTTCCTCTCAGTCCATTTGGCCTCTGCATGTTTAGTAAGATACGTTCCCTCTAAAACATTTCCCACAATCGTCAGGCCTTTTCCTGCCTTCAGCTGAGTGGTGAATGAGAGCAGGCGAGGGTGTTTGACTCGTTCATTGGAGTCCATGTTCAGCAGCACCAGCAACTGAGGCCTCCAGTTCTTTGTGTGTGGCGGAGTCTCCTCAATTCGGATGAGGGTGAAGCGTGCTGCCTTAAGAGACAACCCACTGATGCCATCACCCCATTCTTTCTGTGCCCCTGTATATTCAATGTATTTGTAGATGCACCCAGCAATGGCCATGGCAACAATAGCGTAATACCAGCAAGCGATGAACATGAGGGCAAGGCACAAACAAATTCCCAGGAAGGACAGAGTCCAGTGGTAGTATTTAAAGCGTGGTCTCCAGTTGGGCGTTCGCAGTAGAGTCTGAAGAGCGCAGGCAAAATTGACAAACAGATAACACATGAGGAAAAACATGGAGAGGAGAGGAGCTACAAAATCCAGTGAGGCGATGAGGATACCAATTTCACAAATCCCTGCAGTAAGGAGCAGAGCCCAGGTAGGTTCTCCATTAGCTTTACCATGACCAAACACCTTTAAGAAAGGTATGATGTCATCTCTCGCAATGGCCTGTAGCAATCGTGGGGCACCAGTCAAACTCTGTAAACCTGCCCCACAGCAGGAGAAGATTGAGCCAATCACAATCACCCAAGGTGAGGGCCAGGATAACGTGCCTATCACAAGGTTTCCATTGACAGATTCACCAAATTTGTCTCGAAGCAGAACACCTTCAATACAGGCACCAAAGAGAACCACACAGGTGATGTAGATAGTGGAGGTGGTAGCAATAGCCAGGAGGGTGCCACTGGGAATGGATTGCTGGGCATCTCTCAAGTCACCTGAACGGTTTGACCCAGCCATAATACCAGTGACAGAGGGGAAGTAGATGCCGACCAGCAGCATGAAGTAGGTGGTCATGTCATGGACCACATATGGCAGGTACTTGTCTTGAGCAGGGTCACTTCCCCCGACGGAGGACAGCTTTTTGTTTTGTATTATCGTGCCCAGAGAATCATATTCTGACCACATGTTTTCTGAAATTACTCCACTGGTGAGCCCAGGGATGCCCTGAATCAAAGTCAGATTATTGTGGTTGAAGTAGTCATTGCAGGTGGCGTTGAATTCAGGTCCGTCACAGAACAGCAACCACAGTTTGGTAGTGACAGTATTGTTGTCTATGAAATCTGTCTTAAGACACTTGTCAAAGTTGTGGTTCTGCAAAGTGCGATTTCCCAACATGCAAACAGGAAAGTTTGGTGGCTCAAAAGCGCTCTTGATGACGCCAGCATAGATAGCAAGGATAGACAAAATGACGCAGGCCAGGAAGACTAAGGCAAGCTTGTTCACATATTTCACTCCAACAAAGACAACCACGGCCATGAATGCCAGGCAGCATGTGCCATACACACGCATATTATTCAGCAGGGCACCCAACTCATCCTCTTTTCTCTCTGCCACAAAGATGGATGCTTTAGGCACAATGTAAGTCAGAAAAATCTCTACAGTACCCAGAATGTACATGGAGCCAGCAAAAGTTGTCCCCAGGTAGAAACAGACACCTACAGCTCCTCCAAATTCTTGGCCAAGAGCTCTGGAAATCATATAATAGGAACCTCCAGCTGGAACAATGCCATTAGTAGCGATTGCACCCATGGATATAGCTGTCAGTATTGTACATAAACAACACATGCAGATGATAGCCAGGGACTCCATGATACCGGCATTGCCGACAATCCAGGGAAGGCGCAAAAACAAGATAACCCCCAAAATGTTCTGGAGGCACGGGAGGTAGACACCCATGAATGTCCCCATCTGTGGGCTCTTAACAGCTTTCTTCTTGTACCCTTCCTCTTCATCAGCTTCCTCATGCTCCTGGGCCCCTTGGCTGAGATTAGTGTAGTTTATCAGTTCGTTTAAGAGAGATGATACTAAAGAATTGTCCCTTTCCTCCTCACACATAACCACGTTGGTTTCATTACTGCTGTTTTCTTCGTCATTTTCCATGTTCTTTGTAAAGGATTTTTTTTGCCTTGCAGTACCATCACTGTCCTTCGTAGGCTCCGAGATAGGAACCACAGTGTTGGGGTCCTGTTGCCCGAGCAAGGAGTCCTCCCCCTCCTCTACCACTTTTGCTGTTGTGCTACCACCGCTGTGGCAGCCACCGAGGTCCACCACCAGATCAGTAACAGCCACATCCAGGGCCTCCCTTTCCCCAGCAACTGCACCTCCTCCATCGACTGCTGCCACAACAAACCTCTCCCCCCTGTTCCCATTGTTGTACTCCATGCTTGAGAATATATTTAATCCTATGCTTTCATATTGAATGTATTCCTTCCCCAAAAGCTGAATGATAAAGTAAAATAAAGTAGGTGGTGGCAATGGACCTATAAACTGGATGCCAGCCGCAATCAAAACAACTGGACAGAACAGCTACAAAGATGACGGCATAAAAGGAGGTAACCTGATCAAAGAGCGTCAAAGGGGACTGAATTGAATTGAAAGACCTTTACTACCGACAATGGGGAAATTAGAACTGTTAGAACTGAATAGAATTGTTGATTGGAATATTATTATGTGGCGAGCTTAGTAGAGAGGGATGGACACTGAGTGTGAGGCGCTAGATCACCTTCACTCTCACTATCAACAACCAACAACGCCACCCCGGGAATCTCACCCAGGGAATTATGAGTTTTATAAAAGGCACGCAGGCCCACCGTTAGGGACGGGGCAAGAGACGTGGGTTCAAGTCACAACAAAGTACAATTTATTGATATATTTAAAAAAAAAGAATCAAACAAAAGCCAACCACACACACCATAAATGGGGACAAAGAAAAAAAATGGTTTTCCTTAACAGTGCTGGAGCCCCTATGGGTGGACCGGAGCTAGTGCTGGGGCGGGATCCACAAGTCCAGTCCAAGAACTTAATGAAATCAAAGTCACCCCAACACACGTGGCAGGCACACGCAGTGAAAACACCCCACCACCGGAGACACAGCACGACAGGACAGGCGGAGGCCACCACCAAACACCAGCCCCGCCACCACCGGCTTCCAGCCACTGAAGGGAGGGAAGAAAGAAATCATTAATGGGGGTCTCATTTAAAAACAAACAAAATTGGGCTTAACCAAAATTAACTAAACAAAATAACAAAGGAAAGCTTCAATATTAAACTCTATCATTACAACAGAACCCAAAATTAAGCAGAATGCAACTCAAAGAAAAGAAACAACAATCCGAACAAAGTATGCATTTAACAGAACATAAAACAACCAAATACCTACATCCCCCAACACACCACACACACACCACACACCACACACACACACACACACACACGGAAGTTTAAAAATAAGGGGAGAGAGGCCGCAGATGCCTGTTTTCGGCGGAACAGTCCGACTGGCAGGAGCGCCAGCAGAGGGAGAAAGAGAAAGAGAGAGAGAGACGAGCGCCCCGGCAAAGCCCACGGTCCCCGTCACGGCGGCAGCGACGCCCAGGCAGTAATGGCGGACCCCCTGGAAACAGCAGCGCCCCTCAAAGCAAAGCGGGCCCCCGTGAGGTGGTTGTGGTCTCACCTGATCCGGAGAGAGCGATTCAAATTTCTACACATCTACAACAAAGTTGCGCACGGATCGGGCCGTGCCTACCAGCTGTATTGTCACACACTCACGCGCACACATTAGAGGAGGGAGGGCAATGGTCTTCCTGCAGACATTCCCACTGGCCTGCGACCACAAAGTTGTTAGCTACCCGGCCCCAGCCACCACCAGCCAGAGAACAGGCCAATACTCACCACCGGTCCCTGGCGCAGTGGTCACCCGGCGGGGCGCAGCGCAGCTCACCCACCTGCCCTGACATGACAGAATATGTAAAGAAAATAATACCCAAACAACCATACCGCAAACAAGCAAACCAACCAGCCTAACCTTCGGGCTTGCAGCAGCACACCCGGAAATGGCACGGAGGTGACGGAAGCAGAGGGCGAACCAGTAGGCAGAGCACTGCTTTTATACTGGTCCGCCACTTCCTCCCGCCCCATCAACGGAAGTAAACAATTAAACTATACTAATACATACCAATAAACAAAAGAAAATACAAATAACAGCGAAACAGAATAAATAATATCAAAAGAAAATACACACCCTGCCACAATCAGAATGAATAAATTCGAAGAATGATAATAATAAAGTAAAGTTAAGTAGGTGGTGGCAATGCAACTATAAGTGGATGCCAGCTGCCAATCAAACCAACAACAACAAAAAAGGGGAAATTCGAATAGAATAGTTGGTTAACAACCAACCAACCAGAATAGAATAAAAAGGAATAAGCAACTAAAGAAGAACGACAAAACCTAAACTACAAAAGAAAATGAACTGACTGAGGTAAATGGAGTGGAATGTTTCAGCTGCAGTATCTCTTCATTGACTCCTACAGAGACATTTTGCATGAAAGTGACATTTTGACGGGCAGTCAATGCAGCTCAAGTTGGTCTGGCCTTCATTCAGCTGCATGTGTTTAAAAAAGAAGAATCCTCCACTGTACCTCTTGCTCTCAATTTCTTCTAGTTACCCATCCACACAGTATCATTCTTTGTTTCTCTGCAGTCGAGCAGCACCACATGCTTTTCCACTGGTAGCTTTTGGGGAATTAATTCATTTTTTGCTAAAGTGTCTTAATAATTACAGTGACATTGAGGTTAATTGCCTAATCTCTATTGCCATGGAGGCATCCAGTTGAAATCCCCACACAATCTGTTCCAGAAACAGCAGCCAGAAGATCCTCTCTTACCAGAGGGGATGCTCTGACCTAAATAAAGTTTTCTCTTTTTTCCTGTCCTTTTTTTTTTTTTTTTGAAACATCCAGCAGGTAGCGGACAGGGAGCTCAGGTACAATGTCGAGTGTCATTAATTTTCCAATTTGATTTAACATTGGATACTTGCAGTGGAGCAGTTGGGGGGAGCTGTCTGAGCTCTCTAAAATATCGAGGTCCAGTGGAACAATGTCAGACAAGGACTCCTGTTATTACCTTTTAAAATACAAAGGCCACAAAAATCTTGAAGGTCTGAATTATGATGAGGAATCCCTCTCTGTTCATAGTGGATGTTTCATTTAATGATCAAACACCCTTCACACTTGGAGCCCAACACAGACACAAGACAAACTTAAGTAGGTTTATTATGTAATAGAAAATATCTTTATTGTCCACTGGGATGGAAATGTGTATAGTGCTCAACAATGTTTCCTCTGTTACAGTCATATAAGGGTGTCATTTTTTATTTTACAAGTGCAGAGAGCACAATGAAAAAGAAAAATCATTAGCAAGAAATTAAATCGCCAGTGGTTAACACTGTCACCTCTCAGCATGGTCCTTGTCTTCTTTGTGGAAATAGATATTATTTTAAGGATCAGGATCATCCATCTATCTGGTATCTGTACTTTTTTTCGTTTTGGGGCACATGTGAGCTGGAGCGAGATGGTCTGTACTCAACTAAACACCATTTTGCCCACTGTCAGCTGACTCATGACCATTAATAGCAGACGTGCCACAGATAATGAATGGATGAGCTCAACATGTTTGTGGTTTTGACTGCTGGTTAGCACAGCTTGAAATTTCTCAAACTGGATTTTAAAAATCGTATTCCATGCACACCAATCTAACACACAACCACTCTATAGTTCAGAAATGCGCTGAAATCAAAATATTTTCATTAAGCAATTTTCTCCAAACATTTTCAAGACGTTTTCCTGCTAGCCTCTTTTAAATGATCCACAGAAAGTCTTCAGTGAGCCTATGTCAAAATACAGCAGGATAATGCCAGAGACTCATGTTGATGTGCTGTAACACATACTGTATGTGACCATTGTGAGGGGCACTATGACATAGTGTGTCACTATCCTCAATGCTGCTGCCATTTACCAACCCTGTTTTCTGCTGTGGTTTTTGATGGTAGAATGTGAAGCATCAAAGAAAACATGAGGGAAAACTCATTACTGGCATTTCTGGGACAGCAGTCAATCCCAGTTTTAATGAATTTACATGCTTTTAAAAGCTTGTTTTGATGTTTAAACCTTTTTGAACCTTTTTTTTTTTTTTTTAACGATCAGAAGTTGAAACCTCTTCTCTTTCCTGTTTCCATAGATCTGACTTTTTATGTGTGACTGTGTTGTTATTGATCCCCTGGCCTGCAGCAGGACTGCATGATGGTCTGTTTGTGTTTCACCACAGTAAAACCTGAAATGGTGTATCATAAAAGTCAATTTAAACCTGCATTGTTAAGAATGAAAAGGCTTAAGCTTTCTCACACGTCACCAATCTATTGATTGATAGATTGATTATGTGGGTCATAAACTGGTCTTGCACAACCAGCTCTGTTTTCCACAGGAAGCATTTAAATGTGTTTGCCATTTAATTCCTGGAAAGATTATCTTATACATCCCATTATTCATGGATATCATTTATTAGTTTATTCCAAAATAACATCCTCACTTTCAGAACCTGTGATACTCAATGAAACCTAATTTTCTGATTTAAATGTGAAAAATGTATCTGGAATGGAGACATGTTCATTGGGTCGTCTGTAATATTCATGTGTGAGGCCAGTACACACACTCACTCACGCACACGCATGCACAGAGATCACAGATTACCACAACAGAAGGGGGGTGGATCAGGGATGCCTTGGCACCATGGAGTTGACCGTTGATGGATGTCGACCTGCACCGAGAGGTGATGGATGTTGGTGCCAGAGGGAAGCAGCAGGCACAGGATGGATGGAGGGTGGGGGTGGCGGGACTACAGGTGTACTGACTATAGTCCTCAACCCCTACCTCCTCCTCCTGAGACCATCGGGGTGGGTCCCTCACCAGAGTGAAAGGTCAGTAATCTGTTATCAATGAGACGGTGAACAAGTTACACAAACACACACACACACTATGGATTTCTCAGCAATTAACCCTCACGTTGCCTTAATTACATCACTAAATTGATTGCAAATTGTTTTTTTCTTTACCTCCTCTCTACCTCCTCTTGATTCTTAATCAGAATATCAAAACATTCCCTACTCTACTCACGAGGCACTTATCTTACACTTGAATCCTGGTGGCAGCAGCAGGGGGAGGTGAACAAACGGCCTTTTCAGAATGGAAATGTCAAACATTTGGCAAAAACGTCCAGTGTCCTTGGGGGCAAATAACACATTTAATTCAGTGTTTAATAGGTTGTCATAACATGGCAGATGGGCCCAGAGAGTGACTGAATGAACCATTACCTCTCTTCCTGCACTGAGGTGTTAGTGGGTGTTGGGGGGCTATAAATGAAAATGAAAACAGCCATGTTCACGATGGCAGGGGCAGCTATGTACGGTGGACTACATAAATTAAATAACCTGCCACTTAAATAGCAGAATGAAGCAGAGGCTGTATAAACAGTTTGTTGCAGTTGTTCTCCTGTGGTTAGTGTTACATCCATCAGTGACTTTACTGTTGTGTTTACCTGTTTCAATGACTTTCTGCGTCCTCTGCTCCTCCACTTGCTCGTACATGATTATGACTGGTGCACTTGCACTCCCTGTCCCACTGCGCTCTCATTTTTCAAAATGTATTCAACTTCAGCTGGAAAAACAATAAAACAATCAGCAGAAATTCTCACAACAAGCAAAATGTTTGTATAAGAGGTTCCCTGGGGGCGGGGGGGTTATCAGACAGCACGTTAGCATGGCCCAGAATGCACCTGTTTGTCATTCAGTCTCATCAGCTATAATGTGTTGACAAATTAGCCTCCAGGGGCACAACTGCCAATACATCCCAGTGTGGAGAGCAGATATCCATCTTCTGCTCATAACAAACACTGATAGTTTTTGCAGGTGTTTTACATTTCGAAAGTCTTTGTTAACATCTATCTACATCGCAATGGTGATTAATAGATTAATACAAACTGATACGTTCCACTCAGTCTCTCTTTTGTTTAACATCAGGCAACTAAAGCTGCTCAAACCAATCAAGATTTAGAGTCTGAGTCCAGTGATTCCAGAATTCTGTTTTCCATGGTTTGATCAGTGTGCTCAGCACACACCTTATATCACAAGCTGTTGATTTTCGCTTTATGCATTGACTTCATATGAGACCCCAGACTGAAATCCACTTCAGAGCAGAGCGTCAGAGTCCAATGGCAGAGAATTTGCTCCCCTCCATCTCTCCTCCTCTAATAGATTTCTCTCCAGTGGGAGTTTGACTGTGATCCCTAGCCTCTTCCTCTCTCTTCATCTTGCTCTGACTGTTAGAGCTGATGGACTGTATCCCTCCTTCAACTGACCCCTGACCTCAGCAGCCCTCCCACTCAATCACTGATGTCGTCGGAGAAGAGGATGATGGCTTGGAGGTTTGGAGGTTATAAAAGCATTTATCTGTCAGTTTTCAGGACTGAAGACACACGTTCACTCACATGTCTTGTCCAATAAATATAAAACCCATAACACCGGGGGATGGAGCTAGGAATATTTTTAGAACCTCCTTTAGTAACATTATATAGGGCATGACTTAAGGTTGTCTACAGGTTATCTATACAGCTTCAGACTGCCAATACTACAAGATTGAAAGACGACAATGTAGCAATGAATAATCTCATGACATGTTTGGAAGGGCTGTCCGAATGAGCCCTGCTGTGAGCGAGGGCCAGGTTGATGACATGTCTAAAGCACGATGGAATCAAACTGAAAGAAAAAGAAAAGAAAGGAGCCATAGACAAATCGATCACATGAGATCCATTTCGAAAGACAACGGGATTTGGGAGCTTTAGCTGATAAAAGCCAGTGGCTGCATTGTAAACAGAAGGGTGTGATCCCTTCACCAGCATTCAAACGCGTTGTCCTGCATGCTGCACCACTCCTAAACTGAATGTTCACAATGAGGAGTCATTGTTCATCTGCTCCTCAGATGTAAGATGAGTTATGCCCGCCTTCTGACAATGGCAAAAGGATAAGAGTGAGGGTATCCATCAATGGCTGCCTGACAAGGATGGTGAATACTTCAATTTAAACAAACATTTGAAACTCAAAGTTGAAGATGAAGATTATTTTTAATTTTCAGTCTTTGCATGAGATGGCTAAATAACAAAAAAAAAAAAAAAAAAAGACAAAAGACTCCTGTAAACAGCAGGAATAATTATCCTCAGTTTGAAGCATTGCTCGAAGTCAAGAAGTCTTTCCTCTGTTCTGCTTTGTGGCTGAAAATAAACATTCTCGCCTTATTAATTCACACTTAAAAAGAAAAGAAGAAAACACAAATCATTGTCATGGCAGCATCAACCACAAAAGACAACAAAGGCACAGAGTGGATCCTAGTGAGATCTGAGAGTGCCATCTTCCCATTACATTAGGATTCCTACTGTAATTAACACATTTATGAGGTAGTGGTTATTTACTCCTCAGGTTAGGGGAAGCAGACGGAAATTTGACAGCAGCTGAAAAGAGATGATGAACACAAGGTTGGGGGGAGGAGGAAAGAGGTAAAGAATGGAGAATGAACAGCGAGAGTGTTGCACAAATAACAATCAGTGAAGGTCAGTCTGAGGCCGGGCAGCTGACAGCACCTTTTTAAATGATGAAAGAAATGAAAAATTGAAAATGAGGCAATTTGATTATCCTCTCGTCAGCAGCCTCAGTGATGCATGGAAGACGACCGGCCTGTTTGCTCTTCATTTCATTACAGAGTGTGAAAAATGAAAAGAGATAGAGTGAGTAGGTCACCGATTGAATATCTAAAAGATGACAGCAGTCGCTGCTCGATTCAGTGACGGGCGACGTCCTCTCTGGAAGATGTGGTCTGACCTCAAGGGCGAAGTACTTGAGCAAGAATGGGTAGTAGAGAAGTGAAACATTTTGATAGAGGAACAGTGAATTGAACAAACCTTAGAGATCTAGTGTGGGTAACTAAATATAATATATAACTCAATATATTTAAAAAATAGCATCCATAATGTTTTTATTGTGTTTAATCACCTGAAACTGAGACACGTGTTTTTCTAATCTTAAAACAATTTAAGATAGTTGACAGATCCTTTTCTAGAATCTGTCAATAGTCCAGAGTGGACCAGCCAAGCTCCTTCTCTGTTGTGTGTTAGATTACAGTTATAAAATCAATTCTGCTATATAAGCATATTTGTTGGCCTCCCTACACAAGCCCTCCCTCCGCTCGCTGCTCTGTTAGTGTGGCAGCAGCAGTGGAGACGCTGTCCTGCTTTCAGAACTGCAGTCATATGTCACCCATAGGTGTCAAAGTATATTATAGGACTGTGGACGAGGGTTCTTGGTTGACAGCTCCGATTGTGGCAGCTGGGATCGATTTCTCTGCTTGGGATAAACACCAGCCAGTCAACACCAGCAGCCAGATGTTGTGACGCAGTGGTCGATGATGATGTATACCATGATTGATGAGCTGTGACCGATGATACCAATATTTGTAATAATATATGGGGTGACTTGCAACATACCCCAAATGTGCCTGCTTGGACCCCGTTAATACCTGCTCACAGGTCTAGTTACAATATAGTTATTGCAATGCTAGCACTTCATTTCCTTCGAATTTGTTATCATCCATATAAGTCATATTAAAATGTGACTGTTATTTTTCAAGATAACAAATGGGTAGTTATAGAAAGAGAGAGATGGGGAGCGACAACAGGGGAAAGACATCTGCCCTGACTTCAACAGTGAAGCAACAACAGAAAACACATAGAGACCATTAACATTATGAAACTGTGGGGGGACAAATGAGACCACGGCAATTAACCACTGTGTAGGTCTGCTGGTCTGTTTTATTCAGCTTTTCTCTGCTCACGGCAGCTGCAGGTGTGTGATGAAGACCACATCCCCGTCTATTGTTGAAGCTGCATTTTTTTCACATGTATATTGAAAGTTACTGTTGGTCGCAGGGAAATGGAGCAACTTTTAATTCAGAGGAATCTGTGAGAAAAAGCTGTTAAGAGCTTCACAGATGAGAGATATTGACATTTAATAGGTTCAGTTTCTGAGCACCCTAAAGGCCAAAGACGGAAGGTTGGGGCGGCTCTGCATACATGCACAACGCTCAACGCTGCTCGTGTCTTTTCTTTTCAGAGCCTTCCTACAATCCACCATTCCAGAGATATTCAACAAACAACTAATTCAAAAGTGGTTTTCTTTCTATGCCCCCTTTCCCTCTGCTGCTGCTTGCTGTGTGACGGCCCTCCATCCCTCCTTGTTTTGAATCAGTTAACCTTTCTTTTAGGGGCGGCACGGCGGGGTCCTGCTCCACAGATTAGCCACTGACGCATTTATCGAGGGATGACAAATGAGCTGTCCTTCCAGATGCCTGATTACTTGACCTTTATTCCACGGGCGCGGGCCGGTTAGCTGAGAGGTCCTGATGAAGCTAAGTGGTGCCAGTCTGGTATTCGCCGGCCCGTTGTGAGGAAACGCCTGAATGCAATGTCTCGAGGCAGACGTGAACACAAATTAAGAAAGAAGTTATTAAGATTGGCTGTCGCTGAGGCGAGGTAATTGAAATTCTCACATTCCCCCGAAACCGGCAGAGAGCAGGCACATCACTTTCCATTTGAGGCCAGGGGGCTGATGAGTATCACACATTAGAGCCTGAGGGCGGGAAATTGTCCATTTAGTGGCCTCTGATTCGAGATCATTACAGGAGTGAGACGGCATCGCCCCCTGAACGTGGTATTTCTCGTTCTCCTCTTCTGTCAGCTCATTTCTGGTTCTGTCAGGCAGCAGATTGGCATTTACACCTCTAATTGTCTGTTTTCCCTCTGCTGTTGTCCCATAGTCTGCGCACACTGAGCAGGCCCGCTTGTTACGATGGAGCTGCACCACATGGCAGTCTGCATTCACTTGCACAGACGGCTACTGCTGGCCTCCATCTAGAAACCACGCAGCCATGCAGCTTTCATCATTTTATCCAAGGCACTTGAGAGGTTGTGCTAATGTTGACTTGCTGCTAACCTTCCAAAAGCCATTTGTCCAGTCAGTTGTGAACCACAGTGACTAAACTAACGCAACTCAGGGGAAGAGAGATTCATGGAATTCCCTCTCAGTAAATCTCTTTTCTGCGTGGCTTCACTGGTCATCTTATCTGCGCCAGAGAATAAAACCTTGCTGGGTCTGGGGCAATCTCAAGTTTGACACAAATAAGGAGAATTTGCAGACTAACAGGAGCTTCGTCTTGGTGATGGCAAGTTCAAGGCTTTTTTTACACACACATTCCAGAGGAGTTTTACAAAGAATCGATGAATAAAGAAAAGCACAGGAAACTAGTCATCGTCCTGTCAGGCAGCCGGCGACATAGCGAGCCAGACAGGTATCTAAAGCCCTGACACCGACTTGACAGTTTCAAATTGGCTTCTTTGTCGTCTTCCACAGTTAAAGGTTGAGATCTTACATTTATTAAAGTCATCATTGGGGGCAGAATCATGTCTCTGTCTGTCTCTGCGAAGGCTAACTTTGTGCTGCTGCAGCCTTTAGAGTCCTTTTCATAGCACTCACTGTGAGCTCACAGATTAACCTGAGTGTATTCAGCTGCATTTTAAAAATGTAGGTTTGAATTCTTTTTGGTCACTTCTTGCTCCTGGGATGGTCTCCTTTGATTTTTGCCTGTTTGCCTCAGAGAGTTTGCCTTTCACATATGAACAACTGCTTCAGTTCACTTTTTTCATCACGCTTCTAATCTTGGAGTCAAACTTTTCAATTTGTCTATTGACCAGCTTCAGCAACTGTCCTCATAAGCAGGAGGAGTATTTCTCTCTGTCTTTAGTTTTTTTTTTTTTTTTTTTTTTAAGCCTGAGTTCTGGAGAGCGAGGTCAGGACTTCATCAGGGGCCTCCAGGGCCCTCGGAGCCCCCCCCTCATGTCTGCAGCAGATGAGGGGATCAGTAGGGTGTGAAATGGCCATGGTGATTGCTCCGAGGCCACAGGGCCTCCAGCCCATTCACAGGCCTGTCAGCTCCGTAATAGAGCTGGTGGAGATTGGAGACAACCCACCAGTTACCACCCCCCTCCCCCAGTCCCCCAGTTAAAGGTACATAAAGAAAAGAAACAAGAAAGTGAAAACTTTACTTTAAATATTAACTGAAGCTCCTGAGTTCATTAAAATCAAACCCAGTTAGTGGATCAGTCAGTCAAATATGAGTCAGAATGCTGCTGCCATGGCTTTTAACATTCAGGAGGAGAAATAACATAGAAACCTCAGAGTCATGTGAGGGATCAGACGGACGGACAGACACTCAATGGCAGGTGTAACAGAGCCAGTCAGCAAAATAATATATTTATAATTTTGGGCTTGAACAATAATGGCTACATGGGGCTGTTTAAAGTATTTCTACCGAAACATGACCCAAAATAAAATAAGGTCTCAGCCATCTGTAATATTATTTTTTAAAGAGTGATTTTTAGGTTACAAAGCAGTGAGTATTGGTCTGTGAGCTGTGCATGGTGGACAGTGAAGTGGGCCAGGCATTCTTGATGTGCGCAGTGTAAATATAGCCCTCCACCCTCCTCCCTCTAATTGTGGCTGTGTTGTTTTCATATTGTTAAATCTCAGAGATGTATAATTCATCACGCAAATAATGTGGAACAAAACAAACTCTCCTCTGAGCCCCTGAGAGGCCGAGTGTCTAATGAGTTCACTCCATAAAAAATTTATACCTCCTGCAAAATATACTGTCACTTTCCCTGCAACACACACACACACACACACACACACAGTCCTATATCCCATTAGATGTAATAGCAGGGTGTTCGACTGTATCTCCCCGTTGATCATTGTCACCCAAAAACACTGCAGACTGTGTGTGTGTGTGTGTCCAGGTGTGGTAATGTTTGCCTGAACATAAGAGCAGTTTCAGAATGTTGGATAAAAAAGGGTGATCGACTCAAAACCTTGAAACTCCACTTAACGTTTCAAAAGCGAAGATGGCAGAACAGCTCAGCGGCCGAAGGACAACCGACTGCCATTGGGACAGAGTGGGACAACTGGCTGGTTAACAAAACGGGTTACACTAGCACCAGTGAGTTTGCCAAACATCCGAACCGAACTGCAGCTATAAACATTATGAAAATGAAAGCAACTTATCCAGGTATTCTTGCGGTGCAGCTATAAAACAATATGAGGTGAGCCTGAAGTCGCTCTCAGCAGGGCCTAACTTATTTCTGTGTTTTCAACTTAATGGACTAGATTTGGCCATTATGGAAGCACGACGTTTCCCCTGGTGTGGCGCTGTCTCCGAGCATTACGACAGCCAGGTGGACTTGGCAGCTTCATCCAATCACATCCAATAATGACCTGGGGATCGAGAGATGAGAGGGCCAGCAGGTTTTTCATTTTGCGAGGAGGGGATGCCGTCCTTTGCCGACTCATTTCTCCTTCCGGCGAGAGAATTAAGTCCAGCAGCCTCTTTCGGAAATAATCTCTCCTCTTCATTATTCCCCAACATCACATGGCTTCTCAGGTAGCCGAGGCGATGAAAGGTCGAGGACTGGCTTCACGATCGGCGGCCATATCACGGGTTCCAGCGAGGAGGGAGGGCTGCTCTGATTTTCATTAAGACGGACTCCGGAACGCTTGTCTGATTAGTGGGTCATTAGGCTTTCCATGGCCGACAGATTGGTTGAACAGGAAGCAGGGGAGTAGGCAGACGGTAATTGTGGCTGGACTGACCACACAGGTGCCTGTTACAGTCCTGCGCTCCTTGATTGGTTAATTAGCGCGGCGTCAATCAGCCCCCTCCAGCAGCACGCTCTCAGTGGGGGAGTGGTCCTAATGAAGAGTGAAACTTCTCTTTCAGCTAATTATGGCTCCAATTAAAATAACCGTTTGACTAAGAGTGAACACACACACACCTTGTTTTGAATTTCGAAAAGCGAGGGCAAAACATGATAAACTGGCAACAGTTTTGATCTTATGCTCTTATTGAACGAGAGTCGAATTGTCTTTCTCAAGGCCAGACTCAAATTTCAAATTGTTTCAATACGTTCTCACATTAAAAATGTATCTGAAGATGAAGACCCCACTACTTGATATTATTGTGTTGATGCAGACAAACCTATGAGGAATTTACAGTGAGAAGATGTAAAAATTACAAATAGCAATCACATTTAAAATACATCTTCCATCAGTGGTGAATTTAAACCGAACCGAACAGAGTCGATGTGATCGAGTCCGACGCTGCTGCCGGCTCCGGCTGGTTTCCAGCTTCTCACAGAGCCACGCTGTTCCTGCGCTGTCGTGTGTCTGTGTGCGTGTGTGTGCGTACAGAGGAAATGTGTTTGTTTATGAGCTGGACACTCTTAATTACCCACTCGCATGGATAATTATCGCCAACTTCAAAGACACTTTAACCCTCAGAGACCCAGAGAGAGCGTGAGCGTGGATGAGCTGGACGCCGAGTGCAGGAGGCCCTGAGTACATGCCGCTAATGAGAAGATAATGATGAGTCTAGAGTTGGCTTGATGCAGAAATGTAGGAGTCTGATACCTGGATGTACTGATGCAGCTCCTGAAATAATACCATATGTCTGAGTTGTTATGTGTGATGTCTATTTATATGTTTCAGGAAAAAGACCACACAATAATACGTTACAGAACAGGAAACAGTTCTCATTGTCCTGATCCGACTCTGATGGTGATAAACATTAGCCATCGTAGCGTAACACCTGTCTCCTGCTCAATTCCGGTGTGCCATGTAAATCATCATTTTTCCAACAAGTCTGTTTGGTTTGCACTTGTTGACACACCCGAGGTGTTTAGTTAGCTCACGCACATTATATTCTGATAAAAATGTTTTTAAAAATCTGAACAATTAATTGTAAAAGTGATGCAGAACAGTTTAGGCAGGGATTTAAAAGAAGCAGTAGAAACAGATGAAGCACTTCTGATCTCAGGGCTGATAATTGTGACTGTGAGCAATTTGGTGAAGATCCGAATAAAAAACTAGGTCTAGTGAATTACTCTTAACTGAGCCTTAGTGGAGGCATTGAGTCTCACTTCCTTTTCTCTTTCTCTATACAATGTTACATATAAGGCCTATATATTCTGCCCCAGCATGCTCTGGATCTGAAACCAGCAGTGGATCTTGTCTCAAAGTCTCATCCTGCCTGTTCAATCAGAGTTGGTACCCAGTCCACTCTGTCTCCATGTTCAGCCTCAACGGTGTCAGATACAGTCCACAACACCAGCACAGTTTTCTCTGAGGTTGGAAGGGCATGTGCTGCAGCGGGGGTTCAGTAATCACAGGAAATATAAAAGTTTTTGGTTTGAGTGTTATCTATACCCTTGTGTCATCATGAGCAGAAAAGATACAATAAAGAAATGTAGTCATAGGCAGGAATCCTGAGTTTGTGTCTTTTGATAAACTGAATTCATGAGACATGAGTGTCTGCAGGATGTCTGGCAGGACAGCAGCGCCACCTTGTGCTAAGAAAAGTAAATACAGTCTACTTGCCGTATTTCCCCGCAGTTAATTGTGTTGCGTTGAACTCTTGCCTCTGAACGTGAGATGATTTCTAGTCAAACATTCTCATTGTGAAAATAATTCAATAAATCTCTGAATAGCATAATTGATTCAGATCCAACTCCAAATCAAAAACAGAAATAGAAAAAGTGTCTGAAATTAAAGTGCATGAAAAAATTTCTAAAGCTGAAAAATTAAATTAAATTAAAAAAAATGTATAGATACATGCAAACACATTACCTCAAAAGAGGAAAGTAATACCAATTAAAATGATGAGATCGTTACTTTAGAGTAATAACAAGCACACATTCAGTCAGTGATTCAATAACATATTTTAATTTTTCAGTGTTTTAGTATAAAAATCCCACCGGCCTGTTGTCAGCTGGTTTCCACTCCCGTTGGCTATAATTGTGGTTTTTCCCAGAGAATCAGCTAAAGTACCAAATCTATTTACACACAACATCCACATCCAGAGGAAGTGTCCCCGTCACTACCCCGCCAAAACAAAACATCAAACACTATCACCTCACCGCTCAGCTTTAATGCTATTGATCCAAAAACGAAAATTTAAAAAAATCCAACAGAAGAGCAGGGGGCCTCTACATGTGGCTCCTAGTGTGCCCATAGTATTTTATTACAATACTCTCTCTATAAAGTAATGCATATACAGTTTCTGTTTTACAATAAATTAGTACAGGCACATTCTCTTCTCTCCTAGCTGACTGGAGGTCAGTTCAGGTGGAAAAGATGATTACAGAAGACTTGAACTCATCACAGCACACAAACAAAAAGGCATTAACTCTAAAAAAAAAAAAAACTAAAACTGTGAAAAAACCCACACACACACATAAGTGGGAACCTTGAGGGTAGCAGATTCTTTTTTTGGTTTCGGTGTGAATGATGCACTTTAGGCATTTTAAACTGTGAGAGCTGCTATATAGATTTTATATAAATATGTACAAACAAAAAAAGAGGAAAAAAAAAGAATAAGTAGTCCAGTAAAAACATTCAGGTAAAAAAATAAAAAGATGCACACACAAATTAATGCCAAATATAAGATAGCTTGATGCTTGAGAACACAATAAGTTACAAAACCTGTAAAAAAAGGGGGGGGGCTGAAATAAAAACGTTCAGTACAGTATGCATGTGTTTTTCTCTCTGTAGAGATAGCACCAGCAGAAACACCGACACTGTCAGCAACGACGTGGATCATCACCTCTGACTGTAGATGTGTGAACATGTGTACCATAACGACTGAGGGGTGAATAAATTAGTGTCAGACCGTTTACAGAATATTTACAGGAACTGCTGCCATCACTCACTCACTCACACACTCACACTCACGTGCACACACTCTTTCACACACTGATGGACATTTTCATGGCAGTGAGATTGTTGCAGCAGTCTTGCAGCACATTTAAGGAGGTCAGAGGTCAAACTCCGACACATTCAACAGGTTTAGACCCATGATTTTTCGGTCCTCACAGCCAAAGTTTGATTTTCTCTCCAATCTTTCACACCTGCTCACCGAGTCGTTCTCATTGCATAGCTCTTTGACAAAACAAGACAGCCGTCACAAGCTACAGTATTTCAGATGGGGGGCGGGGGGCAGATGTGCGAGGATACATGAAAATAATCCAGTTGTAGGGAATGGTAAACATGTTGCGAGTGTGCAGATGCGTACACATGTGTTGTGCGTATGTGAAGGAGCAGATTGTCTGCAGGGGGCGATATTCCTGCAGGGTTTCGGGGCGGTGCTTCAATCCGTGACGATGAGGCCGGCGCTTGGCACCGGCTCGACGCTACCACTGTTCAGGTGCTTCATGGCTCGGTCGAAGGCAAACCGTACAGCTTTTCGGATGTGTCCAGAGCGAGCCTCTGTCAGCTTGATACTATCGAGTGTCTGGTTGATCCCAAAGGGCTCCATCTTGGATCTAGGAAGCCATTGCCTGAGGGGGAAGATGAACCGCAATGTGAGATCATGCTCCACACAAAATCAGATGGTGCTGTGTGTGTTCCCAATGAATCACTGTTGTGCCATTTCAAAGTAAGTGATTCTCAGTTCTCATGTCTGTGGTGCTGCTGATTACTGGAGCCAGTCCGAGAAGTATTAAAAAGTTGTTTTACAGTTACAAGATGCAGTTTTAATCAGGACTGCCCCCTAATTGGCAAGACAATACCAAAGAAACAAGGGGTACTTTTGGTCAACTATACCTGGGCAAACCCTGGATAAGGCTAAGGTTCAGCACACAAGCCTAAACTGAGTGCCAAGTCGAGTTTAAAACTAGCTTAATCACTACTGGTCTATTAAGAACAGACAGGAAACACTGGTAATTTTGGTTTATTTCAAGCTTTTTCAGGGAAAATGTTTGACCCATTACTGATCACTCATCTCTTGGACGGTGACTTTGCTAACAGGGAAGTGAGCGAGTTCCTCACCAGCTGCGCTTGCTGTCGAAGAAGTGGACGAGGAAGAGTTTCTCTGCGGACCTGAACTGCATCCGCTCTCCGGCTCTGAGAACGTCCGGCGGCGGCTGGGGAAGCACCACCCCGTTGTGCTGAGACACTGTCCTCCGCACTCTGGGCTCCATGATCTGTGAAGACAGACAGGGATGGAGACTGAGTGACATGGACTGGCCACAACAATGGTGAGGAGTAAATCCTGGTGGTTGGCGTTCGCGAGCATGCAAAGCCGAGTCAAGCCACAACCGCTCTGAGCGAAAGCGGCCGACTCCACACACACCAAACAGGCAACGATTGGCCAGCTGGAAGCTGCCGCATGGCTGTGAGCACAAATCACGAGCTACGGTACGGACGATGGCAGGGGGGTAGATGGGTAATGAGACACAGAGTGGACTAACACTCACTCACCAGGGCAGGGTAGGAGGGAAATCCACTACATTTAGCCCAAACTAGTTTAAGAGGTTCCAGAACAAATGGAGAAGCAGCGGTGGGCTTCCACACCTCTACAGGAACAACGACAATCAAGTTATGAAGGATTCACTGCAACAGACACATAGCACAACCTGTCTTAACAAACAGCCACACACACACACACACACACAGGACAGGACAGGAATACACTCACACACACCTTTTTTTTTTAAAGATAACCTTTAAAAAACATTACAGAAAAGACTTTATGACTTGTCAACACTTACATAAGTGAATAAATGAACTTAAAAAATGTGTGTATGGGGGAAGGGTCTTTAGGACTGACAGATGAAGGTGAATGTGTCAGCTAGATACCGAGCACTGAAGTCTGCAGTAAACACCAGCCAACATCCACAACAATTCCCACCACAGCTTCATGTTTTTCCCTTGAAATCTAACATCTTGATGGGGAATTATTGGATGTTTATAATCCAGTAGGCTTTACACCATTGTGCCAAACACATCTGATTAACAATGCATATCCACTTCTGCAGAGTTGGACCAGGCTCAGTAGAAGTACAGGACACACTGAAACTTTATCAGGACCTCCATATGTTATTCTTAGGAGTAGCTGTGAACACTTGATCAATATATGTAGACTGTACCTATGTATATACCTCCATAGGTAGATGCAACAGATATTTGTACTTGCATTTAAATACTCTGTTGTTATATTGGAAGTGATAGGGGCACTTAACAGCATTAACACTGGGCCATGCATACAAGAGACACGCAGACAGGCATACTCACAAACAAGTGCAGACACACTATCCAGAAATGAAGCCAAAACATCATGGGAATCAATGCTGCCATTTTGTACCAATGCTGTCAGGTCCCACCTTTACACATGTCCACCAACCTATGACTCAATCTCATGGTATGTTAATCATGGTATCGTCAAATCATTTAAGCTGACTGGAAGTGTTACACAGAAGTGTAGATGATGCTTTTGCTTCACTTTTGGGGAGTTGTCACTCTGTCATACAGTCTATGACACACACACACATACTCACAGGACACACATAAAGGCTGGGTACCTTTTGAAATTTGTATGAGTGCAGATACAGTACCTGTGCTGAGTCTCAGGGCTGGTACCATACTTAAACATTGCTCACCGAAGTCTTCTTGACAAATATAACTTATGACTAAATATTGACTACAGAGGGCAGGAGTCAACCAAGCTATGTCAAGGCCCAAAGTTCATGTGAATTCTTCCCATTTTCACCTTTTGATTCTCGTTAAAACTGTTATATCAGCTATTATAATTAGATTACTCAGATTACTAATATAATTTTAAAATATAAACAAAAACTTTGGGAATGAATAGGACATACATTGTTTGTTGAGTGAACAGGTTATGATCAAGAAATTCACTGAACAAAGGTGAATGACAGACTTCACTTCCACCATGTCAATCGTTGGTATCCTTCTCCTATGTCCTTGTTTGTTAAACCATCATTGGGCTTGCACTTCATGATTTGTGTCTATGTGGATTTCATTCAGAACCTCCACCTCAGGGTGAGAGCCACTGGGATAAAGTCAATTAGAGTGGTGATGTGTGATGGCCAGCTGGATCTGGTAAACTCCATTTCACAAACTTCTTTTTTTTTTGGAACATTGATGGCAGAGCCCTGGACACTTAACAATCCACTTCCCTTCAAGTAGAAGAGTAGAAGTGACTCCATGGTCGAAGAAGAAAAAAAAGGCATGCTGATACTTTAACAGTATTAGTTGGCGTACAAAAAGAATTGCTTGATACATTAGGTAAATGGAAACAACTGAGCAGTCAACATGCTGCCATGCTCCTTAAAGCATATTTATTTCTGAGAGGGCCGATGCTTCTCTACTCACCTGAGGAGATATTGGCAGCTTTGGTGAACTCTCCGTTTTTGATACAAGTCCTCAGAGAGCTTTTTTCGTCCACGGTGCTCCTTCTAGCTGCTGCTGGCCGCCCTTTACCTCCTTTAGATACAATGACGGTGCTGAAAGAGATGGGAGGGTATAATATTAAATACTCAAACAATTGTGTGTCCTGTAAAATTAGTTTGGACTTTCAAGATTATGTTTTAATTAGTGAAATGACAAATGACTCAATTAACTCACAAAAGTAGGTCACTGGCTGTTTCTACCTGGACTCACCTTGTGCCACAAAGAATGCTTCCGCTGGAGGAGATGCTCGACTCTGACGCACAGCGACGACGAGGCTCCACAAGCCGAGGAGACGGTGTGATTTCTTCCTCATCTACCACAAATCCATTTTCAATTCCTTAAGATAAAAAGTCACTGTATACTCAAATATATAATATAATGTTTTAGAACTGAAACATGAGAACTATGAGCGAGTACCTGTGCCGAGGCGCTTTATTGGCGACTCGTCGTCGTCCTCTCCATCAGCACTGCTACTGCGGGTTCTTTTCTTCGGTAGCAGGAGAGTCTCCAGTCGAGGTATCACTACCGATAGGAAGGTTTTTGCGCCTAGAGACGGCGATACAGGCGATGCCTCTTGGGTCCTGGGTGGTTTCTGTGGGCTGGCACTCTTGGACTTTCGGAAGAGGACATTGGTCCGTCGGTTGCAGGGAACCGACACCTCTGTGCCGAGGTTGCCGTTGGGGAGCGGTTGGTCTGAGATGAGCCCGTTGGGGGTGTCTCGGGCTACTGAGGTAGACGTGTCACTCTCAAGCTTAATGGGAGTCTGGTCCATTGTGGATTCGATGGGACTGAGAACGGGCAGCTCCAAGTTGCTGGACAAGGCGTCAAGCTCTGACTGTGAGGTCAACGGGTTTAACGTTGGTGGAGGTAAATACTTCTCCTGCTCTGAGCAGGGCTTTGCTGGGGCTTCAGGTTGTGGTTCCTCACCTGTCTCTGTGGAGATCGATGCGGGCTGTGAGGCATGTGGTGGCGATGGGAGAGACTTCTTCAAGCTAATCTCGCTGCGGACCTCCAAGATGGTCTTTTTGAGCAGTTTGAGCCTCTTACTGCGAGACGGGCCATGCTTCATGGCTGTACTCAGGTCCAACTTCTCCAGCAGCTCCTTCAGCTGATCCTCCAGAGGAGTCAGCTGTCGATAGGCAGGGCTCAGCAGGCGGTCCACTGGCAGAGACAGATACAGTCATTAACAATCATATGCAATCAAGAATGTTAGCTCCATTGTATCACTCCAGTGCTTCCATTTCAACTTCTGTGATCCAGACATCAACTGGCAATTTCAGCTGCAGTCAATGCTGAACACAAACATATACCTTCTTTTACAGAGAAACATGTTTCTCTTTTAAATGCAGGTAAACCCCCTAAAATAGGAATTGGTCTTTTTGTCTTTTTCCCACTGGTGTGTCATGTTTAATGAAACAAAATACCAGCAACTGAGGCTCTCTATCATTGCAGCTTCCTTTAACTTTCTCAAAACAAACACGCAGAATAGCAGGGATCCCCACTATCCTCCTCCAGAAAAAAGTCTCTTTTTCCTCAGGTTTTTCAGTGAATCACAGTCACACGTCTTCAAAATAATGATACTGTGCTTAACACTCATCTGGCAAGCATGTATTTGATCTTTTATGGAATAACCAATATCTTTTACCATCAATGATCGTGATTTCAGATTAAGATAATTTGTTCCGAAAATTCTCTGTGAGAATTCACTTTATTTATGTTACATTGATTGATTTATTTTCATTTTTGCAACTTACCATCCTCCCAAGAGAAGGGGGGTGGGGCTTCTATTTTCGGGGGCGTGTCCAGATGCAAGCCGGTGGGGAAGTCAAAGCCAATCCGCTCAGTTTCTCTGTGGGCCCTGCGTAAGATAGCTCCTCCATGATCCTGCATCCTCTGAGCTGCTTTGTAGAAGAAGGTGTCTTTAGAATTATAGGACATGCAGTTGCTGATCATGAGGTTGAAGTCTGTCTCAAACTCCTCCAGGCTCCTATAGTCAAGAGCATCGATGCGTTTCCTCATCGTGGAGAAGTCCATTGGGTTCTTGATGTGGTCCAGATAGTCAGGAACCTGCAGGGGACAGAGAGGACATGTCAAGGCTGCAGAAACACAGGTATTCACTGTTACATTCAAAGTCTGTGAGTTTATGTTTTTTAATGTTTCCAAATGCTGAAATGAAGTTCATCATTGTTCTGGAAATTTGCATCAGAAAAACTTCTGGACAACAATTCAGGATTATTTTGGAACTGAGAAAGGGTTACAGACCTCCTTGACGCTGACAGGCTGAGCGAAGATGCTGTACTGGTCCTTCTCCTGTAGCTGACTGAGCACGGCTCTCAGCAGGATGCTGAAGGGGGTCAGCTGAAACTCTAGCACTGACTGCTGCAGCTTCATCTGACAAAAGAACACACCATTTAAAATTCTAACACAAGAGGTTAGAATCTTATTTTTTAAGCTTCTACATTAACATACATCATTGACTGTATTTTTCCCCTATAATGTGCATAAATCCACACGGAAAGCTGTTGATGTTCTCTATGGATAACCAATCAATCTTTTGAGTTGCCTACCTCCTCCCTCTTCAGCTTTTCTCTTTTCCTGATGAGCTCAAGCAGCAGTCGAGCTCGCTCGAGGTCATGGCGAAGGCGGTGCCACTCCTTTAACTGCTCCTTCAGCGCCTGGTTTGTCTCAAGGTGGTCCTGGACAAAACACAAACACTGCGATTTAGTAAAATGATCTACATTAGAGCATAATGCTAAACTGTCTGACACTACTGTGTTCCTGCAGCATTCACCATTTGTTGGACTTTGGGTGGCTGAGGGTTGGCCTGCAGCCGGCGGATTAGCGGCACGTTGTTCCTCGACTGTCTTTTCAGCACCCAGTAGCTCAGCACCCTCTCGACAAACGGGCGCTTCCTCTGAACCGCCACCTGGTTCAGGATAGTGTCAAAACTGAACCACAGGGAAACACAAGTAGATATTAATCACAGCTCTCACAAAATGTTCAAAGGAGATGACAATAGTTACTGTCAAGGATCATGATCATTATTCTCTCTTACTAAAACTTTTCTCTCTTAAACTAGACTGGTTGTTATAAATGTTGTAATACCAATTTGCAATAGGACAGAGATCTCTCACTGACGTTTCTGTGTTTTGTTCCCTATTAAAAGAGGCTTCTGGAAGTTTTTCTTGAGTGACAGAGTAATAATTCAGAATGAAATGCATCTTTGGAGTCCTGGACATCTGCCTACCTTGAAGCGGTGATACTGGGACCAGAGGTGGTGGGAGTCTCAGGTTCCGGTTCTGGTTCAGGCTCTGTTCTCTTACTCTTCTTCTTATGCCAGCCCTTGGCACGTGGCTTCCCCCTTTTCTCTGCCCTCTTCTGGCAGGCTCCATTTTTTGGATGCGGCTCCTCGTAGATGTTATGGGGCCGGCGATCACAGCCTTCGGGTGTGTGGCTGCAGCAGTAGGCAGTCTTTTTCACAGAGAAAGTGGTAGCACCGGACGCAGTAACTTCTTTGACAGGCTCCATTCTCATGTAGAGGCCAGCCTTCTGGGCGCAGCTCACATGGAAGGCTGTGTAACAGTTGATCTTGTCACACTGGATGCATGCTCCTGCACCCTTTTCCTTACACAGGTAGCAAGTCAACTTCCAGCGTGCTGGAGGAATGTTGCGGACACCATCAATGGGCTCAATAAAAACTGTGTCAGAGAAGCCGACTTCAGGAACCCACAGGGCACACGCTACGTGACCCCAGCGGTCATCGTCCGTCTTCTTCAGGGCTCCACCTCGGTTGGGGCAGAAGACGCACTCCGCGGGTCGTGACGGACACTGCAGACAGTGGCGGCACAGCCACTGGCCCTCTGGGATGTATGGTACACCGTAGCACTCTTGGTGCACAGCAATATTACACGAGTCACAAAAAAGGATAACATTGCTGTCAGCACCATCTCCGTCCATACAGATACAACAGACGGCGTCCTCATCCACCAGCGACTGCAGGTCACTCTGACCCTGTGTGGTTAAGTACGACTCCTTCTCAAAGCGGTCCATTAAAAACTCAAAGAGGTTGTGGGAAACCTGGCTGATACCCTCACTCTTCCTCTTCTCATTGATGAGCTCCAGCCAGGCATAGTCTTCCTCGTCCATGTCGTACTCCACCTCCTCATCCAGATCCTCCGCCGTCCTCTCTGTGTATTTGTAATATGCTGGTGGCCTCTTTGGCACCACAGGGAGGTTGTATTCAACTGTTCTAACCTTTGGCTCCAACAGGCTGCTGGTGCTGCTGTGGGTGCCGCTGGTGCCGTGTGAGGCTGTGAGTGCTGCATTCTTCTTTTGCTGGTTGTTTTTGAGGCGCATAGAGCGCACCAGGACCTGCTGGGGCTTCTCATTGTTCTCCTTGTTGCTGTTGCACTCCATGATTTCCTGGGCTGTGGGATCATCGTCAGTGATGACATCCAGCTTGTCATAGATGCTGAGTCGATGCACACGGCCGTCCAGCTCCAGCTCCACCATTCGCTGAGCTTGTGCATATGTTAGTGTCTCCCGGTTAGGTGACGGCTTGATCGGTGAAGAATCCCTCTTCAGCACAGATGGGCGGTGATTTCGACATTTTTTCTTCATGTTGAAGTCGTGAAGACCCTGAGAACAAGAGACATGAAACAACAGCGTCAATGACCGACTCTTGTGATGCTGTTGTTGGGACTGCAAGAGAAACCATAGTTTCCATATCATTAACTTGCTCTGTGAAGCAACGACCAGCACACAGAGAAGTGTGTGTTGGATAAAGCACAAACTAGCACCAATGATTAACAGCGTTGACCCTACAGTTTCCTTCCAGGCAGTATGTTGGACAGGTAATGTGTTTGTACAAGGATGTCCCCACATATTCAAGCCTCCTTTATAGGAAGTAATACAGTCACAGTTAAGTCACTATTGTAGATGTTGTGCAAGTCATGCATGTTTAGGATTTCAGTGATGCTATAAAATTCAATAAGCAATTTGAGTAAGTGGGATAGGAGTTGCAATTGAAACTTGAAACAAGCAATTCATGTATTGAAAGTGAATGAAAGTGAACTGAAAGTTAGATGCTAGAAATCCAAATATTCTCAACATTAATCCAGCCTTGTTATTGAAGTGTAAATGAGATGGTGATACATTTTTAGTTGATTGTGGCAACAATTCTGCTACAACCGTTATTAGTGTGTATGAAAATATTCAAAAAAACTGATTTAAATGAAAAATACAATGTTTTCACATTTCTAATTGCTATAAGTCAATGATTATATCTTGCTGGCATATCTCTCTCACTGGGGCTGTTGTTCAGGTAAAAACAAAGCAACACTACTGAGAAATAAAATCATACAAAACCAGGATAGTGGAAAGGAGGATAGGTCTGCATAACAATCAAGTCTTAACAGGCCACTAGAACAGAAATAAAGTGCAGCTGAAGTGTGCATTTGAACCTCCAGTGTTTGAGCAGCTGAGACCTTCTGAGATGTTTTCATTGTGGACTGAGATTGGGCACCAGGAACCCTGTGCTCTCAGCTTTACGGTGAAGTAGGAACACGAATGAAAACCCACGTTTTCATTCGTTTTAGACGTGTTGTCAAATATAAGTAGACACTGTCGCCATGTTTGTACAGAGGAACCGAGCCGCTGTCCTCTCTGTAAGAGGCCCCCCGATGTGTTTATGCAGCATTCATTCACATCAACGTGCGTTCAGTTGGTGTGTAGTGAGACAACAGGGGGCGGACACACACTGGAGGAGATAACATCCACTGGATGAATGAAAGAGGCACCGAGCAGCCAGGCGCCTCTGCGCCGAGCCCACAGAGCCCCTCGATCTGCGGCCTACAGCCGCGGAGAGTCGGTGGTTGTTGTTAGAAATCAACGGATAATAACAGCAGCCCCTCTTCAACTGAGGCTGGGTCTGCTCACCGCAGCTAACATTAGCTCCAATCAGTCAATACTCATTCACGATCTGCTGGTGAAATCGAGTCTGTTTAAATGTTATCCACCTAACACGGGTCCTCCATAACAAAAGGCGACCCGGCGGTGCGGGCCACTGAGGCGGCGGCCCTTCCGCTCGTCCCACAAACGCATTAGGACACTCCGTCCACAAACCGGGCTAACGTTAGCCTGCTAGCACTACACTTATGAGTGGGGGAGGAAATATGGCGACCAGCACAACAAGAAGCTGGCTCGACAGAAAAAGTTGGCCTTTCCTCAGTGCAGTAGAGGCTGGTTCTGGGTTTAAACCAGCCCATGCAACTGGGGGTGGACATCGGGGAGGTGAATGCACACTGGGCCTCAACCTACCTCGGGGTTTTTCACCAATCCAGCTCGCAAAGACAACAGCAATGGCGGCGCGGCCTGCGGGACGAAGCAGCAGCTAAATCCACATCCAGTCCGCTCCCCCAGCGGCGGCCGCAGCTCGCGCTGAACCGTGTAGAGCTTGCAAGAGACCGGCGGGTAGGTGTCCAGGGCGAAGAGCCGGTCCCGGGCGTGCTACTGTGGTCCGGGTAAAGCACCAGGGGACAGCAATGTAGAGAGACAGGTGGCAGAGCTCCGCCGCTGCCCGAGCTCCTGCTTCTCTTCCCCCAACAACAATGCGGTACGTTGTGGGAGTCGTTGCGACCTGACGTCACCGCGTACATCACGTACCAATGAAAACCAGGTTTTCTGACTCTTCCAAAGTATTTTAGCAGACGCTTTTGTCCAAAGCGACGTACAAGGACTAATATCGTCGCTATACAATTGATAGTATTGAAATAAAATATATTAAAATGATATATCATATATAGATTACATAGGACAAGCAAAGATCCAGAAGGTCTCTTTGATTTAGAGGGATGCAAACAAAGGCAACAAATGAAAAACAGTGAAGCAACAAAGGTCTCAATCAATGATAAATGAATGATAACCGAAGCCATCAATGTGCATTCAAATTATATACGTATTTGTATGATTTGCATGCAAAGTATTGTATAAATCCCGGTGGGGAATTTGAATGTAAACACATTATTACACAGCTGAGATGACGAACCCCAAGAGCCTGTATCTTAAATTTAATTTTCCATTTTGATATGATGCATGGAAGTTATTCTTTCTATTTCTCAGTGTTCAGTGTCTGCGTGTCTCTATACTGAAGCAACATTCTCTGTGCAGGTCTGAGTAAAAAATAACCAAGCAGATGGCAACAGATCATCCAAAGTCCTCTCTGACACCAAGGAATTCAAATCACTGCACTTTGCACCTGCCTCAAAGGATTCATTTTAAAATCCTATTACTGGTCCTAATTGTCCTCAGGCTTGGAAACCTCTGTGATCTATTTGTAGCATCCAGACCCCTCAGGTCTTTTCTGTTGCTGTTTTCATGTCTTTTAAATGCAAAATACATTATTACAATTAATACACCCTTTAAAGCTCATAAGATGTATCTTGTAGACTTCAAGTATCCAGAGAAAATGCAACTGTTTTAATTAAGCTAATAAAAAGGTGATAGCACAAAAAATGTCTACACAAACTTTTTTTATTTTTTTTTTTAATTTAACCTTTTTATTGCTCTCCATTTAAAAACACAATTATGGCTGTCAGACAGGCAGGGCTATTGTTGACAAGGTAAAGACTGGTTTGTCTGTTGATGAATGATGAATTATGAAGCTCTGAGGACCAAAATATGATGTGATGAGTTAGATTGTGTTACACTATAAAGTTTCAAAAAAAGCAATACATTATTCAGCATTGAGTCACTCTTAAAAGCAAAGTAATCTTTGAACATAAAATGTTTATATGTGGGCCTGATGAACGAGGGATATGTCACAGAGACACAGAAACATTAAAAACAAACTCCTGTGATTGGACAAACATCTACAGTTTGTGCACAGCACTGTACTGAAGGTATTATTTAAACTGTTGTCCATCGGCTAGGACTCCGTCTCATCTCGACTCTCACTGGGACAGACAGACGGACCGTCCTCTTTGGAAAGCATGTTGTTTTTGCGGAGGTGGCAGGCCTGCTGGTAGGGGGGGCAGATGGGCGGCTGAGTGGGGGGGGTGTACTGGTACTGTTTATCAGAATGCAGCTGAAGAAAGACAACAAGGAGCGTGTTTGTGAAAAAGAAAACACCAATAATTCACCTCAACTGATCCCTTAAAACTCCCCTGTAGGCAGAGATCCCTTCATTTCTCTGTTAATGTACAAAACTGTGCCTTAAAACACCCCAATCTAATTGAATGCATATTTAATTACATTCAATTTCACAACTGTACACAATTTTTAATACTGCAATGGATTTTAAATCAGGTGGTATGGTGAACAGTGGTTTGTTTTGTTTTAACCCTGAAACTAAAACTGTTCCAATATGAATGAAATGAGTGAACAGCACTCCACGTTGCAGCTGTTCAGAATGACTCAGTGTGAACATGATGAAGCTGCGTCTCCTCACCTGCAGAGGATAGGTTCTGTCGGAGTCAAAGGCACTGAGGTCACCACATGCCAAGAAGGGAACAATGACACGATTTGGACCCTCTAACTGGTTAAAGTCCACATCTGATGGACAGAGACCGGAACCCAGCATTAGAAGAGGCAGAGGAGACCATGCATTCAAAACAAAGTGATCTTAGTGAGTGTTTTAGCTCCACGTCAGTTTAAATCCACTTCCACGCAAGCACATCTGAAAATGCTAATCATGTGACATTTACAAATGCTGAATGTAACTGCACAGCAGCTGTTGACAAAGAGAACAGGTGTCAGCACGCTTGTGTTCTTCACTGGTATTTGAGGCTAATGCCAGTTGTTTCTTCCAGAAGTGTCTGATGTGGTAGAAGCCTGACGAATCAGTAAGGTCCTACCCGGGTGAAAGGGACAGACTCCAGTTGATAGGAGGGCCTATTTAAGAGAGGCCCTGGAGCAGTGGGCTCATGAGGGTATGTCTTGTTAGTTTTCTTTGAGGCAGCATCAGGGTGTAGCTGTGTGATATTGGGCCAGGTTATGTTTTGTGCTATACTGTTTGTTTCTTTTTACAATAGCTAGTAGCAATTCCCACATTATGATTGGATCTGACAATACACATTATCTGAATGGAGCTGTGTGGCATTGTGGGAAAAGGTGCTGTTTCTGTAAATCCAACACGTCCACATGACCTGCATCAACACCGGCTTTATTTTTCCAGATCACACTTTGTTAAAACTGACCTCACATGAGAAAAGGGCTCATAGTTACCATAGGAGTGATCCAGCAGGGGGTTGGACATATTGGGGACATACCCTTCAGGAGGAGAGTAATTCTGACAAACCACGAATGCCTCTGCACACACGGAGATAGACAGATTTCACACAAACATCATGGTGGTGTTGTGTTAAAGGGAAATTCAGTTTGTACTTGTGTCTGGTCAACAGTGGCGGTGGCTCACCAATGCTGGAGTTCCTGCTGCTGCGAGGTTTAGCACAGGTCACGCCACTGAAGAAGATCTTCAGCTGAGAGTACAGTAGCGTCACATCTTTACCTCTGAAGATCTGAGACACACAGCAGGGCGGGGTTAACACAGTCTAATTTCAAAGGAGATATGGTGTCCGCGGCACACAATGCACCAACCTGTTTTCCCAGGCTTCATCACACAAAGGTTTCAATGGAACATACAACAAAAAGCTCAAACACCTGGTGTCCACAGCACTCTCGAGTTTTAGACCAGATAAAAATGAGACATTTGGAAACGGAGCTGGGCTCATTTTAGTTTCAAAACTGGTAACCAACCAGTAACACCGATGACCAAAGCACTGCACTGAGTGCTCTGGAGATTTCTGTGCAAGAATGTAGTTGAAGAATCTCCTGCTTTGCTGTTCATGTACAGAGAACTCAGAAATTTTCCAGACACCCTCCAGAGGTCATGTCTGAGAATGGCAAATGAATTGAAGTGGGACTCACTTTGGCCACAAATGTTCCTCCAGGCTTCAGGACGTGAGTGGTGATATTCAGAGCCTGAAACACAAGCAGGTGTCAGCAGGACATCGCAAAATTACAGGTTAACACAAACCAAACCCCAATACTCACAGCCAATAGGAGCTGAGCCTGGATGTACTCATCCACATCATGGAGCCCCGTTACTATGCAAACACAAAAGACAATAAGTGTGATAACAACTATACAACAGAGAGTAACAGACTAGATGAGGACAAGTGATAAACGGAGGGTCGCACCATCAGGAGCCCCATCACACACCACAAGGTCGGCCGGCTGACCCTCAAAGTGACGGATTATCTCCTGAGCTGTGGTCACCTGAGAGGAAGAGGAAGGCACGTTCATGCTGCAGCTCTGCATTGAGTTGTTCCTGTTTTACCAACTGGGACATTTTAGAATTCAAAAATATTCTCTAAGCTCAAATCACTGTGCAATACATCAAACCACGTTTCAATTTGTTGCATCTACCATTGCCAACTTAAAGCTGCTATTACTATGTAAAAACTCAATGAAATGAATACAAAAATGAAATATTTTCAAATTAAAAAAACAGTGAGTAAATCAAAGCTTGAAGTTATATTGTTTTGTATCTATTTGCTACATGGTTTGCATTCACAAAAAACTGCTGCCAATCCCTAAAACTATCTCTGAACACTATTGAATGTCACCTCCCGATGACTCTTAGACCTATCGCCTCACCTTGGTGATGTCTCCCTGGATCTGAGTGACTCCCGGCAGAGGAGCCATGGCCTGCAGGTCCACCGCCACGATCTTCACCTCCTCACCCTTGTCCTCCCGACCTCTAAGCAGAAAAACAGTTACGCGTTTATAACTATTGTATTATTAGGCTCACTTTCATTGTAGCCACACAGAGGGTTAGCACCTGAGTTTCCGACTGAGGACCTGGCTCCAGCTGCCAGGAGCTGCACACAGATCCACTGCTCTGTTCACACCTGACAGAGAGAGAGCGACAAATCAATCAGACATGTATTTTGAAGTCTGTGGTCTGTGCTGACAGCAGTCTGGAAGGCAGCTGTGTGGCAGGACTAGGGTGTTTCCTCTGGGTCTCACCTGTGAACAGGTTGAATTCACTGTCAAGCTGCAGTAGCTTGAAGGCGCTCCTCGCTCTCCAGCCCTCCTCCTTGGCCAGACGGTAGTAAATGTCCCGCTTGTCTTTGGAGGAGCGACCCATCCTGACCTCCAACTCCTCAGACAGAAAACACACACACACACACAGCACCTGTTACACACCTGCCTCTCTTCCTCCAGTGTATTTGTGAAAGAGTAATTCATTGATATTAATCGTGTAAAATTCCGTTTTCTTCATGTTTTAAAACCATGTCCAATGTCCATGTCATCCATGGCCGTACCAAGCTCATTATCACGTTCCAACAACCCACTTTTACTGTTGCAACCTCATTGAATGGATTAACTCCATTTTGTATAGGCCGAATTGAGGAACACACTTCACTTAATGTAAAAATGCATTTCGTTATCATTAATTTAACACATCTCGTGCCTCTGACGTTTTCACCGCCTCCTAGCGAAATATTTATACAGAGTTTGGTGTGGAGTGAACCAGAAACGATGGATTCCATGGCTGTCTGAGCTTTTTACCGGACGTCAGGTCACGGTATTACATTTTAAAATAAATATATACATCCATGTAATAAATAAAACAGAACAATATTACTGTGTCTCATTGACGGAGACGTTAAGAGTCATTTCCACTCACGGTTCACGTGTCGGCCTGATGTTGTCAATGGAAGGACCTCAGTTCCAAGGTGTTCCCGGTGCGCCTGTTCAAAATGACACAGACACACGGACACCACTCTGCATAATATACATATATATATATATTTAATTTAAGATGATTAATTGCCACATGCATATAACACGAACACCAACTGTTTTTATAAATATGTAAATTAAGCGACAATGTATTTTGATACGTAACGTGTTTTAATGGAGTTTCTCAGTTCAGCCAAGCGGTGGCGCTGAACGTTTGTTTTTTGTGCCTCAGTATTAAAATGACGAAAAGAAAAAAAAAAATCAAATCATTTTATTTTAATCGAAATTTTTTGCTCACAGAAGAATTTTATTCACTTTCCACTAGCCACTGTCACTTTAAAGATATCTTTTGTGGTGTTACTGTTTCTAAAACATGTTTTGTATTTTTCAGTTTATGTAAATCTAAACATTACATGATGTCAACGTTTTGTATCTTCCTTTTCTCATATCAGTGTCTCTCAACGAGCTTTATTCTGAGAATATGTTAAATGTGGTGTGTGCAGAGATTTGGAAAAGAATTGAGACATGACAAAAAAAATTCAGTTATATACAAAAGGTTTAATCTGAAAGAAAAAAAAATCAATGAAAAAATACTTTCTCCCTGTCAAAATTTTACATTCATAACATCAACACACATAAAGTGAGAATTAGTTCAAACCTTTAAACCTGATGTGAGAATTCTCAAAACTTGACCCGGATTTTATCCTCATTTAGTAGCTTGAAAAACAAAACATTGTATACAAAACTAAATATAAATAAACACATGAGGAATGTCTCAGTAAATAAATAAAAAAACAAAAGTACAAAATATGTATATAAAAAATAATATATTTTAAAAAATTAAGTATTTGCATTAACTGTGCATTTTACACCCCAAGACAAAGGGTAAGACAGAAGACAGAGGACAAAATGTTTTCAGAACATAAGCCAGACAAACTGACACAGCAAAGACAGAGCGTGAAATAGAGCGAGTACATGGATCTTGTGAAAAGTGCCAAAATAGTTAAACAGAAAAGCTTGTCTCTGCTGTGGCGTCGACACCAGAAACATCTTAAACTATGGAGTCCAGCTTGGCTGAAAACAGTTAGATCATTGTAGACGTCCTGCCCCCTTCCCAGCATAAACAGAGCAGCAGGATCTGAAGACTGCATCAGACATTTCCTGATTCATTACAAGTTTCTCTTTTCACCTGGTTCTGTTCAGACAGTACTACACTAAATGTTTATGACATGAAGAATATTTCATTAATGAAAAAAAATCATATATTTTGGTATCAAAACAGAGTCAACGAGTCCCAGCCTGTTAGACGCGCATGTGTGTGATGAAATTGTCCACCACATCAGCAGGAGAGGGTTGAGGGCCTGGCTCACCTCATACCTTGAGGGTGTGAAGTGGGTAGGCAGGAATATTATGTAAACTCTGGAAAATGTTTAAGAAATATGCTTGTACACGACTGGTGAGACAAGTGTGAGGCTTCCATCAGCAGCTCTGAAAATGGAGGGTAAACCGCTAACGAACACGTTGCAAGCAGAAGCTCCTACACTTGAAGATGGACACATTATGGGCTACAGAATAACCACCCAAGGAATCACACAGAACAAGCTCACAAGACATTTCCAAATTCCCTTTGAGCAATTCAACAACAGAAGAATACCTTACAGGGTTTTATGAGCTGCTACATTTCTGGTTCAGGACCTGCCTGGAGACGGCTCACAGCCAGGAAATAGTCAAGCAGGTAACGCTCTGGAAAACTACAAACTGGTTTGATGGTTTGGTAACTGGCTGCTCACAACAAGTACATGTCTTCTGCACAAACATAACAGTTACATAAATCCTCTCACTCAGAAAAGGAGGGAAAAAAAATTATAAATTTGAAACTGTCAAACTGTTCCTCAGAACAGACCACTGGACAGATGCAACAAACAATTAGGGCTGAAAGGATAAAGTCATTTGATTGATAAAAGATTATGATCAGTCAGAGTTCATGTGTTTTCTTTTTGAGTCAAGTTTCAAACAAGAGTATCTGCTCACTCTTGAGCTTCAGGAGGTGGTTCGGCAGTTCTAATATCACTGATCACTAAATGTTTGAAGTGAATGTGAAGTCTGGAGACTCATTGTGATGAAAAGCCATTCTTATATCTTAGACTAATCAATGATTAGGAAACTGCAGGTGTGCTCACCTTTGCTCTGTCTTACTGAAATCCCACATTGCCGCTGCAGAATTAGCAAATTGAGTTCTTAAATTATCTGAATGGATTGTTCAGAATCCACATTTAAACCATGAAACCTCTTTGGGACACGTCCCTCACAGTTCCACCCGCAGCAGCTTTTGAACTCAAGGCACTCAAAAACAGCAGCACTGGATGGAAATAGAGCCGGTAGTGGCTGCTCTGTAGTGTGATCAGGAGGGGGTGCTGTGGAGCATCAAAGTCAACTAGAACCTGCACTGAGACCAGGAGAGTCTCCATCATGAAACAACCCTTCCTTGGAGCAGCATTGGAAAGCAGACAGCTGTGGATAAAGCCCAAGTCTCGCCCCTGGGAAGTGTCCCCGTGACCAATCACAAGCTCTTCTGGCTCAAGGATGAGGACATGGGAGATGAGTCAGCTGTAATGGGGTGAAGCGTGATGACGCCGTCTGTCTGCTGCCCATTACTGCTGACCACCCAGGGATGGAGGAGGATCTGCTCCAGGGTAGGCCGGTCAGCGGGTTGCTGGCTCAGACACCAGTCAATCAGCTGCTGGCACTCTATACCAGAAAAACAAGGGGATGATGATGATAAACAGCAGGAAAGACACTTCAGCAGTAAAGAGAAAATATACTGTGAACTACACATTGTATGTGTCAGTAACAGTGAACAGAAATAGTTACAGCACCATTCAGTTTCAATGTTTACCAGAACCATTCTTTCACCAGGACTGACCTGTAGAGACATTGCGAGTGAAGAAGATCTGTCCTCTCAGGATCTCCTCGTCCTGTTCGAAGGGGATATCCCCGCACACCATGTCGTACAGCAGCACCCCAAGCGACCAGACGGTGGCCGAGCGGCCATGGTAGCGGCGGAACCGGATCCATTCCGGAGGACTGTACACCCGCGTACCTAAAGGAAGGAGTCATCAGATAGTTTAGATAATATGAAACAATTTCATTTTGTTTTCGATACGTTTGATTTCCCACAGTCACAGTGGCAAACCTAAAGAAATCAGCAACTGTACTAAATGACTGGGCCTGTTTGTCTAGATGATCATACCCACCATCAAAGTCAGTGTAGGGGGTTTCTTTGAGAAAGGCCCCAGAGCCAAAGTCAATGAGTTTCAGCTGTCCTGTCCTGAGGTCCACCAGCAGATTTTCATCTTTAATGTCTCTGTGGACGACGCTGCAGGTGTAGCAGTGACGCACTGCCTCCAGCACCTGGAGGAAGAAGCCGCGGGCCACCGCCTCATCCAGCGCACCACGCTCCGTGATGTAATCAAACAGGTCCTGGGCTAACTCGGGACGCTCCATCACCATTAACCAGCCATCTGCCCGCTCCCACCAGTCCAGCAGACGCACCACACCGGCAAAAGCCCCACTAACTTTCTGCAACAGCACAATCTCCAGGGGAACCACAGCGCCACACTGAGAAGATAGATGAGAAAGAAAGATGTTTACAAGAGTAAGAACAGGGAAGAGAATCTTACTGTATTAGCTCTGCTGGTTGATTATGTATAAATATGGCGTTATTCAGATGTTCAGATCATGTTATTTTAAGTTAACTGTGCTGCAGTGTTTTCTTGAAACCAAGCATGGAAACTGCCAAATTTTAAAAAGAACCTTAAGGATATTTGCTTGAAATGAAATTAATCTAGAACTCCATTGCCAAATGGCTAAGTAAATAGTTTTAAATCCTAGTTTTTACTGAACGTGACTTGAGTTGGACTAACAAAATGATCAAACAGAACACAAAGTGACTTACTAAGTGCTGTTAGTACAAGTACAAGTAAATCTCACCAATGTTCCCCACTCGGTCACTCTGTCCCTGCACACATGTTTTACAGCAACCTGCACGGAAATTCAGAATTACCACAAAGCTACAAACAATAGGGTACAATTAAACGCAGAATAAAGAGCAGCCATTAAGCATAACATTAGCAACAATATAATGTTTGAACAGTGTCATGAAACTTTGAGATGCCTCTGTCTTTATATTTATATTCTTAATAAACATTCTCTAATCACCAGTGGGTGTTAGAAACAACTCCTTGCTCCCAAATGTGAAAAGAATATGTAACAAAGTTATTTCAGTGTGTGTAGACAGGAGAGGTGAACAGCGTCTTTGTGAAAACAAAGAGCACATGCCAGACACGATGCACCGCCTCAAGCTGCACAACCGACAATAGATCAGGAAGTACTGGAAATTGGAAAGGCCTTCAAAATTAAAAAGCTCATAACAAGGCTAGCGGCACAAGCTATGATTTAAGAACAGACCAGGTGGAAAGTTCAAAAGAAGAACACCATGTTTAAACTGGAATTTTTTTAATAGACTTAACAATGATTTGACAAGATTAAACGATAGAGGAAATTAACCCAATTGAGAAATTAAGTCAATTAAGAATGATAATGTTGTTCACTAACAATAACATATTTCATATCTAAGTTATTAGAAATAGGTAGAAAACTAAACCCAATTATAGCACCATGTCCAGTAGAAATGTGTGACAACAAATCTAATGTACAATGGGAATATTTTAGAAAATGTTTGCGCTGCTTTTATTTTGAAGGTTGTGGCCGGAAACGCGTCCGCTCTCCTTGGCGTGAACCTGACGCTGTGAGCCGCGGCCATGTGCCGGGACCAAAACAAAGCGGCTCCCCGCTCTTACCGGCAGCCCATCGGCCAGGCGGACAGCAGAGTAGACGGTGCCGAATCCTCCGGTACCGAGCACCGAGTCCAGCCGGTACATCTTTTCGAATGCCTGCTTCTCCACTTTGGCTACAACACACAAAACAATCTGGATTGGTCACATTGTTCATAGTTATGGGCACGCTGCGCAGTATTGCTCCCGAACGCGTAGCCCGTCATATCGAGGGCCTGTGGGCCGCCGTGTGGAGTCTGTTCCTCGGCTCAACACGATTTAAAAAGACATGTTCAAAAACAGGTCACTGGCCGACACGAGTCCGTGTCCTCACATGACTCCCGCTGTTATTGTGCCGGCCATTTAAACATGGTGGCCGCCAGCTCTTACACGCCGACCAAAAACGTGGAGCATTTCAACTGACGTCGTTAAAAACATCATCTTATTGCAGCCGGCTTTCAAAATGGCCCCACGAGGTGTTGCTTAAAGGTCACGCACTAACATCCGACACTGCACTGGAAATGTGTTCATTTACGAGTTGTTGTCATCGGTGGAAATAGCAACACTACACGGCGCAAGCTGCTCCACAGCGAAGATGTGACCGGCACCACTCACTTGAGCACGTGTGTGTTTTCAGCTAAGCGCTTGGAGCAAATGTCCATTAGAGGAATCATAATAAAGACGAGAAAATGGCGCTTGATTAGCCAATGCTAGTGTTACGTGACCCGGCTGGCTGTGTGGCTTGATTCGGGATGGAACCCCGCTGATGTAAACGTTTAAGGGAAGTCAGGTGAAAGTCGCAGAAACCCAAAAGGAGGTGGAACACGCGGCTAGCGTCTTTACCTTGCTGCAGGTGGAGCTTCGCCGGCAGATCCATGCTGTGAGGGAGGGAGAGCAGCATCGTGCTCCTGACCTCTGCAGCCGCGGAGAAAACACTCCTGGCAGAAACCCGCGTGAGAATCCACGGAGCGATGCGGAGCCGCCACGCCCTTCTCACGGGCGAAACGCGACCGCGGCGTGCTTTAAATCCACCGAGTGTTCGTCCATGTCTGCGCGGAACAAAAGATGATGCAGCGTGTGGTCACTGGCGCACAGGAGCGCGCGCCTCTGCTGCTACAGCGCTCCGCCGCTGCCGCACATATTTACCATCACCACACAGATCCTTCCGCCGGACATTAAATAACACCGAATAACCGGGCGTTGCATTCCCACACCAGCACGTCCGGAACAATGAGAGTGGGTGGAGAAGTATCGGTTTCTACTGATGCCCCAACCGGCGAGACCTAATAACGACAAAACATGCGGGCTAGTTTTACGTAATTGCACAGGCGGAGGGATTCAATCTGGTTGTGCTGAGGCAGAGGCGAGGACTCATCCTGTGATTGGGATTATTACAGTCATTAGTAGTAGCAGTAGTGGTAGTAGTAGTAGAAGTAGTATTATCTAAAACTACACCAACATGCCTCAAATCTAAAATGATCCTTCCAGAATTATCATCCGGTCTGAATTCCAACGAAGGCTACATTTATTTTATTTGAGAATTTTTATTTCATGCAACTTCATGCTTCTTCTCCACTACTTTCATGAGCAGGTGATTTTGTGTATAAGATGATGTGTAAGTGGCTTGGATTGGGTTTACTGGTCGAATTTTGAAACACTTCATCAGCGTCATTGTTTTTCAAAACTTTATTTTGGGAAATGCTGCCAATACTGCTCCATCTCCTCACTTATCTTAGAACATGTATTACACTTTCTACTCCATTTACAGTGTCTGGAATACGACCCATTCCCTCCTTTAGCCTTCTTCTCGTCCCATTTTGTTTCCATGCTGAGCCACTCAAAACAACTCTCTTGCTGACCCACAATCCACTGTTTCATCACACACATCACACACTGCTGGAGCCGCTGGATTTGTTTTTACCGAGGCCTGATCACATGACCAGCTGTGTTATGTTTACCCCAGTGAGCTCATATGTAGGTCAGCCCCTCCTCCTTCACTGTAAGTTCGTGTAAAGAGCAGGTTGACAGAAAGCAGATTTAAAGACGTAAACAGAGAGCATGCCTTTGTTCTCCAGGCAAAATATCTTCAAACTGTTCCCCGCCTCCATCCGGACAGATACTCACACGCGCTTGGAGAATGATCACATCTCTGTTTTTCTTTAAATATTTACATCACATCTCCAGCTCTGAACCAGCAGCAGTACATCCCAATGATACACTGTTGTTTGTGGAGGAGAGAGGGAGAACTGCTATGACATGTTCAGTCTTCAAATGCAACTTCTAAAGAATGCAGCCTCTGAACTGACATACAGCTGTATGTTTAGTCTCTGGATTATCGACAGTAATCAGTGTTGCAGGGTTTTTCCAAGTTTATTCTTCTTGGTCCAAGCAGCACAAATTACATTTTCTCCACCTCTCTTGTGAGTGTCAGAGCAAATGTCTAAGCCCTGGAGATCTCAAATTCCCCTGCAACTCAAACCAAATCAAGAAGATCAGCCAAATTATAGATAATTCAGAAAAGCATTTGGGAGACTGGACCCTTTAAGTCTGCAGCAGAATTAGCAGCAGGTCACTTTACTCATGGCTCTTCCCTCCACTATATGAATGTGACACATGGTCATTTGTTCTCTTCTATGTTTAGCTGCTTCTATTTTGAAAGGTATTAAACAACTGATCCTCCCAGAAGAGTCGAGCAGCTTCCTGCCGCATGGTCCACTTTCCTCTGTCTGTTCTTCAAGACATTTGGAACCGTTTCAGCTTCTCATGGCATTTTAATCGAGGTTATTTTCTTGAGCGTCGCTGTCAGAGAACCGTTATGTCAGCACACAGCCGGGAATCAGCTGTCTGCTGCAGCAGCAGTGACCTTGCAGACGGTGGAGGTTATCTGCCGGGTTCTGCCCCAGGGCTCGTACCAGCTAAATTAACCGTGGTGGTCGGGGACACTCACTTCTGCGAGGAGAAGCGGTTGCTCGTTCAGAGTTGCGACTACTTCCAAGCTCTGTATCGCTCTGGGATGAAGGAGTGTCGGCAACAAGAGATCCACCTGAAGACCCTGCGTGCTCGAGGCTTCCTCATCGCCTTGGCAGTTCTACGAGGGGAAATGCCAGTCCTGGACGCCGATGACATCGTTGAGGCGATTGAATGTGCTGCTTTCCTGCAGGTGGCGCTGCTTACTAAACACCTCATCAACCTCATCGACTCTGACAATTGCTTGTTGATGTATCACACGGCTGCAACCTTCGGCCTCATGGATCTTTACCACGCGGCGGCGCTGTTCATACGAGACATGTACGTCGACCTCGAGGCGGAGGTCAGGAACACCTTGCCGTCAGAGCTGATCTCCTACGTGGACTCTTTGACCCCGAGTGTTTTTGTGGCTGTCGGGGCCCACGTGACCTGTGGTGTGGACGACACCGTGCATGCTTCAGCCAGGACGGTCTGCTACCTGGACGAAACTGGCAGCAACTGGAAAGTATTAACTGATCTTCCGCTGGAGGCCAGCACCTCCATGGCTGGAGTGACAGTTTTAGACAACAACCTCTACATCGTCGGAGGAGTTCACGGGGTGCACAGACAAGTGGCGGACTCGTGCTTCTGCTACAGTGTTGAAAAAAACAGCTGGAGCAGGATCGCCAGTCCGGCACAGCTTCGCTACAATCTCAGCCTTGTGGGTGCAGACGGTCGTCTTTACGCCATCGGAGGAGAATACGAGCGAACAGTGATGTCATCTGTGGAGACATATGACGTAGAGACTGGGAGGTGGACATTTGCTGCACACTTGCCTCGGCCTGCAGTGGGAGTGGCGTGCACAAAAGCCATGAGAAGAATATTTGTATGCTTATGGAGGCCGATGGAGACCACTGAGATCTACGAGTATGTGTCAGCGAAAGACCAGTGGCTGCTCGTGACCACTCTGATCAGGCACCAGAGCTACGGCCACTGCATTGTCGGCCACAGGGACAACTTATACGTCATGAGGAACGGGCCGTCTGACGACTTCCTGAGATGTCTCATGGACTGCTACAATATAAGCTCGGGCCAGTGGTCAGCCCTCCCGGGGCACTTTGCCAACAGCAAAGGTTCCCTGTTCACTGCGGTGGTCCGAGGGGACTCTGTGTTCACTCTCAACAGGAGCATGACTCTGGAGTACACCATCGATGGTAAGAACTGGAAGCCACGGAGGCAGATGAAGGGTTTTCCCAGAAGTGGATCTGTGTGGACATTTCTGCTACATCTGCCAAACTCGCTCATGCTCCGCAAGTAAATTTGCACTCTGGGTTTATTGGATTATAAAAATGATTTTTTTTTACACACAGATATGCTTCAATAGATGTAGTTTAATACATATTTTCACATTCATGATATTCTGTTATAACTAACCAATGAATATTTACCACAAGCTATGAGATTTGGAAACAATATGCTGAAACAACGCAAAATGTCAATGAGAAGTACCCATAATCCTGAGGTGTCTAAATTTCTATGGAGATGCAACAACTTATATGGAGTTCCTTTCATTTGTCTTTTGCTCCAAATCAAATCTTTTAAGATCTTGTTTCATTGTTAAACTGGTCGATCTGGTTCCAGGTTCCAGGTTGGAACTATTTTCACAAGGATTTTTTAAAAGGCTGATGAAGAAAATAAGTGAAAGATTAACTTCTGGAACCTGAGGTTCTGAGGGTGGGTGGTCAGTGCTCTTCTCCATGCTCCCAACACGGTGTTTGATTATGGGTCTTGACTATGGGAGCAGAGTTTCATTCCTTTAAAAAAGAAAACAACAGGGTCTGCCAATAATATATCCCATAGTGCTGCCCTCTGTGGTTAGGGTGGGGGAAGCTCACATTAATGGGGAACAGACTAAGCTTTCTGACAGAGGCTCCATTTATTCTTCTTGACACACTAGTAGAGCTAATCACATCATTTAATAGGCATTACACAGTTGGGCAATGATGAGAGTTTGTGCGTCATGCCCTTCGGTTACTCTATGAATTCACATATGTGGTGTCATTCAACTGCACCGTTGTGATCCTGAAACCATTTGAACTCACTCCCTCTGGATGTCTTTGCACACAAGGTTGATCCTCTGCCTCACCAATGCTTCAGCATGTCGTCATCATAAGACGAAAGAGGAATCTAAAAGATTCAGTGTATGTCCTCTGTGTGTTTCATCCGTCCCTTTGCCATGTGCACTGCAGTGTCCATCATCACATAGACCCTCTGTTTCCTGTTAGCACAGAGCAGCGATGCTGCTAAAGATGATGGAGGATAACGGCAGGCAGAGCCAGGCACCATGGGCCGCCGGGCAGCACGCCAGCAGCAGGCAGAGATGCGAAATCTACCCCAGAATAAGGGGAGGGGCCGGGGTCAGGCCAGGACGCAGCGTTCAGGACGGCGGCCCCCAGCTCCATTCTGGGAGTGGAGCCAAGAACCAGAGCTCTGACTGGGTGATGGATGAATGTCTAGCTGTGGATGTTAATCTGGTTATCAGTGTTTGACCACATGATGAGGGGGGTTTCTGATGGATTTCTTGCCCCGAACACTCTCAACTCACATTTGAAATGTTCTGCATTTGACATATAAATGTTCTGCTTGTACTTATTTTTGTCCAAAAAAACTAAAACCCCCAAATAACAATGCTGCAGCTCTATGTTGTACAAACACCATATGGAATATGAAAGTTATTAATATTTTATTTAATTTATATATTTGTCTGAAAGTAGTTTCTCTATAATGTCAGAAGCACACTGTTCATTTATTTGTTCCATTGTTTTATATTGAGCTTTCATTTTGAAATAATATGAACTGAATTTTAGGATTTGATTTGATTTTCATGTAAAAACCTTACCATGAAATCAGAGCAAAAAATAAAAATAGAAAACAAGTGAAGCCTTCAGCCCATGCCAAATGATTATGATGGCTAAACTCATTTTTATAGAATGTTCTGTATGTCTCTGTGATGATTTTGTGTCTTTTCATCTATTTTACCCAGGTTCTTTAACAGGTTCTGTCATAAATAAAAAAAATAAATACATAAATAAAATAATTATCACTTATGATCCAGCCAAAAAAGTCACCTCCACTCTGGACCTGCATCCATCTTTTGTTCAGTAGTCAGTTGGTAATCCATCCATGCTTGAGCTGGATCAAACTTTATCTCTGATGCCTCCAAAAGCTGATTAAAACAAACAAGAAGCTAAAGGGAAATGTTTGGCTCTTCATTTGGTAATGTGCTTGAACAAAGAACTTCCACGTTGACAGATAACAAAACAAAATGAGCTCTGATGGAAAACAGATACAGTGGACGCAGATGAGTGTTGTTTGGACCTCGGGGTGAGGTCACTGAGGTGACACATGCTTTGTGATCTGTTTACATCCTATGTAGTTTTATCCCACCAGCGCTGCAGAGGAAAGAGGTCACCCAATCACACTCGGACTTGATACTTAACCTCTCACTATTTAACAATATTATTACTAACAATTAAAAAATACACGTAGACTTTTTGTACGTTGTTTTATTTTCAAATGAACATCACACTCAATCAAAAAGGGCAGATAACACTCCTGGTGCATCCCGTTGACAAATCATTTCTAAGGTGAATGTTGTGTCTTTATTCCCCCTCTTTGACTTTGCATTGTTCAGTGCAAACAAGCAACGTCTGCATAACAAGGAGTCTCTCTGTACTCATTTCCACTCCCCCTCTTCGTCTTTTGTCCTAATTAGCTCACTTTCTCTGATTAGTCAATGATTTGCCTTTGTGTGGAGAAGTGTTGTACTGTTAATGGGCCAGAAACTGTTTTTACATCCAGTATCTACTAGTTTGATTCACGTTTGTTCAAAATAACAAAGTGTTGATTTAAAAAAACAAACAAACAGCTACAATTACTGTGAGCTCATCATTTAGACACAGCATTCTGAACTGTGAGAGAAACCTTCAGAGTGTGACGACCAATTCAACTTTTCATTCAAATATCGGTCTTGTTCCCCTTTCAGAGAGGAGAAAAGCCAGCCTCGGCCCTGATGGTAACAGGTGTCCCCTCCTTTGTGTCTCATTGCTGTGAAAGTAGCCTCCTCCCACCACCCCCACCCAGTCCTCCCCCTCATCACAATACAAAGACAAAGAGGTGTGATTCCCATGAATATTAAGTGTATGAATATATTTTAAAGCAGCCGACTTTTTGTGTCTGTTTCCCTTCAGCCAGGCTTTGTTGTCAGCGATGTAGTGTGTGTGTGTGTGTGTGTGTGTGTGTGTGTGTGCGCGGGTGGCTCAACAGCAGAGGAGGCGTGGCTCCAGACATTTCTCACTGGGATGGTGACAGCTGATCTTTGACCCTCAGTCTTGTCTCAATATGTGTTGGTTTCTTTTACATTCACTTGTTATGAGTGTGATTCGCATTGTAGCTTCAATTTGGCTGCTGGGAGCTGGGGCTGTTTAAACAGCCCGATGTGTTATGGTTTAAACAAACAGCTCAGCTCACCATTGAGCTGATGTTCATATCAGCTCCAAGACAAGGCCATGTTGCCTTTGAATATGTTAAGTCGATCCATCACACTGGGTGCTATTGTAAGAAGCCGGTAGTAAGATCAACAGAAAATGTGATCGCCTTTAGTTCCCCTGCATCACATGTCTGGGCAGTGGGCTGGAGGTGTGCCGTTGCACCTTCATGTGTCAGATTTCTGGTTCTGTATCTTTGCCAGCAACTTAGCAATTCGCTGTTTTCCATTTTATTTGAAGTGGGCCCCAGTGTCAACCATTATGTTCTGTTGCACTTCAGCATACATTCATTTCCACCCCTCATTAAGTCAGAGGTCCTCCAGAGGACAGATGGATGTCTTGGTGTTGACAGAAAACAAGGCCACAACAGGTAGTTGATGACCACTCGTTTGGGTAAAAACATTCTCCTCCCCTTCCTATTGTCATCAGGGACCAAAGGTCAGAGGGCATATGAGGCCACTGGAGACATAAAACTGAACACACAGACGCACATGCACATACACACACACACACACACACACACACACACACACACACACAAACTCTTAATTTTTTGAATACAAGATTTTCCAAGAAAGAAAATCTAGACATTCTTTACGGACAAACATGAATGCATCTTTGACTTCTGTTGGCTCCAGAGCGCCATCTTGTGTCCATATCGAACAGTACAACTGTAAGTGATTTGAGCTCTTGAAGCTGTTGCAGCTCATATGACAGTGAACATGATTTTTTTTTTTCCTCTCATTGGTTCTATCCTCCCCAATCTAATGCACCTGGCCACACCAATGTGTGCCAACTAGATTTTTTTGCTACACCAAATGTACTTACAGATGTCACTGTCTCATTTTAGAGCTGAAGCGATCATATTTAGGGCTTTGAACGTGGAAAGCCTTGCGACAAGAGAAAAATGACCTGGGACAAATTGCAACATCCTCCAAACATGCCTGCTTGGACCCCGTTCATACCTGCTCACAGGTCTAGTTCCATATACACAGAGTCATGTGCATGGCTGCAAGCCTGCCTTTTTGGAACAGAATAGATTAGACACTAAAGATTTGATCACCTTTTGACCCACCCTTCGCACTGGAATTATTCTTTGTTAGAACACCCAACATTGGCCTTATCTTTTATTGTGCTACAATACTTTTACTCTTATCATGTTTAGAGTTTTATGGTATTCTGACCAGTTCAGCACTTTGTCACCTGGGGTTTTACAAAGAGCTATAACCATAAAATTTGACTTGACTTGGATCTTAGGGAACTGAATTTAAATTCTGTAAATATTGTCCTTAAATTGCTGTTCATTATCTTTCCAGTCACATAGATTTAGTTATACAGAAGTTATATTCATATATTTATCGGTGACTATTTTATCAGTCAGCTCAGGTCACGACCGACAGGAAACAATGTTGCATGAGTCTATCGGCCCAGCTGTCCACAGGACCCATGGATGAGAAGTCCATTGTCCTCATCACCTCGAATATGAATATAGTGTTGACTCCTCAATGGACCTCTCAAATAGCTCCAAATGCAAATAAATGTTTCAAACATAAATATAAACCACACACTCAAACACTAATGAGGTGTTGTCACTCCTCACTATAGACTTTTTTTCATTAAAAAGCTCTGCACTCTGCATTTGTGTTGTTTATAAAAGCTATACAGCGGGGCTCACTCATGACAACGGGCTGTTTGTCAAATATTATTCATTATTAGCAAATTGCTTGCTGTTTTCACCACTGTCAGCCATCTTAGCGAAAGTACAAAATCCACGTCTTCTTAAATTGTCTCCATTTGTTTTAATGTGAGCTGGACACTCGCTCATTGCTATTCAGGTTAAAAGTCTTTTGTGTGTGTGTGTGTGTGTGTGTGTGTGTCAATAAACCCACAAAAACTGGTTCATCGACCTTTACTGTGCCACTCTTTCACTCAGACTCGAGATTGCTCAGGTGATTAATATAATGCCAGACAACATTGGGTGCTAAGATGGGCCTGTTCACCAAGACATCTTACTGTTTATTTTGGCATCCATGTTATCAGCTCTCAAGCAGTTCTTTTTCCCAGCAATAAAAAAAAAAAACTTTCTTAACTCTATGTTATGTAATGATGAAACTAGTGACATCAGTTCAGAAAAATTAATTGTAGAAAATCAGGCAAAATGTATATTGCACAGCAAAACTAATATCCACAGCCTACGCTGAATTTTGTTAAGCACTTTTTTTTTTCCTTTCACCGCCTTTAAGTACTCTACCATGTTATTAGCTCTCAAGCAGTTCTTTTTCCCAGCAATAAAAAAAAAACTTTCTTAACTCTATGTTATGTAATGATGAAACTAGTGACATCAGTTCAGAAAAATTAATTGTAGAAAATCAGGCAAAATGTATATTGCACAGCAAAACTAATATCCACAGCCTACGCTGAATTTTGTTAAGCACTTTTTTTTTTCCTTTCACCGCCTTTAAGTACTCTACAAATAACCATTATTATAGGCTCGCTACTATAACATCTTATTTTGAAAACCGGATGCAGCCTCACATGTTACTTGGCACTTCCTTCCAGGAGTGCTCCTCAGTCTGAGGATCGCGGAAGATCAGCTCAGACCCCGCCCGCTCTCCGCAGGTAAGACCCCACCTCCGCTGTAGAGGAAGAAGCTCAGCAGAGGGTCGCTGAGCTTCTTCTGCGCTGTTCCACGGTGTCACTGCTAATGTCGGGGCGGCTTTCTTAGCCAGTCAGCTGCCGCCCTGCAGGCGACGACCGGCGGCTCGGGCACTGCCGGTGGTCTGTGTGCTCCTGGGCGCTGTGTGGACAGAGTTGGGCTGGACACCTCTGTCTCTGTGTGTGGGGACGCTGGCACCAGCAGCCAGGGGAAGGAAGCGGGGGCCGGTGGGTTGCAGTAGACCAGCTCTGCATACTCTGGACAGGAGTTTATGCCTGTGACTAATGTGGAGGACTTTGAGCCGACACTCAAGAGATCCAGAGACTTTCTCTATAGGCTGTTAACCCACTCTACAATCAGTGTCTATGATCAGTTAATATATTATGCTGAGCTAACACACCTCTTCGATTAAAAGTCAACAGATGTTGGGTTTAAAGTTTCGTCCTGTGTATTTGACCTTATCTGTGCGTAAATTAAGTGTTATCATCTCACATGTTTGACGTGCCTGCTTCCAGTGCCCGCCATCAAAGGTTTGGTGATCATTCCCCTCAATGTCTGTAAAATATTCTATAAATATTAAAAACTAAAGAGCCACTTCCTTTCCTCTAGCTTCTGATACCAAGACCTGGACTTTAGGACCTGCATTTGTTTTTTTACTGAGTTATAGTTCAGTTTTTTTATTGACTCATATTTTGACTTATTTATCTGTGCTTTTTTTTTTTTTTTTTCATTCTGCTCAGGTCACGATGGACAGGACACAATGCTGCATGAGTCTGTCGGTCCAGCCGTCCAGAGGACTAATGGATGAGAAGTTCATTGTCCTCATCGAGAACGCCCCACCTGGTTTCAATCTGACCGTCCACGCCTTCCATCAGTCTGAGGATGGACACAAATGGGAGGCGTTTGGTCACTACACAACTGATGCCACTGGGACTGTGAACGGTACATTATGGAAAAAATACATTTTAAATATCCGATTTGAACATTTAACAAAAAGCTACAAATAAAGAATAAACTATTTTTTCAGTTTCAAAGGATCTCAGTCTGGGTGGGACATATTCAGGGGTCGAACCAATGGGTCTGTTGTGGAGCCTCATACCAGTTCCAGGCAGCAAACCTGGACTCAGGTATGCAACCAGGCCAGAACTACTTATATAACATCATTCGTGAATCAGTTATTGGTATCAAAGTCCACTGTCCCACTATCCTCTTTCAGGATGAGGAAGATGAACATCCAGGCTCCCATGGAGGTCACAATCTCGGTGTACCAGGGTCACCAGACAAAGGGGTTTGTGGATCAAGTGTCTCTGGCCTCTGTTTTGGTGGAGCGCTGGTACATGGCACCTGGCATCCGCAGGATCCCAGTCACAGAGGATGGACTCACTGCAACTCTTTTCCTGCCCCCAGGTAGGAAACCTACAATGCCCCCTGTAACCAAAATGCTCTTGACATCTTTCTTGGTGTCTTCCTGTGGACGACACTGCTTCTAAATCAAAGAAGCAAGAACTGCCAAAAAGTTTAAAGTCATGCCCCGTGAAGCGACTAATTTGAATGTTTTTAAATCACCTGAAGGACCCGGACCTTTCCCTGCTGTCTTGGACCTGTGGGGGGGTGGAGGGAAGCTGGTAGAGTGCCGCTCGGCGCTGTTGGCCTCCCATGGCTTTGCCTCCCTTGCTCTTGACTACCTCACAAATAAAATCACCCTTGAAACTGGAAAGTTAGTGGAGGACAAGTACTTTGAGGTAAACCTGATGAGTATCTAAAAAAATAACAAAAGGTCACTGCAAATCCTCCATCTGATCAGCTTCACCCGTCATGTGCATGGTTAATGGCTGAGGAAAAGGCAGCGTCTCATTCAGCCCAGATGAGCACAAGCTGGATCTGTCTTGTGCTGAATAGAAAATATTTGCTATCAAACAATATGATCAAATTTAACAATGTGCTACTCGGTATCTATTTAATTGTTTGCTTAAATGTCCAGTGCGTAACATATGTAAAAGGATTCTACAGACAGTATTTTAATATAAGATAATCCCATTAATTAATGTTTTCACCTAAATTTAATCAAAATTGTTTGCATTGTTTGCAAATTACTCAACTGTCTTTTACTGCTGCAGGCTGCCTACAATGTCCTGCAGAAGCATCCTCAGGTCCTTGGCAGTAGGATCGCCATGGTGGGACTTTCCTTAGGCTGTGCTATCACCTTGAAAATGGCTGTTTATTCAGAGGTTTTCAAGGTAAGAGAGGCTTTCTTCCCTACGGGTGTAGATATAAATTTGAATAGTAATTGTGCGTACCCAAAGTATACTGACTGGGAGTGTTTGGCAGAATATGCCTGAAGTGTCAGTGATAAATATTTACACACAGAGAAATATATTATGAAATGTGTGTGTGTGTGTGTGTGTGTGTGTGTGTGTTTGTGTCTGTCTGTCTGTCTGTCTGTCTTGCAGCTCAGCTGTGCAGTGTGTATTAGTGGGAGTCATGTGCAGCCAACGAATGGAACTTTGGAGCAATTGTTAGCTTTCTTTACGAAGTAAGTTGATCTGTTGCCGGTGACTTGAAAGAAATATGCCAAGGCTTTAGAAGAGTCATCGACTGCATTTAGTTTTTATTTTATCTTACCAGATGTTTTATTATTTACTATAGATAACTGGATTACTGAAGACCTCCTGCAATTGTTTCCTTTTCTATACAATACAGCGTTATTCCCAGTAAACCATATTTGTTGTTCAGCAGAAACTTATTGAAATGTGTATTAGCACAGCTGGGTTTTATGTTTTAAAAAAGACTTTGCAACAAGCGATTTATCAAAAAAAATTCAAAAATGCTGAAAAAAGGGCTGATTAGAATAACTTGTAAAACAATTATTTGCAAACAGTTAAAACAATTGCATTTGGGAGTAGACAGTATATTATCTTTAACATTTGTCCAAGTGTATTGTCTTGATTTCTGCCACCTCTGTCAACCATGTCGCACAACTCCTGGGCCTCCATTGGGCGCAGCCGGTGAGTGTGTGAAGTGTAGTTCTACATGATGCTCTGTTGGGTCCATTTAGAAACGCTGGGAAGGCTCGTGTCAACGAGAAGAACGAGACAATCTTGCGTGACCTGCTGTTGCCCATTCCCACTGACTCCGCACTCAAAGTAGACGTGAGTACCGCCAGCGTCTGTTACTACTGGATGTTGTTCAGGCAGTTACAGCCTCAGTCCCATTTCATCACTGGGCCCCAGCCTCAGCTCTTTCCACACACTCTGAGTGTGGGTAGGGCCAATTTCTCCATTTAAAAGGATAATGATTGCTCCCATATTTTCACTTAATTTAAGTTGACACCCCCTCTCTTGGAAGACATTTGCTGCATTGATCTACTCACTTACTGAACTAAACTGCTGCTTTGATAACCAACAAACTGAAGCTGTGTGTCAGGGTTAGAAATAATGCAGACCATTTACACTTTTCTTTTCAAATGTCTTTGATTCACGAACAATGGCTTTGGTTTATTGAGATCCGGACAATGTAATTACAATGTAATTTCCTCTGTTTACGATTGAAATTTACCAATGATGTCGATAATAATGACAAAGTGTGTGAGCTGAAAATGTATGCATTTATTTTTCTGTTGAAACAGTCAAATCTTGTAGTTGTATCTGAACAGTAAGGATCAATGATTCACCTGGTGATGTGAAGACAGCTGCTCTGTCTGTCTCTGAGCAGGTGGGACGGCTCCAGTGTCCCCTGTTGTTGGTTGTAGGTGAGGATGATCAGAACTGGCCAGCCTACGAGTCCGCAATGGATGTGAGTCTACCACTTTCCCTCTGTCGACAAATGATGTAAAATTAAGAGACATGTTTATATAGACAAAGATTGCACTTAGAATCATTGTCATGGTGTTGTTGGTCTTTCATTGTCCCCTTTAATTGTTCTTGCAACCATGTTGTTAGAAGTACCTGCCTTGAATTGGGACAGATATATGACAGCAGTGCTATCACATATCAGAATGTTAGAATCTTTAAATGAACTGGTCATTAGAGAAGGTATGTGGCTGGATTCTTTGCAATGTGGCAAATCCTTCAAAAATAGTAACCACTAATTTACCAATTACATTTAAGGATGGCACAATGATAAATATCTCCAAATGCATCCTAATATAAACTTGGTACTTCCAGATCAAGGAGATGATGGAGCGAGCAGGGAACAGCTACCTGCTGACTGTCCTGTCATACCCAAACACCGGTCACCTGATTGAACCTCCATACACGGCGCATGCCAGAGCCAGCAACTTCATATCAGTGGGGTCAACTGAAAAGTGTGGGTACAATAACAGAGTGAGACACAGTGGACGATGAAAGGAATCCTCTCGTGGTTTAAGAGCTGCCTTTTGTTTTTGCAGTAATGGCGTTGTGGGGCGGAGAGAAGGTGGCACACTCTTACGCTCAGGAGGACGCCTGGAGGAAGATGCTGCTCTTCCTCAGGGACAATCTGTATGCCGGCAGAAACCCTGGTCTATCCACTTCTTCCCACCTGTGAGCTCAGTAATAACTAAAGGAAATTCTGTCGCCAAGGAATGGGAATTCTAGTCTTTGGTTATCGAAGCCATAGGTTATGGTGCACCATCCGTGCGCCAACAAGTCAAAGTCCCGTATGTGCAAACATGTGGTGAATTTCTGATTCTGGATGTAAAAATCCCTTTTAATTCTTTAGCTGCTACCAAAAGACCAAAAAGTTTTACTTGTCTCACAGCTGCTGCACTTTTATGGCTCTGATTGTCATGAAACGTTCTTTATTGAACTCTCAGTACAATCGAAAGCAAGCTCATCAACCATCTTTTTCTTAATTTTATCTGGCAGTCATACTGCACTGTCAACCACTGCAAACCTGTAAACCAGCATTCACTCTTTGTTCTTCACCTGCCAGAACGCTTATCTCCTCAATAAAACTTTGCTTTATTATTCTCACTTTTATCAAGGTTGTTGTATCTAAAATTAGATTCATTTTAATTATTCAAAACTGTTTTACCCAGAGATGACGAGACTCTAAATGCTAGTCCGTGATGCACACAGATATGCTGGAGAAAACACGCTTGCTTTGGGACCTGTGAAACGGTTTTAGTGTGTTAATTTTTAGTGAGTTATGCTTGAGCTATTGGGTACATAGTGCATCCGTCCAAAGGGGGAAGATTATCCGATGTTGGAAGTAAGTGCATAGGCTCAGAAATAGGGAACACAGATGGATACCACTTTGGTCAAGGTACAAATCAGATTATGAGTCACTTCTAATGTGGACTCACGTCTGTGGCTCTGTTTGTGTCTAACAGCTCAACACTTTCATGAATTAACTTACTTGACCTCTGCTGCACTCCTGTGGCATACCATGAAACCGGTTTGATTTTGGCCTGTAGTTCAGTTGAGTTACTCATTAATCTTGAGAGTGAGTCACTGGGTAATAAAGTGGGCTTCGTGCACCTCAGTCTGCTTTATATTTCTCGAACTGGCTGCTGGTCCGGCTGTTGTGACGTTAGTTGAGCTGAGGATGGAGCAGAGACAATGTTATGCGAATGTGTCCGTCCAGCCGTCCAGAGGGCTCGTGGATGAGAAATTCCTCATTCTGGTCAAGGATGTTCTTCCTGGCTCACAGCTAACGCTACATGCCCTTCACAAGAGTGAAGATGGACACATGTGGGAAGCGTTTGCTCACTACACAGCAAATGCCATCGGGACAGTGAACGGTTTGTATGGAAACAAACTCTACGTAATTTTGTAAAATAATAAAAAGTCAGTTTTAATAATAATTTTATATTGTAATGATTTATATAATTATATTGCTTCCTTTACCAAGAAAGTGAATATTTTCAATTATGATTATTTTCAATACTTTTTTTTCCGAGCAATGATGAAAAAAAGTGGGTGGGTGAAATTTGTTGATATTTGATCAATCTTTGACAGGAAATGCCTTCTAATGAGTGCGTTCTTGTTTAAAATGTAAATATTTTTGCAAATAGTTTTATGGGAAATGTATATTTTAAAATGTCCAAAATTGTCATTTCAAAGCATGTTTAGCACCACTTGTAGTTTTGCTCTTCCAAATGTCCATATGCCAAATCTGTATTTGAGAAAGACTGATTGGATTCTACAAAAATATGATATAAAGTATTTGATCCACAGTTTCAGAGGATCCAAGTCTTGGTGGGACATATTCTGGGGTTGAACCTATGGGCCTACTGTGGAGCCTCAGACCAGTTCCAGGCAGCAAACCTGGACTCAGGTAGGCCAAGGCTGCAATCGTTCAAAATGACCAACAGTGATCCATGTCATCACTTTTTTAGCATCTTTGTTAGAATAGAATAGAAAGCCTTTGTTGTCAATGTTTACAGGTAAACAATGAGATTCGGAAACTGTTAACTGTTTCCCATCAACCCTCAGACTGAGAAAGACGGACGTCCAGACTCCCATGGAGGTTTTCATTTCGGTGTACCAGGGGAAGCAGACCGAAGGGTTCATGGATCAGGTACCATTGGGCATTGTGGTAGTGGAGCGCTGGTACATGGCCCCTGGTGTCTGCCGGTTCCCAGTCACAAAGTATGGACTCAGTGGAACCATTTTCCTGCCCCCAGGTAGTTGAAAATGATTTCCAGAAATTAAAGAAAACGACTAACCTATAATGGACACATAACTATTATATAAATATGCAATAAAATTAAACAGTGTAAATCTAATCTAGGACCTGGACCTTTCCCCGGCATCATTGACTTGTGGGGTGGTGGAGGGTTGTTGGTAGAGTGCCGTGCAGCTCTGTTGGCCTCCCACGGCTTTGCCTCCATGGCCCTTGAGTACCTGAAAATCCCCAAGGAAAATGGAAACATGGTGGACAACGAATATTTTGAGGTAAGAGCCAACCAGCATCCTTGTCCTTGAGTGACGTGTGTTCAACATGGCAGTAACACCCCTTCGGCTCAATTCCTTCCCCGTATTTCCTGCTTGCTAAGGTGGAGGCTGTCAACATTAGGTGGGGCGCTAACTTTTTCCCCTCTCATGAACAAGTCCTTTATGCTGCATCTTGGTAGTTGTTGATTATACAGCTGTTTGTTCCTGTTGACTTGAACTGTCTTTCTCTCATTTTGCTGGGAGGTTTGCTTGCATGTGTGAAATTACAGAGGTAAAGGGGAAAATGTGCCATCGAGCGGACTGATGTTTGTTTTCCTGTAGGCGGCCTATAGGGTCCTGCAGCAGCATCCTCGGGTACTTGGCAGCAGGATCGCCATGTTGGGTCTGTCCTTGGGCTCCAGTCTAATACTAAAAATGGCAGTTTATTCCAAAGTCATTAAGGTAAGAAAGAAGTTAAAGTGTAGTATGAATGATACAATTTGTCAGTGCTTTGTAATGTGCTAGTTTAAACATTTATTGTGACAGTTGTCATTAACAGTCATCCAGTTAATGTGTGTGTGTGTGTGTGATTTATTAGCTCAGGTGTGCAGTGTGTATTAGTGGGAGTCATGTGCAGCCGGCAGATGGATCTGTGGAAGACATGTTCAATTACTGGGGCAAGTATGTAATTCTCTTACCATAATGAAATAATTATGATGTCATTTATTTTCAACATTAATCTACTGTACATCAATTGTTTTTCAATCCTAAGGATAGGCTTATAGTCCAGGCACATGCACACTCATGCATGCAGAGAAAAACAAAAAAACTGGAAAAAATCAACATTGTTGAGCATTGTTGTCTCTGCTTACATGTATATTTTTTGTTTTAATTTACTTCCTTTTATCCTCCGATATATTATTTATATTTCAAATTACGGTACCCACCCTGATGTGCCCCTTGCTTGAAATATCATACAAGAAAAATATTAATATGCTTTATCACTGCCTCACTATCGATATTATATCAAACATGGCCTTGTGTGTCCGATCAGAAATGCTTCAAACATTCGCTTCAGCGAGGAGAACGAGATGATTTTCCGTGATCTGCTCTTGCCCATCCCCACTGACCCCGCACTCAAAGTGGATGTAAGTGTAAAAAAAGAAGCAATTATTATAGTGCTTTGAAAAAGCGGGACCATATGTACGTCTCACAACTGCAGCCACATCGGTAAATCACTGTTAACATGCAGACCGCTGTGCACCTTGTCACACACGCAGTAATATGTGACTACAGTGCAAAATGATTACATTCACTATAATGTGCTTAAATATTCCTTGGATGTTGGCAACTGGTGTTTTCTTAATTCTCTGTCTCTGAGCAGGTGGGACGACTCCAGTGTCCGCTGTTGTTGGTTGTTGGTGAGGATGATCAGAACTGGCCGGCCTACGAGTCTGCGATGGACGTGAGTTTACGGACATGGCGGCGTTAATAACAATAAGGGTAGAAAGACGAAGAGAAATGTTAGAAGCTAAGATGAATGGTAATTGTGTATTGAGAGTATAAAGAATCACAGCAAGAACAAAAATGGGGCACAGGCAGTGTTCTGTCAACTAAAACAAGAGGATATCGCAAATACTTTCCCCACAAAGTCCAAGGTTAATGGCACATAGGAGCAAATTCAACACAGTGTTCCTTAGGAGATGGATGCCGAGGTCCAATTGTGGAATTTGAATAGCTCAAATATCGATTTCCCCTGTTAACTAGTTTTTTATTTGTTTTGGTTGACCATTAAAAGAACACCACACAGAAAGACTCGAACCCAGGACCTTCTTACTGTGAGGCAGCTGTCCCACTGCCCCATTGTGCTGTCCACATTGTAGATCCTGTTTCTGCGAATTGTTCCAGACATCCAAACACACACACAGACACATTCACAACAGCAATAAAATATCTTGGAGTAAGTGAGAAGTGACTTTACACAAGGAGGCCAGGAGGAGAAAGTCCCAGATAATCCTATATGTGTCACATGCACCTTTTCTGTGAAAGTGCAGAGAATCTCCAAAGATGTGTGAGAGCAGCTACCAAGACAGAACACCTTGTTCATTGCCCTGGAATGAAATGAACTTAAAGAGGTGATGTTGTGCAGGGACGTGATGGGGAACATGATGGTTACAATGAGTCAGTGTTGACAAAAATTAACACGTTTCACTTTAAACCTTTCTCAGATGAAGGAGATGATGGAGCGGGCTGGGAACAGCCACCTGCTGACCACTCTGTTGTACCAGAACACTGGTCACCTGATCGAACCTCCGTACACACCCCATACCCGAACCAGCATTTTCAGATTGCTTATCTTGAGGAATATTAGTAAGTTCATCTTTACAAGTGATAAGTATCGCTGATATATATGAAATTAGTTTTTGTTTCGTTTTCTTTGATGCATAGTGATGTTAACCCCTCCACGCCTCAGCCGTGGATGATTCCTACCAGTTGACAGCGTCTGTTGCTTCATGTCTTTGCAGCAAAGATCTTGTGGGGTGGAGAGCTGGTGTCTCATTGCCATGCTCAGGAAGATGCCTGGAGGAAGACACTGCACTTCCTGAGGGAGAATCTGTACGGCAAAAGAACCCCTGCATCGCAGCTGTAAAACACATCTGCTGACCTGGAGCGTATTTGTGAACAAGGTTCCAACACTATGTCTACTATTGGTGTCATTTGAATAGTCTGTTTCCTTACTGTGGTGGCTCTGTGCAACCTATTACAGTCACAAATTTGTTTCACCTCATTTCAATGAAAATCAACAACATTTTGACACTTGCTCAAGAGAGGCACCCAATTTTTTGTTGTCATGCCATAGTGCTGAAGATTTATCTATCTATCTATCTATCTATCTATCTATCTATCTATCTATCTATCTATCTACCGATCCATACATCCATTCATAGAACTTCTTTACGGGGAACACGTTTCTTTTGTGCATATGACAATAAACACTTCAAATCTTGAATCTTTACAGTGACTGTCGGTGGATGTATTTGACGCAGCAGCCTGTAGTGACTGTGTCTGTCCGCTGGGTGTCATCCAGCCTCCGTCTGTGCCGTCTGACCCCAGCAGCTCCTCTTTGCGTCGGGCTGCACAATGACGCTCATTAACTTCATGTTAGTGCGCGAGGCGCACACGCGCTCATGCATCTCTGCAGCTGGAACGCACTTAATTGCTCTCTCCGTCAGCAGCGACACCGCATGCGGGCTCTGCTCACACCTGAGACCACTTCTGTGACCGAGGAGTTTGATGAGACCCTCAGAGTCTCAAGTTAGCTGCTGCAAAGGAACCTGGGAGCCTCCCGTGTTTCCTGTGACGCACCGCACCGCGCACTCTGGAGACCTGCGACAGGCGAGTCCGTGACTCCAGTCCTCCGGAACCCGGTGATCTGAGTTGGCTGCTGTCTGCTGGGCGGGGGTGCACAGGGACCTGAGTTCCAAACCAAAACTCCGCAGGTGATCCGGAGCGTCAGAAACCTGCCGCTCAGAGGAATGTGCAACTTCTCTGTGGTGACCAGCGGCTGCGCTGCTCCGGCAAACAAAGTGGATTTATTTTGAGTTAATGTGAAACATGGTGCAAGGATGCTGATGCGGAGCCGAATCGAATCCCCGCGGACACATCTGGAGGAGATGCTGTGGTCAACATCTGTGTGACCTGTGACACCGAGAGGGAACAAAGGTACCTGAACCAGACTGAGAACGTTGAAATATTAAGTTTTCAATCCAAGCTCTGAGCGCATGTATTGAAACTAAAGCGTCTCTGATGGATTATTATTCATTCTGTTAGATTATTATTCTATGTTATCACCCAGATTCCCATGGGGTGAGTGAAATCAAGCGACGAACCAGTCGAATTGAAACCGATCGATCAGAGACTGCTCGATGGATCTGCATAATTCAAGTGTGTTTGGGAATCCAATTTTAATTCTACCGTGCGCACACGCGCACTAGTGAGTGCCTGCGAGTGTGTGTGCCTAACTGAGGAAGTTGCTCTTTGTGCTCGTGCGTGTTTTTGATTTTGGTTTATTGTCGTAATCGTTGGCGAGTGTGGGCGCCTTTCATTTGCTTTGTATCATCACACGCGTTTCGTGATTAGGGGGTGCGGGGTGTGCCTGTGTGCGCGTGTGCACGTATATGCATATTTAAGAAATGATATTGAAGATTTGGAAAGGAGAAGGGGAGAAGGAGACACATGTAATCCTGCCTCATCCAGTGAGAGCTGAGCGCCTGTTCACTCTGCCATCAGAGCCTCCTCCTGTCAGATCTTGACATTTACTGACAAATCATCAGAATGAACGGAAGCCACAGTTTGATCTCTTTTCCTCTATCACATCGTCAACTTGAAAGCCAGGAAGTGCAGTGTTGATTTGGAAGTTGTTTTTCTCGTGAGCCCTGAAGTCAACTTTCTAACCCATCGGTTTGTCAATACGTTATTTTATCAGCATTTTTTACATAACCAACAAATTGCTCAGTCTTGCTATTCGTGTCAGACTGAGCAATTTGGTGGATGATATATTCCAACAATAATTGCGATCACCCCTATAATCTGCTAAGACTCTTCTGAGAAGATGTAGAAATGCATCAAAGAGTTTGTAGACAATGCACAGAGGGACTGGAAACAGTGCTCAGACCCGCTGCTCCCACCAGGCACAGGAGGAGGCACCACAATAATGATCACCGACATTACCATTTAAAATGATTGATTGTTGAGTCATTGAGAAACCTCACAGACACATGGCTTCAGGGCAGCTGTCCCTCTCTGAAGTGTCCTTGGGCAAGAATTGACCCTGATTTTTTTTTTTTAAAAAGTGCTTTCTATAGATGTACTGTATGAATGGGTGAATGGCAATAACCTGTGCTGTCAAGTGCTTTGAGTGGTCATCAAGACTAGAGAGGCTCTATACGAACACAAGCCATATACCATTCAGCCCTTATATTTAGTTCTATTCGAGGAAATACAGTCCGGAAACCTCAATGAGCAGCTTCAGTACAGAAACACAGCAGAATAGCTCCCAGTGTGAGCAACTGTGACACACAGCTGAACCTTGCCTAGCAACCGACACCGCCAGTGGCACTGAGCGTGGGCCTGGAGCACCCCACAAAGCAATTAAGCCTAGAGTACCCAAGTGGCTACCTGTGGCACTGAGTCCAGTCCCTCAACAGAGGCGTATCATTGTTTCTGACCTACAATGAATCACGACCTCTTTGACCTTTACCCCATCTATATCTGTCTAACCTCTGTGGTGTCATCTCTGAATTTAATCAAGCTGTTGTTCCGGTGTTTGGTGTCTTAGCTTTTTAATGTGCAAATGTTAGCAACTCTGAGGCGCACACAGGGATTGCTCTTGAAGGATCTCTATTGTCGAGGATGTTTGATTATTGATCATGTATTGATTGCTCCTTTCTATGACTGGATCTCCAACAGGTTCCTGGAAGAATGTGAAACTGCAACTGCGCTGCCCGTAAAGCTTCCCTGCCTCAGCCAGGTATGTCTAACCCAGGACCCTGTACCTCAAGAAAACCTTGGAGTTGGCGTTTGTAGGTGGGAGCCCCCTATTGTGGTGGACAAGGCCTTCGTAGCAGGGCGAATCCATGGTCTGGCTTCTCGTCTCCTTGCCACACAGCCTGCACACTGCTATATCCACCTGTCTGTTGACTGTGTGATCATCTCACTGCTACCTTCCCCTGCTGCTTGACTTAACACAACATAGCGATGGGTTTGAAGCCCCCAGTTAGCTCTGGCCACTGCTTGCTCTCTCTGCTGATGCTCAAGAGCTGCTGGCTGCTAGGCTCCACATCCCAGAAGCCTGTCGTATCGGTGGACTCCCCCCAGGTGCAGCAGGAGTATCCCCACTCTATCCGTCTGGATGGGGACATCATCCTGGGTGGCTTGTTCCCCGTGCATGCTCGCGGTGAGAGGGGCATGCCTTGTGGCGAGCTGAAGAAAGAAAAGGGCATCCACAGGCTGGAGGCAATGCTGTTCGCCATCGACCTCATCAACAAGGATCCAGAGCTGCTACCCAACGTCACGCTCGGGGCACGAATTCTGGACACATGTTCACGTGACACCTATGCTCTGGAGCAGTCGCTCACCTTTGTCCAGGCACTCATTGAGAGGGATGGATCTGATGTGCGCTGCCCTAACGGTGAAACTGCCATCGTCGCCAAACCAGATAAGGTGGTGGGCGTCATTGGGGCGTCAGCCAGCTCTGTGTCTATCATGGTGGCCAACATCCTGCGACTGTTCAAGGTAAGAGAACACTGGTGACTTTTAGTTGTTATTGTGGTGGGCTTGTTGCTGTACAGCAGCTGCATTTTGTATTTTTGTCGCTCTTCCATCTGATGACTTAATTGCATTTATTGGACCAAATGCTCATTTTTATTGGCAGCTGTAAAAATTGTGGGTGTTAAGTCTTAGAGCTTTAGAACGGGGTTCATTGATTTCAACTGACTAATGACGATGTATGCAGTGAAACATGGTAATGGACGATGCCATCTGGAGTGGGTAGACGGTTAGGAAGCGCTACTTCACTGTCGGCTAGTCGGCATTGAGGCCTTTGACCTCCAAAATTGCCCAACACTGACTGAAAAGGTTCACCAATAACTTTGGGAACACCAACAGTAAGCAATGTTTGCAATGCAAATGATGTATAACAAACATGTTTTGTTGTTGGTGATGCCTGATGACAAACACTACACAAGGTTCAACCGGGGCAGCAAGGGGTTTTCGTAAATTTACAAAATTTGAATTTGTTATATAACAATGAGTGCGTTTTTTTTTTTTCCTCTTAAAACGTGAAACACACGTCGTCACGTTGTGCTGAACAGACGGATCATTTAGTTTAAGAGGTTTTCAAGATCCGCACTCTGGGTTAGTAATTTACATACCTCAGGGGTTTTGTTACTGCGCCCCAATCTTGCCACCTCCTCATCGTCATGACAACTTCCTTTATTTCTCCTGTGGTAAACAGCAGCTTTAATCCAGAACAAACAAGAGAGAGAGACGTGATCCACAGATGACAGCTATAAATACTGAAGCGCTTCATGATGCTAGTGTTACTGTGTCCCTGGTTCACCACCTGGATGAATGTGTCGGCAGACAATAAACAGGTTGAGAATCTACAGGAACATTTCTTGTCTCTCCTTGTGACGATTGAAGCTGAATCCGTCAATTGTGTTTTAGTAGTTGTGATGCTGAGGTGACAAATTGGGAGATCATCACCTTCTGGTGGAGGAAACTGTCACTGTCTTCATTTGCAGCACAGGTAACGTGTTCAGATGTTTCTGGTGATGCGTTCGGGTGAACTGGATCCCAGCTGTTGCCTCGTCTTCTTCGAGGGGGGCGCAGCCAATAGACAAACCGTATCTGGAGGCGGCGCGTTGATTGTGCACAGAAGCAACCAAATTCCACTGCCCTATATTAGTGATGTATGATTCACGTGCATGTGTTAGAGCCTGGCCAGCTTAATGAGGACAGAACGGCCCCACAACATCACGTATCTAAAATTAGCTGGAGATGCCTTTGGGGGGGTGTAAGGAAAATGGTGGGGGGGGGGGGTAACCAGATTGTGCTGACACAGAGGTTTCCTCACCCTGCTCCTCCTCACCTCCACTGTCAGAACCTCCAGCTGCTTTCAGGACTCCAAGAGAAAACAAGAACTGACTGTACCTGGTTTTATGTTAATACAGCCTATGATCACAATCTTAAGGACAGTATCAACACAAATAGATATCTTTCATAGGAAGATGCCAGTGCCTGTTTCAAACAGTCCTTGCCATTAGTGAGTCCTCCTCTTCTACACCTCTACTCTCGAGTCACACGATAACTTTGGAACTCTTGGAATTTACAATAGAGGAGCCCAGTGTGATGCTGATGAGGTGAGTGGTTCCTGAGATTCCATGTGCTCCATGAGAGACAGCAAGACAAAAAGGGCTTTGTGGAATTAGCAGGTAGATGAATGAAACGTTATTTCACCCGACCCACAGCAGCAGCACTTTGGCCTGTTTTTATATCTAAATATTGTATATAAGTCTGAACACGCACGTTAATACCGTAGATAAAATGTTGGAGGACCCAAGGGGTTGAAGGCCCCTGGGCACCTTAATGGTAACACAGCTTACTGAGTTAGTTTAAATGTGTTACAGAAAGGACTCTTCATTTTGTGAGACCCTTGTTTTGTCAAATGCAAATAATCTGGACAGAGACATGCAAACTGTTGTGGGATGTAAATGACAATGGTGGTACGTTGTGTTCCTTTTTGCATCTGTATCCAGTGATGGCACAGTGATGTTGTGCAGTCCTGTAGTTCCACCCACACAAGCAAGATTTAGCATTACTCTTTAAACGGCAGTAGCTATACCGCGATGAAAACAATCCATTAAGTTTAAGATTGTCCTGAGGACAAGCCTCGCTCTTTCACTGATCCCATGATCTTTCCCCGGCACCACCCTCAGGGCCGACTTTACGCCTTTACATCTGCTCTACGCTGTAAGAAAAGAAAAATCACGCTGCCTGTCTAGAGTTGTTGTGTTGATAAAACGCTGAGAGGGTACGAGAGGTGAGATCCTCCCTTTGAAATTGCGATATGCTCCCGATGCATTTGCATGATATTTGCACATCCATTTCACATAGTATCACACTGTCTGAGCCCAGCCTGGTCGTCAAGAGGACTCTCAGCTGCAGCAGTCGTCCTGCTGTCGCATTATATTTTCCATCTCTGCGTGGGAGAGGTGGAACGGCTGAGGCTCTCTTTATGAGCTTGCTGCAGTTCCCATCCAAAATTTTAATAAATAAATACATTTAAGCGGTGAGCAAGTAACAGAAGGAGGAATGAAAACACATTGTTCCATACAAACTGTCAGAGGGAAAGCTAAGTCTGCAGCAGCACGACTGCCTCGACCCACAGAAGAAGGAAAAAAAAGACTCACATTTAAGTGTATAGCTTGCAATCATGCTTTTTATGTTCGAACATAAACACAGAATTTGACATTTTGATGAGAGTTGGAACAGTTGCAACCTAACTGTTTGGACAAAAACTAAGAATGGAATAAGAAAAAATTGTAATCACAATATATCAAACTAATGACAGAGCTCCTACTCATGGTTAGTAAGGTTAGCGTGCTTTAGCAAATGGATGGGAAGATAATTTATTTTAAGGCTTGATGTCAGGGTTAATTGAAAATTTTTATATCATTAAAATCAGTTAACTAAAGGACTCATTAAAAAAGCAGGGCACGGATTTACAACTGCCGTGTATGAGTCTGAAAGGTTTCAAAGATCTGTAATATTTCACTCAATTCTCAGGCGACAGAGCACTGCACAGTCTGGGGATGTGTGAACACTGAGACTTGTTTTCACTCTTTGTAAAAGTGCTACCTGCTAATATCACACCAATCTGTGCTAACTCCTGACACGACACAGCAGCAGATGGTTCATGTGGGGGAGCAAATGCTTCATCTAGGGAACAAAAGGAACGACGAGAATTCATCGTCTGGAGGCCGTGAATATGTAGACACACACTGTCTCAGTGCACACATTTGTAGTCCAATAGTGTTTGTGGTCCATTTGTAGAGGCTTTTTATTAAATGCTTTTTTAAGCTCTATGCACAACACAGTGTAACATAGTACTCTACTTTGACTTGTTCAACTCGAGACTCAAAGTAATTGAAACTTGACTTTAATTTACATTTTAACTAAGCTGGACTGTTCTGAAATGGCTGAAATGAAACTTTTTCCCCATGATTTGAGGTCTGACTCAGACTTGCTCTCATGCTTTGAGATTGGACCCCATCTTCTTGAGTCTTACTTTCAGTGATTAAAAATGAAATGTCATGAGACATGGTAATTGAACTGAATTGATAGATTGAATCATTTTCTCCAGTGATTTGAGACTTGAATTAAAATTGACACAAATGACTGGACACTCCCCTGAGATCCCCAGGCTGAGTCTCTCAGTGAACTTTAAATAAAGTTTAAACGTCACTTAAATCACTTTTTACCAGACCTTGACTGGTTTCCAGTGAAGTGAGACATGTGTCTGACATGTACTAAAAGGCTCCCCTGTGCTCCGTCTGGATCTCATCCCATCAGGATCTGTACCTACTACACCTTGGAACCTGGTAACCCATCTCATCTCCGTCTGAGCAGCATCACATCCAATCAGCAGTTTAATTTCATGTTAACGCCCTGAGAGAATGTGAGGGTGAGACCACTGCACCTTGTGTAGGAATTAATGTGAGCTGGAGGCGTCCGGCAGCTGATCTGTCTCGATTAGCTGATTGCGTTGTTGTCGGGTACAAATGTGATTTCGCTCTAAAGAGAAAAGGAAAACGACGGAGGAGCGGATAGATAATGGAATTTAATTGAGGAAAATTTGCTCATTGTAGCGGCAATTCATTAGCGTGGCTGATAATAACGACCTCATTACGCCGCCTGAGGCCATCAAGCTCCTTGTTTTGTTGTCAGTATTGCTGGAGCCTTTTTGTGCGTCAGGATAATTTCGGCAGCCTATAATCTGTTTTCTTGTTGAAAAGTCTCAGATTAAAACCAACAATTTTTTGTGTCAAGATAAAAAAAATAAAAAATACAAACTGTCTCTGAATGAATTCTGACCAACAGGTGCTCGCTCTGAAAGTCAGCAGGGGACAGTGGCTCCACACCTCATCTGCTAGCTCACGCCTCTGTTTTTCTGTAGTACAGAAAGTCTGTGTTGAATATGGTATTCACTAGTATTAATGCTAGATTAGAAGGCGCCTGGCTCAGTGTACCTATTTCTTTCAACATTTCCATGACACATTCCTCGTTCATCACCATAGAACAGGGACTCGTCTTCACACGCGTTTCATCAAACTAGAAGAAATGATTTCATCTTTTATTCAGTCCCTTGTGTTTTGGGGTTTGTATGACATGGGTCCAACATCCAGTCACTAACTGAGAACAGCAATCATTATGTGTAGAACACATCACCTCGCTCACCCTAACGAGCCAGTGCGAGAATTCAATCAGTGGCTCTGCTCTTTACATAGTCCCTGACATTATTAGACACCTGCCGCCCAAGCCTGATTCAGAATTCTCACTGGTCAATAGTATGGGTCTCTGGGGTCTAAGGAAACTTTAAAAAACAAACTTCCAATCACATTGTTTTCGTGATGGCCCTTCGGCCATCTTTTTAGTTCTCCTCTCTCAACCTCTTCCTCCTGTTCCTCTGGTTTCACAGTGATTCCTCCTCTCCTGCATTCCTCCATTTGTCTCCTGTCCTCTCGTCCTTTGTGAATGTCGGCGGTAGCTCATCTCCCACCGTCTCCTTATTCACAGATCTGCTCTGCCTGTGTGTTTAACACCTTCGGAGATGTGAATTGTGTCAGTCACAGAGTGTCTGTGCGGTCAGGATGCAGATCTTTGTCTCTTTGATTTGTCTAATGTTTTTCAGATCAGGTGTTCTCTCTCCATCACTCCCGTTTGCCTGTTTCTATCCGTGGCTATCAAAGATGATGCTGCTCAGAGGTCTGTTACTCAACAAATATTAGAGAGGAAACCATGATTTGATCGATGTTTTTGTCCTTGGTGTGATGATCCACTGAAGTTATCTCAGCAATGATCGAAATGAATGAAGGTGTTTCAGATGTTTACGGTCACCTCGGGATGAATGTTTAAAACCTTGGTGACCCCTTCATATTTTGATTTAGGACCACAAATGTAATAATATAATTTGTTCACTGACTTAATTTATGACCACTGCCCTTGGCTGTGCCTAAAGCTAATTATGTTTAAATTAAATTAATGCTAAATTTATAGACTTCTAATAAAGATTGATGACGTGACTGTGCCGCAAAAGCCAAATTGTCTCGATCGCAGTCTGGTGGCCTTCTATAGTGTAGGTCATGTAAGATCATATTACACTGTTTTGGGGTGAAGTCTTCATTTTTCCTGTGAGTTTTGTTTTAGTTATACTTGCCAAGGAGGATTTGTTTTTCTATCCTTGCAGGACGATGCAAAAACTACTCCTATACTACCAATTTCTATTTTCTAGAGCACTGGATAAGACCCCAGGAAGCACCTATTAAATGATTATGTGGCTCAAGATAACGTTATGGCGGTTATTTTCTCTTCCGTTGTGACAGTGTGACATTTTCAGAATGCTTCAGGCAAAATGAGAAGAGTGTGTACGATTTGTTGGAGATCCAAGTCTGGATCTAGTCAATGTAAATGGAGGTTTATAGTCTAACTTACTGAAAGCCATCGTAGTTAATTATTTAAGAAATTTAAAAATGTTTTGCAGTGTTGTGATTGATAGCTAACAGTTTAAACCAGATTTAAAAAATGTTCCTGAATGAGTCAGTCCTAGGAGGAGTATTTTGTCTCAAGAGGCTCCTTCATAAGTGGAAGAGACGCCTCTGTACACACTTCATTCTCTTCTTTTTCCCCTCATCCATACTCCCACTCACCTCTTCCCGTCTTCTGCTGGGCAGACATGTCTCAGCGTGGAAGCAGCTCAAACTGCTGTGAGAAAGGTCTTTTATTCTCTAATCAGCGTTGCCGGTCGTTGCAGTGTGACAGGGCAGGACCTTGATTGGTCAGGGCTGGTTATTTCTCATGAATCGTCTTGTCAGACAAGTTTCCCTGGAGTCAAGATGTGTTGTGTGAATTCTGAAAATTGAATTCTAAAACATTCATAGCTTGGTGACATGGAGAAATAATATAATGCAGCACTTTACAGCATGCTTAGTGCTTTTGACGTGTTAATTATCTCTTTCCCTGTCGTCTAATCATTTCAGCAGTCGTCACAATACTGCACTACTGTTCAAGCTAAGAAAAGAAATCAGCAACGTATACCCAAAGAATGTTAAAGTGCTCTTTTTGCAGATTTCCACTCAAGAGCCTCAAGAGAAACAAGCATAATGATGACTTTGCCTTTTTTTTAGCAGCTTACCAGTAGCCTACCCAAAAAGTGGGACAACACAGGAATCTGCGGTTCCTTCAGAAAAATCCGTACCGACACATTCTTACAACAAAGATTTAGCAAAAATTCCCACATGTTCATTCACCCGCACCTGACTCATTCATGACCCTTGATCCACGAGGATAGGTAATGTCTTGAGTCTGCAGTTTCCGTCTCACTTACAGTTTCAGCGACTAGATGTTTTGCTTTTTATGTTCCGACCTTTTATGTGGATTTCCTCAAACTTGATAGCAGCACTAGTTGCGCCCGCAACTGGGACGTTGACACGCAGGCAGCCTGTTTCCTGCTGCAGGCTGCGGATGGTTGCGGGACGCCAGGTCGTACTGAAAACGCGCCGCGCTGTTTCTCTTCCAGCCTCGGGGCGATGATGCCACAGCATGCCGTCGCCGGCGTTGTTTCTCCAGATTATCATCAACCAGCTCTTCAGATCGTTTCTCCGTGTCTCTCTGCAGCAGGCGAACGTTGCTGTGACGTTTTGGGGTTAAGCTGTGGGATGGCGGTGCGTCTTGGCCGCCGCAGGAAGTAATGCTTGCTGGCAGGTGTCTGCCGACACTCGGTCGGCGTTCAGCTCGCTGCTTTCGAGCCGCCACTGTCTTTTGCTAAAATGTAAAAGAACTTCATTTCACAGTCAGACTGGGAGGTACCAAGTCAGCAAAAAGTGTAGCTGTGGATATTCAGAAACGGAAATAGGCAGCAACATTTTTAAAGAGGTGTTGAAACCGACTAGGGCTAATGCAGTATGTTATCAGCCGATAGTGTTTTGATTACAGACTTATCCATAAGAAACATTTTGCTCTGACAGTCAGGTAACTTGTTTACACAGAAGATGTCACGATCTGCATGCTGATGAAATAGACCTGACATCTCAGTTTTGAGTTGAACAAAACATCTGTCAGGGTTAGATTCTCTTTCGCCTCACCATGGACAGACACTGGAAAAAAGTTTCCCTGAGCTGCAGCGCCTCCTGCAGACACAGGTGGATAATAACTTTGGTGAGCTCTGAAATGTGATTGGTCATGTTTCAACAATGGCTTTCAATGGCGAGGCTGGATTTTTGATTGCGTTCCACAGTCCAGAGACATGCAGATGGGTGTTGACCGTAAATTGACTGTGGGTGTGAGTGTAGCCTGTCAATGATGACCCTGCCATGGACTAGCTCCGTTTCCAGGGCCTTGCACTCAATGTCATCTGGGATCGGCTCCAGCTTACCCTGCCATGCTTAATGTGATTGTGGATGAATGAATTTTTCAAGTTAATATTATTATAGTTGTTAGAGGTGGCTTAACTTTTTAGAAAGACCTTAGTTTTTAGTATTCAAATATTGTAATATTTGAAATCATGCCGACTTCTCCTCTGGCGCCAGAAAGCTGACCTTACAACCGTGGTAGATGGTAATTATCTGTGTGAGGCTTCACCACATCTGATCAAATTTATCGTCTATGAGTTTTTCAACTTTTAGCTCTGGGGGCTATCATGTCTTGGACGGGAGCAGGGACATCTCACTGTGTGCTGAGTTGATTTTTAGAAATGTCTCGCTGATGAGGACCCACTGCTGATTGCACGTCAGATGTGCTCTCTGTCCCATCATCCTCTGCAGCTCTCCCTCAGCGCTGATGCTCACCGGTCCTGACAGCTTCCCGCTGCTGATGCACTGCTAACCCTGACTCCCCTTCTTCTCCCCCGACCCCACCACCCCCCTCTTTGGGGCAATCAGCCCGCCTGACTGCAGATCAGCTGAAAACCTGCTGCCTGTCATCACACTGTCATTGTCACACAGAGAGAAAGCGAGCGTAGCAACAGTTCACATTTATATTCACGCAGCATTACTCAATTTTCAGCAATGCGTTTGTGAAGCAATGACAACGAACGCTCAGTCAGCAATGATTGTGGCTCTTTTAAGCTGCTCGTTGTTTAAATTAGAGTGTGCCCGTCGTTTGCCGCTGAGCAGGCTGATGGCATTCTACACTGATGTGTGATCAAATTAGTTCTGAAGATATCAGTTAATAATAATCATCAATATTTTCTTCAGTTGAAAAGAGAAACATGTGACCTGCACCTTTGGATGGATCGCTTTTTTTTTTGGGTGTACTTGTTTCCACGTCCACCAGAAACATTTGCTCTGCAAGGAACTCACAAAGCCGTCTGGCTGTAGAGGAGGCAGGTGATCAATACCATTAGCAGGACGAATGTTTCTCACTCTGAAGTTTGGTCAGAGTCGTTTTATGAGTCACAGAAAGACCTTGGCAGCCATTGAGCAGCTCCCTCCCTATAAAATATTCCACTTCAGCTTTGTGTTGGCTGTATAGAAGGTGTGAAGCTGTGAGTCGTGTTCGACTACGGCATCTTTTTAATCCAGTCCAGTGTCAGGTCACAGACTCGGGGGGAAATATAAAGCAGTGCTGTTAAAATGTAAGTGGCTGTTGGACTTTGAATAAAACAGAAGAACATTAGTGGCGTAGAAAGCAATCCTCAGCAGAAACTAAATAGCTAAATTGAGTCCGTGTAGAATGATTAGAAGAAAAGAAAGAAACAAAATGACAAAAATATACTCTATCTATATAAAATAATGAGGTTAATGTGCTTAACTGACCTAAGGTTAAGGTGAAGCCTAACATCCTTTACGTCGCTTAGCGTAGACGTTTCTGTTTATGTTCTCAGAGCAGTAATCCCAGCCTGGGTAAAGTCTGGATGTGTGAATCTCCAGCCCCTGTCAGTTAGTGTTTGTTCATTGAGCTTCTCGGACTCCTAACGGTGAATTTCCTTTTGACTTCAAAAGCCATAACTGACACTTCTATGGATCACCATCCCTCTGTACCATAAGCAGGACGAACCTGTTTCCCTTCTCAGTCCCCTCCTCCCCCCGCTGTCTGTCGGCTCCCATCCAGCCTGACGTACTGCAGGCCAGCATCACTCGCTGTCTGGCCTCAAACGCCTCGCTGATAGCTGCAAAGTGATGGAGGCAAGAGATCCCACTTCAAAGAACCCCTGTTGAGAAGAAGCCCAACTTTAGAACGCCATGAAGCTGGCCAAAAGATATCGGCAGAAAGTATTCCATACATCTTTTAAACTGCTCCCCAGGAGGCTGGGGGCGGGGTGGGTGTAGGCAGGGAGGCGGCAGGAAGAAAGCAGGATTTTAAAATCGCATGTGTTACCCCATAACGTCACACTGAGGCATGACGATGGTAAGTGTTTATTACGTTGTCATGTGAAACATCACACTGTGGGGAATCATCAGTCAGTGGGAAAATCATCAAGCTTCAAACTTCTAAAAGGGATTTAAGACACAACCAAGTTAAAAAAATCGAACATTTACTTATCAGTTGTCCAGTACGATACTCTGGCCCTTCAAGCGAAAACATGAACTGATGAGCTCACCACATTCATCCTGGAGCCTTCTGATCCAGCACATGCAACAAATGTTTAAACACTGAGGACATTGTTTGCTTATCTTTATGCAAAAGGCCCTTTCAAAATCAAATCAAATTAGACGTTCATCCTGTTCATCAGATGCTGTTAAAAACACTGAAAAAGATGGAAGTGAACACCCACGTCATCTCATTGTACCAGGAACATCTTAGAAAAACACATTATTTGATTGATCTGACCAACTAACCAACCAAGACAAAGACAGGGTTCAAGACATAACACCCTTGGTGGAAGTTATTAAGACAGACTGGCCATCAGGATTACTGCAAATACCTGCTACCCCGCATTGTGTCTGTTTGCTGCCAAAACATTCCCTCACACAACAACGGAAATCTGTCTTCACCCGACAATCCCTAAATTTCCTTTAAAGAATGAACGCCTGACACATTCCTCAGCCCTGCATGTATGTATTGAGTACCATGAGCGGAGAAGCGCGTTCGTCGCTCTGAACTTGAGTCACAGAAAAAAACCTTGGCAGCCATTGAGCAGCCTCTGCCTATAAATATTCCACTTCAGCTCTGTTGTGTTTGTCGCACAGGGAGGTGTGAAGCTCTGAGTCGTGTTCAACTCCAACATCTTTTCAAAACATTGCTGCTGGAGAATTTAAGTGCGTGTGAGACTTTAATTCTTTCAAATCTGATCCAGCTTTTTTTTCCTCCAACTAAGTTGCTCATGGTCAGATCCTGATGTTGTCATGTTCCTCTAGAAATATTGTAACAGCTGATGTTTGGATTTAGATTAGATTCGGAGGCTTGTGGGTTGTGATTCATTGAGTGTGTTAGATTAGAGTTAATGACATTCACACTTTTCATTCAAAAAGAATGACAATGACGCGTGATTCTCTTTTGTTTGTGCTGAACTTGCACCATACTACACTTTAATGTTCCACGACAAATCATCTGTTGCAGTCAGTACTGAGATAGGTCCATAGTACAAATACTACTCTGGCATAAAATGTTCCAAATCTGAGTCAACAAACGGGTCAACAGGCAGGATGCAGAGCAAATACTTGACACTGATTGAAATTTAGTTCTTAACATTTTAGTTTTCAACAACATGTAAAACAGCTTTTCTGCCTGGCCTGTGGTACTTTGAATGGCTAAACAGCTAGAGCCATCTCGTTGTCTCCCTTTAAAAAGTGCTTATTGTCTACTCCTCCCCAGGTCTTTAAATCCTCTGGTCAGGCGCCCACCCACACATAATGAGACACTGCTTTTGCTGCAGCAGTCACTCCACAAAAAACACCAACAATTAATTCTGCCACCGGTTGGAGCCTGTTGTTATCTGAAGAATGGTCAGTAATTAGCCACATTGAGCCAATCTCTCAGAGTAAGTGTACGGTTGCTTTGGAGAGTGAGACGCAGCAGGCTGCTGAGGATATCGAGCTGAACACGGTTCAGTGAATGTGGAGGTAGAGTACAGGGCCGACACGTCTCAGGGGAATGGAGCATAGTTCAACAGCGCGCACACACACACACACACACACACACTGAAACTAACAATAATTACAGCCTGTTCCAAAGCAGGGGCCAAAAACTACGCTGTCCAACAAACGTGAACATGACTTGGCATAATTCAGTGTCATCAACCATTTAAATTGACAGAGACAGTAACTGCCCCAGTGACTTCAATCCATAGTGCACTATATAGTTAGTTCAGCATTTTGCAGTGTATGTATGCTTAGTGAAGTTATAATATTGTGCACCATACATTTTTTTTTCCTATAATGCATCATGAAAACTGTTCGCTGCTGTCCTCGTTTTAATTTGAAAAGTGGAGGGCAGCGTTTTAGTCTAGAGAGGCTGAAATGGAGACGTTAATGGTGACATAGACACTAACATGATCCCGTTCTAGAGGGATACAACAGGCATTAGCCTCGACGTACAGGCTGGAAAACGATATAGAAATTCAATCACTAGTGTTACTGACCCTGTTGTCTGTGCAAACAGCTGCTGCGATGCTAATGTCATCTTTTCTGAAATGATTCCACTACTAACATGTGTGCACCAAATCAGCACGGGTCATTTCTGTGTGAGGACAAGTGAATGAATAACGATTTTGCGCAGAAGTGTCATTTTTGACACAGATTGCAGTAATGGGTGCAAATTGTTTAAAGTCAGTTGATTGTCTCCATTCACTATGGATCGCCACGTCTGCTGACTGTGTTGGAGAGAGGGCAATAAATAATGAATCAATAATAAATGATCCTTTGCTGCAGCTCAAGTCTCCTTCAAAATAAAACCCTTCCAAAATAAAATCATCCTCAACTTTGCAACCTTACACATGCGAACCTCAAGAAACGTGCTTGGATTAGCAAACATTATAGTGGAAGACCTTTTCTTAACTCAACTTAGATCCAGAACTTGGAAAAGTCCAGACTGTGTTAAATGATGTCCTGCAGCTCCAGACAGTCATTAGAGCAGAGAAGCGATCTGAGCTGACAGACTGAGGTTTCCCTCGGCGAGATGGATAGATTTCAGGAGGAGAGAGGGGGAGATAGTGAGAAAAAAGAAAGAGAGAAGGCAGGCAGCTGCTTCTCACACTCGTAAATTAAAATTGACGCTAACGCTGGAGCTAATGAGTGGAAACGATGAAGATGAACGTTGAACATTCCGGGCTCGTGTCAAGGTGAACTGATAAAGAAAAAAGAAAAGAAACACCCACATGTCATTTGGGTTTCCTCAGCGCCACGTATGAGTTGTGAGATGTATGTGAATTCCTGAGTTCCTGAAGTCCTTCTGCCTGTTGCATCAGTCTGGCAGAGATCGCCACAAGACACAAAACCAAACCAAGACAATGCCTGGGGTGTGAAGCTGGATCAGGTGACTCAACTAATGTGTTGTTAAACAAGTCATGTGAGCAGACTTAGAGGGCTTAAAGTCAGAAGCTGTGGATTCACTTTGGCTCCATCCTCCAAAAATGATCAGTGAAATAGAAAGTTAGGAGAGATCAAACTTTTTATTTTTGAGTTGAATTTAAATGTGAGTGTTTCCACCTTCTGCCACTATCCAGACATTAACCCCATAATAAGCAGGGGAGGAACGCTGCCATCTGGAGCCAGAGTCGAGCCAGAGTGAGGATTGAGCTCCGATAATAAATCCAAATTACCAATTGTGAGTCAGCCTCAGCTGTTAGTCGTAATGTTTCAGCCTGCTTTCATAACCTTAAAAAGCTTATTAAATCTCAAATTAATTTAGATCAGATGATCTCTCATTTGCCTCAGAGCAGAATTTTAGAAGCACTGTGATAACAACTACCAGTAATGGCAAACATGTATCTGGCCCATATGTTGTAGGGGAGGAAAGATACTTCATCACCAGACAGGAACCTGCAGTATAATTCCACACACATGACACAGGCACAGTGAAAGTGTTGTGCTAATAGACAGTAGATAGGGTTGAAACAAGTGCTTCTTTTCTCAACTCATTATAACAGGTGCCTCTGCTTTGTTTACATGAGACAGGTTGTCCTCCTAACCCACCATGGTAAAAGGCAGATTAATGTCTCTGTCTCTCCCACACATGGAGTAGAGCTGTTTCAAATCAAAAGCTGAAGTGGTTTGGGCATCCACTCCAGACAGCTGTGGGCCACCTTCCTCTGGAGGGTTTCCTGACCGAGCTGGCTGGTTGGAGAGCTCAGGGTGGACCAAGAACCCACCTGGGAGATTCAGTTGAATGAATGCCTCTGGTTCCCCCAAGTGGACCTGAATGGGAGACATCTGTTTTATGCTTTTTAACTCCAGATGTTCCCCAGAAAATGCATGTTTTCTTTAAACTCATATCCAAATGTCTCGAGACCCCAACATTCTAATTCTTTTCTAATAATTCCAACAGACTGAAGGTGTGATTCACCGGTGACACTCAGTCTCATTCAACATCACTTCATCCTCCACTGTCGGAGGTTGAGAGACACTTGCATACATATGTTTCATGTGTGACTGTGTGAGTCCTTAATTCGGCAGCTCATCTCCACACTCCACTGAGCTGATGTGCAGAATTGTGGAGAAAATGCTTCTGAACTGAAAGGCCAAAGCCGAGCACTTTACATCATCCCCTCAGGGCAGAGATGACTTCAACGCTTTGACCAGAGTCTAAGCAGTGAACTTAAAGACACTAAAGATGTTCAGAGGGCAGTTTGGCACCAGGCCCCTGTGTTTCTTTGTTTACTCTGTGGGCGGGCTGGAGCCTGACTGGCCGGTCGAAACGCGCACGGCCTCAAAATGTGTGTTAGCTCTCCGCGCCGGCTGTGGCTCTTTGCCACTGACACCAGGTGAAAGCTGGCATCAGCTGCTTTTTTCGAGGCCAAAAAGTCAGCTGCCCACGCCAGGACCAGCTGGCTGTGACACAGAGCAGCAGCGGGGCGGACGCATCGGTGTCCTCGGGCTCAGACAGGTCCAAGACAGGGCTGGACAGAGTGTCAGCAGAAGGACAGTGGAGTTCATCGATTTTTGGGCGCCGGCAGGTTTCCGTTACTCCGATGAATAATGCGGCCCATGAGCAGAATCTGAGTTGGGATGAGTCTGGGTTATTTTTAGGTGAAAAGAATACGCATGAATTTGTTTGGATATTTATTTCAGACTTTGCAAGGTACCGAGATGGTGGAGAAAAACAAAAGACTAAAATGAGGTGCAGAGCAGCAGCAGTGGAACCATCACACATCTTGGAACCTGTCTGGATGTTAAAGTTTAATAGCACGGAGGCTTGAATTGATTAGTCAGGCGTCATTTCATCGTGGCGCTGATGATGTTTTGGTTTATCTCCTTAAAACTGCACTCAAACACTTATTTTGTTTTTGCGGGGAAGCATTGAACCAGTTCAGGATGCTGGCACTGCAGACTGGGTTCACATCCAGTTCAGGGACTTAGTGCTGCAGCAGTGGTGCGGTGTGATGGAGTCCTGCCGTCGCTCTTTATTTGCACAGGGCCAGTTACTGCACAGTGTCAGAAAACTGCAGCCAGCATCCCCACAGGCCAAGGAAGCATCCCATTGTAAACGCTGTTGGTGAGGAACTTGGTTGGTGAAGCCGGTCACAGTCAGGGGTGTGCAGCGAGTTTGGTATCTGACTTCTGAGGATAAGATCCCACTCAGGACAGTTTCGAGTATAAGACTTGAAAAACCCCCTCACGTCCTTGACCACATGAAGCATGTGTTGTATTTTAATTCCAGTTATTCAAGCAGCCGACTGGTATGTGACTGCTGTGTTCCAGTACATGAATGATTAATGCCCCCCCCCCCCCGCTTCTCTTGCATTGCATATAATTTTCATGAGCGTTTACCCATAAAGTTAAGTTATAAATTCTTCAGCTTTAGTTTCATTGGGAACTTATTGTCTGCAGTTTCACCGCAAAGTCTATAATTTGTACTGGAAAGCGTTTTAAGTGTTTGCAGTTCTGGGTCCACCAAGAATCAAATGAATTTAAATCTAAGCTGAAACAGAATGAACAGAAGCAGGACTCATTAAGCCAAAGTCATTAAATCAATATATTCCTCCTCTGGTTGCACTAATTATGTATTAATTATGGTAAGTTTCTCATTTAGAAACAGTTCTGCTGACTCAGTGGATGTGTGCATGCAATTTGAGTTAGTGTTAAAATAGCATTAATATATCTGTAGAAGTCCTTTAGAAGTGTTTAATTAACAAGTTTGGCTTTGGGTTCTCACTTGACATAAGGTACATTAGATGGAAAAATATGAAAAGGACTTTAATCTTATTATAATAATTCCACCTGCAGTGGTTGATAAAGACCAGCCGCCTCTGTTTCTTAACAAATGCTGATTTAGATTAGATCCTTTGACTCACTGAGATGTCAGAAAGGTGACATTTCATCACATTTCATCACAGACTGAGAAGAATTGAGAGAGAGAGAACTTTTCTTTATTTAACATTTATTTTTTATTGTTGCAACTTATTTGAAACTGCGTGCTGCTGGGGCTCAGGTCGTCCACCCCTCGGGGAGGCCAGCGTGCTTGGGCCAGTGCTGGCAGCGTGGATGACATCTGGAATGTGAAAACTAGAAATGCTGCGATAAAAGTGCAATCCATTCAGTCCTGCAGCTGGTTAAGTGTTTCATGTATTGCAGAATGAAATTCATAATAGGGTAGATGTGGGAACATGGGGGGGGGGGGTTTCTTTCAGGGGGATTCTTTCAAAAAGGAATATTCAAGCTAACATGCGTGAAGGCAGGTCATTATTATTCATTTTCCTTCAGTGAATAATTTACAGGAAATATTTTCATACTGTTCAGAGCTGCAGGGCGGACGGCCGAGGCCTCAACAACTTTTCCCAAGTACAAAGTTAATCATCAACTTTTTTAAGAAAATCATTGGGACATTAGAAGCACAAATATCCTGACACATTATATGAGATGTTAAAGCATTCAGTTCAACAGAAAACTGCCCGTGTGTTGACTTAGATTTTTTTTGAGCAGAGCAGCGAATCATTTAAATTCAGGATCACAGCGAGAGAGGAAGATTAAGAGAAAGGGAGCAGGAACAGCAGGAGCCGCGTAAGAGTTTTGCCCCACGGCCGAAGCTGTTTGTTGTCGCAGAAAGAGCACGGTGACAGCAAATAGAGCCTTGACTTTAAATAAGAAAATCAGAGCTCTGAGTGAAGGATGATGGACGTCTGCTGTCACCTCAGATGGATTTCTTCTTTCGTCGTTTAGTCAGGCAGAAAGCTTGAGGCAGTCGTAGGATGACGAGCATCAATCACCTGCCAAAGAAAACACCAGAGACAGCAAAAAGCAAACACACACACACAGACCAACCGATTTAGCCGTCTTTAAAACATTTTTGAACTTTGTATTTTGTCTAACCTGTTCCTTGAGTAGACACACAGGACAGTGAGGGACAGATGGACACCGAAACGGAGACAGACAGGCTAGTTGGAGACAGTTGCACACACACACACACACACACAGTCAGAGAGACCTTCACAGTGCCCATGTCTGAGTTATAGTTAAATATTGTCAAACAGTTAAATGTTCTACAGTCATGACCTCTGGGTAGAATCTGAATAATTGGCTAGAGTTATACATTGCCTTTTACATTAGTAGAACACACGCACACACACGTCAGCTCTCTAGACATCTTCATCTGTGTCCTCTACGCGTGTTAACCGACTGTTCTCATTTATTTGTGTCAGTTTGCTCGTCGAGTCCTCGATGATCCCTGTGACTGATCGTAAAGTTGTTTTCAAACATAATGGAGAGTCTAATGAAATCCTTGAGCACAGCAAGACAGTAGATTGATTATAGATGAGACGCTCAGAGCCTGTGTTCAGAATCAACACGTGAGTGGAGCAGCAGCGGTGATAAATAATGAAATCATGCTCCACACGCCCTCGGCACTACCTCCGTGTTATCCTTTTTTGAGCTGCTGATTGCGCCGCTGAGAGGCTGGAGATTGTGTGGCGAGCCGACCAGTGGGGTGTCCAATTAGGCTGCTAATTAAAATTGGTGTCCTCCAGTGACGGCGGCGACTCCTTCAGAAGTCACCAGCAGGGCCCGAGCGAGATCCGACTCTGAGAGCATCTGCAATATATTCAGACACGCGTCTGTAACGCCGCGACTGCAGCGACAGGCTCGTTTCACAAACCGCAGCAGTTATCATTGTGATTAGAATCATTACCATTGTAATTCCATGTGGCTTTTTCTTCCTTCATTTTTAAAGGACCACGGCAGTTTTTGTCACATCTCACTCTGTTAAATAATCATCACTGATTGTGATTCACATCCCTGTCGATTACTTTCCAAACCAGACCAATCATCACATGCTGTATTTACGGCTGAAGAGAAGATTATGCTCATGTAGTCTGATCTGCTTGAGACTCTCACAAAAAAAAACCTCAAGACATGTTTAACCCATTAACTCAGCCCCGTAGCTCAAAGTGAAGGGCACCGTGGCCTCCGAAGCAGGGGTCGGCTCTTTGGAGGTATATTGGATCGGGTGCAGCCCCTGGTGAAAGAAAAGGAACAGTTCGCGATAATGTGCAGGTTCACTCTGCAGGCGCTGATCACGCGCACCACGTGATCTGCTTCAGAGAAACGCCACTGAGCTGCCGCTGAATCAGATGAAACATGGTGGAAACGGTGTGTGAATATGAGGAGCTGATGTGTTTTTAATGGAGCGGCCGATGACTGAGCATCAATAAGTGATGCTGCTGTTTATTCAGCTCACAATGCATCATTAATGCTAATGGGGGGAGGGGGGGGGTCCTCATCGTATTCTCATGCAGCCGCAGTTATTTCTGTCATTACTGTATTCTAACTGTGTGTGTGGGGGGGGGGGGGGGGGGGGGGGGGGTTTCAGGCTTCACGTTACCTAATCACACGCCAGATGCAGGGTTTGGATTTAGAGTGTTATCCACCTTTTTTTCACACCTATTTTTTCACTGAAAATAGAATGTTTGACTAATTCTCAGTGTGTGTGTTGAACTGTAGAGAGTCACGGCGTCTTCTAAAGGTCGTTCCTCTCTTCCCTCCAGGTAGATCATTCCTCATTGGAGGAATTCCTCTCAAAATGCAAATTGGGTAATGTCCTCAGAGTTTCTGAAAAGTAATTTTGGACAAAACACTTGTAATTTTCCATCTGTCTCCAATCTAAAGTGACCACTAACTTGTCTGGAGTTTAAAAAGTCAGCGAAGCATCCGAAGCTCAGGTGTGTTTGTGTTCGGCTCTGGTGAAAATAAACTTCAGCTGTGTGTGATGTGTTGAGCCTGCGGGGCTCTGATAGTGTCGGCTCGCAGACAGGTTTGTATTTACAGTATGGGGCCTTTAATTTGCTGCTTGTCGCTGTTCGAGCCAAGCCGAGTGACATTTGTATTGCTGTCAGGCCCCTCGCCATCCATCTTCCTCCCTCCTCATCCTCCCCTGTGAATCCTGATGAGGCATCCGGCGGCACACGGCCTAACACCTCAGCCTCTGACTGAAGTGAAATCAATCAGCCCTTCAATCCTTCTATAAAGGACCATTATCCATCCCCGCCGGGCCTGTTGGCCCTTCTGCTTTAGGATCTATGCACTGATCCGCCTCCTAAATTCACAGGGAGCAGCTCGGTAACACGACTCTGACAAGAAACTGAACAACGGGAAGCAGAGGAAGGTTAGGATTTAAGGTTCAAACTCCATCGGTTTAAATCGCAGCAAATATACTGCGAGATTTGGAGACACGTACACGATTTCTACCCTGTTAGTTTGCTGTAACATCGTGATAAAGTGCTTGTTAACGTCTCTGGTGTTAATGGTGTAAATGGCATCATCGGGCTGGTTTCACCCTCCTGGGGCAATGTTGGCATCGCTGCAGCAAAACAACTTTTGAAACATTTATCGTGATGGAGCTGAACATGGTGAACTGGTGACTCTCCAAGAGCAGTTTCATCATGTCCACAAATGTGGGACAAGAACAAGAACAGAATCCTGCTGGCTCCCAGCACTCAGGCCCCTGCTGGTTTGCCTGTGTGGGTGCATCCCTCGGCCTGCAGAGGTGGAACTGCATCTGTTGGGGCACTTCTTTGCCTCTGTTGGCTTTTTATGGTTAAAGTGGGACAGTTTGAAACTAACGTTTACCACTTGTCTCCGCAGATTCCTCAGATTAGCTACGCGTCAACAGCTCCGGAGCTCAGCGACAACACCCGCTACGACTTCTTCGTCCGCGTCGTCCCTCCAGACTCCTACCAGGCTCAGGCCATGCTGGACATTGTGACGGCGATGGGCTGGAACTACGTCTCCACGCTCGCCTCCGAGGGAAACTACGGCGAGAGCGGCGTGGAGGCTTTCGTCCAGATCTCCAGGGAATTGGGTAGGAACGCTTGAGTTATTTTTGGCTGTAGCATGGGGTGAGATGTGAGGGTTTGGCTCGACCGCTGGGCTGCTGGTTGTTAAACCAGATTGTGCTCTGTGCCACTGACCCAACATGCCTCACCTCGACTGGTCACTGTGAAGTAATCACGCCAGCCTTCGCTGATTAAATTCTTAGTGCTGCCAGACGTGCTCCGACAATAATTATAATATAATTATATATGATTACAGTAATTAGATTGTAAGCGTCATGTTCATCATGCTGCATATGGTGGAGGTCAGTGTGATTGGCAGCTGTGGACCATCGCATTCACTCTCAGAGTTCCTGCATGAAGAAATAATGACGAGAAAACAAGCCAACTCCTTGTAGTTGAGAATGCAGGCTTCTCTCAGTGGTTTTTGAGTGAGTGGATTCTCTCTCATGTTTTCCAACACTTGTTGCATTGCCTCAGCAGCTGCGGCTTATTGGGCAGGGACGTTGCTGATATGGATACGACTATGACTGACTTTATGTCTGGGGCTATGACAGAGCCAGCGGTTGGTATATGAACTGTGTAATTCATGCTAACACTTGTTCTGTGTAATCCATTATTACTTGTAAACTGCACGCTGACATCTGAAATATAAAGAAATCATTTCTTTAGGCAGGTTTCAGACTTTGCTTTCACAATGATATGCATGCAATTTTTTTATTGTTCTACATTTAGAAAGCAGAATATTTATTTCAGTTTCGGGAGGACAATGTTTTGCTGGACGTATCTCTGTATGGATTAGACGCCTAATGAGTGTACTAAACATTTATAATGTATAAAAGCCTGAAAATTACCCAAACATATGTACAATGAAATGGTTTGTTTCATCTTCTGACTGCCACACTCTCTGGTCACATTTACATTTAGTCACAGTGCAGATGCTTTTATCCTAAGTGACTTACAATTGGGGGAACAATACTAATATGTCAGCATGCTATCAGCATATAATGTTAGTGGCTTTTATCTTAATGAGGGTGTCCCAGTTTCTCAGAGTGACACATTCTAAAAGGAGTGATCGGTTGATAGGAGAAGCGCATTTGAAGTAATCGTTATCTCAGTTGAATAAATTGTCAGCCACACTTTTAATGTAGCTCACATGCTGGGCAGTTTAATTTATTTGCTGATGTTTCTATACCGTGCTGTTCACTGTATAAACACGTTCATATTAACGCAGGGAAATGGCTCAGCTTGCTGATGGGTCCACATATGTAGCAGCCATGCGTAAATCCACTGTAATCCAGCAAACAAGCCACCAGGGACGGAGGCTGATAAACCAAGCAGACGGATGACCAGTGTTTACTGTCAAGAAGCAGGTGGGAGAGGAAACTGCGGCATATTAACGCCTCGCTCCTTCTGGTTGGGCGTAGAGTTATTCTTAGTGTTGACGTTCAACTACAACAAAGGTTCTTCGTGACGGAAACATGTTCACACTGGCTCAAAGCTCATTTTCTCCTGTGCTCAAAGTCCTCCTTCTAAAGACCCTCTCAGACTTGCGTCCCCAGGAGCAGCGCTTTGTACCAGTGAGATGTATGATTACGTCCGCTCGGAGCTGTAACGCAGACACATTTAGCTAGGCGTGTGGTACTGGCGTAATCCGTTTGAAGCGGCCGCAGCGGCGGCGGCAGTAACAGTGAAGAATGGCTGCGATTGCGGCGTTTAAAAGCTTCAGATTAATACAGAGGCGCTGTGCAGAGAGAGCAGCTGTGGCTCCTCTGGGATCAGTGAGTCTTCAAGACTGCTGCTGCTCCACATGATCCTGCAAACACACGCAGTTGAACTACTTCATGACTGACTGAATTTCACATTTATATCAGCACAAGACACGTTATGGGAAGATGGGTTGATAAGAGCTGATTAACTTCTTTCTCAGTGGATACCGAAATATCTTCATTTAATTATCTTGCACTCTCAAACCAACAAAGGAGCACTGGCTACGCTGGCTATTTAAGGGAACATATTTCATGCTGGTGTGAAAAGCCTCATCACTTTAAAATTAGCTGTAAAACTATTACCTGTCACGGCTGTTTAAGTGGTTTAAAGAAAGGAGATATTCTGAGACGAGAGATGGAGGGGTTCGTTGAAAGGAGATCAGGAGGAGAAAAGTAAAGTAAGAGGAGAGTGTAGAAAAGAAAAAAAAGAGGTGCAGGAAAACAGAGAAGGCAGGACAGGAATGGGACGCTTAAGTTTAAGATATTAGGTGTTCTGATGGAAAATAAGGAAGAGGAGGAAAGGGAAGAATGAAATCAAAGAGGAAGGGCAGGAAAGAGGTAATAGGTAGTTGGGCGTTGAGGAAAGCAGGAGGTGAAGAAAGAGGAAGAGTGGTGAAAAAGGGAAAACAATGGGGGTGTGAAAAATACATGAGGAGGAGATGGGAATGAATACTAGGAGGGAAAGAGACGGAGGAGGAATTACGAGCAGAGTCGAAAAGGAAACGAGGGTAGAAGAGGAGAAAGGGGGCTGAAGGAGGTGGACAGAAGTGCTGAAGGAAGCTTTGAAAGGGAAGGAGGGTGTAGTGGAGGGTGAAGGGAGGCTCTCCTCCCTGATGATCCAGCTGCTGAGACGTGACCAGATGTTACTCACGGGTATAACCCGAGGTCCACTGAGACCTGCAGTAATGGCTGCAGCCCAACTCCGGATCGCTGCTGCCGACGCCCTGTGAATCCTCCGTGGCCACAGCTGAGGGATCACAGTGTTCGCAACCAGCCGCCCCTGAAGCAGCCTGGCAGGGGGCAGGGGTCAGGCTGGAGTTAACCAGAGGAGGAGGCGGAGCTCTGGGACAACTGACAGGTGGAGGTCAACGCTTCACCATCTGTGACGTCATCCCTGGTTTTCTGGGCTGCTTCGAAATAGCTCTACTCAACTCCAACTGAGTCTTACAAACCTGCAGGAGTGTGTGTGTGTGTGTGTTCAGTGTTCACTGTTGAACAATATTGCCAAGCTTTCCAGTGGGAATGAGAATTTGATAATTTTGTGAGAGTTAGTATTATGTCTGTGTTGAGCGTCCCATTTTGACTCTGGCGCCGTACGACAATTCTCTTTAAAAGGAAGAAATGAGAGGAGTTTAAACTGTTGTTATGATCAGTCATGGAAGCAATGCCAGTTTCTGGCGACACAGCTAATGTGTTGTCCTTTACAAACAAGAACTGCTGCCAGAGCAGTGCAGTCTGCAGCCTGTGTCCGATTCAGGATGTTCAGAGTCAGCACTTCTGGTTTGGCCATAATACATCAGAAGCTTGTTTGGTCAGTTATTTATTTTTTATTTTTTAAGAAACAAACTATATTTGTCATTTGTAGCGTCACAACAACTCAACTCAAACTTTCTCTCCCCTGCACATGTAGTTTTAGTGCCTTGTCTTCGATTTTGATTAAAACTGTGTCTCCACATCGCAGGCGAGCACAGGTGGACGGAAAGGTGAAACCAAGAGAATGCAGAACCTGTCCCAATGAATTCTGGTCCGGCAGTTTGACTGGAGTAATGAGCCTTAGATAAAGTAATAACCCAAAAAATGTGGACGACAATTGAAATGAATAACAGTGGTCCAAAGAGCTGTAATTGTCAGTAATCCGACTGGTACAATAAGGCCAGAGTGTGAAGTCATTAGTCAAACACCTCCCACTCTGTGTCTGTGTTGTTAACTTCTTTTTCCTCCGTGTCGTTGGCTCACTTCACCAACGCCCTCCAGCCACTGCATAGTTCAGAGCTCTTCTGTTATTTTGACTCGAAAAGGTGAAATAAAAACCAAACAAAAACGTTTTGAGCTGAAATATAATGACACACTTTCACCAGGCTGGTAGAGTTCCCCAGTTTCCCCAGTGTGATGTTCAGGGGCTTGTTCCAGTGATTTAGGCTGATTGCATGCAAGGCAGTATCAGGGTTAATGAATGATTGTTGCTTTCAAACTGCAGATCAGTGTGTGAGCTTTTTTTTTTTTGTTTCCACGTTGGCAGCTGCTCTCTGGAAGCGTCTGCCTGCTGTTCAACCACTTACAATCCAATAAATGTTGGACAGATATTCATGGTGCCCAAAGGATGAACCAAATTCTGGTGATCCCTAACTTTCTCTTGCTTTCCAATAGTAGGATGACATTCATGGATATGTTTCCGTGGCTCCTTTAGTGCTCTGTCATTCTTGAATAGTGACCGCAAATGCAGAAGGTAGCAGTTTTTTGACGCGACCTTGAAATCAAGTTATCCTCACACATACACACTTATTGGTGGATTGGGGTATTCCAGCTTGGGCAGGAAACCTTTAAGCCAACAGTTGACTGACTCCTGTTTGAACTCATTATCTCATAACACCTCAGGAGCTGTCAGGTACACGTTCATCTTCGAAACGTGCGCGCACGGGTGTTAGTTTGAACGCGGCTCGTCTCAGGCTCGTCTCTTTGTTTGTTTCCCTTTGAGTGTCACTTGTCGTCTTGAGGCAGCGCGGCCCCTGATTAACGCAGCAGCTTTACGACAGCAGGAGCTCTGTGAGAATTTTTAAGACCTGGAAACGAGAGCACACGTCAGCGGCTGCACAACCTACACGAAAAATCACATTGTCTAACACAGAAGAACGTAGTTTCTAATCCCGAAGATCACGGAATTGTGGCAAATGTGCCAGATTCATTAGTGGAGTGTTTTACAGGGAGAGAAGAAGACGTCGTCATCATAAAAATATACACGCCTTCTTTAAATGTTTCAATAAAGCAAACAGTAATTTTCTTTTTACCAAAGTTGGCAGCAGATATTCCTCTTAGTCCCACAGTTCTTTTGAGTGTGTGTGTGTGTGTGTGTGTGTGTGTGTGTGTGTTTGCACAGCGGATTAAGTGATGGTGTCAAAAAACCTCCCATCTTTTTTTCTGGAGTGTGTAGGAGATAATCTGCTTTTCTTTCTCCTCTTCCTCTCAGCTCCTCATTCTCTTCCATCTTGCCTTCTTTACTTCTTGAGCCCTTAAATAGTTTTTTCTGTCTCTCTCTCTCTCTCTCTCTCTCTCTCTCTCTCACACACACACACACACACACACACACACAAGACGTAAATACTTTCAGTCCCATCTCGAGTATTTTACAGGGAGAGAAGAAGACGTCGTCATCATAAAAATATACACGCCTTCTTTAAATGTTTCAATAAAGCAAACAGTAATTTTCTTTTTACCAAAGTTGGCAGCAGATATTCCTCTTAGTCCCACAGTTCTTTTGAGTGTGTGTGTGTGTGTGTGTGTGTGTGTGTGTGTGTTTGCACAGCGGATTAAGTGATGGTGTCAAAAAACCTCCCATCTTTTTTTCTGGAGTGTGTAGGAGATAATCTGCTTTTCTTTCTCCTCTTCCTCTCAGCTCCTCATTCTCTTCCATCTTGCCTTCTTTACTTCTTGAGCCCTTAAATAGTTTTTTCTGTCTCTCTCTCTCACTCTCTCTCTCTCTCTCTCTCACACACACACACACACACACACACACACACACAAGACGTAAATACTTTCAGTCCCATCTCGCACAGTTTAACTTTTGTATAATTGAAGAAGAACATGTTTACTCAGTTGTCTTTATGTTTCCTAGAGAGCAACATCGTCCCGCTCTGCATGCAGAATGAGGAGAAGATGAATATTTCATGTTCGGGGATTCCTTTACCTTTCCTCTCCCGAGAACAAGTTAGCAGAGCAAAATGATCCATCTGTAGTCAGCAGGTGTACCTCTGCTCCAACAAATAGATTACTGGCTGTCCGCTGGCGGCAGCCAATCGAACATGAGAGGAGCAGGTGAGAGGCTGCACTCTAATGGAAACAGGGCTGAGGGAACGCAAAGTTAGAACAACAACAGAGGCCAAACACCTTTTTAAGTTGTCTGGTAAACGCCAAACTCGTTTCTGAAAAAGTTCAGGACACAAAAGTTGGGTTTCTTTCCCCGTGGCCCATGCAATGGGAGAGACTGGAATCAGTCGGCTGTGGTTTGCATTTGAAAGACAATTATGAAACAAGGATCCCCTCGTGCAGCCGCGCCCCTCTTCCTGGTTTGAGATGTGCCACCTTCAGCGAATACATCATCGCTTGCAGGCAGCTGTGAGTGCTGCAGCACTGTTAACAAGGAGCTGGGTTTACTGCTGTCCCTGTCAGCAGCTCCGCTCAGGCACAAATGTGTAAATTGCGTTTACACGTTTGTGTGAACTCGCTTCGATCAACACAGACCGACCAGGCGTGCGTTAGATCCCTGACAAGTTCGATGACTGCAGCACTACCGCCTGACATCAGATGTCATAGAGAAGCTATCCATGCCGTCACATTCACAATACAATACAATTTATAGTGTACATTTAACTTTGTGAGCTCTCACCGCTGCGATGCCAACCTTGACACGCCATGTCTGCTTTAGGTTCCATTTCAGCATAATGCTGTGAGTATTGATTTGTCTCATAAAAGTGGTTCGTGGCGTGATGTGTCGTCTGACGATGACTCCTTGTCTCAAGATCCCCCGAATGGAAAGGATTCACTGACATGAATCGTTTCTTTCTTCCTGCCATGGAACAACCTTGACAAGGCTCACGCAGTTCCCGGCTGAGTGATGAGCTGTTACTTTGAATTGCATCACCCACTCCCGTTGCGAGGGGGGCAGCCCTGCCCCATGCCGTCCTGACCGCGGAGGTGGCAGGCCGTGTGTTACAGGCAGAGTGACGGGTGAAACGCAGGTGTAATGCTCGCAGGTGTCAAACACGAGGAGAAGCCTCTGAAAAGCATGAACGGCAGAAACAGTCCGAGTCAGTAAATTCTGGTTCGATCTCGCATTGAGGAGGAATGACGTGACCCGAGCCCTTTGAGCGGTGAGCAAAGGGAGGGAAGCATGTTGTCAATATAGAACATTTACCATTTACTTGAAATACAGTCACACACACAAATGGTTGCCTCTAGATTTCTCTTAAAGTGGTCATAGACAGATGTGGAGACAGGTTGTGAGACCGAACCTGAGCCCGTATAAGGATCGGCTCTGTCCTCCTCACCTCCTCCTTTGTTCCACCAGTAAAATAATGAGGCTCTTAATTAGCTCATTAAAATGTTTTGGTACAAGCGATACTGTCAGGAAGGTTCATTTTAATGGAGAGAGAAAACTCAGTCTTCCTCTGATTTTGGATGGAAGCCACATTTGTGAGATACTGGTATTAATGACAATATCGTTAGTGAAATTTACAGAAAAGTAGAACTTCACTTCCTTCTTATCACATTTTCAGTCAAAAATATGGATTTTTTTTTGCACAAGCTCAAAATGGACGAAACTTGTAGGTAGTGTTTATTTATTATTGTTTTATGCATTGCATTGATTGACTTGGCCTCTTATCTCTTCTCTCTCACACAGAAAAGCACATGTCACACTGTCAATCTCACAAGGCATCTGATCTCAGCCAATCACAAAAAGTGATGAGGGGGCTTAAAATGAAAAGTACAACAAATACCTCAGGAAGAAAAAGTCTGGAAAAACAATCCTGGTCCTGATTCTGAAGTTTTAAACTGATCAGCTCCAATACTTTTCTGTTCCACTCCCTGAGAGCGACGTGAGGGCGCGTTCCTGAAGAATGTAAAGAACACCGTGACGTTCGAGGAAGATATTTGCTTTAAGGTGAACTGGGAGATTTGTGGACACACTGCTTCGCTTGTTTCCTCTGCTTTCAAGTCAAGGCCGTGCATGTGTTACCCAGGAAACCTTTCATGATCCAGCGTTCAGGGCCTCAAAGGCGAGGAATGAAAGGGGCGAGTGGGCACACGCGTCGAGTTTCTATCCGTCACTCTCGCTCAGGGTTTAGAGGAATGGTGGGCGGGGGCTTTGCACAGCTGCCATGGTGAACTGTTAATTGAAAGGTCAGTATAAAGGCGCAGCCAGAGGCGAGCTTTAATGATATCTGTTTTTGTAGATAATTCCATCAGACAGTGTGGCTTTGAATGTACCCAGCCATGTTTATTCAGTCGGCTGTTGTTTTCAGTGGCTCCCGCTGTGAGGCTTTCTTTGGATGACTTGAAAAGCAAATTCAATTATGTTATTGCTTCACTTAGGTCCCAAATTCTTGCTGATACGCTTCCTTTTATTCCTCATTATTAAAGCAATGCTGCTGTAGAGCTTGTGTCTGTGTGTTGCTGACATTTTTAATTGAAACTAAGCTAATATTTGGCTGCAATAAATGACTATGGTACATTTTCGGGTTTAGTTTGGGGACTTAGGGACAGAGCCACTTAATGTGACTATAGATTAATTCGACACCTCTGTTCTCTCAAGTCTTTCCTTATTTACTCCATGCTGCTTTAGACTCTCCAATGGGTTCAACAACGACAATTGAATCTAGTTGAAACTCTTTCTTTTCATTTTCTGAGACGTTGTAAATCACAGTGCTGATTTTACAATTTCCTCTTGCAAAAACTAACGTCTGTGCTGGATTCACTCTTTAAGTTCAGTCAAGCAGCTCACGGCTGAGACCTTCCCTGGGGAGATTAAAGTCAATCTTCAGCCTGTTAGAGGTTGCAGGGATTTCCCAGGAAATGAGAGCATATTCATATGTTGTAGCTGTGTGTGTGTGTGTGTGTGTGTGTGGACTGCAAATTGTAGTTGACAACGTTCCATGCAGAGTCTGACAACTGATCATATCCCACTTTGTCAGCCAAAGTGAATTTGTTGGAAGCGAGTGCAACAGGAACAGCTGATTTAGCACTCTGCTTGTCTTCGATTGGAAATTGTCTCAGGAGAACCTCATTAAAGTCACGTTGGGTGTGTGTGTCCAACTTTATTATTTCCACATTTTTATGCAGTGGTTTCCTCAGGAATTTCAACTTTTTGGCTTCCTACAGATTCAGTGGACTGTTATCCTGTCATAGGTTGTACTTCAAACTACCTTCAGGTTTAAACAGGGCAGGAGCTAAATTGGATGAAGAATTGTAAGAAAAAAAAAAAAAAAAATCTCTCTTGAGGTGAGAGCTGATGTGGCAGCCATCCCTCTCTCGGCAGCCTGACCTTCAAACCCTCAAATGTATAATCTCAAACCACAGCCAAAAGAAAAAGCCCATTCAAGGAAGATGCTGCAGCTTCAATCTGCTGCCTGATGGACCTGTGTAAAGCAAGAACGGGCTTGGAATGGAATCAATTTTCCTCTAAAAGCCGCTGATTGAGGCCGGGTGTTAAAGAAGTGACTCTCTCCTCCGCTCCTCCGGGGATAACGTGCTGGTGATTATAGCACTGGGGTCTTAAATGTTTTGAGCTCCATTCTTCATCCTGCAGCTCCTCAGATCAAGCCGGGCAGACGGCCCTCTTTCTTTCACAGGGATCAAACTTAAACTCTGTGCAATGTGTCTGATATTATAACACATTTTTTACTCCAGCAGCCCTTCAGCAGTGATGTGTTGGAAATGTTTAATTTTCCACGTCCATGATTTCATGATAATTGACCCTGAGGGTAAAATGAGTAAATATTCATTTCTCATACATTTATTATTGCAAACGTTACTCTCTGTTAATCAAGTGGAAGCAAAGTCACTGTGCATTGTTTGTTTGAACAAACTTCAGTGCAAATTACTGAATTGCAATGTCTCTGCATTGCAATGTATTATGGTACAGTAATCTGATTGGTTTAGAGATTGGTCAGAGAGTGTTACACTTTGTCGAGCCCTATAAGACAGTTGGAATTTTTGAATGTGAGCTATAAAATTCCAATTTAATTGATGTATTGAAAAAATATAGTTGCTGGTTTAAGAAAGGCACAGGTTGCCTTTCCCTGTCCAGAGCCTGCTGTTTATATAACCAAGCTCGACTAGTGAATGCTCCTCTTCCCATGTCGGCATGTGTTGGTCTTCATATGACGTGTGGACGAGCACATTTGTTGTGTATTGATATCTTGAGGCCTCAGAATCGAGGCATAATACACGCCCACATAGGCCCGTGCACAATGTGCTTACACTCTGCTTGTTATACGCACAGATGGTCCGCTCACGCACTGTGCACATAACCAGATCCAGGTCTGTGGAGATGGGTTTTCTCTTTCCACCTTTTGATAGTGATCATTTTATTGGCGAACATGCCAATGATTAGATACATTTTCAAGGCCAACCCTTCTGAGAGGCCCATCCTCTGCTGTGAAAGAGTAGATGTGGACAGGTCCTAAATGCTCATGGCTCATATGCAATGAGGTTTGAGCTCAGACCGTTAAGAGAGACTTTCGAAACTGCAGCTCCCAGAGTCTGACAGGTGAAATAAATAACAGAGGAGTATTTTATTTTCATGTTGAGGCTCAGCAATGGGATGTTTGATCTCTAACCAAGCTAAAGATAAGGGCGACTAGAGGAGGGAGGGACCGGTGGTGTGATTGTGTCTGGAAGATCAAAATCTTTATATTATATCAAAGTGAGGTCAAATATTCATATCACCTTCATCCGATGGCTGATGTCTCGATGGTAAACAACGGTTGGTGCCGTTATAGAAATTAAACTCATGCTCAGCTTTAACCAGGGTCTACATGGATACAGTGAATAAGATAAATGATAAGGCTTATGATGAAAATAAACTCTTATACTTATGTGTAGACATGCCTTCAGTATGTTAAGATTTGTGTTTCATCTGCAGTCATATGACACGCTCTCCCCCAGGTCTACTCTTTAGGAAAACTTCTCTGATGCTCCACTGTTTAAACAATCGAGGTCGAGACTAAGCAGCCATGATTATTTTCAGCTGCGACACTCTTGCTTTTCCCCTCGAGCGTTCCTGCGAGAGTCAGCCAGCGAGCTGCTTCGTCTTTCTCGCCAAACGGAAAAATCTTAAACCTCTCCAGAGCCAATTAAGCTCAAATAGCATTCATTCTGAGGGCTGGTCCTCCTGCAGCCACTACTGTACTTGACGTCACCAACGTTCATGATAAAGTCCCCACCACGGCTCCCCTAGAGGCATATGGCTGCAGGAACAATATTTCTTCTTATTTGTGAAGAAGAAGTCTGGTTTTATGAGGCAGACATTAAGATTCAGATTATATCTTTAATTCTACTTCAAGAGATTTTTATTTTTTATTTTTTTTTAATTTGCCTCAATCCAGGATGCCTTTAATAAGAATTTGTCAGAATGGTGGAAATGTCTGACTTTGGAATCACAATCCTTATTAAGTATCAAATGAAGATGAAGATTTTTGCATTTTTTTCTCCTCGAATCCCTCCATGGTGGAGGGCAGAGAAATGATTGCATCCTCCTGAAACGTGAGATTTCTCAGAGTGCGTTGCTGCGGGGCTGCCTGCCGTACGTCTCTGACTTCAAACAGCTCGGCTTGTGTGTGGCTGCTCCTCTCTTCCTCTGAGATGGTCATCGTTTTCTCCATCACTACAAAGAACTTCAGCTAATATGAGAGACGAGTGGATTCATTAATCACATCCCTGAACTAATTCTCTCTGATTGACCGGATGAACCAGGGTTGAGGCCACTAAGGGAACACTGAAACCTTTTTATTTCCTTGCTCTGATATTTATATAAATATTATTGCTGAGTTTGACATTATTATTATTATAAATATTCCTGCTATCGCACTTATTAGAACCTCACAAGACAAGAAGTAAACTCAACCCAAAGTTTGTGTTATAGTATATATATTTTTCTAGGTGTCAGTGCCTGGTTATAATGTTCATGCAACATCCCACTGATACATCCCCTTAATGAGATGTTAGTGATAATCTGATTTAGTATTTAGTCTCTGGCAGCATCAGTAAACCCTCTGACCTTTGTTTCAGAGACTGCAGATGAAAGTTTAATGATGTCTGTGGTGAAATGTCACGGCAGCAGAGAGCCGATAAAAAGCAGACAAACAGTGGAGTTAATTAAAACATTAAAGCAGAGACATAATGAAGCACAGAGAAAATATTACCACCTTCAACAGATAGACTGTATCAATAGCAGTCAATGAAGTGATCTCGTTTTATAAAATATGCTGTTAGTGATCAAACATTACTGATGCAAAGAATAAGTAGTAATTATCAATACAAATGATGAGTATTTTCATACAGATACTTCTTCGTTGATGTTTTCTAATGACACGGTGAACTTCTCTCATCTACAGGAATGTGTGTGTGTGTGTTGGACAGTGCTGCTCACTGTAATTAATGTTGGAAGGTTTTTAACATGAGGTGTACACTATGGTGATCAACCGTGGTTAAATAATTTGAATTAAGCATGGTATTCTGAACCGTCTGCATTTGTACTAGGGTTAACAATTTCATCTCTATTTTATTCCCTTGATGTTTGAAGCATCACTGGCTCTGATATTTGGTTCTGATAAAATTGGTTCAACTCCAGGATTGATTTTCATGATGAAACATGAGGTCATGAACAATGAAACCTCATCACTTTTTAGGCCAGGAGTAGGTCAAGTTTTTTTCTTTTGCTCAGTGAAATATCTCAATATTTTCCGAATGGATTTAATTCAGCCCTCTATGCTCTTTACAGGATGCACTCTGGTAACATTTGTGATGGAATCATTTACTTCACATTGATTGCCAATTGAGTCAAAACATTTGGTTTGGTTTTCTGGATAACTTCCTTTATATTCCAAGGGTCAAATTCAGTATTAAAGGGATAGTTCACCAGAACATGAAAATGCACTTATCATCTACTCACCGCTACCATATGCCGATGGAGGGAATGGAGAAATGTTTGAGTCCAAAAAAGGAATTTAGGAGTCTCTAGGGTAGTTCCATTCCAATAGTGAAATTTTAGGTGTATATCAGCGACTAAATGACACGGCCAGTACAGAGACGTTCTTTGTTTTCTCTGTTGTGTTATTATGTTTGGAGAAGGAGTCACTTTGGCTGCAACACTGTTTACCCCTGAGACTTGAAAAGTGTTTGTGCACTCACTTCACCCACCTCTCCATCAGTTGGCTGTGTTAATGCTCCACAGCATCTTCGCTATTATTCCTTGTCGTTATACTCTAAAAGACCTACAATAAACTTTGTAGATTGTATACTTTGCGAAGGCGTGGACCACATTGTGCAGACAAGATCTTGTGTGAAACTGTGTGCGCTCAGGGAATTGGCTGCAGGTTGATGCTGGCATGTGGTGTAGAGATATTTAGCCTCTCACTCTCTGTTTCTGCTCCTCTCTCAGGTGGAGTCTGCATCGCACAGTCTCTGAAGATTCCTCGCGAGCCGAGACCCGGGGAGTTCGACAAGATCATCCTCCGTCTGCTGGAGACACCCACTGCCCGTGCTGTCATTATGTTTGCCAATGAGGATGATATCCGGTATGAACACCCATGCATTATTATATTGAATGAATCTGTGGGGTAGAAGGAGCTGATTCTGAATATGAGCACAACAAAGTCAATGCGCTGACTTCATCTGAACAAGAAAACAGTTGATTTCTTGGTCGTTAAAATTGATATAAAAAAACATATTCACTTTTTTCAGCTTGCTCAATCTGATGGATTTTATAATCTTTTAAAAGTAAAACACTGAATATTCAGTTGATCTGTTCAGAATGACAACTGCCTCGCATTTGAATTGACACACACACACACAGTGGATCAGTGTAGCAGCTGATGATTATCTGTGGCTCTGAATCACACAGACAGATAAATCACTCACCCTGAGACCCTGAGAGGCAAGATGAGACAGATGAGCCGTGGAGGACCGGGCTGCTTATCTCTCATGTCTTTAAACAGAATATGCAGGATTTGAAAAAAATAGTGGATGAGATTGACAGTTGTCCCGATAAAAACACACATCCGTGTCCGCCTCAGGAAGAATTGAAGTACATTTGATGATATCTAAGGAAAGAAAAACTCATGAATTAATAATTCTCACCTTGTAACTAAACCTAAATGATCTTAGGCTCAGTATCAAATCATTATGGCTTTTATCCGCTAATGTTTTAGGTAAATGACATATTTATACATTCTAAATTGATCTTTAGTTAAAGTTACCTCTTGGTATTGACACTTGAGAGAATAATAAACCATACTGGGAAAGCATGAAATATGACCAGTGTACCAGGGTTCAAAATGTAAAAAACAATGGGACCAGTGTATTAGCGTAACATTGCATTTCTGACCACTTATCATAAATCCACTGACATTCCCATCAGCCTCAGTTGCTCTTTGCTTCACAAAGTCCAGACTGATTCTCTGGTCTCTGATTCTTTTCTGTCCGCTCTGACCTTGACAGGCGAATCCTTGGTGCAGCGAAACGCAACAACCAGACAGGCCACTTCCTGTGGGTGGGCTCTGACAGCTGGGGCTCTAAGATCTCCCCGGTGGTCCAGCAGGAGCGGGTGGCCGAGGGCGCCATCACCATCCTCCCCAAGAGAGCGTCTGTGGACGGTGAGACACGAAGGAAGGAAGGAGAGGGACAGAGCAGCCCCTCATCTGACGAACCTCTGCATGGCACTGACATTGAGGAGCAGGTTATCCTTATTTATTTATGAATTATTCTCTGTTTTGTCGGCAGCATTCGACCGCTACTTCAAGAGCCGCTCACTTTCAAACAACCGCAGGAACATCTGGTTCGCCGAGTTCTGGGAGGAAAATTTCGGCTGTAAACTGGGGATGCATGGGAAGAGACCCATCCCCAAGAAATGCACAGGTAAGCATCGGAATTCATCATGGGAGTAATCCTACAGAAACTACTTTTGTGCTTTCGCTAACTCCTCCCTGTCCTTTCCTTTATTGCCTCCATCAATCTATCCATCCTCCATCTCTCAGCTTTGTCTTCCTATTTCTTCACTCCCGTCTCCTGTCTCCTTCGTCCCTGTTTCCAACTCCTTTCCCTCTGTACGTTTCATTGCAGAGTAGTTTAGACAGCAGGTGTAGCCGAGTTCCTGCATTTTCAAATTGAAAGTTTTCTAAGACTTGATGTGTGTAAGCATTGGAGTCCTAACCTCAGCAATGTTAACAGCAATATTTGGAATCTGAAATCTATCGATTAAGGCAAAGCATGTTTGTTTGAAAGTTTGTGCAATCACCGCAGAGCAAATCTGAGAGATGGAAAAGTGCAGAAACTAAATGTGATATGCCACCTCAGTGCCCTCATTTCCTCCTATGTTCCTTACCTCCTCCTCTCCTTATCTTATCCGTCCTGCCGTGGGTAAAAAGAGACTCAGTTTCTCCAGCATGTAAAACCCTTTGATGCTGATTTGTGATTTCAGGCTACAAACTTGACTGAGAGTATTTATCCTTAACTCCTCAGACACACACACACACACACACACACTCACACAAACACACATCCCGCTGGATCAAACAACATCTCATGGTGGAAATGTCATGTGTTAATCTGCTGCCTCCCTGAGGTTAAAAGGCCCAGACCTCCAAAACCGTGACCAGGTTGAAGTTTTCCTCCCAGAATCAGCTGTAAGGAGGCTTGGGGTGATGGCAGGCGGCAGACGTGCTTGTGTCTGTACTGCTCGCTGCAAACTATGAGGTGCCAAAGATGAGCAACAATCCCATTATACATTACGTGACAGTTTTTTTTTTTTTTTTACATCAAGTTTTAATGCTTTTAACTAAGAAGCATGTTGAATGACTGTGTAGAAAAGTAGAAATAAACACGTTGACAGCAGCTTTTTCTCTGATGTGCCGCTTAGCTGTTTTACTACCTCAAATCACTGATTTGTCTTGTGCCAGATAAGAAAAAAAAAAAGAAAAAAACGCCATCAGAAATATTTGGGAGGTCTACGCAGAAATGCGTTTTACAAAACCCATCTGTGATAAGGTTCTGAAATTATAAAACTTGTCTTAATCCTCATGCTAATTCTGATATTTTTGAAGAGAATAACAAGCAGAATACCCAGAGGGAGAAGTCTGAGACAAGCTGCTGTCTCTGTCCTTTTTGTCTCGCTGCCATTTTTCTTCCTGTCATTGCTGCAAGTGCATGATATTGTTTGGTTAGTGACCACCACCAGTTTCACAACGAGTCCGCTTGATGGAGTGAATGTGGCTCAGAAGCAGGATGTCCACAAAGCACAATTGTGTGGGTTCGATCCCTGGCCCCTCTGCTCCTCTGAAGGCTGTGATCAATGTATTAAAGACAAGTGCTGCAGGTAGATGCGCAGAATGTGTGTGTGTGTGTGTGTGTGTGTGACTAGATGGATTGTAATAGCGTTCTGTAAAGAGACTCGTCAAGAAAGAGAAAGTGACTTTGTTGGGGCTGGTGAAAAGGGGAATTGCGGTTGTTTTAACATGATGAAATATTCATGAAATATTATTACTATGTATGAGTATTGCAGTTGTTCTCAGGTGGATTTGATACTACAGGGTAATGATTTCATATGATGGTCAAGAGCCTGGACTGGTCAAACATGAAACTCAAAAAGAAACGATGACTTCAGTCCTATGATTAAATTAATCACTTGGTACTTGTCCCCCGATCCTAAGAGCTGCAAAGTGTGGACGAAGAAAACAATGGATGGAAATATCTGGAAATTGTACAGTATAAGCAACAGTACTGCAGTGTAAACTTCAAACTCTGAATGGGATCACATAATAGAAACATGACAGACGTCCAACTAGCCACTTAAAATAAGGGCCCTTAAACTAGAATGGTTTGAAAATGGTTATCTTATAAGCTTAACACATTTTGGCAGTAATAACAGCTGTCATGTGAAAATGTCACCAAAGTAGACGTGTGTAGCACAGAACCGAGAAATGCTGCACTTCATTGCGAGTAGGTTTTTATACATTGGTTTTTAAAGGACTCTGATCACCTCTTTTTAGTAGTATTAAAATCCAGAGAACCCTGGGGACCTTTTTTTATGTTTATGATATTCACACAGCTGTACAGAATCCTCTGCATGTTGTTTCTTTGGACTGCTCCAACACTTGACCTCTCCATTTATATTCATGAGTCTGATTTCTGACCAGTGCTGATGCATGCTTAAGAAGTTGGATGATGACCCTGGGGCTCGACCTCTCGACCACACAATGCAAAGCACCTGACAGTGTTGTCGGCATATAATCCAGTATTCGTTCAATCATGTCGAGTGTAGCAATGAATATATTAGTGTTTTTAATCGGCCTAAATACAGGAGACAATTCATCAGTGTCAAGTGAGAGCAGTGAGTTGGGGCAAGCGGAGGATGCAGCGAAGCAAGCTGTTCACATCTGTAGTCCATCTGAGAGCCAACGCCGAGGCCTCGGCCAGAGGAGGAAAAAAGAACGTAGCTCAACTTTAGTCAGCTCGTAAATGAAGTGTCATCTGCTGTCGTGTAGGGAATCTGCGATGTTGCACTGCTCGGTTTTGACAGTGTCCCAGAACAAACCAAACACTGGATGTCGAGATGGGTGTTTTGTGATCTGTAACCTCACCACTAGGGGTCACCAAATCCCACACACTGCACCCAACACAACGTACAAAATGGTCACAGTTGAAAGATGGCCGACAGTTGTCATGATGTCATGTCTTGTTCATCGTTTCCTTCTTAACAAATGCTGTGTTTAAAAATAACGCCCATTATTTTCTGTGTATTGATTCGATGTGATGTGGGTAAAGCTGGGTTCATTAAGTGTCATGGAAGGAAAAATAAGCTAAGGCTTCCGGCTACACCTTATACTGCAGTGCATTTGATGTATGGTGCACTGCTGTTTTTGACTATGCTTTATTACTTTATTATTTTCAGTCAACAGAGCGGAAAATCTGTTGACTGAAGAAATAAATTGACACCCAGTGCAACTAAAAGTCCAGATTTGGAACCATAGTAGCTTCACAGAATGCTGATGAAATAACAGCCTCCACTGCATGCTCATCTTTAGCACCTGTCCTCTTTAAAATGTTTTTTTTTTAAATGTTTTAATTTTTTTCACATTACATCGCAAATCAATTTTGGTTTCGCTATTTTCAACAAATTTGTTGATAAGTGGCAGTCATCAGTAGAGCAGTGGGAGGTGCGGCCTATTGAAAACAAATTGTGTGGCCTTGGTTACAGAAGAAGATTATTAATTAAGTTAAAAAAAGTTTTAAGCTGAAAACCTGTCTGAGATCAATTGTACACATGAAATGATGGATTCGGAGGAAGATGTGTGTTTATAGAACTAAACTCTATTGTGAGACGCCTCCAGCTCTTTCTGTCCAATTGAACTGTTTTGATTTTCATCTTTAAAAAAGTGAAATCATGCTTCTATGTAGAACCTCAAGTCAACGCTAAGCTACCCGATTGTAGCAGACATTATTTTCTCAGTTGTGGTAAACGTTGCCATGGTAATGGTGAGCTCCATCGTTCTCAGCTGTCACTATCATATCCTCCGACTGTGGGCAGCCCAGTGATGTTTTTGAATGTTGCAGTGATTTCAAGCCTCAGTTGATGGGACAGCCAAAAGCTTTTGAACTGACTACAGTCTTCCTCGGCTCTCTGATCACATCCGGCCCTCATCTGCTGAGTCTCCCCGTGCTGACTGCACAGTCCCTGCGCCAGCCTGTTGTAATCCGGCCTGATTCAGGAGGACTTTCTCTGTAGAACAGAGGGCCACCGAGGTCCAAATCCTTTACAAACATGTCGGACACGCGAAATGGGATTTGTGCAAGGTGTTGGGTTGATGTGGGCGAGCGTCAGTCTCCCGCCGGCAGCGGACAGAAGTGAAACAGCAGAACAACAGTGTCAGCGCTCCGAGAATAGCCGCCGCGTCCCAGCTGCTGCTCTGATAACGCTGCAAGTCTTTACCTGAGCTCAGTGGACAGCTTTGATCAGTCTGCTGCTGTCAGGACGCAACCCTCAAATGATTGTGGTAGAGGCTGCAGATTGAGTTTTGGAGCCGCAGCGGAGTCATCACACAAAGTGACAAACAGCTTAGTCAGCAGGTTGCCCCCCCCCCACATAAGCACACTCATGCAGGAGTGTGTGTGTTTGCAGATTTTTTTTTCAGAGTGGAGCTGGGAGTAGTGTGCAGGTGTGTGTGTGTGTCTGCCATCTGTTTTGTGGGAAAGTTCTGTTTTCACTTTGGATTTGTGTTTGTGTGTGGGAGGAATTATTAAGGGACCTTGGAGTCCCCAGATGATGTGTTGGGCCATATAAGTGCAGAATAAAAAGGAAAGCAACGTTAAGTGTTTCATTGCAGAGTACTTTAGACAGCAGGTGTAGCCGAGTTCCTGCATTTTCAAATTGAAAGTTTTCTAAGACTTGATGTGTGTAAGCATTGGAGTCCTAACCTCAGCAATGTTAACAGCAATATTTGGAATCTGAAATCTATCGATTAAGGCAAAGCATGTTTGTTTGAAAGTTTGTGCAATCACTGCAGAGCAAATCTGAGAGATGGAAAAGTGCAGAAACTAAATGTGATATTAGAAACTGAAACAGACTTTTCTGTCTGTCAGAACATGTGTTGGTCAAAATCAGGAGCGTGTGACCCCCCCGGAGATGTCACGATTCACTTCAAATGACAGAATCAAAGAAAAACTAACAAAGCAAACTGTTGTTTCTGCAAACTGATAAGCGAAATTGAGACAGATTGGTTTCTTTCTTTCTCACAGCAGCAGTTCAGAATTGAGAGATTCTTTCAAAGTGTCGAAAATGCAGTCCCACTGTTCTCTTTTTCTGCTGCGGCGGTAACCAAGTGAACCATTTTCAACCCCAATGAATCCCTCTTTCCACTTTGCTGTATGTGTAAGAGAGAGATGTTAGTGGAGCTCAGTCTTACACCTCTGTGTGTTTAAAAAAAAAAAAAAAAACTCCTCCCACAGTTTGTAGTGTGTCCACAAAGACCCATGCAGAGCAGAGAATCCTCAGGAGATTAGAGGTTAGAGAACGCTCAGTGGGATCCCCCGAGAGGCGACCGAAAAAGGCCCGCTCATTAATTGTAATTAATAAGGATAATTAAATATCGATGAGACTCGTTGGCCTGAGGTGTGGGGGTGATGTTCCATCACTCACCACTTGGGGATAAAGCCGCTGTGCAGCGGTGCTCACAGGCGCTGCCTCGCACCACTTAATTTCCTGCCAGATTAAGCGTGTTGCTTTTGTGATTCCAGAATTGTAATTACAACCCCCTCCCTTTCATGCCCTGTAACATCACCTCCAGCCCCTCCCCCATGAGAACACGCATTTGAAAAATGTGAATTTTTGTAAGCACATTTTAATGACTTGTCCCATAATTTACACATTATAAATATATCTTGGCATATCAGTAGATTTCTAATTTAGTGTTTATTTATGTTTTTGGTTTGTGGGCGTTCTCAGCTGCTAATGTGTTCCACTAAGGAATTAGTTCCCTTTCAGGAACTGGAAGAAAAGATCTCAAGTTCACCGCTAATTGATTGTTAATATAACGCATTTAAAAGTTTCACTAAATATTATAAACTACCTTTGATATATCCATTAATGTAAAGCTAATAAGATTATCTTCACAGAGTACCAATGAAATGAGCAGCTAGTTCCACAGGTAAACAAACTGGAGACGGGATTCAAATAGAAACAGTGAAGCTCAAGAGTTCAGAGAAATTTCATGCAGATCCTCGGCATCAGTCCAAAAACCCCGGCTTCTCTTTGGCAGTCGCGCCCTTCTTCCGCCCTGAAGGTGGACGTCGACCGTGACCTCTGCAGCTCCCGAGTCGATGGATTCCCTGTCAGCTGTCCGCTGACTGTGATCTGTAACTCGCGCTCTGTTTGGGTGCGAGCAGCAGCTGCTGACACAGCCTTGTTTGGACAACGGTGACACTGGCTCACTTACACTTGCAGCATTCTGTTCATCGACGTGGCCCTTAGTGAAAATGTTCATGTGATTTGTTTGTGCATTCTTTCATTCAAGATTTGCAGAATTTATTTTGGCAATGTTTTGTGGAAAAAAAAGTTTTGATTAAAGCAGATATGATTCAAAAGTTGAACTATTGGAAACTTTTTGAAATGTTTTATTTGACTCAAATGAGCAACAGTGCTAAAAAAAAAAAAAAAAAAGATCAGTATTCCCACAATAATTTGCATCCACACCAAAATGTATGGGGTCCATCCAAGTCCCAGGTCCTATGATTCCGTTCTTCTGCTTTGCTGAACAATGTGTTCAGGGCTTCGTTGTTTTCTCACCTTTTTTACAAAAGTCTTCCCCTGTGCGTCAGATGTTTTCCACTGAATGGATTCAGAAGCCACATTTTTTTTTGGTTCCTCCTTGTTGTGTTGGGAGCATCAGCAGATGAAGGAGTGCAGTTGAGAGGGGCCAGGCATCGCGTTTTTCCTGCCTTTAAATACAGCGCTGATCTCTTATGGGAAGAAGCTGCCTCTGAACCAGAGATCGAGCAGCAGTTTAGTGTTTGTCTGCACTTTGCTTTTTAGTCAGTTCTCTGAAGAAAAAGGAGAAAATGGCAGGGAGCCGCTTTCAGTTCACGTCCACTGGAGGCCTTAGTTTGGCTGGCTCAGATGTTGTGGTTGTGGTTTTTTTGGTGTTGCCCTAAAAGATTATACAGTAGCCACTGCTTGAGTTCTACTGGATCGATTCCGAAACATTTTTAAGTGCCATTTATTTACACACCCACGTTTATGATCGTAGATGCTATGTTGAAAAATACTGGACTTTCACTTAAATATTCAAAATTGACTTCAAGGTCATGAGCTGGGAGTTTAATCAGAATTTGGAAAAAAAAAAAAATAACATCACATCAGAAAACTTCAGTCAAAATCATAAACTTAACATTGATGGACAATTCTTCTTTGGTGCTGTTGCTATGGTTATCGAGACAACATTCCGCTTGTTGTTTTTTTTTATGCAAATCCTTTGCTAAAGGTAAAGACAGGCAGTAAGTGAACAGTGCATTCTTATAAACGGTGGCCTGAAGTTCTTCAATGGACACACGATGAATTCATGAATATCTGAGCAGCACTGAGACGTGTCTGTCCTGGTTTTGTGTTCCTGTTTTTATGTTCTCCCAGTCGGAATCAGATGAAACATCCTTATTAATTCTCTCCTGACGTATGTGACACAGACTAATGTAACAGATAAACAACAGAGCCAACAACAATACTCTATTAATGTAAATATATTCAGGCGTTTGAGACACCGCCACGAGCCAGGTTTCCCCAAACTCATCCCATTACCGCTAACCTCTGTAATTAGTTTGCTGTTTATCTAATTTCCAAATCTAATTGAAACAGAAGGGTGCCTCAGAGAGAGAGAGAGAGAGACACAGTAAAACAGAAACGCGGCCGCCCTGTCGAGAAGGAATTACATTTTCCCTGCAAGTGATGTGTAATTGAAATGCCAGCAGCTGTCATGAAGCTGTGTGTCAAACACGCTGCCACATCTCCAGTGCTGAATTTGTTTCTTCATCATCATCGGGCATCAAGGCTCTTTAGGAAACAGGAAGCCAGATGAAGTTCTGGCCAGTTGGCACCAAACAAACCTGCCACTCGTTTTCCCACATAAAATATTTTAACTCTTGATGTTGACGCTCGGGGAAATTACTGATGCATTTGATCCGGAATAGAGCGTCTCTAGAGCGAGAGGCAGCTGTTGAATAAGCACGGCAGTATGTGCAAATCACGCAGTTGGCTCAGACGGTTTGTGCTTTTCACGGAAAGAAAAGTCAGCAACAGTTTTTCTTTCGGCCAAAGGCCAGACTAGAATACCAACCAGATGTTTGTTTTCCGAACGTTATGACCTTTACTCCAGCTCCACCCTCAGACGGATGACGTTGTTATTCTTGAGCTTGTGTTTTCAATACCGTCCCTCAGATTGTTGGGGTTTGAACAGGATTATGTGAAACACAGTTGAAGCATGGGCCAGGGAAGGAGCCAGTCAGTGTTGGTGCAGATGCAGGATTAGCATTGTTCTTTAATGTTCTGAAAGTTTCAAGTCATAAATGTGGTTTTAACAAGGGGACTGATGGGCCTTGGTGGAGATACGAAGCCTCTAAATCCAATATTCCTTTCCCGCTCCTTATTGCAACGCTGCATTCATCAGCTAGAGTTTGGGTGTCCATGCTGAGGGGCAGTAAGTGCAGATAAGCTGCCTGCTATTCAGTGAGGTGGCCCCAAGAAGCAGAGGGAGGCCAAGGACGCAGGTGATGTTGTTACATTGTCCACTAGCATGCTCTTATTTTGAAAATCTTAGCGTATTATTTTCTTTTTATAAACTCTCTTATCCATCACAGAAAAGCTTTGTTAATAGTTTTTAGGAAATCTAACAACACTGTTGTTCCTTGTAAATTCAAAACGCTGCATTAGAAATAATATATGAACCATCCCAACTGTATGAGCGCCTCTCGTCGTGTGCAGTGAGCAGCGATCCATTGCAGCGTGGCCGTACATCTCCTCCTGGCCTCTGCTATCTGACATTCCCTGCTCTCCACTTGGCGTTGAAGCCTCATTCATTACCACCGACGAGTAATCAGTCTTTACTGCCGGAGCAAATGTCTCCCCCCGGACAGATCCCCGCCGCCCGCCTACTATTGAAATTAAATTGGATTTCATTACTAAGCTCCTATTAATTCAGAGAAGTCTTGTCTGTTGATGGAGGGTCCACTCCAGCAGCTGCTTTCCTCCTCCTCTCTTCCTCTTCTCTGTGATCAGAGAGCACCACCAACTCTAATTACAGTCATTTTTGGAAGGACTTAAGAGTTTTCATATTTAAGTTGATGATGCCTTCTGTTATTCAAAGGCAAATAATGAGATGGAGGCAGATGTATTTTTCTGATGACGAGTAACATCCTGTGTGTTTTCCGTTGGCAAGTAATCCACGAGCTTTGGGTTGGTTAAGAAAAGTGAACAGAAGCAGAGGGAGCTCTGTTTTTAAACACATTCTGCCTCATCTCCTGAATATTTCATTTTTCTGTTAATTACTCTGTGGACATCGCGACAACAATCTATTCCTCACAGATTGAATCGCTAGAAACGCACTGTATCAAAGCTCAATGCATTCATAAAGAAAAACAAATTGTTATTTTTACCAGCGATTAAAACTGGGGCTGTAAATCGATTCAGGTTAAATCACGTGTGTCTGAGCACACTGACTCTAAGTGTGTGTGTGTGTGTGTGTGTGCGGTGCAAGAGACGAGCTGATTTATGAATGAAGCTCCACTACAACATTTTTTTTTGACATATTAAAGAAAAGTATTGCTCATTATTTGGTGATCAATGTTTATAGTGTGGCCTAATGTTAAAAAGCAACCAGTGGATCTGGCCTTGAAAAGACAATTTTGGTAAAATCCACTAGCACTTTTTAATGTAGACTTCAAATTTGTCTAAAAGTTTGTCCCAGTTCTGAGAAGAGAGCGTCTCATCTCCCGAATAATGAATCCCTCCTCCCTTCCCCACTAGGCTCCCCAAACCACGCTTCAGTCTGTCACAGACAGCTTAGGCTGCAGTTCATTTTAGCTGAGGAGAGTTTACCGAAGTTAATTACATTTCTATTAAGAGCATTAATATCACGTTGGGTTTTGACAAGAACAATTACATCATCAGCGTATGCAGATCATATAAAACCATTTTCAACACCCGGGAAATGTGAGACCAGACAAGTGGATCCTTAATTTGTGCAGAACAGACTCTGAGAGACTCCCTCTTCGACTCCCTGTTGAACTTTGAAGGACAGAGGACTCAAACCACTCTCAGTGTTATTGTACAAACGTGATCTTAGCGAGGGGGGTCAGTGGTGGACTGGTTTTCAACTTGATCTCGGGAAGACCAGGCTCACGTGAACGAGGGAGTGTGTAAGTAATGTAGTCAGAGAGCAGCCTGCTGGGTACACAGCATGCTTGACCTGCTGCGTCCCGTTTCAGTTTATGCTCTTTCACAGGGCACCAGCTCTTAAAATCCAGTGAGGAGAGCTCTCCTGAAGCTCAGAGGCAACTTATCCTTCCTTCGAACTGTCCTTTAGAACAGACATCAAATAACTGCAATAAAAGGAAAAGTCGTATTAAAATCTGGAGGGGGAGCCTCTATCCCAGGAGCCTTTCTGCTCTGCAGGCTCTTCAGGGCCTCATGCAGCTCCTGAGCAGAGAGCCGAGCCTCCAGCTCTTCAGTGTCCTCCTCAGAGACCTTGGGAAGGTGTTCATAGAGGGAAAGTTCCACCTCCTGGAACTCTCGCTTGTTAAACACCTGAGAAGAAACAACAGCAATGTTTTTTATCAGACTGCTGCAGCAGTTGCCTCGCGTTCTCTCGCCTTTCTAGCATTCCAGAGGGGACATCCGTTTTTGTAATGTTGTGAGAGCAAGGCTGGACCCGAGCACAACAATAAATACCTAGTAGGTCAGACTTCTTGCATCTGAGAGCTTGAATGTGTTCTCATTCTCCATTGTGACATTAAGATTGCACTGTACCCACATTCCACCACTGCTCCGAGGAAACGAGTTTTTCCCCTGGATGTGGGAAAAAAAGACCAAACTTTCACCATTTTACATCTATTAATCAAACAAGGGAGCGATCAGAAATACCACCCAGAGTTATAAACTCTTTAAATTCTTAATGATGTTCAAAACAGAACACTTTACCTTAACTACCCATTGTCTTTGGTGTGAACCCTTACTGCTGCCGACTTTTATAAAAATCACCAAAAATCATACAGGACATTGTTAGAATTTTATTTCTGAACTTGCTCGCTTTAATTTTTTATATAAAAACCCCCTCATGGATCACAGAATGTTCTGCTCCTTCACCTGAGTGCTGAGCTCATGCTGCTGACTCTGACACATGTATCAGTGTGTTCACCCTCCTGTTCACTGTGCTCGCTGTCTGTCCCGTGTTCTCCTCCCTCTGTGTGTTTTCCGTGTCTTTCTGTCTATTATTATTGCACCGTGAGTCAGTGAGTGCTGCTGACTGACCGTCAGCTCTGACAGGCGGCTCTGCAGAGGCAGCAGCCTGACAGTCAGTGGTGTCCCTCTGCCACACATCCCAAACTTTTTCAAGTGTGTGAAGTGAAGTTACCAGTGCGATAAAGGTCTGGAAAATAAGGAAACGAAAAGCTAAATTCGGTATATTGTTCATGATTTTTCTGAATCAGGAACACCTGAAGCGATCGTTTTAAATGAGAACGGCTCCTTCTCCGACACCTCATCATTGAAAGTGACAGCTCTTGCATTGGAAATGATCACTTTCTTTTCAGGGTTGAAAAGAGGCGTCACAGTCTCCACAGACGGTCCTAGCCTGTCAAACAACAGCGTTAGACTAAATGGATGGCATTTAAACCTCGGTTCATTTTCATTGATCATTAACCTGACACTTTGTCTCTGTTCCAGGGCTGGAGAAAGTGGGCCGTGACTCCACCTACGAGCAGGAGGGGAAGGTGCAGTTTGTGATGGACGCCGTGTACGCCATGGCCCACGCGCTGCACCACATGCACCGCGAGCTCTGCGCCGGAGCCCCGGGGCTGTGTCCCCGTATGGCCAACATCGATGGCAAGGAGCTGCTGGCTCACATCTGCACCGTTAACTTCAATGGTAGGAGGAGCAGGGGCTTCATCACTCACTTTATCGTTCTCCATCACAGTTACGGTGTTTTTAAAGCTGATATCATTCATTTCCTATTTAATGCCAAGTTGCTCCCAGATCTTGTCTTTAAAAAAATAAATATGAGGATAAAAACCCTTCGAGATGCAACAGGTCGTTTTCCTTTGGGTGCTCACACACAGAGCGTTCATTAGTCAGCAGCCAAACAACATACTACATAACTACTGTACTGTGCTGGGCCTCTATAGCTGCGACTGAATGTGTCCACATTGGTCCAAGTGCTAAAAACAGGTCAGCCTGACTTGGGTGGGGTTGTCCTGATTTCAGCACTTGCCTGCACCGTGACCTGGAAGACTGAGAATGTGCCTGCACTCCAGTTTCAACACTTTATTCCAACATCGAACTAAAAAATGATGCGCTGGTGTTTCTCCATCTTTCACTGATGTGAACACTGTGACGCTGCCAGCAGAAAGGAGAAAACAGAAAAAAAAATAGTGATAAAATACATTATTAGTCATTATGACCTTTTATCAGTGTCCTCTTTAAAACGATTCATTCGCTTCCCTTTCGTTCATCCCTCTTTCTCCCCTTCCTCTTATTCCCTCCCTTGCTTTCATGGTCTGAGCGTTCCTCAGCGGGCGGAGCCCTTTGTCAGCAGGAAGCGTGAATGCTGACGTCGTCACAGGGAAAATAGTCCACTCATTACAGAACTCCCAATACGGCCGCCCGGTTTAGTTTCCTCTCATTTCCACATTCATTATTCTCTGCTCAGTCGGAGCAGCTGCAGTCTGATGATCCATCTGCTGTTACACAAGTTTAATGATCACCACACTTTACAGTCTCAGCTGTGGGCTCTATCTCACACCATGTCGCTGAGATGTTGAAGTTACACAACCACTGTGACAGTGACTCTGTAACATCCCTGATTCCCCCATCTTAACCAGTAGCTTTTTCTGGATCACTGTAGTTTCCAGCGCGGCATACGCACCATTTGTGTGACCCAGCGTGAAGGAAGTTCCTTTGCTTTGTGTCTAATCGAGCCAAAAAAAAAAAAAATCACTTTGCATTTGTTGTGAACACACAATAATCGTGCAGCTAATCAATGCTGATGACTCTATCATAATATTAATCATATTAAATCATATCCATGAGTTCTATTATAAACACATTTTGTGCTGTCACCGTGACCATGATTACAATGCACGATCGGCTAATCTGGGTGCTAATTGAGAAAACAAATCTATTCGTTATTATTATTTTAGAAAACAATTCATCTTTTACTGGTGTGATTAAGGGGTTGTTGTCAGTCCTTGGGTGGAGATGACTAAGAAGCAAGGAAAGAGGCAAGAAGCAGTTTCTTGCTGCGTTTAAGATAGATACACCGTGACTTGTCATGTCATTGGTTTTCTTTCTCCTGTTTGTGTCATGTCCTCGTGCTTTCAAACCATCTCTTTGTTACTGAGTCAAGGCCAACCGTGGGTTTCACAGGAGCTTTAATGTAGCCCCCTTTTCCCACTCACTTCTGAGCGATGGCATTTATCCCCAAGGTCGGCTTCTCTTTCATGACCCATCGTTTTCTTTTTAGTCTGAATGGAAATTTCTACTCCTGCTGAAGGCTGAAGCTGAACGGGACTTCTCAACAATGTTTGTCGCTCTTCTCAGGGACCCTTTAAATACACATCACAGAATATTAACCCAAAAATCCCTGGATTTTCTTTCTTTTAATGTATCTCATTACAAAGTTTTCTAAGCTTGATGAAATGAACATCTGCATATATGTCATTTCTCCAGGATGGTCTAGTTTACTGAATAAAAAAAAGAAAAATGATTAATTTTCTGGATAGTGCTGGAGGAATATTTTAGTTGTTTTTAATTGCCATTGCCAAGAATTAAAGACAAACTGCCAATTAAAATTTAGATTCCGTTTAGTGTGTCTAATTGAATGATCATTAAAAACAAAAGGTGGCTTCCTTAGAGAGGACACTGTCTGATTTTCCAGTTTTCACATGGACACGGCTCATTCTAGGAACCATTTGAAAAGTTTGAATGAATTCCACCAGTAAAAATATCAATGGATTATTTTAGTCAATTTCTGCCAGTAGATCAATGTCACCTATAAATCGATATCCCCTAATATTAACCTATAAACTCGATATACATGGAGATGATGGCACAAAGAAATTTCTAAATACCAAGATTCTTTCTCTCATTGTCAACATTGTTGTGAAAGTATATATTCTATCCACCAGGTGAGGGAGACTGGAGCAGGTGCTTTTTTCCTGTTCCGTCAACATACTTTATTTAATCAAAGAATCTTCCCTCAGGACATTTTTGTCTTTTGAAGAAAGGTCTTGCGTCTTGTCTTGTATCTGGCAGCAGTCGGGGACACACATGGAGTTCCAAAGTCCTCTCAGATGTTTGGACTCCTTTGTCTCCCGCTGTTTAGCCTTTATCTAACAGTAATGGGTTGCAGCATCTGTGCAGAAGCACACGTGCATCAATCCTGGCTCAGCAGTGTGTAGCTCGTGTGCCCCGATTGAGCTTGAAAAGGCACACACACACACACACACACACACACACACACTCATGTCATGCTGTATTTGGGTCTTTCCTGTGTGAATCTGTGAACAGCATGCTCAGTTGAACCTTCACATACATCAAACGTTGACATAAATCGAAGTCGAGCTGCTCCTCTGTATTTTATGCTCGACTTCACCGAGCGTGGGGCGGCGGGGTTACCCATAATTCCATGTATGAAATGCAGCAAATCCAGGACGAAGAAGCAGTGGCCAGGGGGCTAATCGCTAAGTCACCCGTGTGCTCCTTGCTTGCATGCTTATTTTTAGAGGAGCGTTAGGAGGCTCATCGAGACACTTTTGCTAATGTTCGCTAAAGCCATCTGCATGAGGCCTTCGTTGTAATGTCCCGCCCGAGCGAGGCGGGTGAGGGAGGTGGGCGGGGGCAGGACGTCAAACAGAACCCCCCCCGATTGCTTTGGACAGCAGATGCTTATTACTAAGAGGCGATAAAAGCGTGTTTTTTATGGAGATGCAACATGGCCGACCCTGTGGAGCTGCTAGAGGCGAAACACTTAACAGCCAGGCCAACGGTGGATGGGAGGATGAGGAGGGGGTACTGAAGGTGTAGGAACTGATGACTATGGGAAGAGCCCCTGCCTGTGGCTTCTCTTTAAACGTGCAGCTTCTTGTAACCAAACATAGGGGACATCCAGAGGGATGTTTGACACTGTAACCTACGAACCGGAGTAGGTTACGTGTTTCTAATAATGTTGAACCGCCAACGCTGTGGCAAATGATGGAATGATGGGTGCATCTCAGACACAGCTGGATGCTCTCTGTGTCTGGGGCCAAGCAGCGTGACAAAGTGGCAGAATCCGATGCCCCGTGAATGAGAATCGCTTCGTTTTCTTTTTTAACTTTTTAAATCTTCTGCAAGCCTGCCACACTTAACTTCAGTCGCATGAATAAACACATTTTCTTAGCAAATTTGCAGGTGTCAACTCTTCTTTCGCTCTTTGGAGCTTAAACGGAACAAAAACTGTCACTGGGACCATAACTTTGAGGAAATTATGCATGAAATCAAAAATGATGAAAAGCAGAAAGTCACAACGGAAGGACTGTGACTAAATATCTCTGTTTGACAGGAGGGTGCAGAGAAACTTGACAGTGTGAAGTTTAGTGATCACAGACTCGCCATTCACTCCATTCGCCAACGTCCAACAACAGATCCTGGAACTGGTTCAATAAAACTCTGAGACCACCCCGTGCTGTGTTTCAGAACTAAATGTGCTTTCTGTCAGGGCAGTGGAGAAACCCACTGCTGTCGGATCAATTCAGGTCAAAAGGTTGAACTAATGACGGATCATGTCTCCTCCTGCTCTGACTCACTGACAAACTGCAGCTGCAAGGAGCCACAGTATCAACAACCTGGAATCAAAGTCGACAAATAATGACAGAACATTTGAACACCCTCGCTGAGTATTTAGGCTTTAGCTCTCAGGAACAAGAGCTTAGTGGAAGCAAGTTTGAATAAGGTGTGCATAAGGTAAACATCGCAGAGGCTGATGTAGTTCCTTGGGGTTTCTGACGACGAACCACTAGAGGACTTTGATCAGCAGTCCCACATATTGAAGACGAGGTGTAAAAAGCCATGTCCATCCAACAGACTAACTGCAGGACAATTTTGGCAACATGTACTCAATGTTAATTTGACGAGCTGATTCCAAGTCCTCGCAGGTCCAGAAACGGAATTGTATCCAGCTGCAGATTATGTGATTGGGTGAAGGAAAAGAAGCCATTAGGATATGGAGCAGTTTATTACTGATCATTAATTTGGTGGAGCGTTGTCCTTCCTGCCCGTTCATGCAGCTCTTTAACAAAGTTGAGCACTCTCTCTCTCTCAATGAAAGCCTGTTGATCGGGGTCAGGGAAAGGTGGTGGACTGGAGCAGATAAAAACAAGTTCACAATTAACATTTTCCCGTCACATCTAGTTCTTCACTTTTGTGGCTGAATACCTTGAGTTCTGAGATTTAGTGCTTATGTTTTACAACAACCCATTTAAACTGAACTGGAACAATTAAATGAAGGTTGCTTGTGTAAATGTTCGACAGTTATATAAAATGCGTTATTTAAATCAGGATAAATAAATCATGTGCGTGGTCCATTTGAATAACTCCTTCCTCCTGCCTCCTCCGGAACATCTGAAGATTGTTTGCGGGTCGTCTCGTTGTGTGCCGTGACAATGCTGCAGTGCGTGTCACCGCGGCCCGATCTCAATTCCCACATTTGGAAATAACGTGAAACAAAGATGTGGAGTCCACATCAGCATGGATTCTCTGAAGTGAACTGAAGGGAAGTGAGGGATGCAGAGGATGAGGTGGTGATGGCGGTGGGGGGGTGTTTCCACACCCTGGGGCGAACTGTGGTGATTCATCTCCACGCTGATGTGATTTGTGATGCTTGTGTTCATGTTGAGGAAAGAAATCAGGGCAGGACAGAATCAAACCGGCGCCCACTCACTTCATTATAAATCACTTTTCTTTTTGTTGTTGTTGTTCTGCTCTTTAGCTCCAATCTGCTGCTCTTCCTCTCAGCTTCAGCCGCTCCAAACCAATCCACTTCAAGCTCAGGCCTGTTGTCCTCCCGTGTTAAAATTTCCCTGTGGCGAAGACTTACAGCGCCACTGTGTGATAACAATACTGTATGATGAATATGGATGCTGAAGATTAAAAACACATCCAGAGACTGAATGTGAAAACAAAGCAATGACTTTTAGGAGGCCAAGATGTCCCGTTATTATAGTTTTAGAAATCAATGGAGTCTGTGTTTTGTTCTTGGCCTGCCTGGTGTTATTAACAAAAACAAAAGGTGTTTCAGGCTGTTGCAGTGGGATGGAAGCACTTGCGGCCAGGCAATACCTAATCAATATGGTAACTAATGTTAGCTATGTGGTTTGAAACATAAATCTGCTGCCTGAGTGTGATGGATAAACTCCATGTGTGACTCCTGAAGTGCTTGCACACCAGACACGTTATGAGAAAACTCTGTTCACTTCAATTCAGCTCTTCACTGATCCACACTGTCCCCTCAAGGCTGTTGTCACAGCAACTGGAGGAGTTGACGTATTTGAGTTTGCTGATTAGTCGGTTATTGACCACGGGCCAGTGGTGGATGTCTTTGTGTGTTGGTGTGACCAAAGTCCTTCTTTCATTTAAAAGTGTTATTAATGAAAGACTTGATCATTGATTTTTAGAAAGGTCGAGGCCCTCTGGCAACTGTTAGGGTTATTGTTGAGACATCAGTCTGTAGTGGAGAGCTAAAGTGGGAGCTCATGGGAGTGGGTTGATGTGCCTTTAACCAGTCTCACTATATTTTTTAACCTGAGAGCTGTTTTATATAATTGTTGCTGAGGTAATAACTCTGCATAATTGAGGTTTCAATGAGATCGGTGGTGATTCTTTTTGACATTTGCGTGTCTTCTTAAAATAGCCTGTAAGAGCTCAGGGGGAAGTCAGACCAAGCTGGTGGCCATGGATAACAGACAGTTCCTTGTTATGTCATAGCAGACTGTGAAGACGATCCCCTGCAGAGCGTGCCTGAAAGAAACTCAGCCTCTCTTCGTTCAGTGGAACAGAAGTTAGAATTTTTTGTTTGCATCCTTTATGCTACGTCATTTTCACACTTTCACAGTTGCACACTGGCAAATCTCTACTTCCTGTAAATTTTCATTTTGCACCATTTGATTTGTTGTGATAATTTTTAATAATAATTTGTTTGTCTTTCTGTTTTATACGTACACCATATGTGAAGATAGATAGAGGTGTAGACAGAGAGATGGTAGATAGACACAAGCAAAGAATAAGATGATTCTCCAAGAGAAGGGAAAATCTCTATAAATATATACATCCATTGCAAGAGACATCACATTCAAATGAATTATTTTAGCGGACGTGTTAATCTTGGAAGTGCAGATGACTAATGTTGAATTATTAATCCTTGTCAGTGGGGCAGCGGGGTTGGCTGACGCTGCTGGTGTGCGTCAGCTTCTACACTAAAGATATAGAAAATATTTCAGTCAGGAGCTGTGTAATCACAGACTAAATTACAATGAAAAAGGTATGCAACATTTCAGAACACACACATTTTAGTTGTGAGATTTGAGAGTCAAACGCTTAAATCCTTTATAGAAGTGTTTATAGCTCTGACCAGGGGTGAAGGTCTGACCTCATCAAACTACTGGAAAACACAAGCTTGGCCCTGATATAAAACCTTGTTTGGTCCCCAGTACATTTCAGACCTCTCTCCTGGGTCCCAATAATATAGGATCTCCGACTCTGTTCCCTGCTTTGTGATTCCACAGGAAGTGCAGGGACTCCAGTCATCTTTAACAAGAACGGTGATGCTCCTGGACGCTACGACATCTTCCAGTATCAGATCAACGACGCGTCGGCAGCAGAGTACAAGGTCATCGGACGCTGGACCAATGAGCTGCATCTGCATGTGAGCACCTCTCAGCTCAGACTGGAAACAGTTTAATATGTTTTTGTCCTAAAGCTGCCAGACCTGGTAATAAAGCTGGCAGTAGTTAATTAAGCCATCGCTTCAGCAGTGTGGCACAACAATCTCATTTTAAGCTTGTTTGATCTGGATGTTTTAGAGCTTGAATTGAGAATAGCATCGACAGCTGCGTGATATTACCAAACACCTTCACACTCACTGGTGAGCTTGAAAACATTTGACGAAAATGTTCCCATCAAGTATTTACCAAGCTGCGGAACAAAAGAGTTTGTGCTCTTTGACTAAGCATGTTTCATAATTCCCTATTGAGAATAGAGCGGATTTTGACCGTTTTATGTTTGAAGTACCTTCTGTGAGGGTTGCTGTGTGTTTCAGCCTGGGCCCTCTCTGTAAATGTGGGTGTGTAAATGAATGGTACTTTCAAAACGTTCAGAATCGGTCCACTATGCTGGCTGCTGAGACACGACAGCAGTGGCCACAGTGTTGTGGGGCAACTGTGACAGGTCCCAAAATTTTAACTGCAGAGCTCGATGCATCAGTACTGTCGAAATGAATAACTGCATTCTGATTTTGAATGATCTATTTGAGATGTTGTTGAGCTGCTTGAGAAATATAAAGGCTCTCCTCTCTGTCCCCTCAGATGGAGGCCCTGCAGTGGACCTCTGGCGACTCCTCTCTTCCCACCTCCGTGTGCAGTCAGCCCTGTCGGACGGGCGAAAGGAAGAAGGTGGTGAAGGGCGTTCCGTGCTGCTGGCACTGCGAGCGCTGTGAGGGGTACCACTTCCAGGCCAGCGAGTTCACCTGCGAGCTCTGCCCCTACGAGAAGAGACCGGACCAGAATCGCACAGGCTGCCAGGACATCCCCATCATCAAACTGGAGTGGCACTCTCCCTGGGCGCTTGTGCCCATCTTCATCTCCGTCCTGGGGATCATCGCCACTACCTTTGTCATCGTCACGTTTATCCGCTACCACGACACTCCCATTGTGCGTGCCTCCGGGCGGGAGATGAGCTATGTGCTTCTGACGGGCATCTTCCTGTGCTACATCATCACCTTCCCCATGATCGCAACGCCTGACGTCGTCGTCTGCTCTTTCCGCCGCATTTTCCTGGGCCTCGGCATGTGCTTCAGCAACGCCGCGCTGCTCACCAAGACGAACCGCATCCACCGCATCTTCGAGCAGGGCAAGAAGGCAGTGACAGCGCCGCGCTTCATCTCCCCGGCCTCCCAGCTGGTCATCACCTTCTCGCTCATCTCAGTCCAGCTGCTGGGCGTCCTGTTGTGGTTCACCATCGACCCGCCGCACACCTTTGTGGATTACGGAGAGCAGCGCACGCAGGACCCCGTGAGCGCACGTGGCGTGCTCAAGTGTGACATATCCGACCTGTCGCTCATCTGCTCCCTGGGATACAGCATCCTCTTGATGGTCACGTGCACCGTGTATGCCATCAAGACGCGTGGCGTGCCAGAGACCTTCAACGAAGCCAAACCCATTGGATTTACTATGTACACAACCTGCATCATCTGGCTCGCGTTCATCCCCATCTTCTTTGGCACAGCACAGTCGGAGGAGCGGGTGAGTGCGCCTCCCTTATAAATAATGGAATGTATTTATGTGATGTTGAGCCCTCCAGCAGAGTTTAAACTTGGAGGCCACACTGTAAGCTGCATGGTTTATTCATACACATAATGTATGTTTTGTATAACAAATATCCATTGATCACATTTGTCACATGGCATTTACATGGTTTCCAATTGTGACAGTGGCAGATTTAATATGAAAGAAGTCATAGTTGTGACAATGGGTTCTCCTGAGGGATGGGTGGGATGTGATGGAGGAAGCAGCACATGTACAGGTGAGGTGCCCCCTGACTTTTAACACTGCACACTGCATCTGAAATCATGCAAGCCACGAGTTTCTTCACAAACCTCTGTTGTGAGAGAGTGATTGATGACTGAGTGGTTTCTGATCACCACAGGCTCGACTCAGCCGGCTCTGCAGCCTCTCGACACAGAACTAATTAGAGCAGAATTAAATTTAGCACATTCAGACAACAGTGCTTTGGGTTGGGCTGGCTGTAAGCGAGCTGCCAGATGGAGGATTTTGCCCATTATCATGTCTGCGGGGAGGTCTGTCAGACAGGTGGAGCGATTCCCTGAGATTTCCTTTCTATATAGATTATCAGTCTCTTTCTGACACTGAGGATGTATGTGCGTTGTTTTACTTTGATAATGGAAGATTGAATGAGGGAGACTCCGTCACGACATTTGATTGTTTTTAAAGATTGTGAAGCTTCCACTTAAATATCTTTGATGATCCCAGGATTTCCCCTTGGTGACGCCAAGACACCAGGATGTCTGCTCTTTTGAGAGGGACATACATAGATGCTCAGACGTTTTCTTGTTGACATTAGACATCTTTGTGTGTGTGTGTGTATGTGTATATATGTATATATATATATATATATATATATATATATGGGAGAATGAATCTGGGAGTGAACGCATGCCTCGCGCTGATGACAGTTCAAGATGAACGCGAATCTAAGAATCTCAAGTACTGTATGTGTTTGCTGCAAGCCAGAAGCAACAGTCACATTGACTCAGTTAGTGGGTTTGTGCCGAGGGCAGCCTCAGAAACTCTCTGATCTTCCTCTCCAGTCTGTCTCATTTTTCCTGCCATCACTGTAAATTGATGAAGCATAATTCATTCATAGTGCCACAGGATTTGCATTCATTTCCCTCAGAGCAGTGATGGAACATTGCTCTGATGGATCTCTGTTTTCATCTCTCATGGGCAAAATGTGTGTTTGGATCACATCTCATGTCAGAAACAACCTTTTTACCCAAACCCGTGATACCATCGACACGTGCCAGGGCAATTTACTGATAAATGGTGTGAGGTGCAGTGGAAAGGCTCAGGGAGCACTGAAGTGATCCTGAGGGTAAGTTTGTCTCAAAATCTTTCTACCGATGCTCTGAACTCAGACCAGAAAAGGCCAGCAGTAAATATAGCTTTATATTTACAAAGTCTGCAGCAAAAAGCCACATATTCTGCAACATATCCCCCCCACCTTTTCACTGAGAAGAAGTTCTGAGGAAATACAGCGAACTGTATTAAAGCCTCAGGGCAGCCCATTTTAAATTGTAGATAGAAACCCAACAAATACCCCATTAGTTACCAAACATCTGCTGTTCCTGTTTTCTGCAAACGTGCACATCATGTTACGTGTTGGGTAAATCAATAACCAAATGTATATTCATTTAACATTTGAATCATTCTGTTTCTGCAGACAAGAGCATTTATATCTTAAAATATCATTAAATTGCAGGATGTACACATTAAAAAAAGGCTGGTTGTGTGGCTCCTCTCCCAGAACAAAATCAAGATGATTTAACTTAAGGCAGAGACCACAAAAAAAAACTTCAGGAGAATAAGAATGTTGTCACAATTTCCATTTTGTGAAGATGTGGTGCTGCTGATTATAGGCAGGTAATACCTCCTGTACGTGTCTGTCCCAAACAATTACTGAATCTGCTGCATTAGCTGTCACAGCCACAAATGAGGGTGACTCGCTGAGGGCCTTCATTGAAAGCCCTTGTTAAACACTGCTCTGAAAAATGCCACGTATTGATCTCTGCACATCCTCATCTGTACTTTGAAACTAGACTTTCAGGAGGTCGTCGCTGTGTGACAGCAGTCGATGAAGATGGCTGCCGAGCGTTTCTGTCATCCCCTTCACTGTAATTAACTCATCATGCACTCGTCTGCCGCTTTGTCAGACTCCCCACACCATTGATCATTGTGAATACAGTGAAAGGAATTAGCTGGAGACGCAAATCGTTTTTTGACAGCACATTTGTTTGACTCTTTCGGTTCCTGTTTCCCCCGTCGTCAAACTTTGTCCCTGCAGCTTCCTGTCCAGAGACAAACCTGCGCAATGACCTGTATCATAAAAACGAGAAATGTGTTTGGAAAAGAACCGAGAGATAAATGACCCTGAACTTACCAGCTGATCTTTTAGGTCATGCTGTGAAGACTCTCACTGACATTATTTACAGTAGCAGTCGGTGTTTGTTGGCAGTGTGCCGGCCATAACTGGGCCGAACTGAGTCAGATAGAGAGAAGGAGAGAGGGAAGCCAAAAAATGAATTAGAAGCCTTTTCCGAGGGGCTGGGCTTTGAATGCAGCACAGGCTGCCTGAGGAGGCGTTTACATTCACAGGCAGGTAAACAGAGAGAAGTCAAGGCCACTGGGAGAAAGTCACGCTGCCTCCATACATAATGAACCAGGCTTTGATATCCCAGAGAAGATTAACATGCAGCCTCCACCCACGGCAGCTCCCCGCGGGAATCCGGCTCCTCTGACCTCAACTGATGAGCTACTTTATCATATTAATACGCCAGCAGTGATATTATTCGTGTTGTTAACGGCGTCCACAGCCACACACCTTCAGGATTTATCCAGGAGTATAATATTCTGGCACTTCTCTCCGACACATGTATTTTACCGTGCCAGATGCAACAAATCCAGATTTTGCAAAATAATTAAAAATACAAGAAACGTGTAAAGACCTATGGCAGCCTTCCTGTGAAGGTTTTGAATTAGATTCTGAGAAGAGTTATTTTAACACTTAATAAACACTTAAATATAATGACTGTTCAATAATTAGTGTTGTATAATTAAAGAATAATACAACTCTTTTATGACCCGACCACAAACTTTCATGACTTTTCAAGTCAAATTCCTCACATTTAACGGTCTAACACTTTGAAAACAATTTCACACATCTCACCTCTAATAAAATAAACCTTGACACTCATCAATTTTTATTGATTTCAATGTTTTTTTTTTTTTTTTTGGTGACTCACATAGAAAAAAATATATATTTAAATATTTTCCCTGCTGTCAATGCATTCTGCCTCTGAAAGAAAACACCGTGTTAGCAGAGATTAGCTATGCTCTGCTGCTTATCTGCTCCTGGAGCCTCAGACCTGTTGAGAGAAAGTCAATACCAGCCACCATGTTGCTGCCAGAGCTGTCATTTAAACAGCGTTATATTTTTATCTTATGTGATGCTGCTTCAGGCCAAATATAGAGCGTTTACAGAGAGGGACAGGTGTGCAAGAATGGGGTGAATGCTAATATGTCAGTGAACAGTGAAACTTCTCCTATCTGAAATCTGACAGGAAATGTAGAACCGCCGCCTATAAGGTCTCATCGCAATCACATTATGAAGAAATAATCACGTTGGTCGTTTTATCACATGTACTGATACCGAAAAGTGCTTCAGTAACCTAGTGGCACCCCTCAATATTTAAACAGCGGCCTACAGACAGAGGAGTGGTGTCTGCTTTGTATGAGACTGGGGAAGTGATATTAGAAAACTCACTGGTAGAGTCCTAAAGATGGCCGTCAGTCCTGTCCTCATGAACCCTAGTCGAAATAGATCAATCTTAAGAGGAATTACTCTTGTATTCAATTAACTGTGTCATCCGTCGATCGGTTTATATTATTTAGGTGGGTATTGTATATATTCTAAAATATCAGGAAGGCTGGACAGTGTCCCATCTGTTGAGGTTCGTGCCTCTGCTCTGTGCAGATAATGGCATCCTGCAACAGGATAGTTCATGACTGAGTGTGGAGCAATTGTCGGAAGCAGCCGGTCTCAGGGTTTTGTCTTTGAGAGCAGATAAGATGGAGTGTGAGATAAAGGAGGTGGATAGATGCAGTGTCAGTGTCTGGAGAGATTAGGCCCAGTTCCGGATCTACCTGAGGATCAGGAAAACAAGCAGCTGAGGGTTGGGTCTTTGCTGCTGCACTCCTCCTAAAGGACACGTGCACAGTTGGCGTCCTGACACGTCATCACTGGCTGATGGGTCAACTCATGCTGGTACTTGCAACTCTCCAGGAAAGCACCATACACCAGCTGCATGACTGCTGCCACCTACCCTCTTTGTCAAAAAAACACCGGCATCCACTGATATTTGGCTTTTGTCTGCAGCGTGGATTTAATCTGCATTCACCCCTGGGTAAAATGACTCTGCAGTACACTCAGGGTTTTATCACCTGCAGCCATCACCGTGACACCCGATTCAGCAAGACAGCGAGGTGAGAGAGCGCCTTGATTTTAGTGCCTTTGTGATGCTCAGTATGACGCACCAGGGAAAAAACTCCTGCACTGGCCATGGGGAAGAAGTCGTCTCTCTCTTTTACGTACTGGGTTTAATTATCAATGTACAGTATCCCAGCAGGCCTTTATATTCCAGCCCAGACTTAGATGATAATCTGACAGATACATGCACTATTTTCTCTTGTAGCAGAGCCACCAAAATCCCAAAATGTCCTTGTTCCTTAACCTAAAATAGGGAAGAGAGAGATTCTAAAAACATCACCAGTGAGAGCTGCGGGGACATTTCAGGATTTGTGGGAGCTGTTGCCTAATGTTGCCTGGGTGTCTTCAGGGAGTGTTTCTTCACTTCACGAAAACACAGTGGAATTCATTTGGGGTAGAGCCATTCGTTAACTTGAGCACAGCCTGCGAGTCAGAAGCCAGTCGAGGAGCTCATCGTCGCGTAAGAAAAATGCATCTGCACTAATTGACTCTGTATATTTGAGTGATTGCGGCGCGGCGCACGGAATGCGGTGCTCAGGCGTTTCTTCTTCTGATGTCTTTTTTTCCTCGGGGGTGCTGCAGTCTCAGGCACTGCGCTGCACTTGAGGCGGCACTCCAACCAACAACAGACGGGTGACACGAAACGCAGGAACACTGAGATTCTTTGCCGCTGTGATGGGGCCTGAAGTACACAGCGAGCCAACACCGATATATAAAAACGATAGAAGTTGTTTCTGCTTGAGGTTAAGTGTGTACTTTTGTTGGAGGGAGAGGGCCTACTTTGAGAAAGTGGATGGACCACGTGGTGCCAGAGTGGGTGAGTCATGAGGGCCTGACCGCAGCTGCAGTTGAGTGCGGCAGATGGAGGACCTGTGGGCTGCAGTGCCCAACATTTGTGAATCTCCAAAAGTGTCAGAGCCATTATCAGTTTAAAGCAGCATGCCGCAGACAGTCTGTCATAGTAGTGGTTAGACACTGATGAATAACTTCCAAACTGACAGAAAAGGAGATAATTATGCCAACTATCTGTGTGTTTTATGATCCTATCAGCTTCGTCCACCTGGGTCTGCTGTGCAGCCGACGTTCGGATTAAATATACACTGCTCCACTTTCACACAGGCCTCAGCTGCTCTGAGATCAGACTTTCACAGTCCTGAGCTTAAACCCAGTTCTGCTTTGATCATACAGGGGGTGGCTTCCAGGTCACAGACGCACAGAACCGTGCAGTCACAGGATTCAGCCGCCATTAACCTCCTCAACCTCCCGCTTCACCTTAAACTTCCCAGCTAAGCAGATTAGAAGTTGGATGATTCTTAGTGAAACTCGGCTTGTTTATTATTATTATTATTTCAGACGGTTGACTTTCTCAATGTTTTGCTAGCATTATTGAAACCTGTGAGACGTGGTCTATCTGGTAGTGTTGTGCTGGCTGACAGATCTTGAACTTAGTCTTTATCTACTTCCTCTGATCAACTGCTGATGAACAGTAATAAACAGATTCATTGAACCAGGTTGGATGAACAGAAAGTGTTCTTACCTCAGTCCATATTCTACAGAAGCTCCTGCACCCATCATCCAGCACACCAACAGTTCCTGACAGTATATTGGAGAACTGTGTGTGGAGGACTCACAAGTTCTGAAGTGGCTCCAGAGAACCAGGCAGGTCAAGAATAGGCACAGTGCAAGTCCATAATAATTACTGCAGATGCCTAATAATGCCAGACTATTCATAGCATTAGAAATAGTGGGTCATCTTGCCATGTTACACCTGTGTGTGAACGCTTCGCTAATACTTTGCAGTTGTTCCTAAGTCCTCCAGTCTTCCAGCCCTTCCTCACCTTCTCTTGAACGCTGTTAGATTCGTCATCTGACTTTCACCCCGCTCATTGTGTTGGACTTTGTGATAACAGCTTGTGTCGGAGAAGCCACATAAATCACTACCGAGCATGTTTTTCTCTCAGGCCCACAAATGACTCTATGCTTCACTGTCTGTCATACATTTTCATAATGGGGGGGGGGGGTTCACCATCTGTCTCCAAATCTCCTTCCTTCCTCTGGGCCCTGGTGGCGGTGCCTTGTTGAGGATTCCCCGCTGTCCTTTTGACTCAGTCACAGGGACATTAACCTAAGCCTCAACTTACATGAAAGGGTTGCCATGGCGACGCAGGTGATCTAGACTGTGGTGCTGGTTGGCGGTGTTGTGTGTTGGGAGCATGAGCACAGGTGTGTTGTGACAGATGCTGCGGGGCGGGGAGAGGAAACAGAGGTTTGTGTTGCCTGGCTGAGCTCTGTGCGTGACCGTGTGTGTGTGGTCTTGTGAGGTTGAACGGTGTCTCTCTCTCGCTCTCTGACAAAATGAGCTGAGTCAATGTTTCTTCCTTTTGCAGCAGACGGTCGGTTTTCAGCATAAATCCAGTTTAATCAGCGTCAAGTGAAAATACAAAACAATGCTATGATGCTTCCCGTCACGGCCGAGAGAACACAGGTGCTTTTACCCCCAGTTCCCTCAGCCCTGTTCCAGCTAGTAGAGACAATCCACTGCTTCTGTGTGGTGATAGCGGATGTTGACTCCGAGCAGCAGCTCTTCTGTCTGCTCCACACTCTTCACTCCAATGGTCTATTTACTTTAGCAGCATCTCTGTCACCTGCAGTGAATGTGTTCATTAATGTTTCATGGTGCAGGTATGAGAGAAACAGCTAAGAGGATGTAGACCCATCTGGAGCAGTAGATGCTCTACAGGTTATGGCACTGTGTATGAAACACTTGTATGGCTCATGAGCGATGTCTCACCCATGAATAAATATTTATTTTCTTTTTTCACGGTTAACTGTGAGAGGAGCAATCTTAGTTTATTATTATTATTTACTTCTGTGTGTCTGGTTCATGTTGTTAAAAGTTTTTATGCTTTGATTTACATTCTGTGCGGGGAGCCAGTACTTAAAAACAGGCTTACACTGCACTATTGCGGTTTACAAGAATAGTTCTCCGTATTGTCGTAAAGTGAAAGTAATGTTCCTTTTATACATTACTTTAATTGCTGTTAACTTCAGGTGGCGACAAAAAGGCTGAATATGGAGTGCCCATTTATTCCACACTGTAAAAGTATAAATGCCTCAGGATCAGAGCAGGCACAGCAGTTGGTTTGAACTGGTCTGTCTCTGAGTGTCCTCCCCACACACTCCTGCCGACCTGAGCTTGCATTTTTTTACCCGTGCATGCTGGAGCTTTCATTAAATCTATGGTAGGCGTTACTGCAGTGCCAGAAAGCACAGTGACAAAAAACGTGAGTGAATCAAAATGAAAAAAAATCTTAAAAAAAATCTTAAAAGTTCATCTGGATGCTGATGTTGTGTTAGGAATAACTTTTAGATGTATTGCATCAGCAGTAAGTCATTATGTCAGAGGTAAAATATTTCAAGCTTAAATCTGAAAGTTGAAGTTTAATAAACTCATCCAATGACACTTTCTGTCATTTTTTAGCTTATATGACTAATGATCTCATGATTATGATCATTTTGGTTTTACTTTTTTTTTCTCTGGCTGCAATCTTGAAAGGGCAAGAAGGTGGAACATTGATATTATCAGATGTTTTATACAACAGGAGGATGTGCAGTGTCCATCTGAAATGGGTCAAATCAGCAGGAAGTGTTGAGTTTCACAAACAGCAAAAATAGCAAAGAGGAAGCAGTGTAACCTTTAAAACCGATCCAAGCTTGTGTGACAATTTGCCTGAGGTCACCTCTCCTTTTGCACCTGTCACTGGGAGAACAAGGCTGTTAGTGAAGGCAGCTTCTGTTTCTGCCTGAGAAAGCCAAATCTGCAGCCGCTAACATGATTCACTGATTTGTTACAGTGAACCGAGCTGAGTCAGATATCAGATCCTCAGGTTCATCTGCTTGTTTTGAGAAACTGCCCGTTGTTTCATGCGACAGTCCACTGAGCCCTAACCTAACCTCCCCCCGCCTTGTTGACTCCTCAGATGTACATCCAGACGGCCACGCTGACCATCTCCCTCAGCCTCAGCGCCTCCGTCTCTCTGGGCATGCTCTACATGCCAAAGGTCTACATCATCATCTTCCACCCTGAGCAGAACGTCCCGAAACGCAAGCGCAGCTTCAAGGCCATCGTCACCGCCGCCACCATGACCAGCAAGCTGTCCCAGCTGGCAGCGGAGCGTCCCAACGGCGAGGTGAAGACGGAGCTGTGTGAGGGCGTGGAGGCCAGCGGTAAGTGGGGGTGGGGTTTAATATTTAATCTTAGTGGTGTTGTGGTTTAATCGATGCCGTCATGACCGTAACGGCATCCACATACGTTTGGTGACACAAATCTAGGGAACAGTAGGTTGAACCACACGTGGCGCCGCTTCTTCATAATTTCCGTTGAAACAGCTACAGTACAAAGTCGAGCGTTGAGTTTCTCTGTAAAATCTTCAGATATCCAATGGTGCTGAATAGCAGAGCTCTCCACAATAATGAGGATTTAACAGGAAGTCGACATTTGAGACCCGATGTGATGAAGCCGGAGTGTTTACAGCTCAGAGTAACACTTCAAAGCTGCCTCTCTGTCCGTCAGCAGAAAAGTGGGAGACGTTGGATTGTTTACTCACCACAGATGTGCTGACTGAGGTGATGGGTTTATCTAACAAGCAGCAGCTTTCACATCACTGTTACTTTCTCAGCCCTACACGAGGCTGAACCCCCTCTTTTATCTCGCAGTGTTCGCTGCGCGGGAGAGATTCACTTTTGAGAGAGTACACCAGGTGAAAATGCATTAGAGGATTATTTGATCCATAATTACTGCTGAATACATTACAATTATATTTAGCTACAGTATTCATGGCCCCCGATGGGGAAAAAAAAAAACCTTCAGCTCCACTGCTCTGTTGGAACTCCAAGCGTGAAGCATATTCTTTCAGGCGATGGGAATACATACAATGTCAGAGCAAAGATGTGATCGGATGTGAATGTTGGGTCACTCGTGCCCCGTGAGCAGATGCATGTAGGCGCAAGAGGCAAGAACAGGGAGATCTGGTGGTCAGGTGTGTGACAGGAATCCTGACAGTCGTCGCCTCCTCAGTCAGCTCCGTGTGACTTTCATTTTTTTGACTTTTGAGACATTCACTGACATTTAAAAACTGTTGGACCTGCAGGGCAGTGTTTCCCTTTACCAACCTGCTGTTGTCTTTTCCCTCCCCAGTGCCTCCGACAAAAACCACGTACGTCAGCTACACCAACCACGCCATGTGAGGGACAGACGCCTTCGACACTAGGGCGTCCTGAAAAGGGAGCGCTCTGCCAGACAAAGGAGGTGTCACCGGAGCCGGGACGGAGATGCTCTGCTTAATGTGAAGGAACAGGAAATGACAAATTGAACCAACGAGTGTGTGGTGTCTTTGTGTTTACAGACAGCGACCCTGTACGGCACCAAACAACCGAGAGGATCCCAACTATGGGCCATCTGAGACGCGAGGGAGCAGGAGGATGGTAAACCTGAAAAACAAAAAAAAAGTCCTTAAAAAGAAATCCAAAAAAAAGAAATAATGGAGACCAACCATATTTGTTGTTATTCTAATTGTGCGTAAGAAAAAAAAAATTGTGGTTGTGAAAACTTCTGATTCTTGTCTCATGTCGTGCGTCCGTCGACCTGCATTATGAGATGAGTCCGTGTTCTCGGGTAACTGAACTGTAGCTTTTGGTTGTGAATTGTCTAAATGCCATGGTTGAACTGAAGCATGCTACTTTTGATACAAATGATCTATTTATAATAAAAGAATGTTTAAGTAGCCCGTGTGGTCTTCGGGTGTGTTTGAGGCGGAGAGCAAAAACTGACCATTGTTGCTTTGGTGTGGATGTTGAGGGTCGGTGTCTTCTTTATTTAGTGTTTCAGTCAGAGGGAGACCTACAGCCCTTCTTCTCTGGAGGGCTGCATGTATGCGAAGGTACAAAACAGTGTTTCCTTTCCTTTCCCGAGAACATCTGGCCAGTGTCAGTGTGCTTTAGGGGGTGTGATCATCACAGCAGGATTCAGACATCAAGCCGTGTTACCCCTCACTTGAATCCTTTGGAGATTTCTGTGTGGTGAAACCTGGCTGAGCAGAAAATCGCCTGCTGCGTTGTTCTTTCGGGAAAGTCCTGCATGTGCAGACACTCTCCAGCGTTCATGTCTGAAAACAGCGAAGGTGTTTCTGCTCCAGTTACACAACAGCATTGTTGGTAGAAGGTTGATATTTTTAGGCTTTATATGTTTCACTTCCACAAGGACTGTAGAATATATTCAAATGTTTCCCGTAAGAGGCCTTGAGAGCAAAGATGTTGCTGCTAAGTAGCTTATGGAGAGAATGTGATATATTATATGTGATATACAGTATATTAAAGTGAAACTATACCAAACAATACGCGTCCCAATATGGTCGAAGCTGCAGAGCAGGAAATGAGCAGAAACTCCATATGTGTTGCATTTGACCTTTAACATCACGCAAACCTGAGTCTGGCAGGAAACTGAGCACAGTATGCGCCTCATTACAGGCTTTTAAAAACACAGTCGATGTGGTCGATCCGTGCAGTGGAACAGGAGAGGCCGGATCAATAGGAGCTGCCAGAGTAAACTCCTCATGCATGTAATGAATATTTCTGGATCTCCTGGAAGAGAAGTAGAGCAGGACAGGTACAGTTTGTGATGAAGCCTGCGGGCATCCTGCTTTTATTTCCCCAGGCGCTGCTCTCATTTCTGCCGCTCGCAGTCAGCTGAAAGAAAAGAAGCTTTGTCTCGGCACTGCAATGGATACTGAAGAAGAAACCGCTCATCTGAATTTCTACACAGGGTTTGGTTTGAGGTTTAATCCCACGTTCACTATCCTCAGGTGCATCTGTAAATTTGGATTTCTTGCTCTGGGATGTCTTAACACCGTCTCTGTGTCTCCAGGTTTCATATTTGATATTTTCTCTATATTTTCCTGCACAGGCTGCCTCATCAGGTGTGGAAAAGTAATATGCGAGCGTAAGAGACAATCTCAAAATGTTAATAACCTTTGAACCTCAAGGTGTTGTTTTACTCTTGTTTTGCAGGATTATTTACAGGATTACTACGTTTCAGATAAATTTGTCATATACGTCTCTCTCTCTCTCTCTCTCTCTCTCTCTCTCTCTGGGTCACTCAATCGGTCAAATCAGATGGCTAGCCACACTTTGTCTCCTTCTCCAGGTTTCATCCTGTTAAAGGGAGTTTTTTCTGCCTATAGTCTTTTTTGTTGTTGGAACTATTACGTCCAAGGTGTCAACGTGTTCATCGGATTCGTTCTGTTCACATTTCAGATGAAGTAGACTCGGACGATGATTGACTCTGTGGTTCCACAGTGACCCATTAACTGCAGCACGATGACTTGGTGACTTTCAGCATCCCCTCCTCCTCAGTTGATTGAAAACATCATCCTGCTCCTACACCACTCGACATTTCATCAACCGGCAATCAACTTACAGCAGGAAGGTTTTCAGTCGAGTGTCCTATCAGGATCATTATATCCTGAATCATGACCTTGGTAGCAGCTAATCATGATTCCAACCAGATTGCTTGATACACAATATACCGTACTTACTCACATCTACTACTATTGCTGGCCGTACCTTTACCGTTACAATGGTCATTACTGCTCCCTTCGTGTCTTTTCATTTTGCAGGGATAGTTTAAACATTGATGCACCTCTCCATCTGATGTTGTCATGTGGCATCTATTTCACTTATGTCCCTCTGATGAGAAGGCTCTTTCATATTTGCTTCTCTCTTTTTTAGAGGGGGGGTGGGGGGGTTACTTATCCCTCGCTCTGCGAGGGCATAGGGTGTCGCACCTTAAGCCCATGTGATTTAAAAAGAAATAGCATAGTATTGATTGAAAGAGCACCTTCACCTGTTATGCAGCATCTGTGCTGTCTTAAATCTTTATTTTTTGTGCATTTGAAACACAAGATGGGATGCTAAAACCAAAAAAAAAAAACGTGGGTTCAAATGTTGTTTGTTTAGTGAAGTGGAACTAATGCAGTGGTGACCTCTGACCCCCGCAGCTCAGATATATAAGGGCTAATTATGTCTCAACAAGAGAATTCCAGATGGACAGCTGAGAGAGGAAAAGAAAAGGGTGCGTCTGTAACATCAAACCTTGAAACAGCTTGCCACGAAAATCTGGAGTGCAGATCTCAGTCTGTGGATGAGTAATCATCCAGCAACATTCTGTTATTATTAAAGAGTCTGGAGTATTGTTGAATGCAAATTCAAAAGGGTAGCAGATTTTTCTGAGTCAGACTTAACGGCCTTCACAAGAGAAGCCCACTCAAACAACCCTCTTCAGTGGAACCTTCCCATTTCAGTGGCATTGTTGGATTAGGTTGAAAACATCTAAGCCCATTGAAGTGAGGTCTTTTTTCTCTTTTATTTAAGTTGCCCTGCAGTATTTCCCAGAATGCCAGTAAAATAATTGCAAATATATGATTCATTAAATGCCTGCAACATAAATGTGTAAGTGAGTAATCATCAGCAGCTATTGTGTTGTATTATTTTTGGTTGCATACAGTCCACATGTGACTGCAGAGGCCACACCCAAACAGAGCCTTGCTTGCTACCACCAACTCATTCAGGCCTTGATGCTGTTGCCTAGCAACAGAGCTGAGGTTGCCTTTGCTCGTTTAAGTGCAATGAATCCTGGGATATGTTGAGCCAGGAAGGATCCTCTTGTTGGAGTCTTGTTGGAAACATTTGTCAGCTGCATTCGATGGAGCACTTGAAATGGAACGGTCCAGTTGCACAACTTTACTTTATACCTCTTTGTCATTTTTGTAATTAGTCACTGTAACAACAGTTCAGCTTTAAAAGGCGTCAGAGTTTCTCGCTTGAGGAATTCTCAAAGTTTGGTTGAACGATGCAGTCAGTGTTCAGTCAGGCTATAGAAAGACCTTTTTTTCCACATGTAGGAAATACTTTTAAACTTAACAAGTTCTATTTAATCAATACTTTCCACTTTGCTAAGTTCTTGCAGTATTTAGGCTTTCTGGAAAACGAAGCTAGTTGCTAGGCTATTAGAGTGAAGAACACAGAATAGAAGACGGAGGAGATTAGACAGACATTCTCATGCAAATGTTCAAGTGATAGCATGCTATGCATGTATAATTCATACTCGTACAAGATTAAACTACAATAACACACTCAGCCATGGTGCCAGGAGGAAATATGCTGAAGACCACATGAAAGTCTACACTTCTGAAATGTCTGACTTTTTCATTTTCATATTTCATGTGTGGTCAGAATATGATTAACATCCTATGGACAATGTGTCACAAAGTCTTACAATAATCAGCAGTAACGCTGTGTGCAGTCAGTGTCGGGCTCTGAGAAAGAAATGTGACAGACCACTCTGAATCTGTTCCCAGAGAGGGAGAACCAGCCGAGCAGCGTTGGCAGAGCACGCCGGTTTGAATTTGTGAAGACGCTGCCAGGAAGTAATCGGCTCCAGAGTGGACACTGCCAAAATAATCAACAAAGGAAAATTTAATTTAGCCCTCTGAGGCCTTCACTTTAAGAATTTACATTACAGTTCTGAAGAGGAGAAAACAAGGCAGACTTCAGTTCTAATACTTTCAAACAAGTCACGATTGGAATGTTCATCACAGCAGAAAAACAGTGTTAGAGTTCAGCGTCAAGGCTCCGGCCTCATCCCTCCCGTCAGATTTGATCACATACACATTATGGAGAGTGGTGAAGAAATATCTTAACTGCCTTATATATACTTTCTGGTAGGGAAATGTATGGACTTGATCTGGAACTTTCATATTTCCCTTTAATTTCTCACTCCCCATTTTATACTTAAAACAATATATAAATATATATATATAAAACGCCCTGCTGTCAGACAGCAGGGCGTTAGGCATCCTTACACAGTTTGGCGGTAATCCCTCCTCTCTGGTTTTAGCATAATCCTGCAAACAGACACAGGTGAAAACATAACCTCCATTACGATAAAAACACTGAACACTGAAAGTTTTCTTTCGCTGTCTTTTACCTGCAAGTGCTCAGTGTGGTATTGTGGTAGATAAGAACAGCACACACACTTAACACAGGAGTATGTATGCATAGAGAAAGCCGTGCGCAGTACACGGAGCATTTCCCCTGACTGATAACAAGGACTCCAGCAGGTTCAGCTTCTGTCTCTGTGCATCTTATTTCCACTACACCAGTCTGACACCGGCAGGAAATCCTGCACCATCAGCTTAATTGGCTCTTTGACAGACACACTGTAGGTTTTCCTTATTACCAAGCACTTTTATGCAGCGGCTGCCGGTGGCCCCGGGGCCAATTACGCTCTAAGAGTTTACATTGTTTAATGGAATCTACATGTCATACCAGAGACCAGCAGATGAGATCAATTAGGCTTCAGTTGTTCTTAAACACCAGCTTAGCAGTTGCGTACTGAAGAACTGAAACATGTAGAACAATGTCACTGTGTGACAACAGAGAAAAACTCTGATTCCACATTCTTATCTAATTCACAGGAAATAAAATGTGTTTGCAGACATACACGCTCCATCGCGTGTGGCCGGCTTTAAGGAGCACCTCCCTGCTCTTACAGGGTATAACTTTATGAATCAACAGTGTCAGGGATTTACACAATATTTGTGATGATGTAATGTTTATGACTAATGAACTCCTCAAATGTTCCGCAAAGAGATTTAATGAAAGGATGTTGTTGAATTCCTACGTTTCCTTGGAAGTGAAGAGGATCATTTCATTCTATGGATTTTACTTTGGATTGCTGATGGTTAACAGGACACGAAGAGGCCTTTATACATTCCAAAAAAAAAAGACAGAAAATACTCACAACAAAAAGTGGGGTGGTGTGGGGCTAATCCGTATGGATTCAACTGTGGTCCATTGCACCACTGATCCCCACAGAGAGGACAGAGTGGAAACAGTGATCCCGGAGTGAGCACTGTTCATGTCACCGGGCAGATGTCGATTGCTTCAGGCAGGCTACTGTAAATATGCCTGTGAAGTCATACCTGTGCTCCTTTCTCTGAAGGTTTAATTCTGTTATTGATTGAGGTCAGGGCTCTGTGGGATCAGATCATTCGATATGATTATAACACTGGAATATTCTTGCTGCTCTCGCACTGGGTCCAACTGAAAACAGATGCTCTATGAAGGCGTCCAGACTGCTGATGAGAGCGGGAATCCTCAGAGAACCCGATCTGCTGCTCAGAACCCATCATCTCCAATGATCAGCGTTCGTTGTAGCACGCGAGCGCCTGCTGCAGGCTCGTTTTCCATTTAGGAACATTCCCCATCGCGTCGTCAGCTGATTTCACAACTCGTCTGCTCTGATGGGTTCTGACGCATGGAGAAGTTTATTTTTACCCTGCGAGGCATTAATTCACAGCGTATGTGTGTGCTGGGGCCGCCTCTCTCGCTGTTGGGTTTTAATTGGCTGTGCAGTTCAGTCCCAGGTGGTCTCTGCGCGGCACTGACACGTGCAGTGGTCCTGGTTCACAGGTCGGTTGACTCACAGGTCACCGCTTACCCTGGAACTCTTGCTCTGAAGCCACATGTTGTCACTGTGGTTGGGTGTAAGCACATGCCCTCTGCACACTACTGAGACAGCATTGTGCTTCATGTCTTCATTGGTTTATTATTAGTTCCTCTACTTTTGACTATTTTCATATCAGCACCATAGAGTGATTTGACATAAACCAGTTAATAATCATAAAAATATGGCTCCCACCAATATTTTTTCCCTTGTCAGTGTCCACACATTGATTCTTCAACATCCCCAAAAGATCACGACTAACCACCAATTGATGGTTTCTCTTTATTTCAAATGGATACATTGCATTTTTTATTCCAGAATAGAGCACAATGACCAACCCACTGCTCGTGCTCACACACACACACACACACACACACACACACACACACACTCCTTTCAGTAATTCAGAAATCCTGGGTGTGTGTTTCAATACAGAGCAGTATAATTAGCACACAGACGTAGAGCTGTCCGTCAGATGTGTTGGGTTATTGCTGCTCCTCTGTGAATAGCAGGCATTTATTGATTTTTTTTTAAGAGTATACAGGCTATTGCTTCAATTTGGCTTGAAGCCATTAAAATAATCCATAACAAACAACTGTTGAGGGGAAAGGAAAACAAACTCCTAACTGTCTCTCCTCTAGTTCTCAAGCTTTAGCTGGTGCCAGTGCAGAAGCTTTTTGAATAATGCAGCTACCACAGAGCTCATTTTCTACGCGGCGGTTTTTGTAATGTGAGGAGGAACATTTCCAAAGTGTCTAAGCTCCTTTAAAGACAAACAAACCAAATGTTTCTTTCCCTCAGAAACACCTGCTTACATCATCCTGCCATCCTCACAATGGGAGTCGAACAAAGGCCCTCATTTTCAGAGGCCTCCTGTTGTTACCTTGAGCCAAGAGCAACACAAAAGCAGGAAATAATTCAAGCTGTCGTCATCAGTCAGTGTTTCAAAGTATTCAGTGATTTATTAAATAGACCTGAGCTGAGAACGTTTTCTTGTGTGGAGCTGTAGAAGTGAACTAAAGTCCTGAGCTTGCATTTCATAAGTCTTGATTCATGACCTGCGCTGACTGTGGGGCAAAAAATAATAATAATAAAAAAGAACTGTTACCTGAACCCAAAATGCCATCTGTGATGAAAGTGCAGGCAAATGTAAAGCAGAGAGAGAGGCTCGCAGCTCTGCTCTTTAAAACTGCCCGGAAACTACCAGTCGTCTCCGACTTACAAAAATAAAACTGCACTCACGCCTGAAATGACAGCTTGTCTCTTAATGCCGCACCATCGGCTCTCCAAGCTAAACTGTTATCACACGTTTTATTTTCTTTTACTAAAAACACATTATGCCTGACATTTTCTCAGCGAAAATGCCTCCGCACATGTTTGTGGAGGCAAGCGCTCGCCCACTGCTTTCAGCCTGTTCTATTCTTGCAGATTGAACATATTCATATTCAGATAAGGCTGGTCACAGATCAGCTATTAACATGCAAATCAGGCGGATGATTAGCATGTGAAATCTGCGGTTTGCGTCTTACTGTGTTGACTATTTATAAACTGCAACAATGGAAAAAACAATTCGAACAAATTGTATTTCGCTGCAAAGCAAACTCATACATATGCATAAGGGCTGAAGACAGAGTGGAGGTGCAGAGGCTGATCCACTTACTGTTTGACAATAGAATCGAGTCGGACTGGTCCCTGAAGTCTCCCCTGGATTCACGGACTCGCTTTAAGTCAAATATGTGACTACGGCAAGGCTCTGTAAAATGTGAAATGATTCTCAGACTGAAGTATCTCTGCAATTCTCCATGTTACTGACGTGGAACTCAAGACTGAGACTTTTTTGCTGCAACCACAGGAATCACGCTCACATGCTCCCCTCTGTAATCACTTGGGTAGTCCCTGACATCTACTGCCATTTGCAGCACGTTGAATGAGGTTATTGGTTCATCAATTAGCCCGCCTGCTGCAGCCATGACATTTCCATCAACCACTGCTCTACTTTGTGTTTGGTGCTAATTAGCAAATTAATTAATGTGACCACACCTGCTACAAATGAGCGTGTTAGCATTTTCATTGGGAGCGCGTGATAGCGAATGGGTCGAGCTTCACTCAGTCCCCATGGCTGCAGTCTTCAAAGTAACTTTTTCTGGTCGCCTGTGATGTAATGAAACTGTTTATGGTGCGATGCTGGTGATTTGCAGTACAGCGAGCCCTTCAGTAGAGTGTAACTAAAAATATACACAGGTGCTGAGTACACATGACACACACACAAACACAAGCCCGTTCATCCACACTTGCCCACAGAGACACAATCAGCCAAGCAAATATGAGTAGAGACACAGACGTACACTCTTTCTCTCCAGCAGCCTCCTCTTCATCATCTCCCTCCTGGGCAGAGGCTATAATTAGCGGTGGCCTCCTGGGGCCCCTGCAGGCGCAGATGACCCATCTTCAACACTTTGAAATTAATGATCCACATACTTTCCTCTTATACACACACTACAGTATTTACTGTTAGCTGTGAAGGGGAATACATTTTTCTTCATTACTGCGTCACTCTGATGCAGCGTGTTTATTTAAAAATGCACTTGGAGGATTGTGGGGGGACAGAAACCAGCTTAAGAACCAAGGACAGTGTCATTGCTTATAGCTGTGGGTTAGTTATGTTTGCTGCCTTGACATCCTGCCACCTATCAGGAGCGTGTGCTGCACAGTGTGTTCCAGTAGCAGACAGCGTTCAAACCATGAACCTCACCTTGACTTAAGTTTTCGCAAAAGAGCCGTAACTCCTGTCATTATGTGGATACTGAGGTTGATGCTCCATAGAAATCCACAGAGCAGCCTCTGAGGGGTACGTCCACAGTGCTACAAACATTCCCCTCCCCTAGTGATTTTCTCCTCCTCCGTTTCGTCTCATTTTCTCCCCTCTCATTGAACTTGATGACTCTGATTAAGTGGAGGATGATTTAAGGGAGGCTGGGAGGAGCTCTCTCTCTTTCTCCTTCTTTTGAGATGAAGCAATCTCCATCATTTTTCCTGTTTGTGTGTTTGTTTTTCTTCAAGAAAGTTTGGTTCGTGGTTAGTTTTCAACTCAGGTAGTCAGGTGGGTGGGGCATCTGGATCCAGCTGCTCGCTGCCAGGCCTCTGGCCATCTACTGGTTTAATTTAATGAGAATGATGTGGCATCCTCATAATGTGTTACGGCTTTTGAGACTGTGGCCATAACAGTGTTTACGGAATGATTATTTAACCCGTGAAACTGGAATTTACTCTGTATATTTAGAAATGAAAACTAAAGATATCCAACAAAGACACTCTGAGGACCTGAGTAGTCCCAGGGAAACAGCACTGACTCATTGCTGTTATGCTGCTCTGCAGAAAATGCAGCCATTCAGTGGATTGTTCTGTACATGAGTCTACCAGGTTTTAAGTTGCTAAATATACTCTGTCTCAAGGCGCTTTTGTAAAAATTAAGTGGACAAACATGCAAGTGCGGAGCAGCAAGCAAGAGGACGACAGTATGTTTTAGCAAGGGACATTAGGAGGAACATTTGACGCACAACCAGAAAGAGGAAAACATTTAAGAAAAAAAAAAGAAGAAAAAGAGAATGAAGTCACACCCTCTTTGTGTGCTGTTCCAAACTTCTCTGTTTGCAAGTGCCAGTGGTTTCCTCTCTGTGAAACCCTTCTCCCTTCTCACATCTATAAAGTGAAAATGCCTCCACCTCCAATTGTCAGTGACGTAGACACGAATCCCATGTGGATATGATGATTTTGCCCCTTTTCTCCAGCCGCCACGCATGCCTGCTGAGTGTGCTCAGTTTATAAAACTACACTGACAGGAGCTACCCAACGCTCACAGTGGATCCATATTTCCAGTCTGAACAGCAGTCAAATGGGTTTTTGGTCTCCTCTAGTAAATGTGAAGTCATCTTTGATGAAAAGAGAGGCCTCAGATAGAACAGAAAATGACGTTACTTAAGCCAGTTGTCCCCCTTTCAGATTTTCACTTTTTTCTGACAAATTCACCAAATGATCCAGTGGCATGATTTGTATAAGTAACAAAAAATAAATAAATTTCATGAGTAAGACAAGTTAGGAAATACATGTGTATATTGTTTTCTAGTTTTTAAGGCTATGGAACCCAACCATATTTACATTTAACATTCCTGAAGAATTCAAGTTATGGAAATGTCATTCAGAAACTGAACTTGTCAATCTCAAAATAACACGTACGGTTGGTGTTGTTCTGTCCAGTCTCTTGCGGATGCAGATTGCGATGCGCTGCAATGTCGCCGTCCTGAATCTGTCAGCACCGATGAGCTGTGGAGACACGCGGGAGCCTTTAGCTCAGCTGTTACTCACCAGTTGTCTCCCGCTGTTATCCGACATGTTGTTTTCAAACGTCGCTTCATGCTGAGACGGAGCGGCTGAACCCCATCATCTTGTCTGGGTACATAAAAATCACACGCACCTCTTTGTAAATACAATTGTGTCACATGCAGCAAGAAGTCAGAAGAAATCCTCCTCTTCAAGCTCCCAGGCCTCGTCTAATCGACTTTATTAGCCCTGACAACCATCAGAGGCTGTAACAGAAGCAAATATCACAACACTACACGTTCTGTGGAGGGAGTTACACGTCACACATGATGCGTGCTTTGGAAAGTCCAGGTTTGCAGCTGGAATTATTCTGGCTGCCATCAGGCATTAAGGTCGTCCAGCTACACACTCAGACATAGATGCATGTCCGCATGTAAGCATACACTGATGTTCTCAGAACAAGATAATCCCCTCAGATGCCAAGTTTACAAAATGGTAAAACTCTAGATTATTTTTTCATACATATGTTGACTCAAGTCCACTGAATATACCTGCTTGAATATATTGGTTCACACACACATACTCTGTACATCGTCCAGGCATGCTGCAACATGAGGCCGCCATCATGACGCAGTTAGTTGCGCCAACTCACTGACTGGCCAAACCAGCCAATAAATTAGACATCAAACCAATTAACGTAACATCCAAACAGCTTGCTAATCACCCATCCAACTTAACCATTAAACATCCAACCATACAGGTAATCATCCAATTAATTTGTAAGTCAGTCATCCAGCTACTTCACCGACAAATGAAACCACCCAACTAACCAATAAACCATCCAGCAAGCAAATCAACCAGCCTGTGAAACGAGCCTGCGGCTCAGGGACTCACAGAGACCTGTCCAGAGACAGGGATTTAGGCGTTGATAGCAGCAAAGAGACATTTTTGTTCTGAACCTCTTCACTAATACGACTAGTCAAAGAGGCTGAAGCCTGCTGAACATTGTTCATTTGTCAATTTAAGAAGGTTCTTTCTCTTTGTGTCGATAAAGTGCAGATTGTATGAACAGCGGCTTCATTGTACTTCCTGGTTTTGACAGTTAATGTATCCCATTTGTCAAAATGATAACATCGTGTGCTGTTATTAATGAGACCAGATGTCAACAGTGCAAACATTTGTGCCGAGATGAGTCCAATTTGAGTCTGATTTGAAGTGTGGCTGAAAAACAGTGCTCGGGGAAAGCATTTCCTCTCTTCCTGTGACTTTCAAGAGACACTCACATGCCGCCACAAGAAAACAGAGACATCAAAATATTTATCAGCTGGAATAATGGGAAAATAAATGGGCAGTGGCGCCACTCAGGGTGACACTTCAATAAGTCTTCTGATGGAAAAAAAAAAACCCAAAGCCAGGCAAAAATTGGAAATTCAATTTGGAGTGTCAAAATAATTATGCAAGGCGCAGCTGACACGACGGAAATTGTTCTGTTTCCGAGAGAAGTGAGGGGACAGTGAAAGTCCTGAAACTCCTCAAGGACACAGGACCTCTGATAGGGCGAGCACATGAATTGGTTTGGAAAGATTTCCAGATTTATTTTTGTTTATTTCTCCTGGAGAATCTTCATGGTGTCTTCATCATCCATCATACCATTTTAGGAATGTTGTATTTAAGCTGCAATTGTTACATTCAACTCCAAAATATATCTTCTATTGCAGCTTTTGTGATCTTCCATTGACCAAGTCAGTGTTGGCTAGTATGCAATAGTAGATATTAGGTTTGCCTCAGGATAGTCAGTGTCTTGGATGGCCTAATAGAGACAAAGTTGAACTGAATATCAGTATTAAAGTCCTTTTGTTGCTACTATTACAGGTATTTCCTGTAAAAGGCCTTTTCTGTCCCAGGCGCCAGGATTCGCTGCAGAAAGCTGTGAAATCCTGTTTGTCCCTTGAGTGATGAAAGCACTTTAGGAGTTTGTGTCTCAGTTCAGGGCCTGTTGAAACCCCCTGAAGCGTTTCACATTTTCTGCCCCTCTGGAGGAAAAACTGCCGCTTCCCGGCAGTACGTTAAATCCAGGGCTGAGAGAGCACAAGGACATTTTATTCAAGGTAGAATTAACGTGGCTCAAAAAAGGAAGAGGACGGAAAAAAGGAAAGATAGTGGTGTAAATATGTAATCAGATAAAAGTACAAAGTAACCCAGTAAAAAGGTGGAGGGGTAATTATCTAATCAAGTAAAACTTTGTCCAGCCAGAGTAGGCATTAAACTACAATTATGTAGTTGAGAGATTAATATTAGAAACACTTCAATCAAATGCAAGAAAAAGTTCTTTCATACTGCAAGTTTCTGATCATTATTGATCAGTTTGTAGGGTGTGGTGACCAAACCCTGAAAACCCCCCAAAAATGTGGTGGTGCTGTTATACAGAAAGGTGTTTGTGTCATTTTGGCTGCAAACCCAGACACAATACTGTGTTGCTAGGTAACTCTAGTTGTCGATGCCCTCCGCAGTACAGTGACAGATTAAAACACTTTGGGTCAACCCCTGTTGTTTTTAAATGTACTGCAAGATCTGCAGTCCCAACAGGGAGAATCAAAACAGCAGGAAGTTGGTGCACACTTCATATTCAATTAGAAATTAATTTAGCATTGCAAAATTTAGCCACAGCATGCACCGCTATGGAAGGTTTGTTGGATTCAAAATATTCACTTGTTGCTGGGTTTGGCTCTTAATAAAGAAGTGACTGAGCAGTTTGTGTTCACAGCTGGACAGTGGTTGTTGTGCATTAGTTAGGGACTATGGTAGATGGTGATGAAGGAACAGGTCACGTAGACCTCTGTGGCTCAGAGGAGTTTGATTTATCAGGCTTCAGATGTACAAACAATATGTCTATGACCAATCTTTTGTTGGTTTGGTCTGGAGAAAAGATGTTGCTCTGTGATGTTTTAGAGTTACTGAGCAGGCTACTGAAATCTGTCTGTTCTGTCAACAGTCAGACACATTACAGTGGAACGAAGAATTAGCATAATACTATTCATGTATCTCTCTCTTTGTTTGTCTGTGCTCTTGAGGCCTGATAGGAAATGTAGATCAGTAGCTGAGCGGATGTAAATTTCCTCCAGAGGAGCGGCCACTGCGGCTCTGCAGTGCATCAGGTTCCAGCGGCATCAATTATTCAGCATGTTGGAATTACAGATTGGCACGCCACTCATCCATTTAAAGTTTTTAGGCAACGTGAAATATTAATGCAGAAGAGGCTGGGTCACTGCAGAGGCAGAGAATGCCAGTTTACAGCACAGTGCAGGGAGGAGGAGGCGGTCGAGCATGTTGAATGACTCAAATCAAACATGAACATCTATGCTGCTAAAATGTTTCCCGGGGGTTACCTGCAGGTTATGGAGGAGCTTTCTCTGCAGCGCACTGGCGTTCTTTCATATCTCTACAGGCGCAGAAACATGTCTTCCCTCATTTTTACAACAGCTCATATAAAACCCGGGACTAAACGCTGCCAGGAGGTAAGAGAAGCTGCATAAGTGATGATCTCATTCCATTTTCTTTACAGTGAATATAACACTACAGCTCCCCAGGTTCCTGTTCCACAAGTTTTTTTCCCAGTTATGGACAGAATATTTAAGCTTCATAAAGTTGAATATAACCACTGAGGAATCTGGAAACCCCCGAGGGGGAAAACCTGAAGAGAAGTAACGTTTGAAGTCTTGCAAATTACGGAACCTCACTCATTTGGAGAGATTCAATTCTGGACATGAAGACATCTGACTTGAGTCCACCCTGATTCTTCTTATGTGTGTGAACTCACACAAAAACTGTGAGGTGTGAGGAGAAGCGCAACACAGCCAGGATCAGTATCTTGCCCAAGGACATGTCATCTTGTAAAATGGGGAAAACTGGGATCAAACCACTGACCATCTGTTAAGAGGAAGACTTGCTCTACCCACTGAGCCATAGCCACCCCACAGGCATCAGTAAAACCCACCACTCTTTCAGCTTTAAATTCTAAATCCAGATCCAGTGGGCGAGGGAGAGTAGGCCCCCTCCGTATTTAGCACATTCATAGTCATTATGCAAAATGCCAAAAACAACGGATGTGCTGTGCATGCAGCAGTTCTGATGTAATTGCAAAATATTTCATGAAGAATAATTGTCAAATTCCAGAAACCTCTCCTGGAGTTTTCTCAGTTATTTAAATGTTTTGACTGACGAACCAGCTCCTGGGTTATTCAATCTGGCTGCTGTGAAACGTCTTCCAGGATTCATTTAGCTAAAGTACTTCATAAATTTAAGGTATCAGGCTGTGGAAGAGAATGCAAAGAGTCTTTAATCAAATGTTTACACCAGAACAATTCCATTAATGAACCATTTTTCTCTGGCAGTGCTGCTCCACTGTTGAGGTATGATAATTGAGATCCTGTTTGAGCTGAGCGGTTTTCATCTTTTACGTGAAACTCAATAAGTGTGTTTGGGCAAATAACGTATCTCCTCAAGTCTTATCAACCGTAGAGGAGCGTCGCCGTTGCACACAATTTTAATTAAACCACTAAACAAACACTGCAGCTTCTGTAATGGTGCCGATGATGGAGCTACCCAAACAAACTCATCTGTTTCCAGAGTGCAGTGGGCGCACAATCCATATTCCTGCACCCCAACCACAGATATGGTGGGTGAATATGTTTTGCAAACTGCCTGGACCCATCAAATGGCCCTCTCAGGTTATAATACCTGAAGTTTTAGCACACAAAACTTATGCTATGCTAATAGCTGTTGTAAAATCATTAATGTGGTCACCCACGACTGGGTCTCCAATCACTCAGGATGAATCAATAGGTAAAATATGATAAAAAACTAAATATAAAAGTATGCACATAGACATAAAATCTTACATTTATTTGATGCTATACTCATTGACATGGTCAGGTGTGTTTGTTTGTGAGACCTTGCTGCCGCAGCCTCCTTTCTGATTGCTACCTCAACCATGACAGCATTTACACTCAGGATATTGCATCATTCTTATCTATACAGTCCATGCACCGTGAGAACATTATGGCCACAAATCTAAATCGGACTCAGAGATAGTATCTATCTCACTGGTCCACAACTGATTGAAAAACTGCAGAACATTCAGCGACATGAACCCTGTACAACAGCCCCCACATGATGGAGGCCAACAGTCCGGAGACTTGAAAGGCATTGAACAAACCATCCGGCCCTGCTGTCCAACATGCTGTCACACAGACACTCTTCAAACGTCAACCTCTTGTGAACTATCATGAGACCGTCTCCTCTGAGTAGCTGCACCTCTGCTCCTGGTCACAATAATGAATCTCTGAGGACACTGTGTTGACAGCGGGGAGCATCAAGAGTTTGGAGATAGATCTGCTCAGTCTTTACACAGCCACTGGTTGTATTGTTGTATTGTATTGCTGCTGGATGGAAGCCTGGAATTGAAATGGACTTTGATTATAATTAACAGCGGTCTCTTCCTCCTCCAATACATCTGTCTTCGTTGTACGGCTAAAAAGATGTCTTTATTTCTGTTTGGACTGGAAACCCCTGGAGCTTGTTAATCATCACTGTGTTCCCTCTGAGGCCTTCACAAATTAAACCTATGTTTGGAAGAACTGCAGCAACAAAAGCCTAATCAACCATTCCAATTGTATTTGTTTAGCGCATATTCATGAATAAAAATCGACTTATCACGCTGCCAGATCCTCTGCCCTGGAAAAAAAGAGAAGCGTCTCATTGGCAGCTTATGTCAGACAGGAAGACAATGAGCCTGAGGTATGCAATAACAAAGGAGCCTCATGTTGAACGGTCAGTGGTGACAGTGTGGAGGATCACTGCAGAGTCATTACACAGCGTTATCATATTAGACCCCATCCAATAATGTCATCCAGATAATCAAAGCAGCTTTCAGACATGCACTGAACTCCAGGTAATCTCTCTGCATTCTCCAGAGGGGCGAGCACAGATGTCTGGGTGAAGAGCTTCGCCTGCCAGCCCCCTGGTAAAACTTTTATGTCTGAGTTAACTGCTGAGAAAACAAAGGACCCATGCTCAGGGATGCAACGCTAAAGTAAAAACAAGAATTCTAATCTCAGGTGGAGAAAGAGGTGTCATAGAGTTAGAAAACACAGACGCTCAGTGAATGTTGCATAGTGTTGTTCTTGCTTTTGGTCAGGCCAAAAACCAAATTGCTCAGAGTGTGAGAAAATGGGTTCTCACTGCAGAAAATCCAGATGGTTAGATTGTCTGTTATGACATTGAGGAGCTGCACATAGCTTTATTATTTTCACCACATTCAACAAATGTGAGCAAATTAAGATGTGTTGTATTGAATCTCTCTCCAGCTCTTTGGGCAATAAACAGCTCTGATTTTCTGCATTAGTTGTCTGAGTAAATACATTTGTCAGACTGAGAAATAGTGCAAGTAACTTCCTCAGTTGCACATTATGTGAACAGTGTGGCAGGTTAGCAATGGTGGTGGTTTCACTCGCTCTCCAGTGAATTTATCACACTTTTCAGAGCGCCTGTTCCTGAGCTATAGTTTCCCTGTGCTTGATTAGATTTGAGATCTTGTCTGACTCTGCGTCTGTAATTATCCAGACCTTCATCTGTCAATGTTGTGCTGTTGTCAGGCTCCAAACGTGCCTCTCCATATTATCCTCTGCTGAAGTCTGTCTTGCTCTCTCTCTCACTCTGTGAGCCCACAGCAATTAACTTCATAATATCTTATTTGCAATTTCACTGTTAAGTCATGTAATCATTTTGCGACCAATTACCTCCACCTCAGCTGTTCCATTTTCATTTCACTGATGGATGTCAGTTGTGTCAGAGAACAAAACTTCTCAACCAGAGTCAACAGTTATCAAGCATCTGTAGCCCAAAACATCTTGCACTGCGTACCTTTTAGCAGAGAATATATTAATAATTATCCCACCACAGCAACTGAACAAGAAATACATCTGTATTAAGCATCTTGATTAACTACAGCTTTAAAAACAACATGCATTCGGTGGGTGCAGAGCAGCCACACTTGGTAAAATCAATACAATGATCTCCCAATCGCCAATACGAGCAGTGGAAATAATTACAGCAAAAGTAACAATTGATTTTGCACTTGTTTCACCCCTGCCCTTTAATCCAGGTGAGAGCCTAAACCTATTGCATATAAAGATATTGAATTACAGATTATACAGCCAATGTTTTTAAATGGAGGACTGAACTAATAGGACTGTTAGTTCATGTCTTAACATATATAAAAAAATAAATAAATAAAAACTCATCTGGATCATGACGCCATTAACACCTTGATCTCCCATGCTGAACAATATCATCTGAATGGACTGAAATCAATATGGAAAGGTTGAATTCAGATTCTAGGTTGAAACATGTTGACATGAACCTGCGGTGCTTTGCTTGTTTTACACCAGGCTCCTGTCAGTTTAATGAACAGCTGTGACCACATCACAGGGCTCAGGTTGTGTTTCCCTCTCCATGACGGGTTGACACGTCCGCTGCTCTCTGCATCAACACCACATAACAACCGTGCTCTTCAGGGCCTCGTCTGAAACTTCCCGAAGCTCATCTGTGGGCTGGGATGAGTAATTTACCTGCTTCTCATCATTCTTATCTTCCTCCTTCTCCCGCTCTTCCTTGCCCCCAGAGGATGCTTGATGTCTGATATTGATGTTTGGATAACCTGCCTCTGACCTCCATGTTATTTTCACTGGATCACTTGAGTGCTGGCCATAGAGCCTTTGTCTATTTCTGTGCTTGTTCATTCATTTCAGTGATATTAGATGAAGAGGATGCTGGCTCAGACATGATTGGATTGGAATAGAAGTGATGTTTCCAAATGAGGGAGACAGGCCTCCCCAGGAGAGATAAAACAATTTTTGCAAATAGGTTCAATATAGAAAGTTCAGAGATAAAATAGTTTGGAGCATTTAACTTTTCCCACCATCGTCATCCAGGAAAAGGACTTATGGAAGCCGATGATTTATTTGGTGTCACCTGAAGTTATGTCAAACAGCAATATCTGAATGTATTCCTTTCTTGCATGGTTATGGGATCAAATAATGTAAGATAGTGAAGTTAGGCAGGTGTGTGGGTAGCATTGTCTGAAGGGAGGCCCGCAGTCTCTTATAAAATAAATGCAACAGCTTTAACAGAACCAAGCTGAGCTCCCATGGTTCGTCTACTTAAAGCTGAGTATAAAAACTCAGAGGGAGGAAGGCTTTACCCAAAGTTATAGCACCAATTTAGCCTGGAGCAATGATACAGTTCCTGCAGCACAAAATCCTCAGGTCACCAATCAGAATCCATCAAGGGAAGCTAATGGCACCCCTCCTCCCTGGGCAGCAACAGGCTACATAGTGCAATATGGAAGTTGTTGTTTTCCATCTGGAAGACAGCTTCATGTATGTTGTTTATTGTAGATTTCTCTTCACAGCAGAGTACGCTTGATTAAAAACATAAAGCAGGAGCAGAAGCTGAGGCCTGCTGCTGTGCTGCGTCTCTGCAGGAAGAAACCCATTAGTGCTGAGTAATGAGCCTCCTGCTAATACAGCTGCAGAGTTATACTCTCTATCACAGGCTCTGTGAGCGTCTGGCATTTTTCAGTTTAATTAAAAAGTCACTAATCTGGTTGTAAGAGTACCTGAGGTTCCCATCGATAATGTTGCATGGATATGAACCTGGTGCTGGCTCGGTGTGGAGCTACTGTTTCATGACAGGAAAGTTGTGAATAAATGATGCTGATTGATCCAGAGGAATCTTCACAGTGATCCAAATTGATTGCTACGAAGATTACTTAACACATTGACACAAAACGTTTCAAACAATGAGAGCTCATCATTGCAGAGATCTGCTCTTTCTGTCGAGACACCACAGTCAGCACTCACTGCCTAAATCACTCCTTATATGACCAGTAGAACTAGCTCTAAAAACCAGTAGCCAGGGCACCAGTGCAGAGACATCAAGGCTTTCTCAATACGAGCACAATTAACTAAATTAACCATTAAACGTTTTTTCTATTAATTAAAAAAATATTTTTTTGCGCTACATTGCCAATGATGGGCGGTGTGTTGTGAAGAAGAAGAAGAAGAAGAAGAAGAAGAAGAAGAAGCCGTTTGGCGCATGCGCAGTGCAACTGTCAATTCGAAACTAAGCGAGGGAAACAACTTTGTGCATCTGTAAGTTTCTCTGTTTTATTTACTGCATTGTTTTCCTCTACACAATGAAACGTCCCCCCAGTGTGTCTTTTGTCATGGCCGCGGCCAGCTCTGTGTGTTGTGTTTCGCCACAATCTTAAAATTTCTCGAATGTCTCCTGTTTGGGATCGCGTACGCTTCCTCGCTCCGCAATCATGCTCGCTTCCATCACTGGCGTCCCTATGAGAAAGTTGAAATATTAGTTTAATTTCGTGCAGTATTCTGTATTCTGTGCCTACCGAATTTACCATTGGTGTCTACATATTCGATAAGAATGTTGTTTTTTCTGCTGTGGTACCTGAAAACTTGCGGTTAATCAATATAACCTATAAGTGAAGGGTTTTGAAGCGGAGTTTGGTTGAACAGCCTGTTAAACATGAATAGATCGGATTATCTACTCGCTGTGCCTCGTCTTCTTTGTTCAGTCGCTCACGCTAACATTGTGTTTGGCCACTTCAGCTGTCGTCAGTGTTACTGTGCTGATGTGGTACCTCCGCGTTTGCTTAAGTTGGCTAACAGGCTAACAAGCTAACAGGGGACTTGCTGCAGACAAATAAAGTGACAGTGAAGCTAAGTCATGAGTACATGCGCAGAAGGAGATGAAGACTAAGAGGTTGTTGTGGCTGGTGTTTACTCCAGGACCTGACCAGTGATGGATGGAGCTGCAGTTTACTCACTCCAGCTAAACTGTGTGTGTTCAGCTAAACACACATTTCTTTGTAGTAGCTCGGATTGAATACATTTAATTGTTTCCCTTAGGAGTGGAAGCTGCCTTCAGCAAGTCCGTCTTTCATTTTAATTTTCAGTTATAGCCCTTCCATGATACCCTGTCAGGGAAAAGTGCCATCTGTGTGTTGTGTGCTATGTGTTACCCAGCTGTACCTACAGAGGGCTCTGGCCTGTTTGATAGTGTGACACACTGATGATGACGTTTTACTTTGCCAAAAGAAAGTGGAACAGCAGAGACATACCTCCAGTTAAAGTGACATATGATATGCCATCACCATGTTTTTAGATTATGTCATCACTTGCCCAGAATTAGCATTCCCACTGGCTGTCAGCCGGATGGCAGGACATTAAAACATTGCCAGCTGGTCTGGTCACTCTCCTCTGACCTGTCTCATCAGCCACACCTTTCTGTCCACATCACTGCTACTCTGTGACTATTTTCGTCTCAGGCATCGTCTGAACTCGAGACTGAGCATTCCCTGAGACTGAGCATTCCCTGAGACTGAGTATTCCCTGAGACTGAGTAGTTTTAGAAATATCCCTTATCCTAAATGTCTTTATTAATGCTGTTATAATATTTTACTGGCATTACCGATTATGTCTAATTCCCTGAATCACTGTGTCACTTAGGTCACATTCCAGTTGTGGAACTGTGTTAAATTCAACCTGCACTCTGAGGATAATGGGCCTCTTGACCTGACCTAGACTGTTGTCTGTCTCCCTTTAAATATCAAATTTAAATGCCACTGTTGTAGTTTTTTTTATGTTAAACCATGAATCTGCTCTATACCGCATCCATTTTGCAATAAACTCTTTTATTCTAATAAAAAAATCAGAGATCTTTGGGTTGATTTCTTTTTTTACCACAATGAACACTGATTGGAAATTCAGCCTTCTTTCTTCAGTCATCTTTACAGAGGATTTTTCCTCATCAGTCATGTTAGCTAAGAAGCCTTATTGTGTCTTCTTGTTCTGTGTTGTGCTGTAGAAGAATATTCATGAACTCTGAGGAGTTTACCCTTCCTCCACTCGCATGTGAGAGTTAAAAGTCAAGCGCTCCCTCCTGCCTTTTGAAGTGTTGGTACCTGGCTGTGGTATGGATTATACAATGTATGACCCAGGCGACCTCCTGCTGAACATCTCTGAGGGAGTGAGCACACTGGACTTTCATCTGACTGTGGCATAGTGATATTTCTCTTTTCCAAGGCTGCTGCATAACATATTACCTGGCCCCTATTTCATCTTGTGTATTTGAAATGTTATTAGGTAATTTAGATTGCAAGAAAATTGATACTGCAAATGTTAAATGTTGCTGGGCCCCAGCAATGTGCCATGTGCACTATGTTGTATTGACCCTGGTTTTCCTGACTTGAATTTGTCAGCAGGCCTTGGCTGGGAAGGTTGTGGACTTATCTAATGTAATGACACTGATCGCCAAACTGATAAATTCGACTCAAGCAAAATGGCCTCAGTACCTCATCAAGGTGTTATTGGATGAGCTTGATGCCACTTTCAGAGACCTGCTCCTCCATGCTGATGTTGTGTTTGAGTCGCGGCAAAGGGCTGCAGTAGTTAGTTCACTTTACTATTGGTTGAAACTATTTGGAAGTTGGACCAAATCATTTTATGGAATTTACATCCTGTCAGCCTCAATAAAAGACTGCAATTTCAAAGTTCGATCTGACCATCTATCTAAAAATGATCTAAAAATGAATTTGTAGCTGTCAACTAGACATTGGCATGCAATAATGTATGTTTGAGCCTTGGTCCATTGTGTGAAAAGTTCCTGAGTATAGCAAAATCGTCAGTGTGCCGTTCATCATGCAGTTGTGATAAGCAGCTGACTGTTGTACTTTTTTCTATACACAGCTGTGATATTTGTATTCATTTTACTTGTGTCAGCTTTTGCTTATCTGCTGCTGCTGGTGAAATAAGGTTCATGTTTCTCATCCCTCTGGGAGGATTTGTTTGATTCGCGCTGCAGAGGAAACTCTTCCAGTTTGCATGGAAATAAAAACCTTTCAGATCTTTTGTTTCCAAGCTGCGGGTCAGAAGATAAGACGTGGATAAAAACATATCTCTCCTGCACAGACAGCTTATTATTGTACCTCCTCCAGTACTTTTGAAATGCATAATATTTCAACGTATCCTATATGTTCAATCTGGTTCACAATGTGCTAGTGGGTCTGTTTTTGTTTTGAACTAAAAAAAAGCATTTTCACAAAAGCTTCAAAATTATGTTGAACAGGTACAGAGCCTTTGGTAATTTCAGGTTTACAAGGATAATGTCATTTCAACATTCCTAGAATGTTTACAACTTTACCAAAACGCTTTTTAGCTGGTTGATGTTGCACTTTCTTCAGCTGCCTGTCTCAGACTGTGTTTGTGGACATTTTGTTTATCAGCCGTCTGCTGCTGGAAACATTGAGGGATCAATTTTAACGATCTAAGCTCATGGTCTAAAGCACAGGGAGCAAGTGTTTTCAGGATTTGGCCCAATCCACTTGTATTAGTTTAATGGTGGGGAAAAAGGTTGTTGCACCAGATCAGTGTTTTCGAGGGTTGTACTTTATCTCTGAATTAGTCTCAAGTGTTCCGACTGTATCATGCAGCACACCAATAAGTGCTGTAAAAGTTGCGGTGATTCAGACGGAGCAGAAGTGTGCACAGCTGGCTGAGCAGGCACAGTGTGCTTTCATTTAAAAGCAGACTTTGTGGCTGGGCTGTGGGTGACAGATGCCGTTCACAGGTTGGAGGTCCACAGAGATTGTGCTGTTGAGTATTCACCAGATCTCCATGTCAGGCAGCCAGACCACAGAGATCACAGGGGCATGAAGTCTGTATTTTGTGTCACATGGCTAGTGCTGGGGGAACCTGAGTAGCCCTGTGCTACAGGTGCAGTCTCATATTCTCCTCATTAACAGCCAGCTGAACACACACCTAGCACACCTAGTAGATTGTTATTATAATGCTGGATTTGTCAGAGTTGAAGCGTGGTTTTTAATGTCTTTAAATAAATGAGGTTCTATGAGTGCTGCAGAGCTACTCTCCCCTGACACCCCCTCCGCTCAGCTCTGGCAAGCTGCTCCCGACCTGATAAAACCCTCTGAACTCACCTGCTGCGCTGTGGGTTTTATTTTATTTCATTTTATTTTTTTGCTTTTCTTTTTCCCTGAAACTTGTAACTGGTGGAGCGCAAATCTGAACTTAGAAAAGTTCATTCAGGTTTGAGCCAACACTGAGCTGTGAACTGTTCACCTTTTTTGCCTATAGTTAATGAGTGCACCTTGCAAAATTCGAGACTATAAGATGGAAGTTTTGGTTACCTGTGACTATTCAGACCCATGATGCATCTGAATCATACATGAAACAGACTTTCAGTTTGATCTTTTATCTTGATCCTAAATCATCTGTATTTTATCCCTATCAATTTCATGTGGCACCCACAATTAATAGTTACATTAATTATTTGTTTAATCAAATTATCATCGATATTGTTGAACATATTCTCATCTCATGATACTTTTTTGTGATTGTTATTTGGTAGCATATTAAAATACATCAATGAATGATTTGGAAGCCACAGATATAAGTGAGTGTCTGTATTGTGCTGGCAGGGATGCTTGGTTTGGCTCAGTCATGCCCAAGGAGGCCACACTACAGGACTTGGCGTCCCTGATCTTTCAGTCTGTAAGACCACTGTGTGTCGTCCCATCCCAGCAGCCATGTTTTGTCTGCAGCCCTAACTGCTGCACCATGCTAATGCCGCAGCAGTGAGCTTCTGTCTGGGGATCGATCCCCTGTTCCTCTCAGCCTCCCTGCTCCTCATGACTAATGTTGAACTTGAGTTGCCTTCTGAGTTAATGAGCATTGCACAGCAGCAGGGAGATGGGTTTGGTGACACTTAGAGTAACATGGGAGGCCTCCAACTTCTCGAGAGGTGAGCCAGCGAACATTTGGCAGGGATTAGACGCTCTCCCACCACAGGGATATGCAGACAGTTTACTGCCGACTGGTGGTTTCTGATAAAGTTGCTGCTCTGTGGGGGTTTGGTGGGGGGGTTTTGTTGTCGTGTGTGTGTGTTAGTAAGGTTTGTTTTTCATTTGCTGAAGCTAACAATAAAGCAGTTGCAGCAAGTTACAGCATTTTGACCTGTGGAGTAATTCACCTCAGTTCAGTTGCACCTATTTTGATTTAAATGTGCTGATTTCGACTGCTATGAAGGAATTTAATTAAGTCTTTTTTTTCCTAAATGCAAAGATGAAAATGAAGTTTTGGCTTGCCTTGCCTGTGTTTTTTTTTTTTTTTTGCGACGTTTTTTCTTTACTTTAACATGCAGTCAAGTATGGTTAAATTAGGTTAGGTTATTATGCATTATGAATCTGATGTCATGATTAATATCACATGTTGATCCTCAGCAGTTTTTGTTGAACCCTTGTGCTGTCTTTGTCTGTTTTTATTGTGTGCAACACACATTTTGATGCTAACAGTGTTGAAATCCATCTGAGCTGCAGCTCTAGTCTGGATGGGGTGGGGGGTGACCTGCAGGTTGTAGGTGAAGCTCTGGGAGGTTTTCAGCCACAAAGAGCAGACAGTGTGGCTTGTAGGTCAGACCCAAAAATGATATGGTACCTTTGCACAGGCCAGCTCTGAACTCATGAATGAATCACTCAACCAGCTGTAATTCAGCCCTCTGGTTTCTCCCCTCTAGCTTAAATCAGAGAGGTTTGTTTGATTTTTATTTATTTTTTTTTTCTGTCTGGGTTTTCTGCCTGGGTTTTCTGCCTGACTGAACGGCTGATTCTATGGTAGAGTGAACAACTCGTCTGCCTCGCAGGCTGTTCCTGCTCCGCCATCCTTGGTCAACGAGGTACCACAAAGGGACTCGGGCGGTCGAATCTGCCTGAAATCAAACTAACGAGTTCTGACAGGAAGCAACTTTCTACCTGCTGGGAACTCAGCCAACACTTTCCTACGCTTCTCTCTGAAACGCCTAAAAGACTTAAACCCTCCTGCTGTGCTCCTACTGAGTACGCTGTCTAGTCAGTCCACGAACTAGGTGTTTTTTCTTACGCTACATGGAAAGGCTAAAACAAAATGTGTGGTCTACAGAGGCGGTGCTCAGCACCACCAGGTTTTCCAGAGGATGTAGCCTCTGAACTGAGAGGAGACTGCCTCCTTTTGTTGGTATGGCATTAAAATGCACATTTTGATTACTGTCTCCAGGTCACCTTGACGTCATGCCTGTCCATGTGCTGTCGGATGGGGCGGGGCCACACATCCAGGTACCAACAGACCAAACCAGGATTCCCATCCCGCTCATCACCACCAACACAGACTACTCCAACAAATCAATCAAGGTCTGTTCACAGCAGTACTATGATCACAGACTTTTCATTATTAGGGGTCTTGGATTAAAGTACAGCATGAGTTAATAAATGCTTTATAACAACATTCAGTTTTTTTGTGTAGCTCACTGAGTTCATGTGTTCATGTGCTTTCCTGTTTTCTTGTTATCTTCCTCCACTTAATGTATTTTCCTCCTCACTCACTTTTTTGTTGATCTGTCACCTGCCACCATCTATTTACATCCACTTAGATGATTTCTTCCATTACGTAAGGCATTTTTGTTGTTGTTGATTAGTTTGCTGCCGGTACATATTTATGAAAACTAAAGCAGCAGAATAATCCACCGTCTGTCTTGCAGCTCTGTTCCCTGAGGCACTCATCTGCACGGCTCACTTTTCTGATGTGGCTTTGATCCGCTGACAGGCTCACGGTTAAACTACACAGAGCTTCAGTCAGAGCTAAACGCTCCTCGGTTTGTCTCTGAGTTGATTGTTTTTGTTTTGTTTTCCAGGGGAAAGTGATTAGTAAAGGCCAGCTGGTGTCGTTAGCAGCTGACGACTTCATCTTGAAGACTGTCATCCAAGGTAAAACATCTGAAGCATGAACGAATTACCTGGGTAGCTACTGTAATGTTAGGTATACATAAATCCAACCTATCTACCTATTGGATTAACATTCAGTGTTAATGCCTTGCTGAAAACCCTCGGATCAATTATAAGTCACCAAAAATGTGCAGTGAAATTACAACTTGTAACCTTGATAGACTATAAGCTCTGTTTTACAGCAGAGTGTTTGCGGTGTGTGTATGTTAAGCTGTTAAGCTGGGATGGATTGTAGAAGGAGGTGGAGGCTAGTGTGTCTCATTGTTGTCTTGTCTGTGCTTTCCTTATCTCTGAGGTGCCTGATTAAAGGGCCACAGCGAGCCAATGCTCTTATTGTGGCAGGGATATTCTTCTTGTATTATTTAAACTCTGTGACACCACCCTTTGTCCCTTAGCTGCAGGATGAGCAGGTCCTCCTCATCTGTATTATTGTGTAACAGACACTCTCAGATTTAGTGCAGTATGTGACCTCCTGGTAAAATGTGAAGTTTTGTTTGGGTTGTGACTCCCACAGCAAAGTTTCTGCTATTTCTAGTTTCTATGTTCTTACGTCTTTTTTTAAGGGATTTACATTAACTTGCAGGTATGTTGCGAACACCCTTGATGCTGAATTTGTTCTGTGGTCACAACTTTATTTTGGAAGATGATATTTGCGATTGTGATTTCCCTTTACTGAAGGAATTGAACCTTGAAGAGCTCAACACAAAACACCTGGTAACTCTGTCGAAGAGTGAGCTGACCAGGGAGCATCTCCATGTTGTGTACTTGTCCTCCTCCATGTTAGTTTTTCTTTTGAAGTCACAAAAAATCATGCAAGTGTTCCACACTTCTCTTCACAAGGTGACGCTAATGCGCCTGTTGGTTGTAAAGTTGCTCAAAACATGTCCTGATCTGTTTTTCAGAAGAAGACTCCCAGCAGAGCACCTCATTACAGAACCAGTCCATTAGTGCCATTCTTCTTGGATCACTGGCCAAAGACTTCGATCAAGCGTGCAGTCAAGGGGTGGGTACATGATGTATTGTTTTATTTTTATATAAAATGGAATTCTCTACTCTGTCCTCACATTGGATTCTGCCTACTTTCTGTGGACTGTATAATTAGGAACCATGCTGAGAAAGTCAAACTCGGACATTTACATTCATACATGCTACTTCTCAGGCAAAGGGTGTCAGTACATGTCTGAAAGCATTTGCGTATTTTCCTCTCTCCTTGTGTGACACATAAGTGTTAACTGACATTGCTGGTGTGTTTGCAAACTTCACACACTCTTAAACTTGCCCAGACATCTCCAATTAAATTTTGATGTGCCTCAATACTTTTGCAAATAGATGCAAATAACAGTTTACTTGTTACCTTGACAAATTCAGTATAATATGTATTACCACACCAGCACACCAAGATGGCAGCAGTAGTTTATGACGTACTCGATCAAAGCTCTCTGTTTCACAGTGCTATTATATTAATCATGAGAATTTCATTTGCCAAACAATTTTCACAAAAAAAGGACAAAGTACTAGTCAAAGATGAGAAAACCCAAAACATATAATCAACATTAAGGGAATAAATACATAAAATCTCGCTCAATGAATCAACAATAAGCCAGAAAGAATGATAACACAATAAGTGTCCAGTTATTTCCAAAGGTATAAACATTCAAACATTATCCACAGGAACATTTCAAAAAACAGAAAATAGCTCAGAGAGTAGTTTTGTCTCTTAGCCATTCTGGACAGATTGGAAGCCAGGGCAGTGAAGCAGAACATGGTCTAATGTGAGAATCACTTTGTGTTTATTGTGCTTTTAAACTACTGTCATAGAAATTATAGCCTACTTCATCAGCTTCAACAGTTTGGGGGTTACAAAGACAAAGCCATAAATGCAACTGACAAAAATAAATTTAATCTTGGTAGTGACACAAATACACAGATCTTTCTTCTTGGAAAAATTAAATTTGACGGTGAATGGCATTAAAACTGTTGATTTTGTTTATAAGAATTAAAACCTAAAGAGTTGTAAAAATGACATGGCTGCACATTATAGTGGACTTTCATATGATTCCACCCTCAGTGCATTTGAGTAAATAATATTTATAATAATAATGTGGAGAAAAAAATTATTGTTATGGAATGTGGAAAAAAGAACACAACGTAAAATGAATTTACCATTTATGTATTGTTAGAAAAATATACCCTGAAATATACCCTATACTCTGAACAGTAATTTACTAAAGTTTGGCTTCAATAGTGTTTATCTTTGAAAACTTAAACTAAAAAATATTTGCATATGCACAGCCCTTCTTGAGAAAGTTCCGTGCATGTCTGGAAGCACTTTATGTCAACTTAAAAAGATTATATTGGTGTTCTAGTCACAACTCGTTTCCACTGCCACAGTCTGAAAGAGTATGCTGAGCATTTGCTGCTCCACACTTAATTTGCTACTTCATGCATCAGGACTGTTGTTTGACACAAAGTGACTCAGAATGGTAGCGGCTCCGGTTGCTTTCATGGTTTGGATTTAGCCTGCTCTGATACTGTCTCAGCTGTAGGCAACCGCACCTAGGATGCAGTATACAGAGCCGTCCGTGACTTTGTCTGTGATCTGTGTGGGACAGTGAGCACATCAGGGATAATCCACCTCTCAGCAGCATCTCATGGTGTTTTTGGTGTCCCCACAGTGCTGCCTTGATAGAACCCAAAGCCCCATAAACCTTGGTGAGGGCAGTAAAGTCATTGCAGTCTTAGCCGGCGTGCTTTGCTGTAGATCACAGAGGTCTCGTCAGGCTGTGTCTCCGTAACGTGATTATTCAGACTTTATCTGCTGTGTCTTTGTCAGCCCTGAGCGGAGGCTTTAAAGCCGTCTTGGGGGCAGCTGGCACGGCAAACAAAAAAAATCTACACTTTTCACGCCAGTGGTAGTTTGTTGTGAAGTCTTATTTAACGTCTCCCTCTTCCCTCTGTACTCCCTCTGGGGAGAAGAATTCATATTTCTCAGTGTTTGTTCTCTCAGTTTTAAATCCCTGGTTTCTATGCGTGTAGTTGTTTATCTTGGGTTTTGCCTGCAGGATGTGGTGGTGGCCTCCGGCTTCACTGTGGCCAAATCTTCCACAGTTTCTGAGCACAACCAGCACCCCTGTAATCTGCTGCTGTCAGGAGACGATGCCTGTCTTTATGTGAGCACTTCCAACTTATCTTTGATTCATGTATATGCATAAATAGTTTGAGCAGGATCCCTCCTTGCGTAGACTACTCCAGGGCTACTCAAGTACAACTTTGAGGCACTGGTATTTAACTCAAGTCAATGTCCCTCAGCATTTTTACTCTGCTGAATTTTTCTGAGGGAAATATTGTATGTTTTACCTCGCTGCATTTATCTGACAGTTGCTGCTGCTTGTTAACATTCAGATTAAGATGTGACACTTTTCTGTATAATTAGCATCCCTTTGAACAGATATAAATACTGCTTGGATGCTCTTTCCTCTGCCAGGTGAAGTTATGCTTTGTCCATTAAATTTGCTCTTAGTATTAAGATGTTGCTTGTTCCCTAAAGAAACAGGCTACTGAATCATTATAGATGTAGTAGCCTGATGGTTTCTCTTTCGTGTGTGTGTGTGTGTGTGTTCTATGTATGTTGAAATGGAAAAACTACATTTGTGTAATTCCACCCTCCTCATTTTTGTGTTTTTATTTTCTTGCTTCTCCTCCAGCAGCAGCAGCAGCATCTGCAGTATGTCTGCTGCGGCGACTGTTGACAGAAAACACATCATTCAGACGTTTGTTCACATCTCTGTCTCTGTCCCTCAGGTGTCCCGCCTGTCGCCTCCTCCTGACCCCAGATCCCCGCTGGCCAACAAGAGAAAAACCACACTTCCTCTTGAGGTCAGAGTCAGGGGCCTGGTTAACTGCAAGGGTACTGGGAGTGGTGCTGTCAAGGTCTTATATCTGTCAGGACACTTTATGTCAGCTGCTGAATATCCCAGGGTCACCCCAGCCAAATCAGGATCTCACAAGACTCTTTGCTGTGGTGATGATGAGAGGACGTGTCGTGACAGTGTTTGGGGACATCTCCAGACCTCTGATATTGATATTTATTGAAGGATAATAGTCTGTTTTTGTAGAAATGTAAATCAGCCACATCTGCAGTGCATGTGGCATGAGGTGAAATGGAAAAAACAATGAGAATAGTTTATAATACTACAGTGAAATATTAAGTTTGCCATAGCATTTACTTACTGTCCACATGTGCTGTATTTTTACTCTCAAGTGCAGAGGCGTATATTTTTTCATTGATCAGTGTTCAGACTTTTTATGCTATGCTATACTTTACTATTTTATTGGTTTGGATATTTGATGTCCTTATTTTGCACAGACAAGCACACAAAAGAACAAAAAACAGAGTAAAAATTGTAGAGCGCACGTCCACACAGAGGCAGAATGAACCAGGGAAGGAGAGATGATGCTTTCTATTTCCTAATAAAACATTTGATTGTGTATTACAACTTTGCCACTTTAGAATTGAAAATGAATGAAATTTTGGTCCATGAAAAATAACTGACTGACTGATTAATGCCTGTCTGACTGTCAGCCTTTAGCAAAATATGGAAGTAAGCTCTATAATCTGGGTAATCGCACAGCAGAGATGAGCTGTTAAAAATTCAGCTGTATGATAAAATATGCATACAGCTTGCTTAACAACTCTAGGAAGTACATTATTAAGTTAATAACATATTAATAAAAAGGAGCGGCAGTGAGGTGTAGCTCTGATTTAACATTTGAAACAGAATAAATAAACAGACACAACAGACAGACGACCATACACTGTTTGAGAATATATGAGATTTAAATTTTTAATAAGTCTATGATCAAAGTTTTAAGACTAAATTTGACTTTGATCTGTGCTGTGGAATAAATTATCTTAAAAATAAATGATTGAGTAGATTTCCTCTGGTTTTCTGCTGTTGAAGGAGATTTTAATTTTTTCAGATCATCATTATTCTCTTGAAAAAAATCACATCTGACTGAGGAAATGATGAAAGCAATGGAAGAAACTCAGTGATTTCAAGAAATGACACTTCTTTGGACACTAGCATTAAATAATATCTCTCAGAAATTCAGCAATTAATTAAAACTTTCATCTAACTTAAAATCTGTCCTCATCACAACCTACTCCCAGCTCCAGACTTTTTTTCCTCCTTAAACAAAATGCATACATCATGATGACAATGCAAACCCTTAACTGCTTCTGTGAATTATTCTTCTTATTATTATTATTATCATTTTTTTTAGGTTGCCATGAATACCAAAACCCCCAAATATACATATGTGGGACTGGGCGACCTGAAGAAGGGATCAGTCGTCAATGTGTATGGAGTGGTGGTCTTCTTCAAACAGCCATTCAAAAGCCGGGGAACAGGTCAGTCAGTGTGTGTGCCTCAGCCCAAAGGATGGCCAGAATATGACCAAAGAGTCCAGAAGAATCTATAGAATCTGTACTTGTGGTTAAATGAAGCATGCTTATGTGCTCACAGAAACAATGCGGAAATGAAGATATTGAGCTAGTCAGACATACATTTGAAAAAATGCATTTTAAACCAAAAAAATCTGTGTTAATTAAATATTACAACTGAAATACAAAATCATGCCATAATATTTCAATGTGACTAATACTTGAAATGGCAACAGTTTTTTTCAGTGTGTAAGAAGCATTTCAAATCAAAGAGTGTAATACATTTTTGAACAATTTCAGCACCACGGACAGAGATGTTAGACTGTGAGGCTTACAGATTTTGCTCTTAAACACGAAGGAATGATTGTGATTATTATTTGAAAGTGCACGATGGAATAAAACCACCACTCCCTTTAAGAATAGATAAAAGTTGGTTCAGAGCATGCTATATGTGTGTGTGTATCGCTTATAAAAGGAGTCTGTACCAGAATTACTGCAAGAACACATTCCTTCTTAAAGTTTGCTGCATTATGAATGTTAGCCCCAGTGTTGCTCACTGCACTTCAATTGAGTGTGGGTGAATCAACCCTAAATGTGTTTGTTTAGTCGAGTAGAACTTGCCGGAGCCTCTGGAGGCTGCTGTGACATGTTTTGCTGCCACAGAGGAAATAAATCCAAGATGAATGTTTATTAAGTCTCCCAAAGTATTTTACAGCAAAATAAACAAGGGTGGAAATCTGACAGAATACTGCTGTCGCTTTGATGGGTTCAAATAAAACAGTCTCAAAACTGTCAAAGAAAATGGTTCTGGGAGAGTGAGAGTGGAATGATCTCATGACAGAGACCCGGCTGTGTAGGGGCCACTGGGACAGCAAGCCTTCAATTCACCAGTCTTGTTTCACCAGTATTATTTTGGTTCTACAGTTTGATCACTCAGGTGAAGGATAGATCGCACAAATGATACTGTGGACCACCGTATCTTAGTTAAGAAACTTCAGCAATGGGTTGGTATTACAAGTTCATCCTCCTAGTGGTTCTTCTCTCACCTCTCTGATGAGTTTTTTAGTGCCTGTGAGCAGTTTTATTTTTCATTCAGTTTTGTGGTGTTCCCCCAAGGTTTGGTCCTGCCTTGTCTGTTTGCTTTGTATATGCTTCCCCATTTTTTCCAGCTGAGAAACATTGTTCAAAACAGTGTCACAAGAAGCTATGGAAATTAGCATTCATGCTTTAATTTTGTTCTGTCTTAATTATTGTAACTCACTTTTCACCTGCCTCAGTAAACCTTTGTTTGTCCAAAATTCTGCTGTTAAACTCCAAGATCTCATGTGACACCGATTCTGATTGCACTTAACTTGCTACCCATTTAATTCAGAATCCATTTCAAAGTTGTTGTGATCACCTCTAGAGCTCTACTTGGCTATGCACCTGCCAACCTACTGCAGCCGTATGTCTCCAGCTAGTCTCTGATCTCTGATCTCTGATTTGCTGGTTCCCACGATCCAGATTAAGGAAGACTGTGCTTTTGCAAGATGCTGGTCTTTCAGGTGTAATAAAGGCCACTTGTCCTGCTTTAAAAAGTCTGTACCTGTCAGCATCACAGGGGAGGCTCCACTAACTCAAACTAAAAGAAAATGTATTTATTTACCCGTAAACAGATTGGAACTGATATCAGCTTGAACTGCAGAGGAAGCAGTTTGACCTGAGGAACAGGAGGTGTTGAGCTGTTAACACTCAACAGAGCAAAAGGACGGGACATTAAACAGAGTATTCAGTCTGCGCTAACCTGCAGCTATGCAGGACAGGGTGATGAAGTGTGTGTGGATAGGGGAGATAATAAAGAGAAGCAGTGTCTCATGTGGAAACCGTCCAAAACATAATCATTCTGGTCTTTGTAGACCTTCTGGGGTCTTAAAGTATACAAAGATATGAGAGAAATCTATCTGATAAGACATAAGGGACACACACAAACACTGTGAAGGCACTGAAATAATATATTTCTTATTGTATTCCTACGTCCTTACTGCCCCAGAATGTCCAAATTATTTGAGGTTTGTTATTCAAATAAGGAAAATTATGAACAGCACAGATTGAATACTGTTATGTTTTATTTTTGCAAAACATTAGTACTGATGTTTCACTGCTTCCTAATCTTACAGCACAACCTTTTTTGGGTTTTTCAAATTTTTTGAAAAGCAAGACTGAGCCTTTTGGGCAGTAAATATACTGTTAAACACTGGTACTACCACTATTTTTTTTATTTTGTTTTGTTGATTTTTTTTTTCTCCCCACAGACTTCTGCTCCAGCCTGAAGATCACTGATCAGTCAAACCACAAGATTGGCTGCACAATCTTCTGTGACAAGCTGGAGGAACATCCCAAAATCTTTCAAATCGGAGACATAGTCCGGATGCACAGAGTCAAGGTGCTGCCTGCTTCTTCAGTCACCAAGTCCTGTTACTCCTGCGTCACTCTGAAAATCTCAAACCTGGAAAGTATACACTCAAGCTGAAGTGATCACTCATAAATCATCCCACATGTCTCTGCAGGCTCACTGCTTTAACAACTCTATCACACTGGTCAACACGTTCGGTTTCTCGGTGGTGACGTTTGACGGGACGGTGGGAGCACCTGTGGAGCCACGGACCTCCAGCCACTCCTTCCACTTTGACCAGGACGTCTGTAGAAATGTGGAGGTGCTGCGATCTTGGGCAGCCAGCCAGACTCTCCTGCCCGTGGTGACCACAATCCCACTGTCTGCAGTTGAGCCCAAGGCTTACTTCGACCTGACCTGCCAGCTGCTGGCCAAAGCCCCCATCGACACCACCTGCACCCTGCTCAGGGTAACTTAACCATATACAAACAACTCTGTCTGGTGATGTTATATCGGGTTAAAGTTTATCATTGTGGCTGAAAAGATTCCAATACAAACTAAATATATTTTTGTGGTTTCCAGGTTAACTAAACAAACTAGTGATCCCTAAGTCTATATCACCTATGCTGGTGAGCTGGTGTCGGTCAGTTATGGTCAGGTGAGGTCGCACAGCCTTTCATGTTATAGCTGATGTTACCCTGACTGCTGCTAGGGGCCATGGTTTTTAATCCTCAATTATTACAACTAACACTGGTGCAGTGATCCCAGGTTGCTGTTGCAGAACTATGCCTGACCTCATGTGGCTAGACAGTGCAGGGTGTTCCTCAATGATCAGCATTGATGGCATTGACTGGCTTTCACGTTCCCCTGACCCAAATTCAATTGAGAACCCACGGGACATTGTTTCTGTGACCAGTTATATTTAGGAGTCCATAAAGGCACAGACAGACGCAAAGTTGGATGAGCCTTTTTAAAGGACAATGCAAACCCTTAGGCCTTGAAAGAGCACGAGATTGCAACACATCCACGTAATGTGCTGCTGTTCAGTTTATTAGCATCATCAGAGCTGGTGGTGGTGATGCAAAAACCTTTCGCACACACAAGAGGAAAAGGGAACCCTGCCTCCCACGAGCTTCCCAGGAGGCTGTTTACTGTCAGATTACATCCATGTGTTCCACACACACCTGTTTTTTTTTTCTTGTTGTGGGTGTTAATGAAACTTGTCTTTTTACGTAGCTGCCATGTTTCTTCCTGTTTCTCCCACCGCTGATTATTTTAAAGAAAATGTCAGCTTACTTTGATTTGAAACCTAAGTAGTCAGTATTATTTTTCCCCTCTGGAATAAAGGAGCTGTTTGCCTTCAGTCTTCATCAGTCTTGTAGTAAATCTACTCCACAGTCTGATGGCCACGATGGGATTTGGATTTATCTTGGTCCTGACTTTTTTTTTTTAAACTTTAACTTCTACCTCAGTGATGAAAACTGAAATGAGGCATTAAGTGATGGCTGGGTTCCTGCCAGTGGGGCTGATAGAGGAGATGAAGTTGAACAGGGTCTGGCAGCTGATCCGCTGGTTTGCTGCCAGTCTGCTATCACTGACTCCTCAAGCTCCGCCGCTGTAACAGCCTGTTGCTACACAACCACTTGTACGACCAGGAGAGGCCGTTGTCAAAATCCCAACAAGCGTTTAGATGAAGAAGAGATTGTTGTATCTCTCCTCGAGTACCTGAGATCGACCTGGCCTGCTCTCCACTGCTTTACTGTTCAGCCCTATTTCACATGTGACTGCTGTGGATACATGCTCAGATCTCAGAACAGTTCATGTAGATTCATTCATCCTTTTAAATTATTATTTTTATTCGTGTCCAGTTGGATAATATTTTTTTGTATGCATTGATAAAATGCAAGATGAACATATTTATGTATCAGTATATCAGCTGGTCACTGTGTTTAAAACAATGCTTAAACTACTTGTTTGGAATGGGATGTTTGCTTGACCTGTGGTACTGCTGGCTGGTTGCATCTGTCTATTGAAACTGTTAAATTTACCTGCACTACTTGAACTGCAGCAAGTGAAGATCACACAACCCTGAAGCCTCACCCTGCTGCTGCAGTGAGAGCTGTTCATCTGAACATGCCCTGTTCTGTTCAGCAGATTCTCACCAGTCATCCGTTTCCTGGTTTTGTGTTCGTCAGGTGTGGGACGGGACCAAGTGTCCTCGAACTCTGCTGAAGGTGATAGTTGAGCCAAACGTCACAGAAGGGCCATCCTCCTTCTCCAAGATGAAAGAGGATCTCATCGCCAACATTCTCGTCTACGACAACCACGTGGAGTCCGCCAGCAAGCTGAAGGTCAGAGAACTCTTTGAAAAACAACATTGTCCAAGAAGATGTTATATTGTTATGGGAGCGCTCCCAGTTCAAATTACCACCTTTGCACATGACTAATTTTGCATCAAAAGGCATTGCTCCTCCTTACTCTGTCATACTTTGGTTAAATCTGAGCGGAATCTAAATGCAATTTATCCTGGAATTGTGGAATAAATACATATAAGATATAAATTGTAAATCTGAGCATGCACAACATTATGTAATGTAAATACTTGCCTGTATACTGTGGCTGCAGCTTAATTTAATTCATTTAAATTTAATCCACTGCATCAGCCCTATATGTTTTGCCTCCAGCAGATTTAATTTCATTTATTCTTACATATTGAAAACTATGTACAGGGACTTTAATGATGTGAAGGGCATGAACTCATTCACTTCTTCGTGAACAGTGAGAGTTGACAGCATAGGCTGAACACTGAATATCTACATTGCCCAGTTTGCCAAACCAACCATGAAACATCAGGCGACCCGAGCCTGGCACGACAACTCTGATTGTTCACTTAAAAAATTAATTGAATTCTTGTCCTCCACTTTATGTCATAAGACAGACATAGACTTAATGGTTTACATGTCATTGATTTCAGACAAAAGCTTGATATTTACACCAAATTAAGAAAGCGTGACTTGGCGTGACTATGCATTTAAAATGGAATATATTTCATTAAGAATAGTGTATAATGCAATTCAGTGTCTTTTTCACACATTTGACTGTGGCATGAACTTGAAAATACAGTTAAGTTACAGGATTAAGGAAAAACATAAGCTAGAAGTGGGACTATAAAGCTCTGAGCCTTTCTAAGTCAATAAAAGATTAAAAACAGGTTGTGTGTGCTGAGCTCTCTCCGATTACAGAGAGAGACGGAGGGATTGCTCCTGATTTCAAACTTGCTGACTGCACACAGAATCATCCCTGATAGGAATCAGTCAGGAACACATCAGTCAGTTTTTCCCTTGGATGTTTGTTTGAACCTGCCGCTGTGATGGATGTTGGCTCTCAGTCAGTTACACAATCGCTCAGAGGATTGTCTCTATGCTGCGTTCAATCAGTATCTCCTATTAGAGTCGGGCCCAAAGTTGTATTGTGACATCTGCAGAGGTTTAAAAAAGAACTCTTAACTGAGTGATAAGCTCAGACTGTACAATTTCTCCAAATTTCCTTAGTTGAAATATTTATATTCCAGTATTGTTAGTTTTTTCCAGCTTTGAACCATTTGCTGTTAGAAGAAAAGTGCATTCAGGTGATATCAACAGAAACTGGATGTAACATTCAGGCTTTCTTGTTCTCTTTACTCAAACCATGAAGAGTTCATGTGGGCAGTGTTATAGTGTGAGAGCAGGATTTAAATAGTCCCTGATTGTGCTTAAATTTGCTCTCCTAATGCTCGTAATGTGTGCTTCACTCTGCTTCGATGTGCATGTGTCTGCTCTCAGATTTCTTATTGCCCTGAACTTATTGTGCAACTAATCCATCAAACCCTCCAGTGTGATGTGTAAAACTAAAGCTGGAAGACTGAACACCTGAGAGCAAAAGCACAATTTGACAAGCAAAGCAAATGTAGGCACCAAGTGCTTAAAATGTAAATGTGAGCTCAGTGTTTGGAGGAAGCTTCACAAAATCTGAAATGTTATATTAATAAGCCTGCTGTCAAACAGAAAGACCAAGCTAGTGGTTCCCTGACATGCAGTTAGAGCCGTTGGCGCTAAATTATGACCGGTACTGCTGTGGTGACCTTTCTTCTATTCATAACAAGCACAAAATAGGCCTGTCGTGCTAATTACTATAGCTGACTTATTGTACAATACGACAACTTGACGTCTGGTTATACTTTTTTTCAACCTCGATAAATGGCACTTAGTGTTTACATGCATGTTTATTTACACAAGAATGTCACCGGCATTTAACAACTTGTGCATCGTAATGGGGGTGGCTTGGTGCTCGGGAAAGGAAAGTTAACATTTGCTTGCTCAGTTTTCTGTCGTACATTTGCAATAGTCTGTTGTTCTTGAGTATGTGCATGATAAACAGTGAGGATTTGTGCAGTCTTGTTAGCAAGTTATGCTGCATTTAGTTAGTGTTTTCAGTCCGTTCTTTTTTGTGGACATAATACAAAAGTTTGTCATTTAAGACATGTCTTCAAATACTGACCAGTTGTCACTTGAACTCAACGATGAACTGATTCAATCTCATTGGTCACATTTTCCAGAGAGCTTAGAACTTCAGTACTTCTAGTTTGCCTTTATCCATGATCTGCACATTTCAAATAAACAAGGGACCCTTTTTTTTTTTTTTTAGCAATTTAGGATTTAGAACAATTATTTTGGACAGGAGAAACTACAGTCGTGTCCCAGAGAAGTCCCTGCTCTGAGGTTAGTACTTTCCACTGGCCTGGAAACGATGGAAATGTAGAGGAGCAGGGCCGGTTGTCACTGACTGTTAACACAAACCTCAGGCTGCTTCAGCTCGTGTACAGCTGCATTCAGACAGTAATTAGCCCTGGCTGACTCCACTGTCAGTAGAGTAGGGGACAGACAGACCCACTCCACAGTAAACACCACCTTCTCCACAGTGTGTTAACAGTTGTTTCAAAGTCAGTGCGCATTCACCTGTCAGTCAAACTGTGCGCATGCAGGACCTTTGTTGTTTACTGAGAGTATCAGTGTTCTGCTGCACTGCGTAATTACTGTGATCATAAATTATTTAAAACAAAATTTGACTGTGCAGCTCTGACACCAATTATACCAGTTGTTTCTTCTTTTTTTTTTAAGTAATGCCAGTTTGACTTTACATTAACATTTTATAGAATTTTAATTTACCCCTAGGTTTCAGTGCTGTGGTTGTGTGTTTGAATTTCAAACAGGGTTGACGATTTATTTCCAAACTTGCGTTAGATCAGTCCTATTTAAATAGTACGATGTGCTTATCATGAAGCCATACAACCACATTTGAAGCATTCCTTTGTTTTCATATATATGTAGTGTGTCACCAGCTGCTTCGTTAAGTTTTTTGTGTTAATTTGTATTTAAATATTTGCTGCAAGTCCTGGTGTTGGAATCCCTACATGAAATACAGCCACAATTTTAGCATCTCCAGGCAAACGTTATGCTCTCTCAGAATGTGTTGCCACCCAACCCAAGTGTTGTGTTTAAAAGGGACATGTACTGAAGCTACGTGGCCAGTAAGCAGGAGTTTTCACTACAGAGCTCAGGCACTGCATCAATTCATCAAATAACCGTCTTAAGAAATGCCTCTTCCAGGAAGCAATCTCTCTGCAAATGATAGAGTGTTAAGTCGAAACAGTTGTCCATTCACAGCCTTAAATGTCTTTTCTTCTGTCTTTAGGTTGCTCTTGGTATCTGAGCACTCCCTCCTTTATTTTCATTCGCTGGTAATCAGTACAGAGTGGCCTGTGGAGCTGTAGTGACAAAGGCAGGAAAGCATGGGCGCATTTGTCCTTTTCAGTGTTTCCTACAAGGACGTCCCCCCTGTAATAATCGCAAATAGCCGTGCTGTAACTGGAGGAACGACTAAATTACATCTGTGGAGACCATTCCCCTGACCTCCTGCAGCAGAGTTACTCCTCACCCCACTGAATATGTTAAATGATGAATTAGTGTGCATTTATCTCTGAGCAGTTTCAATGCCCATCTGTCTTACCAGTGCTGACTGAAGTGCCACAACACTCAAGGCCTACGGGTACAGCGAGATTGCAGCAAAAAACTTTTATTGCAAAGGTGTAAGCTTATAAGCCTCAAGTGTTTGAGATCTCAAGGTTGAGAGCCCTCAGCAGAAGATCTGGGTCGATGTTTTCTTTGGTGATCTTGTGGCTACAACAGCAGCGTGGCTAAACTTAACTTAGACACATGATGTAAGTAATAATAACTGAAATTCAACTGTTACAATTTTTTCTTAAGAAAAATGAATGGATTATTTTGTATCTACTCAACATTTGAATGGTGCTACCAGAGCAGCAGCACAGCTCATCCCCATAAAGATGCTCCCATAGGATTTCTCACATTTAGATGTAATTGACTAACTTGTAAAGAAGGAGAATATGTTTTTTTTTTTACCATGGCTTACTCTCCATGAGTCTGTCAGAAATCAAACTTCATATATAGTGTGAAAGCTTGAGTTTTTTTCAACTCATGGGGAACTGTACACGTCAGCACGCCCCAGCTTACCACTCCTTGACTGCAGCTGATAAGTGTCATAACAAATGCCCTAATTCAGTCCTTTGTGTGCGCCCCTCGACTCTAGGGGCTAGGCAATGTGTTAAGTGCTTGTCCTCATACACAAATGGACAATTGTGTGTGTGTGTTTTGTTTGCTCACAGCCCATCTCATAAATACACAAAACCAAAAAGAAAAGTACTGGAGGGATTTCAGTCTTTTTAATGTTTATTTATAGCTCAGTGTAAGTGTAATGTTTTGAAAAGAGACAGATCTTCTTCTTCTTCATGTGGAGTGTTTGGCATTGAACTTTGCATTTGTAATACTGCTGGAAAATGACTGGAGTGCTTCATTAACCTCACATTTGCCTGAGTGAGGTTAGTTTCTTCTGATTTACTGTCTAATTATCACTGTATAAAGTGATCTGTCAGTTGTGGCTACAGAATCGGTTAAATGCAGAGTCTTTGTTACTTATTTATAATGAGACAGCGCTGCGTCATTACTCAAACCACCTTTAACCACATGTTTTAAATGCACCTCATCAGGACATTGGAAAAACTGAAAAACGATAGCCAAGGAAACAAGAATGGGGATCAATACTGAATGAGATTAACTGGAGGTCAGTGGTTCAGCTGCAGCTCAGTAAAATGTTATGAGCAGAGCAAGACGGGTCCTGACCTTGAGTAACGCAGAGAACGGCAGCAGTGTTTAGCATGAAGTAAAAAAGCTTTTATCCAAAGAGCTAACACGCACATTGAAAGGGGAAAATGCTAAATGACACTTGCTAGATTCACCAGGTTAACGAATATTGACCATGGCCATAGTCAGATATTGTTAGCCTCTCTTCTAAAATAAGCATAGTGGAGCCTGACTGACCACAGGAACTGTCTGTGATACTCACAGTGGTTCTGATCCGTTGTCACAGTCACATAAAGGCTAACCCGAACTGTAAATGTTGAAGAATAGAACATGTAGATACAGTAGATTAGTGGTGAATTGTCATTTTGATTAGATTTTGTTTGACAAGCAGCTGTCAGTTCATCTCTCAGTGACAGTGTGACACACACTGCAAACCTCTCCACTGAAGAAATGTCATAATTGGAATAGTCCCCCCCCCCCCCCCCATTACCCGGCTCCTCTGGTGATGCATCTGAGATATTGTGTGAAGTTGACTGAGGCATTTCTGTGAGAAGAGCATCAAGAAGAAGCCCTTTAAGATGAAAAGAGAAGCTGAGAACATGGACGAATGCTATCAGTGTGTGTTGCTTCCACCATCATCGATTCCTTCAGTTAACAGACGTCATAAATCATTTATTTGAATGGTACATACGAGAGAGAGAAATCCCCTGCAGACCCCATCAAAGCAACGTAACGTCACATTCAGCTGTCAGTGTGTTACATCCCGTTCAACAGACCACTGTGTGTAGAAGCAGACAAAAGCACGTCGATGATAGTGTACGTTGTGCCTCTCATTGTTGAAACTTTTCATCAGTGGATTCAGTGAAGTCACAGGAATAGAAAACTCACCAGTGCTTTCACAATACTGTGGGAAATTCACACACACACACACACACACACCTCTGCATATAGGTGTGTTGTTGATTATTCAGAAAAATGATTGAGACTACAAAAGGTGTGAGTGAGGTGTCAGTATGGATGTACTGAGGGGCAGATCCTGTGCCATTAAACCATCTTATCTGGACATTCATGATTTTCATATTAAGACATTTTGCTTTTCTAGCCTAATGAAAAAAAATAGTAAAAATATCTTTGTGGTGTATCCTTTAAAAGGAAACTGAACAGGTATTCAACTAGAATTCTCTAATGACAAATTGGTTGCACAGGTTGGTGTTCTCTCCTGCCTTGAAATCTTGGCCTGAAGCACCTGCGCCGGTGCTGAAAAAAAGAAAATGATAGAGAAACCCAACAGTTGCCACAACACTTGAAGAAGTAGTGGAATCAGACCACAAAGAATGCAAAGAGCTTCATACTCGACTGGCATCCTCTTCCCTGCTGTGGTATCAGCTTAAAACAAACCTACCTTTTCTCTTATCATTGATTTTGTTTGAAACAAATCTTTGCACATGCACACACACACACTTGGGGTAGAAACTAAATAACTTAGATTTCTGTGAACAGAAATGTATGAGGAGCTGAGATGTAGGTGGCCTGTGTGTGACTCTTTGCCCTGAAAACCCAATTACTGAAGTATTTTCTCTTCTGTCCCACCAGTATCTGCGCTCAGCTTCCGCAAGTCCTGACAATCTCTATGACCATAATGAGGAGTCATAAGCTGTGTCCCAATTCTGGTGCTGCATCCTCGGTCGGGTTCATTCTTAGACCGATTAAATCTTAAGAGGTGCGTGACCAGCGGAAACGATGCCACGTGACAGAGGTGATGTCATCTCTGACGTACAATGCAGTAGAAAAAGTGAGACACCGCAAGCATAAATGAAAGGCTTTATGCTGCATGTCCTCATTGCTACTAATACCAGTAAAAATGTTTTTAATCGATTCAGTTCTTAGTGGAATCGCAATGATAATCGATTAACTACTGACATCATTATTACCCACTGTCCACTTAACATTTTAGCTGTGCAAAGGGCCTAAAGGTTCAGAAATCTCTGTGTGCATTTCACAGAGAATTATTTTATTAAGATTTTAATGTCACAGGCCTCCGAGCGCCTCTCTAGTCATTTTAAGTTCACAGTAAAACCTTTTCCTCCTAGAGGAATTTCAGAATTCAGAAGCAGTGGATGACCCCTGACAGTCGTTCCAGAGGTACTATGTGTGTATATGTGTAATACTGAATGTTTTTTAAAGTTAAAGCTTTAATGTTAAAGTTAAAAACTTTTTACCCATAAATTTAAAACTTAACTACAAAGCTATAGCCTAAATCCTGAAAAAATATATCTTTAATTAAATTAAATCTCCATTATATATTTTTTTCTGTATATTAGTGGTGTTTCATTAAACTTGAGGATTACTTCTTGTTACAGTGCATTAGCTTACATGTAATGGAAGCTGGTCTCATTCCACTAATGAGTCTGGAATTAAACATCATGTTTATTTTATATCCCACACGAGTGCCTTCATATTTGGAATACATTATATATTCAAGCAGGCTGCTTTAAATTTTAAACTGTGATTAATCCAATCTAATGCCTCCACTGTCAGTGTGAAGCCGTTCAATCTACAGAGTTACAGGCAAAGGTCAGATCTGAAAATGTGACCTTCTACACACCATCAGGATATTATGTTATTCAATAAAAGTAGTTGTACAATTGCATCCCCTGTTATTTTCCTCTAGTATAATATCATGCGTAAGTTGCCAATGTCATTGAGTAATATATAATATAACATGACTTGAGGGGTTGATTTAAAATGACTGAGTCCTGTGAGGTCTTAGCCTACATGTCCAGAGAGGAGGTTAAGTTGTACCTCGCAGTCTGGCAATCAGTCAGATGCCAAAGTTGGCCCATGAATGCTTCTGGCTTTGATCGTTACCTTGGAGCGTCTGATACAGAGCATTTGAGTATCCGCCCTGCCCTCTGTGGTGATTCGGAACTGTCACAACCACATTGTGAGGTTTATCTGAAGGACACGTGAGCACTTATTGACATAATAGTTTTAAGTTCAGGTCAATGAAGCTTTACTGGCGGACATGAGCACGCCTTTACTTTTAATTAAAATCACATCAGGCCTATTAAGGGTGCATGTGCATGAGCACTGTTGACACTCCCGACAGATTCGGAGTGACAGGTAAACAGACTAACATGTGACAAATCCTTGCATGAGAGAGAGACCTCCATCACTTGCCTGTTGGGGGTATGTGCACAACAGCAGCTGAAACTATGAGGGCCGGTCGTCTGCATGGACAATAATAACTTCACGGATGGTAGCTTGAGCCAGTATGCGGCAAATACTTCAGCAAATGGCACAGCACACAGCAGTACAATGTCGCAGTGGAGCAAAAGATCAAACTAGATAGCTCATGTTATGGAAAGTAATCTTATTTTCTTTCCGCCGTATGAAACTGTGGCAGGACGAATTTGAATATGGGAAACAGGGAGGACATTAGAGGTATGTGCTCCTTCTAGTTTGGAGCTGATTTCTGTTTTGTTTTCTTTGATAGACACACGCAGAAACATTGTGAAGGTAGTTTGGACCATTGTGATTATATTTCTGATATCCTCGTGTTCTCAGTCGGTGCCTAGCTCCGACAGCTTCTGCTCATTATCTCATTTTTAGCGCTCACAGTCGACCAAGTGCACATTTGCGTGTCACTGAATGTTTTTTGGGGGAGGGTCCAGCTCTAATGCGGCGTGATCCTTTACTCCCACATTGATTCCTGTTAAGTGAACACAGCTATGAGGAAAATGAGTCTTTATGCCGGGCCGCAGGCTCGAAACACCCTCCCCCCAGCCAATAACCGCCGACCGCAACAGAAGTGCGGCTTCTCCCGGCGCCGGAAAAGGCAGCAGAGCCTCACTCACACAAGCGGGAGATCAGATCACACATTTGCACTGACGCTTCATTACACAGCGCGTGTCTTCATCTCATGCACAGATCATTTATTTAGACGATACAGCTTTGGACAGATTTATCTCTGTGGGAGTTGGAGTGGGGTGAAATGTCTGATCTGAGGACCAGAGTTGTTTTATTTTCCAGCATGTTTGTGCGTCAGACGCGTCTGACAGTCAGTTCTACTTTTTACTTTGAATAACATTTGAACAAGAAAATGGATGTAATGCTTATGTGCAATAAAACGGTCAAAGTTTGTTCACCAGTTTAAACCCTGCTGAAGGGCTTGGGTTTCTCTGGCAGCCCATTATTCATGAATGGAGATAAGGAGCACAGCACAGCAAAGAAACTCTCTCAACAGTCGTGCATGACCCAGTGGCTAAGCCATATTGATTAGTGGTCGACTAATGTGCGTTTTTCTATGGCTGATAGTAGTTGCCCCAGATGGCTGATATTCAAAGCTGTAATTTTTTTTTTTTTTTTTACAAATTGCAGTCGTGCATTATAATATGACCTAACCTCCTTTAGTGACATGATTTTGATTTTATAGTAAGTAATTATAGTAAGTTACCGAATATATCATTAGGGTTTTGTTTCTCAGTGAATTGTTGAAAACATCTAATAAGCTTCCCAAAACAAAGGGTTCAAACTAATGTAATATCTAAGAGTGTAGTCAAGGTTTTGATATAACATTCTGTGTATTTCAGCCAGTCACATCCCTCCTTCCCCATTGGGTATAGCTTTCCTGTACAAAGTGCTCAGCTGTTGAATAAGTCCGTAGCTGTCTGCCTTTTAAAGCCCATTTCCTGCTGCTCCATAAAGACTTCACTGTGAAATGAATGTTTCTTCTTCTCAGCGAGGGCACAAGTTTTTTTGGCGACTTTATTGAGCCTCAGCTCAATGAGAAGCTGTGGAAGCCCAAAGCAATCTTTAGAATTTTAAGGAATCTCTTTTCACTGAGCAGCCAAGCAGCACTAATACCACGAGACAGCAGCGTCTTGGCTGTCGGGCAGAGGGTGGACGGTGGAGTGTTTAGTTTTCATACAGATCAAGTACTTACAGAGGCCGCCACAGGCTGCTCCACTTTGCTCCCTGAATCTCCTTTAAAAAAAAAAAATTATTATTTCCTGGGGAAACTGCAGGGAGCCATTTTCTGTCATACAGGCTGATTGCAGAGACATAAGCTGCCATCTGCCCATGCATTTCTTTGAAAACAAGTCTATGTTAATCTCAAAACCAATTCTGTACATTAGCGAGGCCAGTACAGGTGAGAGTGTTGTTTCTGGCCCAGTGTGAATGAACCAGCTTTTGTTGAGAGCAGTGTGCCTGAAAAACCCATTTCACACCACCTGCTGATTCGCCTAGGACACACTGACATCTGAGCTGTGGCAAAGTCGCCGCCAGCAGTGAAAAGTATACAACATTTGTAGGTCACAGGCTTAAATGTGAAAAAGAAAGGAAAAAGTACAGACAGCATGACTATGCCTTGCTGCCAGTGATAGCCAGCATTATGTTGTTATGAAGTCAGTCTGTCTGTTCATCTGTCTGTCCATCCTCTTCTCAGGAACATGACATTTCTTGAACCGATTTGAGCACAAGGTCTTAGTGGTCAAAGTGTAGTAATTTTTGGAGTTTTCGTTGTGAATGCGTTATCTTTGGAACGTCTTTAGGGAATACTTTCACATTTTCCACAAACATTCAGTAGGACTCATCAAACGGAAGCTCTCCTTAAAAAACGGTTCCATTGATCTGAGCAGTGACACACATTTCTTTCTTTCTCCACGTGTGGACATTGGGTAGTATATACAGTAAGTGTCTCTCTGAAGACATCGAAGAGTCTGTTATTGTCTTGAAGACCTTTCAAGCAAAATCTCATAAACCTTGTAAGTGAATTGATAAAGGAAACCATCTGAACACCAGGGAATATGTAACTGTCTGTACATAGAGACCTGCGAGTCCACTGTGTGTCCACTAACTGTAAAACCAGTTGTATTCAATGGTCTTCCCAGCACGTGTTACAAATCACTCAAAACAAAGGTGTTATGAAAAACGGCAGCTCCAATTTATTTTCTAATTATCCTCAGATAGACGTTTTAACATACAGAGATCTTTGTCCCTTGGTCAGATGAATCACGTTCTAATTTAAAGCGGCCTCTTACGGCTGAATGTCTGTTCGCTATAATCACGCTTGGCCAGAGCCAACACCACATGGCACCGCCTGGATTTGCCCCTGTCGTCTGTCCTCTGGTGTGGTTTCATCTTGAAGCATTAGTCATCCCTACACCTGTGTACCCAAACTCAAACTCATGAATTCAGCTAAACTCTCCTGTAGCTCTGCCAGACTCGCAGCTTCCCACAGTTCATACCGTGCGCTTCCTGCCGCAGTGAGATTTGCTGATTTAATGATTCATATTCAATCAGACTGTTTCCCCATGTACTTGGGAAGGGAGGCTGAAGATGAAGGAAACTAAAATGAAAGTATATATATATATATACAAAAATAGGAATTAGAAGAGACGTTTTTGACTGGCTGTGAAACGGTCTTATTTTAATATTGCTGCTTTGTTTTGACCTACAGCAGCAAATGTGACCATCAGGCAGGAACAACTGGTTCATTTCCTAAACTATTCTCAGGGAGGGAGAGGAAATGGCAGCCAGGCACTGTGCACTAGGCTGAAGGCTCTCTCCCATATCAGATCCACTTTATGTCTAGGTCAATATAAGTCAAATTGGTAGACCAAGGTAGACCTCTCATTTCAACCCTCTGCAAAATTGGGTCATATACAATGTCAAGAAGTCATCTTACAAAAGAGGGAATTTGTTCAGATGTGAACACTTTCCTGTTGATGCAAAAATATTGCTGCTTTGTTTTGACCTACAGCAGCAAATGTGACCATCAGGCAGGAACAAGTGGTTCATTTCCTAAACTATTCTCAGGGAGGGAGAGGAAATGGCAGCCAGGCACTGTGCACTAGGCTGAAGGCTCTCTCCCATATCAGATCAACTCTATGTCTAGGTCAATATAAGTCAAATTGGTAGACCAAGGTAGACCTCTCATTTCAACCCTCTGCAAAATTGGGTCATATACAATGTCAAGAAGTCATCTTACAAAAGAGGGAATTTGTTCAGATGTGAACACTTTCCTGTTGATGCAAAAGCATAAAATCACAACAATTAACTAATTCTAGTACAAATGAGATTTCACATGTTATCAAATTGTCCCTTTAGCAGTTAAAATATGTGGCAAATTAGAAAGCTTGATCATCATTGCACAAATCTGTTCAACAGAATTTATTGTGCAGTGCCTAAAAAATATACAAACCCACATTTACACTTCCCAAATATCTCAGGATGAAAGAGTCTGCAGCCCATTATATGATGTCTGAAAATGGCTTGAGCAACAGTAGCATTTCATTTACGCTGAAGAGCTATGAACAGACCTGGAAATGTTCCTGCTTTTTCTAAATCAACTGGCGATCTGTCATTGCTCTTTCCATTGTTTTATATTCTGTTCTCAGATCACGGCACAGAGGGGAGGCAGAACCAGGTCAATTTCTTCTTTTTTTTCCAGTTATTGAACTCACTGAAATTGCAGAGCCTCTCTTCTCTGACAGTGGTTGTGTGGAAATGTTTCCAGTTTAAAGGATAATTCCAGCTAATAAAAGGCTGCCATGGGAGCGCTTGCGGCTCTCCAGTCCTCCCAGTTCATTTCGCCACTTATTATGTGGACTGCAAGAGGAGCGCAGAGCTCAGCAGCTCAGTTAGTTAATCCACTCTGACACCGACTCAAAGTTCAACACGGTAAACTGAGAAAATTGATTTACAAGAAGCCGCAGCTTATAGAGGATTCACTCTCTGAGGCATTCCTGTGCTCTCTAGCCATAATGCAATTAAAGGTCACATATATGTGCATATCTATGGCTCGTATTGACTAAACCCTGCCATGTAAAAACAATATATAGGCCTCAGTGAACAGAGTGAGTCCCTCTGACAGTTCACTGAGGCGTTCGCTGATGATGAGAGTGAGAACAGATTTCTCTCAGCTGCAGGCTCGTCATGATGGAGAGCTAACGGGAAAAAAATAATGAAAATGACAAAACCTCGAAACCAAGTCCTTTGAGCTGCCTCTGAATCATTGTCACGGCACTGACTGTACGTTTGGTGCAACATCGCCATCTGCTGATCCTCACAAACCCGGTGAAGTGCCAAAAAAATAGGAACACCTGCAGCAGTGTGATGGAATTTTGGTCGTTCCTTATCTCTCCCAGTTTCAGAGAGGAAAGATATACATAAACTGTATTTACAGGTTAACCGTAATGTACCTTGTTAATGTCCTCATGCTCCTTTTCAAGCGTTATAACGATTATAACAAATTAGATTTTCTTTCCTCTAGTGTGTTATGTATTGGTTTTTCATATTTAAAGGTCTTAATAGTCAAAAAGCTGCTGAAATTTGCCCTTTTGCTAGTGTATGATTGGATGCAGGACAGCATGGTGGTGCAGTGGTTAACACTGCTGCCTCACCATTAGAAGGTCCTGGGTTCAAGACCTGGCCAGAGCCCTTCTGTGTGAAGTTTGCATGTTCTCCCCATGTCTGTGTGGGTTTCCCCCTGGTACTGCGGTTTTCTCCCACAGTCCAAAGACATGCATGTCAGGTACACTGGTTAATCTTAATTGCCTTTAGGTGTGAATGGCTGTCTGTCTCGAGGGATAGGCTCCAGCCTCCTGTGACCCAGTAATGGACAAGCAGTTCAAGATGAATGAATGAATGATTGGATACTGCAGGCTACTGGACAGATCTGATACTACATAACCCCAGTCTCTCACAGAAACTCAAATGTAGTTTAGACTTTGTCTGTATCTGACTTTAAGTTGAATTTAGTTAATAACTTACATCAATCACCCTGAAGATTATTGTTTTTGTTTTAGTCCCTGTTTATCAGGCAAACAGGAGGATTTCCATAATTTCCAGTTTCCATGTGAAAAATACAGAGGTAATTATTTCTACAAATGATGATACATATGCAATTATAAACTGAATAATTACATAATGCATTTACAAACACCAACGTAATTAATAGAAAAACAATAAAGCCTTGTTGGCAGACAAACTGGTTTGAAGGATCTGTTCACAATACAAAGACATTTTCCATTTTTAATGAATGTTTACATTTATTTCACTTAGATTAACTTGTGCAATTTGAGGCTGTCACTGCACACCGGCATTGTGATTACTTACCTCGCCTTATCGGAGCAAATTTCTGTTGTTTCAGTCAGAGATGAGGTTGACTCATTTCATTTCACTTTGCACAATTTTCTCCTCACGACTTCATCTTACACAGGAGGAAATAGGAGTAAAGGATGTGATCAGAGTGAGAGAAAAAGGAGACATTCAAGACAAATGAGAAACAAAATCAGTGGGTTCTTTTCACAGCTTGTTCTCTGTCCTCAAAATGTAAACAAAAAAAAAAAAATCTGTTTCTCAAACGCCCTCCAGCTTCATGAAAGTTTGATAGAATATTAATGACGTAGTCTTACAAACAGTTTATCACAATAAAAAGAGTTTTCCTTCATTACCTTTGCAACAGCCTGGAAACACCGAAACGCACATTCATCTGTCGTGTCTCGCCGTGGCGGCCCCGGCGGCGTCAGTGGGATGTGAGCAGGTGCTCCATTAAACGCAGGGTTAGAGGTTCGATCTGCAGGTAATGTGGGGACACGTCAGGTGCTGATGGCCACTGGCAGCTTGCGTGGCAGCTGGGCTGATTGATAGAGACAGTTTGGGAAGAGCTTTCCAAACCTGGGTTGATAGAATTACGTCGCAGTGCACATCAATAAACTTTAATTTGATGTTTAAGGCAAGGCAGTGAGAGTGAAACGTGACCTTTCTTAGCGTTTTGGTAGATTTATTTAGTCTTTTACTTTCTTGTTTATCCCATCAGCCCGGCGCCTTTCTGAGGATCTACAACCTGCGAGCGATTTCAGGATCCAGCAAGGTGCCTGGCCTCACCAGCAGCCAGGAGGAGGTCGACCACCTGGCTTTTCATCTGCATGGAGGGACAGCATATGGCAGGGGGATTCGGGTCCTTCCAGAAAACAGTACTGACGTGCAGGAGCTGAAGAGGTACAACTGCTATGAGTGTAGTTTAAATAGTTTGTTCTAAATTTTGATTGGTGATATTTTAAGGGGAAACGTGCAAAAGAATTTGATTCCGTGTGAGTGGTGCTCCCATAACATGAGATCTTTGTTTCTTCCTTATCATGTGTAGAGTCCTTGAAGCCTTCCCAAAGGACAAAGACGAGGATGGACCGAAGGACTCAGAGTTACTGGAATTGTGGAGCACTCCACCAGAGACTTTAGGTTTGTCACAGCACTGCACTCTCAAGACAATCCTTTCAAACTCTTGTTATTAATCAGAAATCTCTTTCTCTGTGTTGTCACTGGCTGAAAATGGGCTCAAAGTCACGACAATGACGACCATCCCATCTCATTGGTTTGGAACCGCACTGTTGAGCTCTATTCTAATGGCAGCCAGCCCAAAGCACTGGTGTAGCCGTACGACCTCACAGGGCTGTTAGCATGGCTGCTAAAATGTTCTTTTCTTCAGTAACCCTCTTTCATAGTGTCTCCTTCCAGATGACTGGAAAAAAAAACCTAAATGTTTTTACATCGTGACTCAAATGGAAAGATGAAAGAATGAGAGAAGTGCCTGCTCAAAAGTCCTTTATGAAATGAAAAGCATCTTTGCCGGCAGCCAGAAAACAGCGTGATGTGCAGGAGCCAAGAGACAATGCGTCTCTCTGCTGAGGAGAGGATGGATGGAGAGATGGGTGGAAGAAAGGATGGACGTACTGCATCCATTAGCTGTGTCCTCTAAGAGGCCACGCTTCACTGGGGACGAAACAAAGTCCAAACTAGAAACTGAAGGTTTCACGCAGACAGAGAAGAGTATTAATAACATTCATCCTCTTCCTCTCTTGACTGAGTTAACCAGAAGAGTCACCTTTCCGAAATGAAAATCATTTTTTTGCTGTTCAATGTTTATTGTTTTGCGTATTTGTTTTAAGTTAAGTCTTTTATGGTTTGTCTGTGTCTTTAGATGGTGAAAGAGCAGAGTCCCCCACAGGTAACAATGCAGACGCTCATATTATTTAAAGTGCCCACCTCCTCTGCAGACACATTAATATTCTGTAGATCAATGCACTGAGGGGGAAACTGCACTTGGAACATTTTATCTGAGTTTAATCAGTTGTTCTCAGAGTTTGCGGTGACAAATTCAATATTCTAGACATACAATTTCACAACTCCTGAACACAAAACAACTCAACCAAATATAATCCTACACACCAGACAAGACAGGGAAGCAACAACACCGTTGATTTATTCAAAATGAAGAACGAAATACACAGTGAGGTATAACATATATTTGATTCCTTACCTGAGAGCCTTGTGTTCAACGGTTAAGTTACTGACATGAACTTTAAAGGTTCATGACTTTGACTATGTTTTTTTTTTCCTGCCTGTCTGTTAACTGGATGTTCGATTGTGCTCTGGTCAGAGAGGAGCTGCAGTCACGACCTGCAGCCGGTGACACTGTCCAAGCTGAAGCGATCTGATCCGGGGCAAATTCACCACGTCACAGCCCAGCTGAGATCCTACGAGCCGCGCAGACTTCACCAGGCCCTGAAACTCTACTGCAGCAAGTGCACGTCTTTGTATGCACGAACACACACACACACACTGAGCAACATTCATTTTAATACATGGAAAAAAGCAGCTTTTGAGGTTCATGGAATATTTTAACACACAAACTTTTTACCTTTCTGGGTGGGTGCAGAGCTACACTTTTGCAAATTAAATACAGATCCAACCGTGGTGGAAAAATGAATTGTTTGATTTGTGCTCATTTACCTTTTCCTTCTTTCTACCTCTCATGTGTGAATATTTGGCTGCAGCAACAATGTCAGTGAGGAATGTTTGATTCCCTCTGGTTTCCCTCTGGTTCTCCACTCTGCTCTCAGGCTGGATGTCCCAGATGATGAACTGGTGGCTGATCTCTTTTCCAAGGCTTCCACAGAGTCTGTATCCTGCACCCCCCCACCATGGTTGCTCTCTGGGGAGGTTGACGTCCCTGCAGGGTCTGGGGATTCTCGCTCTCTGAACATTCACCTGTCTGCGGAGCTCCTGTCTGAGGGCAAAACCAAAGAGCTCATCTTCCTCAGGGGTATCACGGAATCATAAACTTTTATTTTTTGCATTAGCTGATTAGCTATAGTTTGTTTGTTTGTTTGTTTTTGTGTTGCCACAGTCTTCAGTCAGGTTTGTTTTTACCAAACACTGCAGGTTCCACTCTGGAGGAAACATGTCGACTTGCGGCCGGGTACCAGAACATCGTCCCTGTGAGGTCATCGGACGGTCAGCTGGCTCTGCTCGACATGGCTGCACCTTTCCTGTTCAGGGGCAGAAAGAAATACTACGGGTCAGAGACGAGCTTCAGTGACATTTGTTTTATTTAGTTTATTGAGTTCAATTTGATATTCTACCTAAACATTGAATTCATAGACATAGGTGATTGGGATACTTTTAAATATTCTTAATTTATTTTTAATCAAATGCAGTACAACCAAAACCATGTAAAATGTATGGAGTAGAAAGTTCTGATACAGCATTTGTGTTAAAATTAAAGTATCTATCTGAGTTTAAGAGATACTCCTTGACCTTGTTTGTGGAAACAACGAGGAGACATCCTACGAATGATGCAGAAAAACTGAGCTGCAGGTTGTTAAGATTAAGCCATGAAATCTGTTGGGAAGCAGAGGCCTGAAAGGTTTCCAGCTCATCCTTCATTAGTTCCTGTTTGTGTTTCAGGTGTAAGCGGTGCTCTGAGGCGGCGGTGAGGGAGCCGCGTGTCGATGGAGTCGAGGTGATCGATGAGAAGTTCCTTGCAGAAGGTGAGACACGGTTTAGTTTGGGTCTCTGGACGCACAGGAAGCAGCCTTCCTTCACAGTCATGCCAGAGTATTTTTTTTTCAGTTTGTTCTCTCTTCCCTAAAGGCACAAACAAATCGTATTATTGGAACTTTAACCGAAGGACACGTAGTGTTCAGAAGATTCAGAAATCAATCCTCAGAGAATGCTCTGCAGCAGTTCTTTTATTAGAAGGATTTTGAGCTCCTCTCTTTTATTATATTATTATAAGACGAATATCTTTTTGGTTTTGGTGTGGGCAACAAGACATTTAAAGACGCCACCTCACATAAAAAAAATACCCCTTGTTAAATGCAGCCCTGAGATATAATGCCACAGTCACAGCTCACGTCTGCAGGATTCACAAGATTACTGTGCGTGACCCTTCTTTCACCCTCACTCTGAGTTTTATATTTGTGTCACTTGACTTTCCTCCTGATTCAGCAGGTTGTAAAAAGTAAAGCGGCTGCTGGCTGATCTCAGGTCTGTTAGAGATGCGGCGCTCTCTCTGAAATAAATCAGACCGTGTTAATGTCCCTCGGTCTCCTTCTCTGCAGCTCTTGGTGTCCAGCTGCTCCAGTACGTCCTGCTGATGAAGCTGCGGCTGCAGGATGCCACTGACACGCTTGAGGTCTTCCTGTGGAGAGACGCCGTGAGTTTCAGATCGCATTAAGCGTCCCGCACGCTCTGAATCGCATCGCAAGGAGAAGAGAGGAACCCCTCCTGGAAAAGATGCTCCTCCTGAACAAACTCTGAACAGTTCTTTTTTTAGTTCTCTAACGTGTCTGCTGTGTTCTGAAGTTTTCTAAAAGTCAGGGAAGGTTCACAGAACAGCAGAGGAGACAAAAGAAGAGGAGTTCAGTAATGATGCAGAAAACATAGCAGTGTCCCACCACCTCTTTTCCATGTTTATTTTCCCTCTATGTCAGTGATGCAGATTTCAGCTCCCCCTGTTGCAGTCGCTGATGAGCTCACTGTGGTTTTATAAAGAAATATTTCTTCCTTTCTGTCAGTAACAGTGGGACTAGTAACAGTTTTCAAGATTGTTTAACGCTGCTTTAGTCTGTTTCTTGATCCCACTTCTGACACTGATGAAAAAGCCAATCTCCAAACTTCAGTCAGGGTCACTGTAGCCTCACAGTGTTCATGTGCTTAGAGCTCTTATTGGATCTAAGTGGTCAATGGTCAGAGTGACCTGTTTTGGACCTTTTGAATAAATCACAAGACTTTTTGAGGGGATGTATTCAATTTATGATCCGTTTTCACTTGGACCCAGAGATGAAGTGATTACATTTCACTGGTCAAAAGTCAAAGTGACCTGAAATGAATCTGGTTCCATCTGATCATGGGACAGATTCAATGCAGTTTACTGTTGATGTCATGTTTGTGAATGAACACCTCATGGGGCTGAAGTGCTGCCTTATCCTTTGCCACGCTCCCTCAAACCCAGGTGTCATTCTTCATCTATTAATTTCCACATATATGTGAAGGTATAATCACTGTTGAATCTGACAACTTGAAGAATTTTGTGTATAAAATACACGAGAATAATTCAGAATATTGTGCGATGATGTGCGCTAATGGTACGACTGGTTGTTTTTTCTGTCTTGTGTTATTAGGAGATGTTCTTTGGTGTGTCAGCGGAGGAAGCTGCCGCCAATCAGGAGGCTCAGAGAAGTATCCATCAGACCATGGACGCTCTTTGTCCACCAGGGGGCAGTGCAAGTACGTTTCAAACTGCATGTAAATAGTCTATGGTTTTAAGGTGTGAGACTTTCAAGAGCTTCACATAGAGTCGTAACATCTGGTTACTTGTCACAGTGCATCATTTCTGTGGGTTAAGAACATGTGACAGGAAGTAAAGCGTGACCGCTCAGGTTATAAACTAGCAAAATCAGGGAATGGGGTTCAATGAAAGTGCGTTTCAAATTTAGATTTCAAATTCAGATTCAAAGCTGGTGATGCATTCTGCCACATTTCTCTTTGATCGGAGTCTTTAAAATTTAACGTTAGCGTATGCCCGGAAAGTGTTTTTACTCATGTTAGTGATGTGTGGATGAGTCTGTGTTTGTGTGTCATCAGGTGGGCGCCCGTGGCTCCAGTTGTGTCTGGCAGCGTACCGATCCACAGATGACAAGGGACAGAACCCAACCTGTTACCAGATCTGCCACACCGCCGTCACCAGGCCCTCCTCACCCACACGGTCTGAGCCCACCCCCGCCTGAGGCCCTGCAGGAGGTCACCGTCAAACCAGTGTTCTGGAGGAAAAACACCTCCTGTGTGTGTTTTTTTTTTGTATGTATATGTTGTACAAATTAATATGTAAATACATTTTTGCCTGTAACTTTTAGATACCTGTTGACTGACAAGACGGCTCATTAACAACTCTATCAAAATAAAAGACTAAACAAAGATGTAATGTAATGAAATGCATTTTGATGCAGTTCATTCTATCTGACATACAATTTGGGTACAATTCTCAATATAAGAATAAGTCATGGGCTATTCTAGCAGCTACCTGGCCAGCCTTCTCATCAACCGCTGATCTAAACGTTCAAACGTGTCTGTTTGTTTCACTTTTTCCTTTCTTTCTTCTAACTTCTCCTGTTAACAAACCACTTTCATAACCTGTCTCAGCTTATCATCTTATCCAGATGTTCAGGATTTACTGTTGTCTGGACTGAAATCAGGATGTGTGGAACCACATTGTGTTGAACAGATGCACAGTTTGGAGTTTGGAGTGTTGAAGTAAATGTGTATTTTGCATGATTAAAACCTGGTTTCACTTTCAGTTCAGCGTCGAGGTGTAAATCGTCCGTGTTTGAGGGTGAATGAAGCCCTCAAAGTCTAAGTGGTGGAGATAATGAATGGATTATTACACCTTGAGTTGATGGACAGATGGTGTCAACTTAATATGACTCCTTGACTTCCTTGCATGGTTCAGAAGGACGGATTCAGCTCTGGTGGATCTGAAAGTGTTCATTTTCTGTACCAACTGTCTCTTATCTTCAGAGAGCTTCAGAGGTGATCGGTGGAGCTGCACTGCCATCTGCTGGTCACTGCCCGCACGGTGCACCTTTGTGAAAGACCTGTGTTCCTACCTGGGTCCAAAATTCAGCAACTGAGATGAACCAAAAGACGAATGAAGTAGTTCCTTTGGTCATTTGTTTAATTGAAGTTCTTATTGAATCATGTCTCTCAGATCACGTGTCTCGTCTTGTCATGTCTCCCCCTGTAATGTTGGAGGAGGTCAACCACTGCTGCCCTGAATCAGGCACAGTGAACAGCGACATCTAAACAGAGGCAGTGTTGGTGTAGTACCCACTGTTAAACAGAATAAGCTTGACAGATGACTGCCCCCCCCCTACCCATCTCCTCCCCCTCCCCTCGGGTCCTCTCCTGCTTCCCAGGCAAAGCTCCGCGTCTCCTCCGGGTGCGTCTCTGCAGTGTGGCTCGTCTTGGATAAACTCTCCTTAACGCAGTAGGGGGCTGTCCACCCCCCGTCTCTGTCTAATGCTGCGAAGCACATGAGCTGGTTAACTGTTTCCAGTCCTCCAGGAGGACGCCGCTCTGCCCCCGGGTTTGGCTTTCTTTGGTGATGCCTCCAGACTGGAACTGTCCTCGGACGCACCTGAACCCGACACGAGGTTCCACTCTCGGTGAAAGCTGATCTCGTGACAAAAGAAGGTAAATCGAACTTTTTTTTTCGCGTCACGTTTTGTCAGGAGACCAGAAATGGACGGATCGTTTGAGTTCTCACGCTTTCATCTCACGGGTTAGACGGGACCACACGATGCCGCTTCCCCCCCTGAGGTTACTGTGCCTGTGGCTGTGGAGCGAGGCCGTGGCGAGTCAACTCCACGGGCACAAAACAAAGACGACTCTCAGTCCTCGCTATGAATCCACCGCCGCGGACAGGAATGTGCCGAGTCGGGGATGGCGCACGGTCGGCGTGGCCGACAGAGGGGGGACGCGCGGTGGTCGTGCGCAGGCTGCGTGGCTGGAGACTTTAAACGGCTCGTTCTCTGGGCTTCAGGGGACCGAAGGACACTGGCGCGCTGTGCGTAAAAGTGACCCGCAGAATGGAGTCCAAGTTGGACCCGATGGGAACGGACTCGGCGCACCGCGGACACGTGAATGCAAGTCTGGAGAACTTGAGAAACAAACCCGTCGTGGACTCGTCTGCCTCCCTGCGAGTAGCGGACACACCCGGCGGCCGAGGCGGAGCGCAGACCCGGGCACCGACGGGCCAAGCGCGCCGCTGCCGGACGAAGCCGAGGCTCTGCCCGTGGCCATGGCGCAGGAGCAGGAGACCGAGGCGCCCTTCGGACTCAACGCCAGCGACTATGAGGAGGAGGAGTACTCCCTGCCGGACCTCCCCGACACCACGCCGCTCGTCCCGGTGGACACGCGGACCAGGCGCAAGCAGGTGAAGAATCCCTTCTTCCCGGTGACCGCGGAGACCTACGGCGCGTACGTGGTGTTGATCCTCGCCGTGATCATCTTCAGCGTGGGGATCATCGGGAACGTGTCGGTCATGTGCATCGTGTGCCACAACTACTACATGAGGAGCATCTCCAACTCGCTGCTGGCCAACCTCGCGCTCTGGGACTTCGTCATCATCTTCTTCTGCCTGCCGCTCGTGGTGTTCCACGAGCTGACCAAGAACTGGCTGCTGGGGGAGTTCTCGTGTAGGATCATCCCGTACCTGGAGGTGAGAGGAGAGGGTGTGAGATGCGCATGAGGTTTGAGGGACAGGTTTCACAGAGGGACAATAAGGTCAGATCATGTGTGATGAGGCCAGAGGTGACCACACCTGCTCAGTCCTTGACCTCCAGAATAACCACACATGTAACATCAGCCCAGAGGACATTGACCTGTACCAGATCTATCCAAGGATAACTTGAATCACGGCGATTAAATCTCAACTAACAATCTTGAACTTGAACAGACACCGATGAAGGTGAAGTCTTTGGTTATTTCATAGTTTGTTGCACATGCACTGAAGCTAAATGAATTCAGTTTCTGTCTCAGCCTTCCAACAAAGTGCTGTGATGTCACTGGGTGCATGTTACACAATAAAAAGTCCACTGATCACTTGATGCAGAGATCCAGACCGCACTCAGGGTTTAATGTCTCCTCCTGTGAAGGTTGTATAATCCGATCAGTGTCACATCAGGATGCTGAAAACAAGACAACGCCTGCTGACCAGACTGAGATCAGCAGCATGGATCAAGTAAAGAGTGCAAAGGAGTCTAAGCGCAGATCCCTAGGTTGTTTTTTTCCACAGAAGTTTGTATTTATTTGCCTGGGACCAGTTTTTCTTGCTAAGTGTGTTTACAGAGTGTGTACCTTCTTTTGAAATAACAAGTTTTCCATGTGTGCACCAAGTCAGGTCCACAAATACACGTTTCCCTCTCAGGTTGTGAAACAGACCCGGCCTCCGGTGTCAGAGTTGGGCTTCAGTAAAAGTGCAGTTCATCAAGATCTGCTTTAAAAAGCTGGAGAATGGAGAGCTGAGGCTTATGGAATCACATGTGTGACAGTCGCTCCACGTTTACTAGATCTGGCCACGTAGTGCGTGTGCTCACTACAGCTCGTGGTCGTTGTTGTTGTTGTTGTTGTTGTTTTCAAGCTGGCAGCACTGACTCCACCAGCATGTTGACTGACGCGTGAGTGTGGCAGCAGCTCGACGCGTTCGCTGCTGGTTGTGATGACGGCAAAAGCTTCTGAAAACAAAAGGACGGGTTCACTTAAGCCTCTTAGCAGCAGCGGCTCTTTGTTTGAGGCGATGACCTACGTGACTACACTGATGTCATCCGCTGTCTCTCTAAACTGCCCACTCCTTTCTTCTTTGATATGATAATAATTATTAATTGTCAACATTTATTGAACAACTTATGTGCTGGGGAAAAAAAGAATACGATAATACCAAATGCAAGACATTCCTTTCCTTCTTTCAGCCTTTCTTTTCGGCAGGGATCCTTTCCCTCTCACAGTTGTGTTATTGACTGTTGACGCGCTGAAGCCTCATGGTTTGGATCTGGATCAGGAGGCTCTTATCTGTTTCAGTCCCCAGTTGTCTCTGCCATCAGAGGCTTGTCCTCTCTCCTCGTAACTTCCCTCAGTGTTACCAGAGTTTTCTTCTGTTCCCAGGTGGCATCTCTTGGGGTCACGACCTTCACCTTGTGTGCCCTGTGCATCGATCGGTTCCGAGCCGCCACCAATGTGCAGATGTACTATGAGATGATTGAGAACTGGGCGTCCACCACAGCCAAGCTCGCCGTCATATGGGTGGGCGCTCTGCTGCTGGCGCTACCCGAGCTGCTAATACGTCAGCTGGTCACCGAGGACGGCGACCCCCCCGACGTGACGCCGTGTGAGCGCTGCGTGGTGCGAATCTCCACCGAGCTCCCGGACACTCTCTACGTCCTGGGTCTCACCTACGACGGAGCGCGGCTCTGGTGGTACTTTGGCTGCTACTTCTGTCTGCCCACGCTGTTCACCATCTGCAGCTCGCTCCTCACCGCTCGCAAGATCCGCCACGCCGAGCAGGCCTGCGTCCGCGGCAGCAAGAAACAGATCCAGCTGGAAAGCCAGATGAACTGCGCCGTGGTGGCGTTGGCCATCCTCTACGGCTTCTGCATCATCCCGGAGAACATCTGCAACATCATCAGCGTTTACATGGCGGCTAGCGTTCCCCGGAGAGCCCTGGACATCCTGCATCTGGTCAGCCAGCTGCTGCTCTTCTGCAAGTCCGCCGTGACGCCGGTGCTGCTGTTCTGCCTTTGCCAGCCGTTTACCAAAGCCTTCCTGGACTGCTGCTGCTGCTGCTGCGACGAGTGCGGCTCACCCAAGGCCGACGGCGGGGGCGACGCCGAAAACGAGTGCAACACCACCGAGCTGGAGCTCTCGCCGTTCAGCACCATCCGCAGGGAGGCGTCCGCCTCGGCCAGCTACGCAGCTGTGGGGACACACTGCTGAGGACAAAGGTCAAAGATCAGCATCCGGCTGCAGGCTCCTGGGATCCATCCACAACACGTCACAGTTTATTGAAAGACAGAAAACATTGTTGTCTGTCCACACTGTTTACAGAATTTATATGAGAGAAACACAGTATTAAATCATAGCACTTATATGTTTAGTTTTTTAAAATTAACCCTCAAGTATTTTTACTCAATCTGCACTTATTATTTTCTCTAGCCACAGTTCTGTTGAACGCTGATCGTTTATTCCGTCCCGTTTTTTTATATGTCATGGGTGGGACATGTAATGTAAATGATTTTAGTCAGTTTAGTTAGTTGTGTTGAAATTATAAGCAGCTTTTCCTCCATGTAAACACAAGGGAATTTTAAATTATTTGTCATCCCTGTAATGCAAACTCCACATTGGCAATTACGCTTTGCGTTCACGAGCAGATCAAACACTGTTACTATTTTCCCAAAGTGCTCTTTCCAGGACACAGGGAAATAAAACAAGTAATTCAATAAAGTGTTAAGTTTAACTGTTGTATCAGGAAGACAGCTGCTGTCAGCGCCTGTAGTTGCTTATGGTCTTTTCTGTCACTGTGTAATTTCAGAGGGACTGACAGTAACAGACATGTCTGTTGCTGTTCATGTGTTGTGTTAGCTGATGTTCCTGTGACTCAGTTTGGCTTTTGTGAGTACTTTGTTCTGCACAGCCTACTGCACTTCACTAGTCTGTACTGTTTTAGGTTTGTTTGCCACTTGGAAAATGTCACTTGGATTAAACGACATTGCAAAATAGAGTTTTTTTTTTAAAACCAATGCACTTTGAAAGAGTTGGAACAAACGTGTCATTTGTTAAGATGACTCTGTAACTCATGTCACTTGATCCAGAACTAGGCTGAAGAACAGACACTCACACTGTGGAGGGGAAATCAGTTCACTTCAGGTGCTTCAAGTTCAAGGATTCACTCACAGCAGCAGTAAAGTAAACACAAACTCCCTCTGCGACTGAATCACTGGAATAGGGTTTATTCCTAAGAACTACAAAAGTCCCAACAAAGCTAAAGTAGCTGAAGGCTGGAACCAGTTTTAGTAAAGCTAGTTTTGGTCAGGTCCAGTTTGCTTGCAGAAGAAGACGAGGAGGAAACATATGAACCCAAACAAGAAAAGAGGCAGAGAGTAGATGTTGCTGTCCATCCAGAGGACACAGCTGCCATTGTTTGTCCGGTTCAAACCCCACACAACAGGTCAGTCAGTCCAGCAAACAGCTGAACCTCCATCAGGCAGACCCAGTCCATGAAAGAACACCATTTATGTTTTTGAATTTGTGCTTTTTGCTCAGATAACAGAAAGCATCTGAGTGAACAGGACTTCTTCTGATGACAGTTTATCTGCAGCGTCAAGCTCAGCCCCGCTCTCAGCTGTCTCGTCTCTCGCCATCGCTTCGTCATCACCAACCAGGAGAACACAGCGCGCTATTGTTCCGGTCCAGCGTTGTCTTGACGACAGGGGGAGTCTTCCTCTCAGCTGGCTGCCTCAGTGAACAGGGCTACAGTACCACAGGCAGACCGACAGCACGTCCAGGCTGCTTGATTCAGAGAGGAGTTGTCACTGATGGTTTCTGGTCTGAACCAGAGCAGTCTGGACCTTGAATGGCTTCTGTTTGTTGGGATCCTCCTGCAGACGCTCAGACTGTGTTCTCACAGGTGGAGCATGAGCCTGACTTCTGCTCTCACAGGGTTTCTGTACAAGTGCCGACATGTTTGTGGTGGAGCGGCTTTCAGCTCGACGCATTCTTCCAGTAAATGGGTTGAACCACTAGTGTTGACATGGAAACTATGATAACGTATATGTGCAGTACTTCTCACAGCAGAACATGATCTGCAACGAGAAGTCAACAATATTTGATTGGTAGAATAAAGGACATTAGCTTATTGAAATGTTAGACTGTATATAAACACAGAGGACGTGACAGCGACCAGAGGTGAAGCCAAAACATGTTGATCACCCCCTGGTGGCTGGATGTCAGTCTGTGGCTGAACAGCATATATGGCATGTGGTATCTGTGAGATCATAATAGATTTGTATCAATATATAGTTGTAGGATCTGATGAGACACGGTGAGAGTAAAGTAGTATGTCGGTAAAACACCTGAATGCCTCATCGTCTTGATTAATTCATATGGAGTCCAGAATATTTCAACATATTTAGATAATGCTTTTTTACTTTCCTGTGTGATTTTAGCAACGTGATTAAAAATCAAGCCTAATATTATTTGCAGCGTTCAAGTCGTTGGGTGGCGAAGTGAGTAATTTCTTATTGTGTTCCAACCGGGATAACCCAGAGGACCTGTTGTATTTACCCACATTCTTCTCTAATCTCCAGTTTGGCGTTGATTTGCTCTCTGGCACCAAACTTTTATGTTTAAGCCTTTTGTAAAGGAGGCCAGCGGCCCCGGTCCCGGCTCCAGTAATTGGACAGCCCCATTCATTTAGAAACAATGGGACGATGGGTACACTGGGGCTCTGCTGCTAAACAAGATGCTCACTGACCTTCTCCTAACTGCTCCCAGGGTTGGTCTCTGAGATCACATGAGTTGAGATGGACATCCTGGGAGCATTGGAATCAATGGCCCCTGATTGGTGGACTGGAGCCAGGTTACCAGGGTAACCAGGCCAATTGTCTTTGACGATGCTAATTCAGGTAACTACAGGTAAAACAGGTGTTTCTGCTGCCTGCCTAAAAAAAAAGGCCTAGAAAAAAATATCATGTGAAACCAGAAGGTTTATTTGTACACGGTCATGCAGAGAGAGAATATTCAGATGATCGTCCATTACCTGATTATACATGAAAATAATTTCCTAATGCACAATCCTGCAGTAGGTCCCGTGCAGTGCCCATTCTAAACATGAAATGACAACCTGTCATAAAAGCCTAGATGACCTACAACTTTATCTTATTAAACTCACAGATGTTGTGCTACCCTTACGACTAAATCATATGTTGCTAATGTATCTCTAAACCCCTTAGAGAGACATTATGGATGTCATCTCCAATGGCTAGGAATATTTCTTTTGATTCGCACTTAAGATACATTTCTTGGATCGCCTTCCTTTGCTCACGTAACAGCTCCAAAACCAGATGTGTCCTGGCTCAAATACATGCAGAAAGAACTAGTCCACGTCCTTTGTCACATCCAGACTGGATCATTGCAGTTATCATTAAGTTGTCTCTGCTGCAGTACATGTCCAGACAAGAACCAGGACAAGAGACCACACATCTCCTGTATTACCTTCACTGCACTGGCTTCCAATTAAATTCCCAAATTTTATATGTAAGCGTAGTCTGCCTGACTTCCTGTGCGAGGTGCCCAGGGGGGTGCTCTCATTATTCCACCCTTCCGTTGAAAATCAAATGAATTCGGTCCTGACAGTACGCATTGACCTGATTGAATTTTCTGCCCTAACTCAGACAAACTGTCACATGCCAGAGGTGATGAGAAAAATGTGTCCAGTTCCAGTGTGGTGATGGGACTGATATGCAGGAGCTCCAAAGAAGCCTAAAGAGACACAAGCTCAAGAGTCTGAAAAGAGAAGCTGCAGCAATGGACAACAAAAACAGTCTGTGGAAAAGATATGAGTTTTCAGAATGTTAGAGCCTGAAAACATTTATCAAGCAAAATATTGAGACCATAAGCTTTGTCCTCATGGAAGTCTGGACAAAGATTTTTCACAACATCTTCTAAGGACTTTTTGATGGCGACTGTGGCATCTGCTTTCTGACAGCCACAGTGATCTGATGCGCTCTAAAGAATCCCTCCAGTCATCTGCTGCAGCCCCCTCCGCTGAAGCTTCACATCCAATCTGTTTCTGTACAAACCCAACCGATGCAGCTCGGAAACATAAAGAGGAGAAACTTCAGGCGATCACTTGAAGCTCACTGCTCGGATGTTGTGTGTTTGCTTCACCGCCTGTCGGTAAAAACAATGTTCAGACATTCAAGCTGGAGTCTGGAAATCGTCATTAACAGTAAAGCGTTGAATTGCAGCCATGCACAATTGTTGTTCCTCAAAGTAAAACCTTTCTCTTTTCATGTGGATTATAAACGTCAAGTAAATGTTCATGACTCAAACAATGATCAGCGATCAGCCCTGTCTCCCCTGTCTTCAGCGTCTCTGACGAGAACGTTGATGTGTGCTTAACCCCGCTGAGAGATCACGATGAAATGTTGATGATAATTATCAGGGGAAATGTGAATGGGGGAAAGGATCTGAAGGCCCGTCTGCCCAATTATCCCCATGAAAGAGCCTTTTGACAAAGCGTTTGAGTCAGCATCCATAATGTATCTGCTGCGACAGAAAACAGACGCTGGAATCGTTTGGGAGATCGCAGCCTGGCTGTTGTTGCCCAGAGCTGATTTCTAATTGTGCCCCCCCACCACCACCACCACCACCCCAACAGTGCTGAGTGAAATATGGGGAGGGGTGGCGGACACGGGGGAGGGAGTAAATTCCCTCAGTGAAGCATCGGTTCAGTCACAGCCGGTGACCTAGAAATGTAGCAACCCCCAACAAAGGAAAAGAATCAGGACAATAAAGCTCTTATCCCCCCTTGACCACAGCTTCCATCTGACAGAGCAGATAATGATGCAGGCAGGATGAGGCCCGGGCCCAGTTGGGCCGGGCTGGACCACGCTGCCAGATCCCAGAGGGTGAAGGCTCCACCAGGAGGAGGGTACCCTCCCCTTCCCCCCGCCCGACTTTTCTTGTTGGGTCATCATCAGCCCATGAACTGCCCATGAATGCTAAGTGGACATTTGCTGTCACAATGAATCTGTGGTGTTGCTGACATCCTGACCTTTCTCTTGTGCTAACATTACACCAAAATGTCATCTTTACGCACAATTACGTTCTAGATTTCCTGGGGCAAAATGTAAAATGTTCCCTCAGACATGCTGCTATTCAACTCAAGTTCAGCTGAACTTGTTTGTTTCTGCGTTGTGTACCAGTTCCACAAACTGAGTTACACTTCTCAACTGTTTAAATTAGGTCAAAATCATTTAATCAAAGTTCATTTTAAACAAACAGGAATCTTATTTTTCCCCTTGCCCGACATCTTGGGTGACCCACTCTTCCCCCTAAGCCACAGCTGCACATTTCCGTATATAGTATATATGCACATGGACAGACACTGTGTTGCACAGTCTACTGTTGGAAAACCCAGCCCAGAGTGACCTCAGTTGAGGTCTGTCAAACCTGCAGGTCAGAGCAGAACCCAAGAAGAGACCCCAGCCATGAAATATTCATCCAGCACAAAACAGTCAGGCTGTTGATCAGAGCAGCTCCATCACTCAGAGGCTGGATTCTTGTGAAAGAGCAGCTGATGCTGGCCCGTCCTGCATATGGATGAGACGGGTGTCGGACCAAGTCAAACATGAGTCCTCACATTCAGTCCCACTGTGAACGAATGCAAGTCATTCACACAAGTCGACAATGAGGGTGTTTCACCGCTGCACATTCCACACATGCAGAATGAGTCTGATTTTACATTGCACTCTGAGCTGTGTTGGATTTCCACAAGTTTTCTGTAACTGAGTGAAAGAGATGCGGACCATGAGAACCCTGAGCTTTGACATGTGTTTGACTCCATGTGTCGTGACCTCTCAGAGCTGTCTCCTTTAGCAGGATCAGTTTAAGACTACAGGATGGATTGCCAATACACCTGATGGAAGAAGATGGTGTAGATCTGGAAGACTATTTAAAAATCAATGAAATCAATCAAGTTGATTCACTCAGGACTCTGGGGTTAAGACGAAAGAGAAAGAATTGCTTGTTTATTATGTGACGTGTATGTTGAGGACATGACATCACCAAGCCAGTGAGGCTGAAGTGTGTAAAAGACACAGAGCTCTGGCTCCCTCTGTTGGACAGTGACATGAAGTACCACACTGACACTGACGCCAATAAATAATTATGTTTTTAATATTATTTTTCTTGATTGAAAATAATTCTAGAGAAGACGGCTATCTAATTACACGAATAATTATCAAGAGTTTAATGTTTTTAATTGAGTGTCATTTATTTTGAGAAAGTGTAATATGCAATTTAATATATCATCTTCACTAACACATTTTCTAATATTCCGGGGTGAATGTGTGTGTGTGTGTGAGACAATATATCAATCAGCCAGATACTTGTTATTTGTGTTAATGTTCCTTTAATACTCAGGAGTATCTGTTTCTCTGTGCCCGTTCAGTTGAAGTTACTCGCCAATCTCATCATTGATTTTTGTCCGGGGTGTTAAGCGAGACGAGCACATGTAGTTGACCTTAAATCAAAACAATTTAAACACTGGTAAAAAGAGAACAGTGAAAAATATCAAACAACAATCAACACCGGAAAAAAAACATCTTGGACCATTCACATCACAACACACTTCAGAAAGAGTAAAATCGTAACCAGCAGGAGTGGGCGGGGCCTGTCAGCGCCACGATTGCCCCTGGTGATGACAGCCTCTTGGATGATATTGAGTGTCATGACCGATCTGCACGGCTCCCCACCGTAGCACATGCAGTCAAAGCTGCGGTCAAACCCGTTGATGTCGTCCTGCGAGAGGTCGCCGGTCACGGTGAGCGGGCTGGCGCGCCGCCACTGCCCGATGGAGTAGCGGCGTGGGTCAAGGTGGAGATAGGCGTCCTCGTCCCAGCGCTTCCTCACGCAGCGACCTCGGCCCTGGCAGAGCGCTCTGCTGCAGAGCTGTGTTGCCGTCGAGACGTTCAGGATGTAAGGGTTCATGACCTGCTCCAGGTGGCGTCGAGCGTCAAAGCAGGAGTCCTAGAAACAAGTGGGATGTTGAGCCATTAAGTGACTGTTAGTTGGAGTTTGAAAGTAACAAACCAACACCATTGTCTACCTCTGTATCTGTGACGTTCATGTCTCCCCAGGAAATGACGCCAGCAGCACCGAGAGCGGCAGCTTCTCCGATAGTGTTGACCAGATCAAACTGCAGGAAACAGAGATTTCAGGGGAGTTCACCAGTCGGATAGAGCCTGGTGCATATTTCTGTGTTTGCTTTTAATGTGAACCAATCAGAAATATCAGAGTATGTAGCAAAGGTGCCAGAACCTGTGTAGCTGAGTGTGTCTGACCTCTGACATGTAGTCATCCGTGCTGTCCTTGTACACAGGGCGGACGTAGGCATACACAGGAATGGAGTAGGAACTGTTGGGGAGTGACGACACCCTAATGGCTTCCTGGATTCGATGGCGGACAAACTGCCGAGCCTGCTGGGTGTCTCTGAGCACCAGCTCCAGATAGATGGACGGAAAGAGCGCTGTGGAATCTCTCCACAGCCACAACAGCTCGTTGTTCCTTTCCTTCTCGATGGCGGGGCACTCGCCAGTGAAGCCCGCCATGTCCTGGTTGTAGTCGTAGTTGTAGCAGTCAGGGTACAAGTAGTAGCCCCACAGTCTGTTGGGCCTCAGCCTCTTCCCGATGCGGATGGAGCGGAGGAAGTATCTCTTCGCCGCGCGCTCGAACACGACCTTGGCGTGGTCCTCCGCCTCATCATCGGTCAGCGACGCGTTTTTTTTCTTGACTGTTTCGATGGAGATCTCTCTGTAGATGTCTTTACTGCCCCAGTTCCTAACCCACTGCGGCCTCCACTCCTCAAAGTCAAGCACAGCAAGACCTGGCTGGCTAGAAGGAATATAGTACTCGATGTCATCCTCGGCCAGCTCATGGTGCTCCTGCATGTCTATCAGCTGGGGCAGGCCCTCATCGTACATCTGACCAGTGTCTTCGTCCACGTAGGGGAAGAGGCCAAAGCGGTCAGTGTAGAATATGGAGATGGCCTGGCCGGTCGCTGTTTTCAGCGTGCTGCTGACAACGTGGAAGTAGGTGAGGTCGAGGGGCATGCCAAAGCGGATGTCACACAGCTCAGTTGGAGCATTCCACATGAAGAGGAAAGGTCGATCAGCAACGACGGGAGGGTCCGTCCTTGGTAAGGCCTGGCCCGAGCTCAGCAGAGCCCACATGGTGATGAAGACGAAGGTCTTCATCGCCAAAGGACCTTTATCATGATGCAGTTCTACTTGATTCATTTTCAGTGTAGAATCTGATCTATGAGGAGAAGGAAACAAACTTCTGTCAGTAATATGAATTATTTTTATTTATGTTATATGCCATATACCAAGCCCCCAAACTCTAAGCTAAAAAAATCTATTTTAATTGTGAAAATCATTTTTTGCTAGTTATATGATTTATTAATGAGTTTATCTGTGTCCAACATCATCAGTATGGCAGTTTATTCTTAGTGTTGCCAATATGTTTTTTTTTTACCCGGCTGAGCAGATCCGAAGCATCTGTTCAAGTTAAAACATGGAGTTTTTCGTGACAGCATCCATACGGCACTAAATCTCCTGACTTGGGAACGATTTATGTGTTTTTAATATCCTGAGGTCCAAATGCAGACTGGATGTTCCATTGTTGCATAATGGAGATGAAGTATTTCAGCATGTCAGCAAGGAATGCAACAAACCAGCAAGTCTACGATGTTGAAATTCTCCTCTAACTGTCAAAGAGCAAGATGTCGCCACAAACTGGGAGTGTAGACATGGTCAACAATCAATTCATCCTGAATGAACAAAGTCGAACTCTGTTGTTTGAGAAATGTGAAAACTTGTACAGGGAAAGTCCACGATTATTTAATTTTAAAAGAGTTTATGACAGAAATAGAAAGCCCATGATATCAAAGCTGAACATCTCAGCATGAAATCAGTCTCAAGTAATTCCCCCAGTTTGAATGAATGCCTAAGATCAGTGTCAGCATCAGCCGCCTTCAGCTCCTCTCTGTCACTTGAGCTGGGATTTGAACAACACGGAGCGAATTGAAATCGGACACAGTTGCTACAGATACACTCAGTTCCAATTTTAGCTTCATGTCCACAGTATCTTACTTTCATATCTTTAGCCTCTCGGAAAATTCTCATCAGCACTTTTGAGCATTTTACAAGCTTCAATCTGTTCAGCTGTCTTTACTGGCTGTATTTATTTTATTTCCATTCGCATGCCCTGCAGCCCCACACGCCGTCCATGGACTTACAGTTTAAGACATGGTAGGGCTGTATGAGACAGTGTAAGGGCGGTGGTCACTGTGAAAGCCTTGACTGATGTTTTACACACTGTACAAAGTGATGCCATTTGTGTCTTTATGAGATCAAACGTTCTCAGGTGGAGCCAGAGTCTATGTCTGCAGGCAGGTTACAAGCAGCCACTCAGTCTGATGGTTTTATGATTTCTGGCATTTCACACTTCGTGAATGAAGTTTAATTTGAGGGTAAACTGTAACCCGGCTGCAGCTAAACTCCCCCCCGTAACTTTCTCCAGTTACCAGTCAACTCTTGGAAAACACCCATTAACCCTTTGAACCCAAATGAAAGTAGACGTCATTAACTGAGCACCAACCTGCTTTAGGGTCCAACCTCCCGCTGTTGATACTGCACGCACAGTGAGTCCTGGTATTATTACCTGTTACACATAAACACCACCCTCACACTCCTTTGCGAGTCTAAATAGTTCCTCTTTAAATACGCTGTGACATTACAGGCAGGACACTTGTGGGAACTTGTCAGAGCTGAGAGATCTGCAGCCCTGAGGTGCTCTCGGTTTTATTGCGATGTCCCGATGCTTCTCGGGCTGTGACCCAGCTCCCTCCTTCCTGCCCGAAGGAGGATAACATTGGAATCTCCGGGACGAGGACAATGTGTGGACCCTCTGCCACTCACGTCTGAGGCCTCTGTCCAAACACGCGAGGAATGCAGTTTGAACTTGGTCAGCTGTGGGCTGGAAACGCACTGAGCTGAAGGAAATCCACCTGGTTTCATCAGCAGAATGATGAATCACGGGAAGTGGAGGTCTGACCAGTTCCAACTCAACTCTACTAGATCAAGTGGTTTTCAGACAGGTTTCATCAAGAAGGATGGAACAAAAGAAAGACGTGTCTCATAAACAGTTGGACTCCCAAATGTGTAACAGAAAATATGTCTCATAAAAAATATTATCAATGGCTGTGGTCTTATAACTGCAAATCAATCATACAAACATTTTGAATATATTGTCTGCATCAACAGCCCTTTAGATAAAGGTAATAAACCAGATCTGCATTTTACTCCAACCTCAACCAAGTGCAACACAAGTCTCAACATGACCATAAACTAGAGTCACCACAAGTAGATGAAGTTGTCTGCAAGTCATTTATTGATGCATTTGGTATTTTTCTATTTGGGGTTTACAAAAATTGTTGTTCACATCAAATCAAATGACATATTCCAGTCACAATTACACAAACAACACCTGAATGCTTCTGCAGCTTTGTTACAGACACAAATATAGAAGGCACTGCTCCATGGTAGATACAGAAATGAAGCATGTGTAAACTAAAGCATCTAAAGCATCGATGTCTTTGTAAAGTGAATAAAATCATTTACGTTTTTTTTACTCTGCTGCCTGTTATTTCCCTTGGCCAGCAGGTGGCACTAATCAATATTATGAAGAATCAGAGGTTTGCACAAGTGTATCCCACATATTAGGATAACATGACATGGACGACAGAGTAGAAATATTCACACTATGATACAATGGCTGTTATTGACAATCAATTCAAAATGGGTGTGGGATTCTAGTTTTTTTTTTTGTACATCTGGCGCAATGCTTGTTGCGGCCCAGTTCCATGCATCATTGGGGAAATGTGCTGCAGGGGCTGGAGCCACAGAGGTGCGGTCAAGCCATTCAGCCTCGCCTCTGCTCAAGACCCACTTCACCCTGACTCACGTATATTCACTGAAAACATGAATCCCTGAGTACAATGACCAATCCTTCACCCTACTTTACCCCAAAGCCCTGACTCTGCTCAGTGTGCCACTGCCAAGCCCTTCATTTGGTGTTTGTGCCATTTCACTGACACACCTAGATGGAAATGATCCATCGTTGATGTCAATAATTACGCCTTAATGTTCCTGACAAAAGACAAGTCAAAATCCTGTTGAACTAAAAGTTTTCGTCAACTGTTTTTTTTTTTTTTTTTATGTCTCACACCTCCAATATCCAGCCATTAATTCAGAGTGGGGAAAAACTGTGAACAAACTTGCATTTTTAGCTTGATTTACTTTCTTATAGATTTGTTTTTATTCGCAGAGCTGAAACACAATCAAATCAGTGTTGCCTGACGACACTCTCATCACAGGTTAAACCCAAATCTGTCTGATCGTGGTCGGTTTGGACAGCTTTGGTGAACAGCTCCAACCTGCGTAGCACTGACAGGTGAAGTTCTCAGCCCAAGCTCTGATGTCGGTGGTGGAGGGTAGACCCACCGCCACGTACTTCCTGCTGGCCCGCAGGATGCGGAAGTAGGTTGGGTTCAGGTGCAGATACTGAGAGGAGTCGTAGTTCTTCCTGACACAGCGGCCTTTCCCTTGGCACAGGAGCTCGCTGCAGAGCATGGTGGCCGCTGTCACATTGGCGATGTATGGGTTCAGGGTAGACGTCAGGTACTCGGACAGAGACTGACAGGCAGCCTGCAGGATGACACTCAGCTATATTAGCACAGTGGAAATTAAACTTACAGCTTTGTTGTGATATAAAACCAAAATCCCAGTGCAGAATATTAAAACAATTTTGTTCTCACATCGATCTGAGTTTCTTTAAAGCTGAAAGCAAACATTGAATGTGAACATCGACAGCTGAAATAAACAACCCAGCATAGCTGGAAATGGATATAAGTGGCTGGAGGCTGAAATGTGTGAGTGTTAAATGTTGTCTGCAGCTGAAGGTATGTGGTAGTAATTTAAGTTCAAAGTAAGGCAGGTTTTGAGGGTGTGAGGGTTCCATCATTCACTTTTGACATGTTAAAGATTTACTGAAGGACACCGAATATGATAATACATCTACTGAATTCTCACTCATTTATCAAGGTCCTATTTGACACAGTTTGTATAAAAGATAAAAGCAAATTGCCTGTACAAGAATAATGTATTTCAAGAAATCTAAAGTAAAACTGTTTTTGTTTGTTTGTTTTTTTTTTTACTTTTCACAAAAACCTAAAACACAAGTCCACACTTGCTTTTGAAGAAGGAAGTGTTGCAATGTGTGTGTGTGTGGGTGTGAGAGAGAGTGAGTGAGTGTGAGCTACAGATAACATGTCCTCATTTATGTAATATTCATCAGCAACGAGAGAGAGAAAGAGAGAGAGCTTTAAATACACATATAGCATTGAGGGTTAGCTAGTAGCTGGAGAGATGTGACAGTTATGTAATTTTCTTTTTTTTTTTTTCTTTTTAGCCATGCCATGATCCTTGTTTGTATTTCGTAGTCTTAGTCATATCTCATGTTTTATTTCGTAGACTCTGTTCCTTGACTTCCTGTGAAGTTATGTCACATTTTATCTTGTAGTGTCTGCTCCCTTGTGTGTTGTTTTTGATTGACTTCCTGTTCCCGGTTGCCCACCTGTGTCTCGTTGCTCTTTAGTCTGTTTAGTATTTCCTGGTGTTCCCTTTGTTCCTGCTCAGTTTGTCGTGTGATGTCACCCGTTTGTTCGCTGTCGCTCCACGATGGCCACGTGCTACGTCACTGTTTCATCTTCCATGCCTTGTCTGGTGAGTTTTTGCCAAGTGTCTTGTTGCCTTCTTGGTGTTTTTTGATTGAAAGCTTTTGTTTTGTACTTTTATATTTTTGTAAAGCGCCACATACCAGTGTTACATATCAGTTCTGCATTTTGGTCTTTTTCCCTTCTCCCACACAACCCCCTGACAAGAGTGTGTTTTTGCTCAGAGGTTTTAAATTACAAACCACTCTATCCTTTGCTGAAATGCATTCCACTGTGTTCAGGGAGACAAAGTTCTTCTCTTCTCAACCAGACTGTGTGTAAGGGCTCCCACTCTTGTCCACCCATAAACACTGACTCAAATTATGGTACCTTCAAATATGTAGAAAAGGTAGAATGTAATGAAATGAACTGTTCGCACTATTGTCTGTCTAAAAAAACAGAACTTGGAAGAGAGATAACGATTACTTCAAACACACAGCCCTTACTTCTTCCTTAAAGAAGTATTGAGGTCAGTGCATTTTTTTAAGCCTGGTCATCTTTGTTCCTCTTCTCGCATCTGAAATGTTTTATCATGACTGCAAACATTCAGAGAGCATTCTTGGTTGTGTCTGCTTTAGCAAGACAGTATAAAAAACAAAAAATAGATATCTCAAATATTTTTTAAGGCATGTACGTATGTTCATGATTGAATATGTGAATATTGCGAGAAAGGGGAAAGATTCAAAGTCTTTATTTGCAAATAGACCAGTAACACCAGTGGCTGAACTTGACAAAGCTGGGGTTACCTTGTTGTTGTAGTCTTTGGATCCCCCCCACATTATAACTCCTGAAGCTCCCAGAGCTGCAGACTCTCCCACGGTGCTCACCAGGTCTCTCTGAAGAAGATGAAACAAAACTGTTTGCAACAGTGCAGGTTTGTGAGTGAACTCTCACAGAAACTTGATCTGACTAATGCTAAGTAAACAGCTTTATTATTTATCTATTGATCCAACATGATCACATGCCAACTGCATTATCAACATCAGGTTAGTTTACCAGGAGCTGAGGCCAATCTGACTGTCTCACCAAGCTCAGGAACTTCTGGGACTGATCCCGGTACAGTGGCCTGGAGAAGACATAGACTGGCACTGTATAAGGACGTTTGGGCAGCATTGCCACCCTCAGCGCCTCATGGACACGGTTGCGGACGTAGAGTCCCGCCAGGGGAGAGTTCCTCAGAGTCAGGTGGAGGTAAATGGAGGGGAAAAGGGCAGTGCTGCGCTCCCACAGCCACAGCATCTGGTCGTTTTGCTTCTGAGTCTTCGAAGAGCACTTCCCTGTGTAATTGGACTTCTTCCAGTTGTAGTTGTAGCAGTCAGGAAACAAGTAGAAGCCCCAGCGGCGGCTCGGGCGCTCACCAATGCCGAGGCTGATGGTCCTCTCCATGAAGTGTCGGCTGGCCTGCTGGAACTGTGTCTTGGCCGCTTTGGAAATTTGCTGTGATGATATAAATGGAGCCATCTGCAGGGCATGAATGATGGACAGCCTCTGGTAAATACGTTTTGATCCCCAATTCTGGTTCCACAAGGGGCGCCAGGACTCCCAGTCAATGACAACCAGACCAGGAGAAGCATCTTGGTAGATGTTATGACCTATCTGACTCTGGGCCTTGGCTAGATGCTCTGTCAGGTTGCCATTTTGGGGGACGCCACCTCTGTAGATCTTGCGTTTAATGGTGTTGACTTTCGGGTAGAGTCCAAGGCGGTCTTCATAGAAAATGGTGAGGAATTGACCAGGTTTGGCAACGGGGGTGGTCACTGCCTGAAAGGCTGCTGTGTCCAGTGGAATGTCGAGTAGCTGACAACGCTCATTTGGGGCATTCCATATAGCGACAAAGGGGTGGTCATGGATCAGCGGTGGCTCAGTAATTGGGAGGGCAAAGATAGTGGTCATGGATCCAATGATACAGAGGGCAGTGCAGGGCAGAAAGTGCATGGCCATCATGGTGCCTGTGGAAAAATAGAGGAAACCTGCATGCTATTAGCTTAAAAGCTTAAATAACTTTTCTTTGTGGAATATAATCACAGAATGTGTTGGGATAATGTGATATGTATTCCAAGTCATATATTTTCATCTAAAGAGCTCTTACACTGTGTGAAATGGCTCCAATTAATCTTCATGTCATTTTGTGCCATGACTGCACAGTATCTGGTTAAAGCCCTGTCCACTAACAAAAACAAAATATATGTAATAGGGGTTCACCAACTTGAATCTCCTGCAAAAATCAAGCCATGGTGCAGTGCTAAAATTATTATTATTTTTTATCTTTCTGAGAAATAAACATGTTTTTCAACTTATATATCATCATCAAACATTAATACAAAAACAAAAACCATTATGAACATTTCATGGGTCCTACCTGCTGCTGTCTTCAATGATCAGTGAAGCAGCATTAAGTGTTTCTGAACTTCTCGGTGCCTAATTGCTGATTCATGTGGCAGAAAAAAGTTTCTTCGTTCTGACTGATTTCCTGACGTACAGGCCTGCACGTATTGTGCAGACAGCTGTCGAGGGAGTGGGGGATTCATGCACAGGTACATGCTTCATTGCATGAATTTAGTAATCAAAATGATATATTCTGTGGTGCTTATTTTTGCTCTTAAGTTTTAATGGCAGATCAGTAGCTCTGCACGACAGTTTCCTTTAAAATGATACAGTCATCTTTGGTGAGAAAGCCGAGTCAATTATCTCTGTGTCTTCACCTCTTCCTCTTTTCTGTCCTCAGTGTTTGGACCAAACAACTCATGTGTTGAAACGTGCAGAGTGGCTACTTCCGTCTTTGGGTGTATTTTACAAAGAAGAAAGATAATTAAATGAAAGTCTGCATTCACACAGCCCTGTGAATCTTTAAGGCTCATCATGCAGAGTATGTGGGGCTGCTTTGATCTGGTCCAATGGCCGGCAAAAATTCCTTGGAATGTATATGCACAGATAAACCATAAAGAAAATAAGAGGTATTGAAGATAGTTCTTTATTTGCAGTGCATTTACATTCAGGTAACATTTTTCATGTGTTGCATAGTCCTTGGTGTGTTTTTGGTTTACAATCTCAAGGGAAAAAAACAAAGAAAGCAAAGCAGTTTGAGAAGCTGGAGATGAAAATTACTGTTCATTTCAAACTAGGATCAAAGTCACGACCGCTGGTACATGTTTTAAAGAAACTCAACCTATGTATCCTTCAGACCTGAGGTCTATGATTACATTGGATGGAGACTCGACTAATAAGGTTTCTGACTGAGTGCAAATTGAATTTTGTGTGTAAGCTAAGGTAACAAACCAGATGTATTACAAGGCAAGAACTGAGTTAAAGCGACACTATGCAACTTTTTCAAAGCTTACAATTGCTGCTTGAGTTTGATGGTTGACTGACTTAAAATAGAGAAAATGTTTCCTGTTGTAGACCCAGTCTTCACCCCGAACATCTGTTTTTGGTCTACGCAACTTTGGTGACTGAGTTGATCTCCAAAAAGAGGTGTATTACAAACTCATGGTCCAAACTTCAAATGGCAGAATTAGGTCTACTAAGAACTGAGTACGGCAGAACTCTAGGTCAGTTAAATCGACTAATAACAGTCTAATTCCACTGGTTCAGCAAGGAAACCTGTAGGATCTTATTTCTCTCTCTCCCAGCTTCAGAGACAGTAACCATCTGAGAGTTACATTGAGATGAAACTTAGCCCAACCTGTTGATCCAGTTCTTCCTGAGTTAGATATTCTAACTTCTGCAATATATCTTTATTTTGAGTAACAATGCCCCCCCCCAAAAAAAATGAAGTTATATTCATTAATAGCACCCATAATATTTTCACGCCATGTCCCGCACAGAGTACCTCAAGAGTATAGGGTACGCAACAGTACAAAATCAATATATTGTAGATATGAAATACAAGTGAAATACAAGCTTATTGTTGAGAAATAAACTTCATATCAGAAATAAATGTAAAAAAAAAAAAAACACAAACAAAGCATCACATCCTAGTGAGTAGATTTCCACATATGATTTAGTGCAGCATACAACTCTTTGGTTTCCTCTTAGAGGAAAACAAGAGGCCATTCCCTGCAGTAAGCCAGGTTTTACTGTAAACCATTTAAAAGCATGCGAATAAAATATTTGGACTCAGACTCATGTGGGAAGCCTTTACAGGGAATTTGTTTGGAAAAGAAAATGAAACACTTTCAAGTAGTTCTTGGCAGGTGATTGGATGAATCATCTATCAGATCATCACAAAAACCTTATGTGCCCTTCCTTGCTCATCAGAAATACTCTAAGAATCGTATATAACCAATGCTACAGCAGCATCAGCCTCTGTGGGAGCTGCCATTGGTGTTAATAAACACTCGTTTCACATCCAGCTGCCCCACAAAGTAGAACAAATGATCTCTTTGATCCAATCCTCTGCTCTACAGCGACACTGAATGATCATTTATTTTGCTGAAGGTAACTAATGCCACAATATATAAACCACAACTCTATATTTATATATCTACATTCCTCATAAAACTGATGCAGATGTGGGCTTACGATGAAGCGCTGGTTGCAACATTCAGGTGATTGTTGAACAGTGATACCATCAACCCAAGCTTCATCCGTCAACGTAGCAAACCTCTGTGCCTTCACACTTCTTAATCAAGGAGTGTTTTTTTTTCACACATTAGTCACTTTTCATGACAGCACATTCATTTAACACTAGCCACCATTCAAATGTCTCTCATGCACTCAGCAGCACCTTTGGCTGGGCATTAAAGGAGCTCTTCTTGAATTTCACAAATATGTTTTTTCACAGAGTTAGAAGACTGAAATCCCAGTCGTGTCTGTATGATACATACAAATCCACAGCCAACCTCCCATTATGTGACAGAGACTACAGCCTGCATGACTATTGCATTTACGTTTTGTGCCGACATTCACAGGTCCTATGTGATAAATCTTTGGTGATCCCTGACTTTTACGTAGTGTCACCATTAGGTCAGATGTTTCAGCTTTTGCGTGATTTGCTCAGAGATAAAGTCCAGATTTCAAGGAAGACTTTATTAATCCCTGAACATTAAACTAGTGACATCAACAGGTAGAACCTTTGGCTTTGCTTTATGACCAATTACTTCCAGTAAGTGGCCGATAAAGCAATTTTTAAACATTAGATGTTGAAATTAGCATGTTAGCATGCAGCCTCACTATACACAATTAATGCTGAATATATCGTGAATATATAATATATAGTGTTGTTTCACCTTTTAAAGACTAAATGCTTTGGTTACTTAGTAATTTCCTTGCTTACTTGGATGGACATTTTGTGCATTTCAGGATTGATTTTAATTTGATTTTGCCTTTACCATATCAAGCCACCTGAGGTGCTCCGACACTATACCAGCAGTTGGATCAAAAACACACAGGAAGGCATTTTTAGTTTTTATGGCTTCCTGTGTGGTTTTAAAAAGAGGCTCACCTTTTTAATCAGACTTTTTTATGTGATCTTATTAATTTCCTTAATTCCTTTTCAACAGATTTGTTATTATATTCAACTCTCTTAACTACTTTATAAAATTCCTTCCTCATATTTAATTATTTTAATTACATGTTTTTAACTATGTTATGAGTTTAGAATCTAAAAAGCTGTCTGCTATTTTACTTTTTTTTTTAGTCCTACAAGTTTTAGCTCCAGTGTGTTCTGGTGGGGGCCGAGCATGCTGGGAGTTGCTCCTGGTCTACTGACATGGACGCTGTCCTGTGGAGGTCTCTGGCTTGGGCAGATGCCGGCCCGGGTCAGAGTTTTCTCCATAGCGCCAGCACATGTTGTTGTGGGCCAGGAGCCTCTCTCACTGTGGTCGGCCCCCATAGGTGGCTTCCCCATTGCTTAAGGTCTCAGTGCCTGCCAGCGTCTCTTTTTACTGTGTGTGAGTTTGAGTCTGTGTGTCTTTTTGTATTAATGGGGGTGGGAGGGCTGTTTTTTGTCCTGTACCTGTTATTTTTTAGCCTTCAGAAAATCAAATAAAATTTGATTTGATTTGAAAAGTAACATCTACACTGTAAAAATATTACAGTTCAACAGGAGCAGCACCAACATGAGCTGAAGGCTGAAGCCAGCTAGGGGCGCTGCACTCTTCCTTGATTCCTTATGTTCATCCTGCTCGTACTCCCACTCTGTCCTCTTCTTCGGCTCATCTTCCTCCTCCGACCATGGCCCATCGTCCTCCTTCACTTTGTTGAGGCTTTCGCAGGTTTCGCCCTCGTGACCTTCGTAGCAGTGGCAGCGAAACCTATCACTGAGCAGCTGCAGGTCTTCTTGAGAGTGCCACCCATTGATAGTGATCTGTCCCCTTCTAAAGGACTGGATTTTGTAGCTTTTGTTGTTCAGGTGTAGATAATGGCGGGCGAGGGGATCCCGTCGGACACAGCGGCCGTTGCCTTGGCACAAGAAGTTGCTGCAGACCTCAGCAGCCCGCGTTACGTTCGTGATGTACTTACCAAGGCGGTAGTTCAGGAATGCCTTCACTTTGGAGCAGTTGGACTGTGGAGACAAAACATCACAGAACAAACATGTTGCCAAATGTGTCTTGGATTGTACAACATGGAAACAGACAGCTGTTTGCCCCCAAAAATCATCCCAGTGGCCGTAAAGGTGTTCATAGATCATGACGGTTGACATCTGATATTTTCTAACTTAAGCTTATACACTCTAAGGAGATAAGGTAGAAAAGTTTGGGGAATAAAAGAAAGATCTTTAAAGCAGCTCTAAACCCATGTAACCTCCATGCAGGCAGGATGACAGCAAGCCATAGCATATGTGTATTATACATCAGAGTGGTTTCAACACATAGCAGCTTCACTATGTCAGCCTTTGTCTGACTGTTCACAGGATTATTTGATCTGAATTCTAAAACAAATCAAAGCTCTCACAAAAATACAAAAGTCAGACTACAAGTGCACCTTTTTACTGGGACAGAGAGAGAGAGAGTTAGAGAACCACCTTTAATTTTTTTAACAGGAAGTAGGAGAATGATTAGGGAAAAAAAGAGGACACTCACCCTGGATGAGGTCAAGTTCATGTCACCCCATATGACAAATCCTGCTGCACCCAGCGCAGCACTTTCCCCGATGGTGTGGATCAAGTCATTCTGCAGCAAAACACAGAGACAGTGCAGAGGGCATAACTCATGGACATACTAGCATACAAATTGTCCAAAAAATGGCTCTTGGTTGTCAGTTCAGATTCATGTGTTCTAGGAGTGTCAACCATTGCTTTAATGAACCAAAGGTATTCAAAGCAAAACAAAAGAAATGATTTACTGGATGCATCCCACAAGCTGCAGCTTACATCTGATTCTGTTCTGACATGTAATAGAGAGAGTGAAGAATGGAGAAATCTGTGAACAACCACAAAGATATCCACCTACATCCGATAATTTCAAATTACGCTCATGACAGTGGGAAACAGGCAGAAGGACAACATTATTACATGAATTTATAAGATCAGTGTGAGTAATCATGGAGCAAAAAGCCACAAGGGGGGGCTGAAAAGGTCAATTGAAGAGACCAGTTAGCTAATGATTCATGTTTTTCAACACATGCAGTATATTCCAAGGCTTATAACACTGCACATGGTCTTTTCCCTCTATTCTTGGGTGGTCCTCAGCTCTGACTAGCATGATTCTATGGCAGAGACATCTTTGAATTTGTTATAGTCACCCTCATTCTAGATGTAGGTTCCTCTACCTCTGCCCTGTGTCCCTCAGCTGTACAGTCACTAGTCTTTCTAATGCAAATTCTACTTCACTGCCTTTTTTTGATATACTGATCACAGTGGGCCCTTGACTTAATTATAGTTCACCCTGTAAATGATCACAAGAAAGCAAATCATCCTTTGTCATGTCAAACCTCTAGACGTCGCTACGTTGCTAAAAAGTGACTTTGGTCTTGTGACTATGAAGGCACCATATGAACCTCCAGCTGCTTAATGTGGGTTTGGACAAATATCATTTGGTCATTGTTTGACAAATTGACTATTCTTGTGTTCAGTAGAGGAGCAAGTGTCCAATGTAAAATTATGCTCATGCTTATTCTGTTGTAAACTTTGTATCTTACTGAAGTGAGGAAGTTCATCGCCTCGTCCCGGTATCCCAGCCTCAGGTACACGTATGTGGGGAGTTCATACTCCCTCCAGGTCAGCGAGGCAACACGGAGCGATTCTCTGATCCTGTGCTGGGCAAAGTGCTTGATGCTAATACTGTTTCTGTAACTTTTCTTGACTGCCACTGAGGGAAAGAGCGCTGTGCTGCTGTTCCACAGCCACAACAGCTCGTTGTTCCTCAAGCTCTCCTTCTGGGGGCAGAAGCCTGTGTAGTTCTGATCATGCATGTGGTAGTTGTGGCAGTCAGGGTAGAGGTAGAAACCCCAGAGCCCATTGGGTCGAAGGTTTGTCCCCAGCTGAATAGTCCTCTGCATCAATGCCCTGGCGCTTTTCTCAAATTGCCGCCGTGCTAGCCGCTGCACTTGCGCTGCTGTCACATTCACATACGCCATAGCAGTCAGTTCCAGGGACTTTTGTCGGTAGACACCCTTGTTGTGCCAGTTACGGGTCCACTGAGGCCGCCAGTGCTCCCAATCTATGACAGCTAGGCCCCGGAAGTCCTCTGCAGGAATGTAGTGGTTGATGTCCTGGTAGGCCTTCATCAGGTGGCTGTCCAGGCTGCAGTTCTGGGGCAGGCCGCCATTCACAGGTTCACCCTTTTGGGTGTAGTAAGGGTAGTTACCAAGCCGGTTAGCATAGAAAATGGTGACATCCTGACCTGTCCAACCAGCACGTGGGCTCCCATGGATGTGGAAAAGACTGTCAAGGTTGGTGGTGACATTGTACTTGATGGTACACATGTCCAGAGGGACGTTCCATGCTGCGATGAAGGGCTTCTTATGGATCAAGGGACGCTTGGCCGGTTTCTGAGCAGAGCTGGTGTGGAAGAGAAGAAGCAGCCACACGCAGGTCTGGGCAACAAGTGCAAATTGGTGGGAGGAGGATGTCCTGCCCACTGGCACCACAGGCATTCTTTGGTCCAGGAGGAGCAGCTGTCAATCATCATAAATAGAGCATGAGGGAGGGATTGACTGAGCAGAATAACTGACAACAATCACCCAGATGTCAACACCACAGGAGGATGGGCTACTATTATTTCAGTTTACAATAAATGAAAATATTTTACTTGCTTTTGAATTGGATATCAAAAATGAAAAAGCTTTTGCATTTCAGTGAAAAAATACTCAAATTTCCACTTGTCCTGGAAGGGGCACTGCCAGTTTAGAAAGTAGTTTTGTTGAATTTTTTTTTTGTACACGTGCATTTTATACTTTCATGAAAGACAGACTAGCAACAGACAAAGAAAAGAGGGGAGTTTATAAAGCTCGTTTATCAACAATCGGAGAAGACGCAGATAAAGACGGACACAGGAAGAACAGAAAACCCTTACCAAAATAAAACAGGAAGTATCCAAAACACTAACAACATTAACTTCACCAGCAACGCTGACGGCGGAGCACAACAACAGGCCGGTCGAAAATTAGAACAATGGCCGCAATTGGCCCCCGGGCGGGACTTTGGACATGCCTGCTTTAGATAATGATATAAAAGGAACACAGGAACAATGTATTTCATCATAGCCATAGTTTACACATCTCCATAGCAACCTCCTTGGAACTACAGAGAATTACTATAGAAACTTAACTACAGACAGAAAATGAAATGAAGCAGGTGACGGCAATGCAACTATTAACAGGATGCCAGCCACCAGTCACTCACACGCACACACACACACACACACCCACACACACAGAAGAACATTTTTGTTGGAAGATTTATTGTCCCGGAAATTAATGTGATACTAATCATTATAAACAACAACAATCACTGAAATAATGCTAATATTAAAGCATAGTCCTGCAAATAGATTAATTTCCAATCTTGTTTGGCTCCTTTCCATGGCTAACAGGGGTCAGAGGTCACACGAAGGAAATCAGTTGACACCCAATGAGTGGAGCGGGGACTTCAGCTGTACAGACCGCTGCGTTCCTCTCCACAGCTAGTCCCCCTCTGACCAGAGCTAAAGCCTCAGGCCACAATGACAGGCCTTCCTGCCAAATGTCTCAGTGAGGTTCTCTGTTTGCTCTGTCTCTGCGTCGCAAGTTCAGAACCAAAAATCCAGCAGGCGCACAAATCAGAAGTCTGAATTCTGCACATAAATCTTTTCAGCACACATACCAAGTGTTGATTTTTTTTTTTTACTCCTTTTTAAATACATTTTTATAACTGATTATTATATACTTTTTAGTACCAACCTTTCAAACAGAAGTATCTGTACTCCTGTTGATCACTTCGTCATTGTTGTTCCCGCCTTCATCCTATGTCGGCACTGACTACGTGTTTGTTACAGAAATAACTGTCACGTAAAGTTACTGATGAGCCCATAGGAATGATTTGTTCCCAAGTAATCCCAGTAATCTAGACTTGCTAGTTCACTTTCACGACTGACACTCAAAGAGAATTTTATCTTGGCTTTTTTAATCTACTTGGTAGCAGCTGAAAACAACTTAATGCATATATTGTACTTTATACGTCCTATGTTGAAGTTCAGTGTATATGATTTGTGACTCTTGGTGCATCAGGATCTGCAAGAAGTTTCCACTGTTTAAGTCAGTTGTAGAACCCTTAAAGTACTGTACAGATTTTGTTCCTTCAATGTTATTAGTTCATTTTTCCCTTCTCAGAGTTTTGTCGGTTTGGAATCAAAGTCTTTTCCTCTCTTTATTTTCATGCCAGCCTCTTCCTGCTGGTTTGGAAATAATTTGACTGCTGAGAATGTTCTGCGGGGTTGCAGTAAATGTATGCAAGTATGGCTTCTTAATGGTTCTCCGTTTGAGCTGAAACTGCTTCCATATGAAGCCTGGCACACAGCAAAACCGACATGATTTGATGATGGGAATGTTTCAGATTAGAACCATTATTTAACTTGCTTCAAGCCTGTTTTCCATCTCTTACTGAGCTCATAAACCTGTTTCATTTGTCATGAAGGTTGATTCCTCATGATTGCGTCTGATTGAGCTTGAAATCTTAGAAATTCATAATGCTACCCTGGCTCTCTATTTACTATCAGCAACCACTGTTTACAGTTAACTATCATTATGCAAAAGGGATTTATACACCTGGGTTGAGCACCTCTGTAAAGACTGAAGCTTTCTAGTTTGTTTGAGTATTATTTATCTATTTGCCAGATTTGATTATTTCTGCTACATTTGTAAATTAAAGCCAGGGTTGGTAATCCTCAAAAAGTTAGAAAGAGCAGCCTGCACAGAAAAAAAATACATGTAATCATGCCACCTCCTCCCATCAGCTAGCTTGTCGAGTCTACACCACTAAAGCGTCTCTACTGACAACTGCTTACATCTGACTTTTTATTCCCAGGACAACTTTATTTATTGATCACTGTCAGAAACAAAGAAAAATATAAGAAATTAGATAAAACGTTTCCGAGGCAACTTGAAAACCTACATTTGAATGATGTTTTTCGCCTTTCTTAATTAAAAACAAAGTATAAATCTTTTCTGATCTGTCATCTTTGGTTTAGAAATGAAAACTCCTAGTTACAGTTGATGAAAGACCGCGGTCAAGAGTTAAAAGACTTCAGCGATACATGTTGGTGCATTACAAGACGCAAAATGTCCTATGATTTGTTGCAAATCAACAATTTCCTGATTCCTGAAAACTAGCTTCTCTCACAAACTGTAGCTGGTCTGATTGTGGAGGAATTTCAGTGTAATCATAGGCACAATTGTGACCACTGTCTGGGTCAACCAGTAAGGCTGCGCTGGGCCAAAACAACCATGTGCTACAGTTGATGGTTCTTATCATGGTAAAAGCTGGAGGGAGCAGCCTCAGATTAAACACTACAGCTCATGTTTAAAGCTCATGTCAAAGTGAAGTATCTATCCAAAGGAGCTTGGTGCCGCGGGTCGGTCTGGCATCGATTAAGATAAGAGTTTGTTGATTTCTGTGGTTCCTGTGGAATGGCTCCACTCATTCAACAACTACAAGAGAGCAAAAAGGGAGAGTGTCTAATTTGTATTTTCTCGGCTGGAAAACTGGAGAGAAATTGAGCCTCAGAGGGTTGGTCGGCCTCTCAGCAGCATCCAAGAACCAGAGGATGACAATGGGCAAGGGTCAAGGAAAATGGAGGAAATGCAGGAAAATATGAGGGCGGAATGTTGGCACAACTGCACAGCCTGTACAAGTATGATGCCCTATCTGTGTGTTCAAATGGGGATGAAGTAAAGACAGCTATGATTGTTGGTGCAAGGCTCAGAGTACCGCTGCACGACCTCAACATCGTCAGTAACCTTCGCAGGTTCTGGGTTCACCAAGTACCCACAGAAAGCATTTCCAACTGAGGAGTGAACGACGCTGACAGCGTGATGGAGGCACTTCTGAGAGAACAGAGAGATGAGGACACTGAGCACATTCAGAGGTGCCAGCAGAGGAAGAAGCCCTCGCTGGGTTTGATGTTCGGGAATTGAGCCGAACCCCTGATGGCTGGCTGAAGGCCAGAAGCCAAAATACCAGATTTCCTCACTTTGGCCATCTGTCATGTAAACGTGTTCCAACACTCAGTCACATGCCTAACAACACAGGTTCACTGTGACTGTCTTGACACTTCAGCAAGGAACATCTCATGCCGCAGTAGAATAATCCTAACGCATGTTTTAATGAACAGAATTTCCCGTAAACTCAAAACCATTCTGGGCTGAACGTCAAAGCTCAACAGAAAGAGAGCGAGTGAGTCAACAGCACCAGAGACGACTACAGGCTGTGGAACAACTAGAGCCACAAAAATGACGAAGAGACAATTAAAGATGCAGAAATTAGAGTAAACAGCACATCTGGGCACAGTGTACCTGCACGTGAAGAGCCTCATGGGTTTCATCAGACCAGCAGGGGCCCGTGAAAATCCTCCAAACTGTAACATGACCTTGCATCAGGACTTTCCATGAATCACGCACGTTGGTTGCAGCATGTTAACCAGAGCAAAGCGAGCCATATTCTAACAAATATTCCTGGTGGTATTCTGAATGTGGCCGTGATTCATGTTCCTCACAAACAAAGGCCGGAGAGCGGGAACCACCAAGGCTGAAATCTTTCCACTCTGCTGAGCCAAAGCTAATCCAGCGTCTGGTGAGCGCCGAGGCTCCAGAAATCAGTCCGTTTGGGGTGGATTTGTCAAATGGAGAAAACAGATGGATGATCTCATGAAGGAGACAGAACACAAAATGAATCGAGTAAAAATGGAGCAGAGAACGAGTTTCTCCCTTCTTAGTCTGGATAATTTAAGGGAAACACTGGAAATGATTAATTTAGGGTACAGGAGAACAGCATCATTTTTTAATCACTTTAAATTTCAAGTTTTGTTTTTTTCAAATCTTAAAATCTTCTAATGAATAATTGATGGATCTTAGTGTAAAAGAATTCTTCTTCAAGGGAGAGAATGATTTCAAGATCTGCATTGTTTTATTCCCCTTCATGGTTGGCGAGGTAAAAGTGAAGATGCAGCTAAAAAGTGTTTCAGCGATTAAAGTACATATTAATTTGACCCAGTGCAGCTTAAGAGATGAGAAATGCGTTTCATTGATTTTTAGACAAATACCATGTTGGTGACTGACAAACGCATTGCACTCAAGCTCGAGCATTTTTGATAACTTCCTCTTGAAGACAACCATGTATTTAGTGTAAAACTTAAAACCCGCTGTTGTCCCGCAAATGATTACTTTGTGTGTATAAGAAACAATATACTGTGGGAGACCGTAATTTAACACTTTCAAACAACTCCCTCTGCACTATGACTGGTTTTACTTTGCTTGAATTCGGAGAACAGGATTATAGCAGAATTTGCTGTTACATCAATTTTGCTTCCTCTGATGATTTTTAGTACTTTTTTCACAGTGTAGTTGAACAAATAACTGACATATGTATTGTTCTGGCTCTGTTGTGAATCACTGTATTCTTGTGTGGCTCAAGACAGTAAAGAGCTTTCCTCATCTCACTTGAGCGCCTCCCTCAAAGCGCTCCTGAAATCCTGTCAGCTAATCAAGACTCCCGGCTCAGCGTTTGATCTTTAACCTCAGACGCTCTCACGCTCTCTGTCTCTGTGCGGAGAGGGCAGACTGGAAAACAGCACGCTCCCATAAACAGCGAGGAACTTTTTATAGCCTCCTCTGATGAACTTGTGCTCTCTTTGACTCTCAACAAAAAACCCTGACCTCCTATGTTGCCTGCATGTCTCACCATTTACCGTAAGCTGTTGGGAGACAGGACATCTGGGAAGTGACTTTAAGTTCCTTAAAAGCGAAGCAGAATTTAAAGCAACCTACATAACGCACTGAGACTTAAGCGTAGCGTGCTCCCGTGTGTCCGGTTTCGAAATGAGAAAATCCTTCCTCACTGCGAGTGAGTTGTTAGGGGTGACCCAACATTCCTGACATGACGGGGCCCTCCCCTTTTCCTGTCCTTCTCCTTCCTCCTGCATCACCCATAACAGATGCTCAAATCCATGCCCCAACAGCCCAGCTTTTAACAATAAACATCATCTTTCTCTCTGTGCCGTAAAATAAAAAGTTTTTTTTTTTTTTTTTCAAACTCTGACCTTATAGAGCAGAACTATGAAGCCATGGTGGGAAGCTGGTCCCTGGTTTGAACAGCTCACCTGTAGATGCTGCACATCACCAGATAATTAGCAGTCTGCAGGGGGCCTCTTTCCCGGGGTCATGGTGGACCTCAGTGCCGCACAGCCATCGGGCTGCATTCAGTCTGTCACTGTGAAGCACAAGCGAGTGAAACACACTTATATACAGCCCGGAGAGGAGAGGAGAGAAGAGGGAGGAGAGAGCCTCGCCACCACAACACAGCGATTAGAGCAGAGCGAGGGAGGGTGACGAGAGACAGAGACACACACACAGCAGAGAGGGGGGGGGGGGGCTTTAAATCCCTGTGAGTTTGTTGAGCTCCTCTAAGGTCTGATCCTCTGGAGGAAAAGTCTCAACTCATCCACACACACAGCAGAGAGGGGGGGGGGGGTCTTTAAATCCCTGTGAGTTTGTTGAGCTCCTCTAAGGTCTGATCCTCTGGAGGAAAAGTCTCAACTCATCCACTTCAATCAGGATCAGACTGAGAGAAGGACGTAAACACAGAGTTGTCAACAACAATTTTCCTGCCGTGTGTATAAAACTATATATTTCTACGGTAAATTTAGAACTCAGGAAAAACTGCTTCATTTTGAAATGTAAACCAGAACAGGAAAGTGCATTTTCCAAATGTTTACATCAGCACTTTGGTGAATGAATGAATACGCGACGATGTGTGAAGTTATTTTGTTTTCCTTAAAGGCAAGAATGTGGAGAACATTACAGTCGCACTAAAAAGTCAGGACTTTCTGTAAGAGCAGGAGCCTCACTAAGTCAAAGATTTCAAAACATGAAACCCGATACAAACGCCAGTTAGCCTGGTGAAAAGTCCAGTCCACCACTCAATGTTCTGTTCTGTTCTTTTGACCATACTTGACTTCCCGCAGCCTTTCTGTCAGAAACAAACAATTCTGGGGTAGTGGTGGGTTATGTGCATCACACGACAACTGTCTGTCAAGAGAGGAGAAGGAATTTAAGGTTCAACAGCAGCCACAGACTGTCTGAAAGAGACTGTGGCAGAATCAGATGTCCACCATCAGCTGATCAGTGAGCACAGAGAGGGGGGGGTAGGCTTCAGTCTGTCTGACTGAACGTAAACCTCCAGTTTGACATCTTTCTCTGAAGACTCTAACGGAAAATCCTGAGCCACTTTTGGACAAATTTGATGTGTAAAAAACACACGTCCTTAACAACCGCTGAGAAAACATGTGGAGCAGAAAATACAGGAAATCATCAGGCTCTCAGACGCACTTAACTGGTCTTTTCAAATGCTCGTATTTTTCTTTCATTTGTATCCCCCTTGCAGCAGAGTGTCACTGTGCTGATTAAATGACATTACATGTGAACCCAGCACTTGAACCCAGCCAGAGCAGAGATTCCAGTGGTTAACCACGCATATTTACAACCAAGGAGACAAAAGTCAGAGTGAGCCCGGTCCCTGCACGTCTGTCTGTTAAATATACACATGGATTTTCCCTTTTCTTAACCGTGTGTTTTCATTTGAGAAACATGTCATGCAGCTAAACATCACTTGCATCGAGCAGAGAGGGGCGCAGCGGACCGTGTGATTAAAAGGGGAACCTGACTCGCTCACTGCATCGTCACCTTGTTGTGTTTATTAACATCCAAGATCCTCCGTGTTCATTCATTATGAGCTTTGAACTTCAGAGTGTTTCCATGCTAAGAGGCTGCAAGTCGTGAAAGTGTAGAATAAGATAAACAAGTTCAGTGCCTGTTTGGAATGGGCTGCTTTCTGGGTCTGTGGGGATGGATGCAGATTTCTTTCTAATTTGTCTTTCTGCGGACCTTTCCTCTTTCTGGTAGAGTTCGGATCAGGGAGTGGACAGGATACTATAGGACAGGTTAGGTTTTGTGGACAGTACAGGCTCATGACCTTTGACCCTCGTGCAGCCGGCCTGTACGTGCATGAGGGAACACTTTTCTGAAACAAGACTCCAAATTATTTTATAATCTGTCAGGTCTCATTAATCTTCAGTCTAGACGTCTAACTATCTACGGCTATCTGTTTTAAAGGTGCACAGTAAACTGAAGAGGTGACAGGAGCCACCGTGCCGACCTGACTCATCATCACCAGCTGATTGGAGGGGAGCGTAGCTATGGAATCTTTTCTGCAAGGTGTAAAATCTTAGATGCATGGCGATAAAAACATGAAACACTCTATACCTCCTACCCTCGGGGGCAGTCTACCTGCAGCAGCTACTGTAAGCTGATCTCAGATGTGCTTCCATGGACAATCAGTCATCATTGTTTCCTTCAGATCTTCTGTCTCATCTGCACCCTGTGCAGTTTGCTGCAATTTGCTCCCTGAGCAGCTCTTCCAGCACACGCACAAACACTCTGTGTGTTTCTGGCACTCGTCAGGTGGAATCTGCAGCCTGGACCATTCTGACAGCGAATGCGAGTCTCCATCAGCTGTGACACATTGTGGGTTGTAATTACATGAGCAGCATTTAAGCGTAACAGAGTGTTTTCTGATGGTTAGCAGCAGGTCTTTGAGGTTAAGGCAGATAAATAAACATTTTAACTTTATCTGAATGACCCAGAGCTGTTTCCAATAAGAGCCACACGAGCCGAAGGGCTGAGGAACAACAAATGTCCCAGAGCTCTTTAGTCCAAAGAATGAAGAAAAAGTAAGAAAAGAAAACCAAGTCATTGTGTTTGACCTGCAGATCTAATCACACGGTTTGCATGCTGTTTCTTCTTTTAGTGTTATTTTGTTTTATTTGTTATTAATGAATCCAGCACATTGAATATCAAGCCATGTCTAGTTTTTTGCTAAATGTGTCTTGAGTTGGAAGTAAAACCATTCACGTGACATCCATCAGATAAATATGCATGTCCCCACCTTACCAAACATATCTCCATTTTTTTTTTTTTTTTACTGAACTGCTTGCAGGCACGTGACGACTGTTCATATACAAAGGTATTCTGCTGATGCAAACTCAGAAGGACACACCTATAGACTGACTTCCTCAACCCAACTGTGTGTGTGTGTGTAAAGGAAACCATATTCCCATGGAGGGTGGGGTGAAAGGGGGGAGTTTTAGTGGTGGTGGGTGGGTAGCGTGTTTGGATTCCTCTGGCCCGACATTGTGATCCTGCCTGCAGATTAGTTTCCATCACCTCCGTGGATGAAAGGCCCCCCCCTCCCTCCTCACCCACCCTCCCACTGCCTGGAAACCTCGGCGTCCGCGTCTGTGGCGGTCGGAGCCTCCACACGAACATATGGACTGTGTTATGAGAATGTGGGCTCAGACAGCACGGATCCTCCTGCCTTTTTAATGGCCTCAGCTGAAATGAGGCATCAAGTTGCCCGAGGAGGAAGCGATGGTTCGGGGGATTGGCTCACGTTGAGTACGTGCTGTTTGATATGAAGGGTTTTTCTGAGAAGCAAAACTGATTTTCATCTGGAAAACGTGCATGGCGCCTGCTCCTGCAAAATGAAGGTCGACAGAAATTAAATTTAAAGGAATGTAAAATGGAAACAGATTTCTGCGGTGGCTGCAGATGAAGGTCAGCGCTCCTTCATTACACTGACAGCTCCGAGTGTTGGTTCCCTCAGTTTTAATCTGAACACATAACACTGTTGCGCATCACTTTCAATCTCTGTCTTTTTATTCCCTACCTGCCACTGGTGTCTCTGAAGTTAAATAACAACAATTCAAAGTTCTCAAATATTTATTTTCTTCACTTCCATCGAAAATATACATAATTACATAATATTTAGTAAATTACCAATGTAGCCTTGCTTAGGAAACAAGCAGCAAATATCTGCTTGAACTGATGTTAACCTGGTTGATAAAGCTGAAAACTTCTGCAGCTTCAGGTGCACCTAAAAGGTTGTGTCACTTTTAACACACTCATCCTCCAGTTCTGGCCTTACTTCTTCTTGGGCGTTAACTTGGTGCAGAAGGTCCAGTTCAGTGGGTTTTGCCTTTGTATTATCTGAAGTTTTCATCCACCTGTTCTCTGCCATTCCTGCTGCCACTGCACTGATGGGATTCATCAGTGTCTGAGTTGTTCAGGGCCTGGCGCATAAAAATCACCAATAATTAATTTTTTAAATGTGTGAAAAAGAGGTACAAAAAAAAATAAAAGCACATTCAAAACATGCAACATCTGTCAGTGCGTAAAAGGCCGCAAAGCTGCACCCGTCACATCAAGAGTTTACTTTAAGGACAATTATCATTTCCTGTTTAGACCAGCATCACTCACACTTTTGCCAGAACATCACAGAGGAGGAAACGACAAATCTTACATCATCATGGCCAGTCTCTTGTGGCTTTGACCTTTGACCTCCAGAGAGTTAAACAAACCATGATCAGCAGGAGTCAGCGGTCTCTTCCACTCCTCTTGTGGTTTGTTTCTCATGTGTCAGTACATTTCACCGGCAGCGAGTTCTGTTGCAAAGCTGCCAGTCTCACCCCACAGCATTGTTATTGTTTCTGATGCCATCCTCGCCCACCAACCTTGCTCTGCATTTCATGGCCCTTAAGGACCCACACAGAGTTGTTGTGTGTTGATACAGGACCGTGATCTGAGTGGACGACTGGATTCAAAATCAACAGAAAAATGCCAATTTTGTGTTTTTACTGGAGGGGACGACTCTTACTCCCTCCAAAGTGAGTCTCTTCTCACAGTGCTCTGGAGGGATTAAAATGGAAAATTCTCATTTTACAATCACCACTGGGGCATTATGGCAGCACTGTGTAGGACAGACAGGAAGTGGGGGAGAGAAAGAGGGAAATTAAACACAGGAAATTGCTTGACTGGCAGAGCAGGAGTCAAACAGGGGACCTGCTGCTCAAGGGCACAAGGGCACAGGGTTACTCTCAACGATATTGATGCCTTTGAAATTTTCCCAAGTCACATTTCTTCTACAAAACCTGAACCATGACAAGTGCTATTGTTCAGATGGCTCATGAAACTAAGGGAAATAGGCCATATATTCATTACCTTTTGAATGTGGGCAAAATGAATTGTTTACTTTGGTATTCAAAAAGACAAACCTGACCAAGGGCCAATATGAACTTTACTACTACCGGCCACCAGGTGACGATGGAGATGCTTTGGCTTCACTTTTGAGAGGCTGTCATGTTATTGAAACTGTATACAGTCTCTGGGGAAGATGCAGTCATGAAACCTGACCGGTGTGGGGTTGAGATCAAAAGAATGTTCCCCTGTGATCTCTGAGCGCTGCTGGATTCAGACAGACTGCTGTGATCGCAGGATGGTCTCTAGTTTATGCAACGCAAGTCTTTACTACTGTCACGCTCCCACAGCTCTGCAGCAGTGTCAATGGCTTGGTCAGCTCCCCACTTTATCCCAGAAAATTCTGTAGCCATGGTGACAAGAGGATGAATCCTAACTTTGGGGTCTCCTGGCTTTTTTCTAGCACCACCATGAGGTTGATATTTGTGTTTTTTAGTTAAATACTGTATGAATGCTTTGCTGCACTGCTCACTCAGTGTGGCCTGCACGGCTTTTGGCTCTTTCTCTTGTCGTTTTAAACACATTTCTCTTTTCTTCCCCCTATTGAAAAAATGGCTGTAAGAAGTTTATTACACTTTTGGGTTTTCTTGTCATGAGTACAACAAAAATTTGAAACACAGAGAAAACAAATTAGACAATAGCATGTAGCTTTGAACTTACAAACAGGATCTGAACCGCAATATAAAAAACTGATTGTTGCATTTTAACACTACATCATAAATCTATTGAAGCCGACTGTTACTGACCAACACATTCACACTCAAATTTCAACTTGGAAACAAAATTCAAGCTTCAAACCCATAGCTAAAGCTGATATGAAAGCTTTGTTCCCACCAGACGCTGTTGACTGAAACATCAGCGGTGAATGTTTTGATCTGGTTAGATGTTTGTCTACTCCGGTCATAAATGTTTAGCTGCTTTACCCTGAGCCCTGTAATCACACAGGAGGAGATGAAGCAGAAGCTGGAGAGTCACTAACGAACCGCTGATTAACAGTCGTGCGACCATCACACCAGCTCTGTCAGACTGTGTTGACGTGAGTGTTACAATGAAAATAATATTGGTAATATTTGGTTGTACCTTGACATCAGGTGTCAACTTTCAATCCTTTCAATCACTGTAGGTTGAGGCTAGAAGTAAATCTAACTGGCTGACTGGAGAGCAAACCTCTGAGGCCCACCAGTCCCCTCATATTAAATTGTAATGCACATTTTTCATTGTCTGGTAAATTTGAGAACATGTAAAAAAAAAAAAAATTAAAGCTCCACACACTATGTCAGAGAGCTTCCTGGATCTGCACGCCGACCTGTATTAGGTTCTTTCTTGACCATAGTCCTCCCACCATGTTCTGTGGTCCTCATTTTTTGTCTGTGTGCAGTCTATTTTAAAAATATATAAAACTTTATAACTAACCAACTAACCAAGGACACGGCTGAAAACATAACTTACACTTTGTTAAATTAATCTTGTCCAACTGATTTTTAAGAGAAAAGAAATTATTTTGAGTTTGAACCAGTGGACCAAAGACAAGGGAGCTTTAAATAAAAGAAGTTTTAGACAATGGATGGACACATTACAGTTTGCGGTCTTTTCAGGGGATTTGATGACAACAAAGCAAACAGAAAGGAGCTGTGCTTATTCTTTAATTAACTTGACTTATTTTAATTACAGGTCGACAGAGAACAAACCTTATGTTGATTCTGTGCCAGCTTCGGTGCAGACGAGCTGCTGACACTGCTCTGTGGCTGATTATGGTTATTAGTTAAAGTACAGGAGCAAAGTCATGGCTGAGGTTTGTCAAATGACGGGTGTTTGGTTTCTGTGTATTTAAAACACATTGAATGATGAGCCTCAATTTATTTATTTTTTTAAGTCGATATAGTAGTCAGGGTTTTTAGAACATCAACTTCTCTCATGTGGTTATGTAAAAAAAAAGTTGAAGGGGAAAAAAAGATTCTCTGATAAGTGTCATCATCTTTTTCTCTGTCCGCACATGTCAGCTGGAATTTAGAAGATGAGGAGGAAAAAGAAACTGAGAGCACTGTGAGCTGCAGATGTTACGGCTGTTTTCTTGCCTGGCTGCCAATCATCATAATCCAATAATCACGCCGACAGAGACGCATCGTCACCATCATTCAGTCAAGTCAGCTTCTGCTTTGCAAGAGTCACATTTACTCAACTCCGAGGGCCTAAAATTGAGTTCAGACAAACGCAGGATGACTCCTAATGACTGTGGTCTACTTATATACTAGCACTACCTAAAGGTTGTAAATTCAGGACAGGAGAAAGTCATCTTTTATTTATATAGTCCAAAAACACAAATGCACCAAAGGCTTTGATTTCTAAACGGTCATCACAGCCAAGATTCAAAGACTCTGACCAAACCTGCCGTTGTTCTTGCACAATGCTTTGCTGCACAATGCCTTGCTGCACAATGGTCTATGGTCCCACCATGAATCAGCCAGAGCTGCCACAGGCTGGCAGGTTTGGTTTCGTGGCTTGTAACGAAGCAGAAACCTCTGGCCCTGGCTAATAAGAGTTTGAGTTTGAACTGCAGTTCCTCTGATTTCCACTAGAGGCTACACAATCAAACCTCTCTTTGGCCTGCCCACCGATCCCAGCTTCGCCTCATCTACTGTGTCTCAGTGCAAACAAACATGGTCAAAGCTGAGCTTACAAATAAGCACATGTGAAAAATGTGTTTTCTCTTCCCAGCAGCTATGTCCAAAACACATTTTAAATAAACAATAAACAGAATAATCAGAAGGTCATGTTTGTACGTATGCAGAATCAATAATACACAGACGTTGATGTGCATGCTCCTCAGTGGAATGTAGCCATTATATTTTCTTAACCATGCAGGTATGGAAAAGCAATGTTCGGCAGGTTTATGTTTCAGTGAGTAGTTATGTAGTTTAATGTACATTCAGATTATGAATTCATGCAAAAATTCACTGTAATATATATTATACCAGAAAGTTGAGGTGAATTTCATCAGCAGTCTGAACTGTGTATGGAGTATAAAAACTCCCTCTTAAAGAAGAAAGAAAAAACACTTTTGAATGATTTCATCCCTTTACTTTGTTGTGAATGAGGTCAGGGGTCCTGTAGCAAATCTACAGGTGAAAAACAACAGCTCTCTCCTTCTCTGGCAGCAGCAGATTAGTGACGCATCACTGAGGAATCAGCTGACTTTAACACTTCCTCTAATCCTCTGCCGACTCTGTTTTGACAGTTTTTCTGTCCAACAGGCGTGAAACTCAAACCTCCAGTCGCAACAGAAGCCCGCTGCTCCATCCTCTAATCAACTGAAAAGGGTTTTGACATAAGGCCCGTCCTTCCCTTTCCCATGGGACAAACACACGGGCTATTGTTGTGCTGTTTGGTCACGTGACCCGTCCCGCCACGGCCCGCTGTGACTCACTTGACACGCACTGTCACCACCGAGCTACATCTGCACTCAGCAGCCTGATGGAGTGCTGGCTGTGATGTCAGCATCATTACAGTCATTATCTCAAATTAATGACTGAGACTGTGGACCAAATGAAATGTCCTTTGAAGGGCTTTGCGGGTTTGCCAATTGTTTTTTGAGGTTTTTATGCTCTTGCGTCTTGTTTGTCAAAATTCAGACCAGTGTGTGTTTTTATAAATAATTAGAAACGTCATTGTTCCACTAAAATTTATGAGAGTGATTTCTTCTATTCATCCCCTTTATTTAGGCTGTAAACACAAACAATAAAAAAAGTCTCAATAAATCATGTATAAACGACATTGAAAAAGACAAATGCAGAAGATTATGTGGTGGAAATGTGTTAATTAATGAGTCAAAGAAGTTTCTTGGGGTCTCAGAGTGACCTTTATTGAAGCTCACTGCAGAAGGTGACGCCTCAAGAAAGTTGGATGGAAATGTGAGACATCTGTGCTCATATTAAAGTGTTTCTTTGTGGGTTACGCCCTGACTGAAAGAAATGCAGGGGGTGTGTGAATGCATTGTTGTGTGTTATCTGTGGTGAGGATGTTGGTCAGTCCGCTGAGCAGATGAACAGAACTCAAGCAGAGCACAGCAAAAAGGTCACGACTGATTCAAGTGACCTCAGGATCTGCTTCTGCAACACATGCTTAGACATTGGGGTCACAGGGTGGAAAGTGGCTGCACGTGCATCATGGAAATGTCTGCTGTTTCCATTTACAATTACAAGGAGTTGGAGTTGACAGATATTGGTTGTGAGTGTCGGCATGAGAGAGAGAAGTCAGGAGACACTGAATGGAGCTAATGCAGTAAAGAACCTTTTCGCCAATTTCAGAAAAAACAAATTGACACGGTTGGACAAACTGCAGAGGAATAAGGGCCGCAGCAATTAGGGCAGGACAAGCTGGTGATGCTTATTTTGTGGTCAACAATCACGTGTGCTTTCTCTGCTTTGTCAGTGTCTGACAGGAGGAAATCATGTGTACAGTTTCATGTAAGGAATTGAACAGAAGCAAACATGTTCCCTGTTTTCAGCAGCAACAAAGGCAGTGTATCAAGGCTGTTTGTTACACACTCAGCAAACAGAGAGCTGGGATGTTTCTGCTCAGCCTGGAGGACAGAGTGAAGAGCGTGGAAGGAGCCTGCAGTAGAGGCACTGGTTCTAAAGAAGCCATTTGATGTGGGTTGAGTCCCTGATCGAGCTGAAGGGCATGGATGAAGAGAGAGATCTCGGGGCTACCTTGTTATGAGCCTCCATTGACCACATCCTGGGTCTGGAGAAAGAATTTAGAGGTTTTTGTGGTTTCAGGAGTTTTTATGGATGTTTTTAATGTACATTCTTTAGTGCTGTTCTTTGCAAATTACAAACTTTTCAAGGGGGAGCCAACACAGTGCCATGAGTCTGCTTTGTCACAGAATGAGGCACTTGATAATCAGACAGAGACCCAGGAACATAATGATGCACAGGCAAGAGAAATGGAGAGATAGTAGGAGCAAGATATCGCCCAGCAGGCTGTTCCCGTGGTGGTGAGGCAGCGGGATGGGTGGCTGAGGCCGGGGGGGAGGAGGAGGAGGAGGAGGAGGCAGGGTCTGGGGCATCTCGCAGTGAACCCCCGTCCAGCCCTGGTAGCACTGGCAGGTGAACTTGTTCTTCATGTCCAGGATGTCGTAGTGGTTGAGGTGACCGCTGACATGGAAATGGGGGCCCCGAGGGGCCAAGTTGCGGTGGATGTGGAAGAAGCGCGGGTTCAGGTGCAAGTAGGCGTTGGAGTCGAGGCTCTTGCGGACGCACCTGCCGTTCTTCTTGCACAATGCTTTGCTGCACAGCTTAGCAGCAGATGTGACATTAATAACATAATGTCCCAGTGGGCCGTCGATATACTTCTTCACCGTGAGACAGTTCCTCTGCAGGAGGCAGGAGAGGAAAAGCACAATTATAAGTTGGTATAAACAGGTATGATGTGTATAAATGTGTTTTTTTATTTCATTCCTATGTTTTTCAAATTAGACTGGCATTCAGAAAGCTGCCATGTCCAACAGTCCCCATTTAAATGAACTACAGCTGGGCTTTTTGTGATCACAACCTTAGTTTCACAATTTCAGGTCCCTCATGTGTGTTTGACAATGTCTTTCTGTTGATTTAAAGTTTTCTTAAGGAGTTAAAGCAGAGTTTGTTGCAAATAGCATCATCAACATTGTTTTTTGGTTGTTTGTCATAAGTTCCAATCACCTGTGTTCGAGAGTATTCTGATGATCCCCAGAGAACGACGCCTGATGCTCCCAGAGCAGCGCTCTCCCCGATGGTATGAAGCAGGTCACTCTAAAACAGACAGACAGGCATTTACACAATAAACACCTTGGCAGATGAATCATTCAACCATTCTCCAACATTTTTGTTGGCTACAAACACATTATTGTCCGTATTCTGCACAAATATAGCAGCCAGATTTAAGGTTATTTTAAGATATTTTAATCTGTTTAATTACTTACTTCAGATAGAACCACAAAGGTGTAGGCATAGAAAGGTCTGGAGTAGACAAACACAGGCAATGTGAAGTCTGTTCGGGCAATGGACGCAATCCTCATGGCTTCCTTTACTCGATAGTGGACAAACTTGACAGTGTTGGGGGAGGACTTGAGTTCGTAGTCAAGGTAGATGGATGGGTAGAGGGCTGAGCTCTCCCTCCACAGCCACATCAGGTGGTCGTTGCGAACGTGCTCGACGTTGGGACATTCCCCAGTGTACTGTTGTGGATGCTGCTTGTACCCATAGTTGTAGCAGTCTGGGAAGAGGTAAAAACCCCAGAGCCCGTTAGGCCTGCGACCCTCAGCCAGGGCTAAGGTCAGGTTCATGAAGTCCTGCCCGGCTCTCTCAAAACTTTCCTTTGCTTCCTTCTCAACCTTGCTCTCTGGCCAGTTCGGGTGAAGTTTCCGGATCTGTTCCTTGGACTTGTTGCGGTATATGTCCTTGGAGCCCCAGTTTCTGACCCACTGTGGCCTCCAGTTCTCCCAGTCAATGACACCCAAGCCTCGAAAATCCTTGTGAGGGATAAGCTTGTCAATGTCAGTCCGTGCCTTGCTCAGGTGTTTGGAGATGCTCTGGTTCTGTGGCAAGCCACCATTTATGGGGGCCCCAGAGCTGGAGTAGTATGGGTAGTATCCCAGGTGGCTGTGGTAGAATATGGTGACATTTGGTCCACTGAGGGTTTCGTTGAGGTTTGCTATGATATCGAAAACACTGAGGTCGAGGTCTACTTTGAATCGGAGGCGGCAGGACTCAGTAGGTGCATTCCACACAACAACAAAAGGCCGGTGAGGAATCAGAGGCACACGGGTAGGCTTCATCTGTTCACCCCCAACTTGGAGCTTTACTCCAACGCAAACCCATAAGGTCACTGCAAGGAGATGCTGTGCCATGGCCCCCATCTGTGCCATGGCCCCCGATTCTTCATGGAGCAATTAGTGGTCCTACACAGGCAGAGGGGAGAAATTACACATTTAGAGAGGAAAGGAAGACATTATGAGCTTCAGTGAACATGGATAATCATGCGGGCCTGTGGCAGGACCCATGAGATGAAGTCACTGAAGTGAATGCTCCAAATTACACAATAGAGCACGACACAAAGCTCCCCTGTTCTCTGATGGACTGGCATGGAAAAGATGCTGATTCAAATCCCAGATCAGCAGAGACATTCTGAAGAGGAAGAGCAGCATATGAGTTCCCTCCTTTTACTTTACTTCTCACCCTTTAGCATCCATTATTACTGATGCTTTTACCACAGTCAGACAGTGGGATCGGCTGCTAGAGCCTCTCTGAGTCTGGTCAGCTGGAATCTGATTGGCCCCTTTGCTGCATTTACGTGTATAGATATATAGTATCTTAAGTTAATAATTCATATTTTGTAAAGTATTATTCTGTTTTGTCATACAGTTTGTCATGGAACAACAGCTTTCTTAATATACCCAGTGGTGGCTTTGCTCAAACCTATAGAGCTTTCTGGGAATTACTTAAATGTGCTTTTAACTCAATGCAATGGTAGTTGTATGTGTAATTTGCCCATCTATGTAAAGTTGGGCCCTTATACAGCACTTGATTAAAAAAAAAAAAAATCCTTGATTTGGACTTGTGGCAGAAATTGACAAAGTGAACATCATCTTACAAAACTAGCAAGCTGCTCAGCAACATTCATTTAGCCATGAGAACATGACAAGCTCTGTGGAGATTTTCAACAGTGGTCTTTAAACTGCTGTTATCACAGTTTCTGTACTTATTGAAAAAGCAGCAACATAATGCATTGAAATGAAATGTGCACTCAATTGTCAAAATACTGATGGCTGTCAGCACTGCTTTAGGATGTAACCTCAAAATGAGTGTAAAAAAAGACTTGAGTTATGGTTTTGACCACATGTTAATTTAGTTTTGTGTTACAGATGAAATATGCTAAAGCAAAATGTGTCTTTTTGTTGGGGAACCACATCTATAAAGTTCAAAACTAGTCCTGTGTATACAGTCAGTTTCACTCAGTTTCACATACAGTCATTGTCAAACACGTGTTGAGCTTTCTTTTGTTTCATTCATGTGAAACTGTTCCCTCAGTTCTTTATGTAAGACCCCACTAACACACACACATACACACACTGTCCCAATCTAATTGCTGTTGGCGCCCCCTCATACGCAAGTAATCCATATTTAAGGTTTTCCAAAGTCGGGAGGAAAAAGACATTGTGACCAGCTCTTGGGAAACACGACCACTGAGGTTGCCTCAGAGGACGCGTCGGAAAATCTCTCATCATTCTCTTTGCAGAATTGTAACCAGAGCAGGGCTGCAGGAAACCACCATTGGGCTGAAGCCCCTCCAATCATTTCATCTTTTCATTCATCTGAGGCGCTAATGTTTTCTGATGACTTTAATGGCACAAGAACTTTACGATCGCAGTAGTCCTGGATGTGGATCAGTGAGTGGAGAGCTGAACGAGATTGTGGTGAAGAGTCAAAAGTTCATATCGTCACAAATAAATTGTCAACATTTTTCCCGCGAAGCATCGTAGGTAGTTGGACTTCATCATTTCTCACATCTGTGGGTCTCGCACCAGTTTCATAATCCTCCCTGCGTGATGGCTTTTCTGGTTCTGCTGATCCAAAATAAACAAAGTGTGGTTGAGCCAGTCAGACTGTCCTCCAAACCATCGAGAGGCCCAGAGCCACTGGACCCCCCAAAACCCAGAGTCTGAATCCAAACTGACACAGGAGACACAGTTTGATGTTTTGTCTCACACAGAGACAACAAACCGGTGAAAAGCAGCTGAACTCAACTAATTGAATGCAGATGTGGACAGACAGGGGGGCAAGCTGTCAGCCTGAGCTAACCCTCCTGATGGTTTGCCACCATAGTGGGTTGGCTCCGTGGAATGCCACGAGGAGGAAGCTGTTGCATACTATCTCTGCTGCACCAGTCACTTTAATTTCCCATTGCATAAGACTGAGATCAATGATGGAAAATCATTATTTATGAGCAGTAAGCATCTAATGAACCATGACAACAAACTTAACTTCAATAGCATTGCAGCACTATTTATTCTCAGTGTTTTTATTGTGATAAAAAGATCATATTGATTTGCAGCACGACATTGTTTGACTGTTCCTTGATCCAGTAAAAGACAAAGCTTTAAGGATGAGGACACCCTTATGGTGGGGCCACTGGATCATAAACTGTGATCCAACTGATTTAGTGACTGTGCTGGCTGGATTTGTATCTGAGGTGGCCTGGATGTGGTGTGGTGGGCGCAGATGGGGAGATGCTGGGGTCTCCGGCTGAGTCTGGATGATGCTTTTGATTCATGAGCAGCTCGCATAGTATAGCCTGGAAAATATGAAGCCAGCCTTGAATTAACAGTTAATGATCCAAGCGTTAATGTCCAGCCGCCACACATGACGGTGATGTGTGTGTGTGTGTGTGTAATGGGGGGCTTTAAAACCACAGAAACTCTGAGTCAGGCGGCTGGTTTTACTCCCAACATGTGTGGAGTTGCTTAATAAGTGAGCTGATTTAACACAGTATGCTCCAGGCTAGATGTCGTCTTGGGTCTGATCCATAATGGACCCTTTCAGAAGAAACCTGACCATGTGTTAGAGAGGACAGTCAGAGCTGGTCCCATTTGACGGGATGATGGTCAGGCCTGTTTGCTGACAGTGATGGATGGGAACACACCAAAAACAGTAGCAGGGATCCTCATCAAATACAAGACCAGCAAGACCAGTTTTCCATTTTTCGCTTGCACACTTAATACATACATTTACTGAGCACGTCTCATTGTTTTAAAGTATAACTACTATGGATGTTTTCAGACACAAATGCTTTTTAATTGAAGGGGTGTAATTGCACAGGATCGCTTATGTCAGAGCCTCCTTTAAATGTCGCATCATGAGAATAAAGTAGAGCCAACACACCGACTCCAAACCACAAATTACCCATGTCAGGTCTTCATCAGCTCGAAATCCTTAAAAAGCACCCACCACACCCATTCACAGCACACATGCACAGCGATATGGCCAACCTTCCAACCTGCCCGCAGTGATAAACAGCTCCACGTTATAAACAGTGCAAGGAGATACAACACATCCTAGAGATGTGCAGCATGTGAAACCCTCCACAATACTGTAAAGATAATGTAGAGACTGGGGAAGTGACAGTGTAAAGAAGCAACTGGAACTTGAAACATGACACAATAAATCACTCAACAAACCTGCAGACATGGATGAGATATGTGACTAAAACTTATGTGTGTTTAAATGGCTGCTCACAAAGGTATAACTTTGCAGGTGGAACTATCCTTTGGAGAGCGATGACCCCATGACCTTTCCCACCACACCACCCTCAGATCAAACTCTACTAATAGGACTAGTGTAACCAATTCATCAGCACAAGTGCAGTGGTCTTTTAAAACCTGTTTATTTGAAATGGGCTGTTGTCTTGCTCCAGAGCTACTTTAGAATATCTCCTCGTTGTTAGAGGAAACAATACAAAAAACTACAATAATCTGACACTTTTTAATTGTTTGTGTGCGGGACGGCTTTAGCAGGACTGATGAAATTGGTAATGGCTGCCAATACCTGAGCTGCTATGTCTGAGGATGTGGAAGACGACATGTTCAACTGGGGCCACAGACTGAAGGCAAACTGCCCCGCCCCCTTCTGACTACAGAGCACTGGTTGCCACTGAACTTGGCACTGCCCTCTGTTTACACTTAACATGCCAAGTGTGAAGCTGAGGAGAAGAACGCTTTGTGAGAGGCATTCCACATACAGGCCGACTGACATTTATGCCCATATCCTCTGATTGGGGAGGTGGTAGGACGTTCAGTTCGTCACTCACACATATGAACTATACATTTGCAGATCAGTTTACGCCTCAGTCTGTCTCAATCAAAATGCTCATGGTTCATCAACACCTCAAACAACCTGGTTTATTTGAATCCTACAGAGGCATTTTTACGGCCCATTGGCCTCTCTCACACACTGATTATATCTGGTTCATTTCCAGCTTTCTGTGCTCTTGATTATGCTCACATGTGTTTTTCAGGCTGTGGTTTCCTTCCTGCATTTTCCAGATGTGATTTGAATTTGCATTTATTAACACCAGCGCTCGGATTTTCACTGCTGCAACAACGGGAGGCTGCGTTTAACATTTCTCTCTTCGCTGTTCAGTCATTAAGTGCATGCCTCCAATGGTCTGCCTGTTCTCTCTGGAACACGGTGTCCCAAATATTTCTGTTGCAATTAAACTCTAAGCAAATAACCGCACTTTACTGTGAGGGCAGGACCGGTCCACCGGTCAGGCTTGCAATTAGTTTTATAATAAATCGTTAACCCAAGCATTGAAATTAATTTCACTCAATTATCCCAGCATCCGACCAGAACATCGTAGCAATCAAGTAGAAGATCCTGGCTATAAACAAAAATAAATAAATATTTCTGATAAAGGTATTTTTTTTACAGTGACTTAGATTAGAGGTTTAGACCTATACATTATTCTTTTGTTTGTTTGTTTTATTGTAATGAACATTTTCATCAATTGAAATAAAAAAGCCTTTCAAGATGAATTTGACCTACCTTCCCGTCTCTGCTGACCATGCTGCGGATCAGAGCCTCCTTTCAGATGATTCCCTTACCCCCAGGGTTTTAGGCACAGAGATGGTGTCTCTGAAAAACTGTTCAATTGTCTGTTCCCCCCTCTCCCAGGTCCCCTGGGTTTTATTAGGGCAGAGATGCCCAACTTTTGTTGGTTTGGCCCCTCCTCAACTGTGTCCAACAGCACTGTGATGGAGTGAAACAAACAAGACAGAGCGCAGGCAAATGAATGATCCCTGATTGTTGGTTGTGACTAAATAACGTTTACAGCAAAGAGACTGCGAGACTTCGCCCTGAATGTTGTGTTTCGCTCAGGCCTTACTATTGTATCTGGATTTTAATACATTTAATTAATTTTAATCTGCGCAATGTTATTCTTTATGTTCTTTATGTTATGTGTGTGAGGCTTGTGTGTCTACTAGAGTGCTTATTTTTTATTTATTTTATTTCTAAGCTGTACTTCTTGATAATCTCTCATCACAACCACAGTTACCAAATGTCCAGTCATTAACAATCTCTATGAACAGATCCTGTATGCGAATGTGCAGTATTTATTTTTTTAAAAACAGTATATCCAGTGATGTGTGGCATTGCTTATTGAACACACATATTGAATAGCAAATCAAGGGTACGTATTTCATTGTTCAGTAGACCTTCCCCAGGATACTAAACTCTAAACTCCTTATTCTTGACACTGTAGTGACCCTTCAAAAGGTGTTGAAGTCAGTCATGCTTTTCTCCCATATCGGCACAGCTCAGGAAACATCTGGAGGATTATAGACTCTTATTACCGCCGCACCTCTGCTCCTGCACCTCAGAAATGCACCGAATCATCAGTTCATGTCTGCACCAACAGATTGAATCAACACAGTTTCCCTTACTAAAACCCATGCGCCCTATCACCTGAAAATGGCTGTGTCGTAGTTTACTGACAAAATATGACAACTTACACTGAATAAATATTATCTTATATTAGATCAAATTCCTTCACCTGCAGATATAAGGGAATAGAAAACACATCTTTTCACTCGTATGTGCCACACAAGGCAAAGTTCTGTTCATTTTCCATTTTGACTTAGACCTATAGGAACTGTGAGATAAGCTAAGACCAGCTAAGAGAAGGTTGTGATGGAAACTGAAAGTTTAGGCTTTAGCTGCGTATTTCTGCCTCCTCAGATTGAACTGATACAAACCTCCCCACCAGCAGCTGCTCTGTTTCATAAGGCTGACCATGATGGGGGTGAAACGGATCCTGTCAGCTGTGGAAATATTGGAATGCTGAGCAGCGCAGGTGGATGTTAGTTCTAGACACAGATCTGTTGGAACAGGAGAACAGGCTGGCCTCCACATAGCTTTGTCATCAGTCCTGTATTTATCTAGCAAGAGCTAACGTGCAACCTTCAGGATCTCAGCACCTGCATTGACCGGTGTTCAGACTGCGTGCAACTTCATATGAACTTCAGACTGACAACGGATGAATTCAGACATATTCAAACACTTTAAAAGATCCTGAAACACATAGCAGCTGCATTAATGGAACATTTTGTATAGATTGATCTGTTCTGTCCAAATGCACTCAAATTGTGTGGAACCTCTGTTTTGCTTTGCACATTTTTGGTTTTAGAGAGGCAGTGGCTGTCTCCCTGTCGACGACCTCATTCTTGATCAGCATATCGCACAGATCGGTGGTCAGATTATACTCAAACAATAACATGTGTTGGGACTTTTACAGAGGAGCACCGTCTCTCCACACTGGGACAATAACTGCACATCTGTGGATGAGCGTCCAGAGGGGAAGCAACACAGACAGACAGACAGACATAATGACTCCCATTATGTTGTGCTGCAGCCTTCTTTATTAGGTTATATCGGCAGACCGCAAAAAAAGAGCCCAGGTTATGTCTGGGCTATGGGAGAGGATTCTGGGTGGAAGACACAGTCCATTTGTCTGAAGCCTCGTGCTTTACCGGTGAATGAATTTCCGTCCATTTTGGGGAGGAAATAAATCAAGAAATGCATTTCAGAGCGTTTCAGGTTTCATGGCCGAAACATACAGCTCGAAACATTTTAACCTGTGAATCCTGAGGTGCATCAAAGCAAACAGAACTCCTCATAAGAAACAAGAAAAAAATAAGACAATTACCAAATCAGGCCATTCATGATGACGATAAGGACTGCAAGACTATATCCTGGTTCATTAAGTCAATATATGGATATTGTTGTTATGAAGAGGTGCTGTGCTAATATTTATTGTCCTCGAAAATCCATTCTTTAGATATTAGTTACCAGAGTAAACCTGATCGGGCTGAACATTACATTTCAGCTTATTTAAAAATTTAAAGTTTGAGCTGATGATTGTGGTAACAACACATTTGCTGTTTGTTGTTGGTGCCTTTTATTTACCCCTGCAACATTCACTGGCTCCCCCAGCTGGGGCCCAGACCTGTGTCATGTCGCCTGTCATCAGATGAACGCTGAGGTTGGACAGCCTAGTGTGTCTTCTGCCATCTAGTGGTATAATTGAAGAAATACATACATATCTTTGCTATAGTAAAGATCTTTCTGTTGTTCCAACAATTTAGAGCTTGCGGCTGTTATAAACAGTGAAGGTTCTTGAAACAAAAGAAGGATGTCAATCTTCAAATACAAGATCTTAATATTTTGAATGGTATTAACTCGTCCTTTTTGGTCTTTGCTCAGTGTTTCGCACAATAGAGTAAAGAAGCAGCTGGTGTGCAGATTAGTTAGTCGTTAATACCACTGACGGGCTTTGACTCTGCAGTAGGTGGGCGAGACCTGCGGGATGCCCACCGTACCGCCGTCTGTCCATCTGCCTTCACAACCTTCGCCCTGTTTTTTTAAACACCAAATTAATGGTCGTTTGTAATAACAGGGGAGCATCAATGTGCTGTGTTTCTTTTCTGTCCAAATATCTGCATGTCTTGTAGTTCCATGCTGGGCAGTGGTGATGGAGTAGATAGATCAGATTTAGAGAGAGGCTGGGATAGTTGATTGGGAGGACCACAGGGATCTTTGATTTGGATATGATCGTGAAAATCAAAAAGAGGCTGAAGGTGTTTGCTGCTTGTGTAAGCAAGATTAAAATAAAATATATTAAATAAAATAAATATTACAGTTGATGTTGAAAATACAAAGGGGTATGAAATTGACAAGCAACACATGAGCATTCATGGAGGAAGGAAGCAAGGAAGAAAAGCTCAGGGTTTATTGTACTCAATAAAAATAAATAGTATATAGAGTGATAAAACCATAAATCATGATCTTTTTATTAGCCTCCAATCAGTAATCACCAAACTGCATATGCCTTCCACACTTTATGCACCATTAGCAGCTCATTGTGTTGGATTTATGTCTGTAGCATTTTAAATTCTCGATATGATAACAGCATTGTTTTAATTGGTCACTCTGCTGTAGTAGCTAATGAGTCAAAGCATTTTACTCAGCAGCAGAAGACCAAACCTCAACTCACTGGACGAACTTCCATTCATCAGGTAATTGCAATCATAACTTCATGTGAATGCTAATGTCGCTCCATATTTGGTGGACAGGTTTCAGAGCAAGTTTGTTGAAAACAGTTTTACAAAAAGTGTTGTGTTCATAGCTTATCGTGGCCGATACAATCAGTTATGTAAATAAATTACTACTAATTTCTGTAGGGCACTGTGACAATTTTCCCTTTACAATAGTCATCATATGTTCAACTTGTTTTTTATCAAAGTACCATAGAAGTATATGTAATACTATGAATATAAATATTCAGTATTTAAAAAAAATATTTCTCCACGTTTCCACCGCCACCATCTGGCCCCTCCCTTCTACGTCACTTCTCCTTTTCCCTCCGCAGAGCTGCATTCCTGCTGCCACATCGGACCGAACCATTATTGTGTGAGCGACGACATATTAGCCTCGTAGCGAGCCAAAACACCCACGATACGCTTATGTAACATGAAATCAGTCTGAAGTGTTGCATTTATATATGTCTAACTTATTCAGTGCCATAACGTCATCCACATTAGAGGGTGGTGATGAGAGTTTATCCAAAGCAACACGCCCCTCTCCCGTTATTTTAAATTGGTCCGCTCCGTCTCGCTGCCATGTTGGATGTACGCATCCCTGCTGCAGCTGCAGGAGTTTCCGTGAGACAGTTGAGTGTTTATCCGCCTGCTACCTCCGACCGGGCCCTTACTTTTTAAATTAACCCCGTGAGGACGAGTTCTCTCTCAAGCAGGGCACCGCCGAGGAAAATATCCCCCCATCGTCCTCCTCCGCACCGCAGCCCGGGGTCGGACCCAGCGGAGATGGTCCGGTTGCAGGCCACAGCAACCGGAGCCCGCATGGATCTTCTGTAATCAGCAGTTTGCCGAAGCCGTCCGGGGAGAACCGCATCGCTTCGGGGGTTAGCTGCAAGAATTCGGAGCCATGAACAGCCACCCGCCGCCTCGCAGGGTCGCAAACGTCGGCTCCCTCCTCCTGACCCCGCAGGAGAACGAGTGCCTGTTCGGCTACCTGGGCAGGAAATGCGCCGTAAGTTCATGTTTATCACCTGCAGGGTCCCGAAGGAGCAGAACCGTTCCCCCAGATCGGATAGAGACATGTCCGCCCTGTGTGCTGTCTCCTCACGGTCACCCCCTCAGTGTGTGAGGCAGCAGAAACATGTGCTGACCCGGGAGTGACAGTGAACCCTGGGACCCTGCACAGACCGCATTACTGCCACATGGAATTTGATGGCTGACAAATATAGCAACCGCGTTTTGTATTTGGTTTGTTCGTCAGCCGATTTTAAGGCGTCGATCCCATGTAAACACAGTGAGCTTCGATCACATCAAGTCTGAACTTCCATGAGTTAATGTGAACAGCAGGTTGGGACTTCAGAGTAAAGCATACATATATAACACCAACACTGGCAGTTATAGCTTCATATTTTATTCATTCGTTCTTGAGTGAGTTTTTCATAATTAAACAGAAGACTATAGCTCTAAACGAGTGTTTTTAAGTGAAGGAATTAATCAGCATTTAGCAAAACAAAGATAAAAATGGTAGCATGTATAGTACAAATATGTTTTAAAATGATAAAATCCAATATAGCCAGGTCACATCAGTTGAATATCATACATTACATATATATTTCGCAATTGTGAACATTTCCAATAAACAAAACATGCATACTTTTTTTACCATGCAACGAAGTTTTATTCAGAGCTAAAACGAGTATTAGATTTGCAAATATTTTCCCAACAGACCATTTATTATCACTGCCATGAAAGTGTATCATTAATTGGCTTTCACATCTAATTGGGACTTGGACTGTTGGCCAGACAAAACATGCACTGTGTGAATATGTTAGCTCAGATCAGAATTTTCTTGTATCTCTCAAATTGGGAGATTTGCTGTTTTTATCAGTGTAGATCCAATACATTTTGAACAAAACATGAAAACTGTGTTTGGCATATTTCCGCTGTCATGGCATTTAAATTATATTTTTCTTTTCAGCACTGCAGCTGTCTCATTGTTTGCTATTCAGTCTCAGTAATTTAGAAAGACCAACAGAATGAGTTTTTTGCACCAATTGTCTTTCACATTTTCAAGTTTATCTTTATAAGATGAGCTCTATGGAAGTGTCATATGAGCACCATTTGTTCTGGAATTTGAACAGTCAAATTTAGATCATTTTGTTTAATTTGTCATAACTTTTCTCAGTAAACTGTGGGAAAATACACAGATCATTCCCCGGTGGTTACATTTCTGCAGTCTTGTGACTCATATTTTAACTATAGTGTGCACAATGGTCTTCCTAATGCTGTCTACATTGGCAACTTTGAAATATTTCTAACCCTCTGATGCAAGGATACTGGTGGAGAACCAACTACACCTCTGTCCATGTGGTTGCGGTTCTATATGACTGAACAATTAATAGATTCCCCCCATAGCAATTTAAAGATTAATACTGAAAATTACCTGTAGCCTTAGCTGTAATAATTGATGCCCACGTCTGGATAACAAGATGGATGACAAGTTGGATACTGTTACCACCTCTCTGAAGCTGCTTGCCTCCTTTTATTGTTCAGATTTTCAGCCTGTGCAGAAAACGTTCAGCATGTTGTCAGTGGTCGGAGTCAAACCTGGGACTTTGTCTCAATGTTGTGTATAAAAACCTGTGACTTTCAGGAAACCACCTTTGCCCTTCATCTATACTTGATAATATTTTTTTTCCTTTGACCAGTGCAGTGAAATAAAACAAAGTTATGTTTTGCTATAAATGGGGACACAGAGAGCTAGAGAGACATTCGTGTTCAGTGCATGATGGATGTGAGATGGTGTCTGCCTCTGAGCCAGAGTGGGAGCTGGTAGGCTCTACCTCCCATTCTACTCCTACAGACCCTAGGAACCATAAGAGATTCTGTGTTTCGGGAGCAAAGCGTCTCTGTTGAGACAACCTTGTGTTATGAGCTCTTTGATTTATGAAGGGTCTTGATTATTTATGGCATTATACATGAGGAGCAGGGTCTTGAATTCCATTCTGAATTTAACAGGGAGTCAATGTAGAGAAGCTAAGACGGGAGTAATATGATCTCTCCCTCTAGCTCCTGTCAGCACTCGTGCTGCAGCATTTTGGACTAACTGGAGGCTTTTCACTGACTTACTATGACACCCTGATAATAAAGAGCTGCAGTAATGTAGTCTAGAGACAACAAATGCGTGCATTAGTGTCACAACATCTTTCCAGGACGAGGTGCCCTTCATGTATAACATTGCACAGGTGGAACAAAGCTGTTCTAGAGACTTGTTTGAAGTGTTTAAACCTAGCATGCTGTTCCTGTCTCTGTGGCATCAGTTTGTGATCTATTGTGTCAAACCCAGTAATAAGACCCAGCAAGACTGGCAATGAGACAAGTCCATCTAATGCCATGAAAATGTCATTAGAAACTGTTTCTGTTCTGTGATGGATTCTAAACCTTCAGCCTGTGGCATTTTATCCAGTTAACAAGACATGCTGGTCGCATTTATTATAGAAAGTTTTTATAAAAGTCTAGTAGGGGCAGAGTCTAATAGACAAATTTATGGTTTACAGATGTGAAGTCTGAAAGAGAAAACGGGTAGAAATATAGATGTGCCGCTACAGGTGGTTCTACTGTTTGAACACAGGGCAATGAATCTGCGCTGGTAATTGGGAGGAGGTGGTGATTGTTTTCCCCTGATGGTTATAATTTTCTATTTAAAGAATGAATGAAACCATTGCGCCTCAGAGTTAAAGGAACAAATGGACCAGTAGAACTCTGACTCACTGTCTGCCTGGCCCCAGTGCTGAAGAGGAACCTGGGGTTGTTCTTTCTTTGTATTATTAAAAATGAAGGATGGAAGGCTCTGGCATTTCAGAGTGCTTTCTTCTAATTTATCAGGCTATTCTTGAAGGTTAGGCGAAAATCATGCTGGTTGGTGGAACGCCACGTCCCATCCAGCCTCTGTAATGCCTGCTTAAAACGTGTTTGTGAGAATTACACAATGGAGCCAACCTCCTCTGTTTCACTTTATACTGTTTAATGGCCAACTGTGTCCATTGTTGTTTTATTTACATCAGGAGAAGGTACTCTCTACAGAGAGAGCCATGTTTTTTTTTAATTTCAAATTCTCCTGATTGAACATCTTCACTGCTTTTACTGACTGTCGTGAAAAGATTCATTTCTTAAACGCCTGTCCCATGTCTGTGCAGACTCTGTGTTCGGCAGTGGTCCAGGTGTACGTGGCAGAGCGCAATGCCAGCTGGGGGAAGAGATGCTGCGGAGTGGCCTGTCTGGTCAAAGACAACCCACAGAGGTCCTACTTCATCAGAGTGTTTGACATCAAAGTAAGTGAGAGCGTTTTAAAAGTGCGTCCATGCTGTGACTGTGAGAAGTGAACAGTGTTTCACAGCAGTCGTGTTTTAAAGCACAAAACCAACCTGCTGGATGTTGTTGGATTGACAGCTTTTGTGTACAAGTGGACATGATAACAACCGCTGCAGCTTGTCTGATGTCAGACAAAAGACTGCTGACAGTTACAGACACTGTGCTGATAGACAGACACCTCCAGTCTCACAAGCACATTCAGCAGGCCTGGCAGTTTTACCTTTTGTTAACCAGGTTTGTAGAATTTAAAGAATTTAGTTGTCATAGTTAATCTGGCTTAATTTAACACTTGAATAGTAAGAATTGATTCAAAATATCTATTGCATTGCTCTGACTATTCAGTAGTCTTATATTCAGTGAATCTTACTAGTGATTACTCTCTAGTGAGATTCTTCAACATTCATGTGTCTGGGTTTGTTTTGATAGGTGTCCACAATTCCAGTTTCACATTTGCATTCTGACCTGTCCTAATGCAGGTTCATGATATCTCAGACACCATTCTGAGTAATACACGGCCTCTTCAGTGTGTGGGTTTTAGCCAGACTGCACCAGTACACTATCATGAATCATCAAATAGGTTTATATGATGCTGTTCTAAAGCTGTGTCCACAGTGGATCAGGGTGATTTACTGCTACCTGTGTTTACTGTCTGGTGTTTATACAGGCGCTGGACCTGTCTGGATATACACAGTGTATGAGGCCAAAATATGACACTGCTTTCAAGTTCTTGAATTCAAATTAAAGACTGTGCTGAGCTGTAGTAGCCAATAATTCCAGTTTTAAATAGGTTTATTTCTGCTAGTGAGTGGGTTCTGAAGATTATGTGGATTTAGTTATGAAATAACTGAGAGAGCTGCTCACAGCTGTCAGGGAAGGAAGACATGGAATCTAAAAACGAATGGTTTACTTTTTAATTGAACGTCTGAGGGAAAGAGGGTTTCTGTTCACTGGATATTGATCTCAGTGTAAGCTGTTTTTTCATAAATAATCCACTGATATTTCTTTTTGCCACTTGTGTTTTTTGCAGGAAGGGAAAACCATGTTTGAACAAGAATTGTACCACAACTTCTCCATCAGCAGCTCCAGATCCTACTTCATCTCGTTTGCAGGAGACGTATGTGCACATCTCTTTTTACAAAATCTCCTTAAAACCAAAATTCCCCCCCGCAGCTGGTCACACTAATCAGGTTCTTCCCCAGTCAGTCTAGTGCTGTCCAGTCTTCACATTGGTGTCATCTTACTTTTTCACTGCCACAGACACTAATGCAAAGCAATGAAAGTGCATAAATGAAGCAACCGAACGCTTAACTAAGCAGTGTGTTGTGGTGAAAACAAACAAACTTCTGCAGTGGGCAGCATTTTATTTGCATTAAATCAGTTTACGGCGGGACCAACCAATCAATGAAATCAACTATAACAGTGGTGGGTAAGGAATGTAGTAATCGATTAATGGGCTCTGTTATGATACACGGCCAACACTGGCAGCACGTCCTGAGGTGTAATAAAGGGTCCACACATGATGTTGCATCAGGTTAAAAAAAGGTGTCACTTTAATCATCCGCCGCTCTCCTCACAGGCCTGTCAGATTGGTCTGAATTTCGCAAGTGAAGAAGAAGCCAAAAGATTCAGAGTTGCCATCAATGACCTGCTCAACCGACGACAACGCAAGACTGGTGAGTTTTCGGGGGGAGGGCTTGGAAGGGAGGGGCGGCGCCTGGCTTCTTCTGCTTGTGTGACTTTTCTAATCTAAAACTGTTGGAACTTATTTTTCCTCTTCTAACCTCTTTGCCCTCTCCGCCCTGATTCACTCATGCTGCATCAGGGAGACTAGAAATAGAAATTCTTGATTAAAAAAGCCATCAACTTTGGTTTCAACCCTTTCGCTTTTCTTCGGGACTTCCTGAAATGTCCTTCTTGGCCTACTGTCCGCGAGACAGTATTTTCTCTTTCTCTGACTACCTCTACACCTTTGAGGGTCATATCTTCCCTTGGCTTGACTCTGCATTATACTAACCTAAACACACTTCCCTACTCTTGAAGAGTTCATTTTCATCTTTCACCGGTTAAAAAAATCTAAATATCTTAAATCTTAATTAGGCCAGACAAATCTTGTCAATGTTGTTCTGTAACATAACTGTTAATTTCTCTTTTGCAGAGAAAAGAGGTGACCCTAAAAATGGTACGTTGAACTCTTGATGATGCTAATTCAGTTTTACTCTCTGTTTTGGTTCTAAGTGCCCAAGTACAAACTACTAGTAAAAACTACATCCACAATTAACTTTCATACACACTAAAGGTTGTTTTTTGGCGTTCACTGGCTGTAATGAGAATGGCGTTTCACAGAGCAGCTCTCTGAGTTGAAGCAAGGCCCTTGATTTAAAACCTGTGTTCATGCATGGCTTATGAAAATGGATATTCTTCACTCGACTCAATGACAGATACCAGGAGGAGGGAGATTTGAGTTGTGGTGTTTCCTAGCACACACAGTGGAGTCTTCTGCAGGTTAATCTGATCAGCAAGAAGTCCATCTGTGCCATATGTAGACCACATGGCCTCTGTTGTTCTCTGTGTAAACCCTGTTGTTGTTGGTCGAATCTGTAATCCCTACTGTTACCACTCCTCAACAAGTTGTTGTATTTTTATGTATTAAGTGTACGATTCTTCAGGTGTTGTCACATTGATATGTTTTTTTGGCTTGGTCATGTGATCAGTTATTGTGGTACTTGGGTTGTGATTACAGCAACAGTTGCCTGCTTGGCATTTTAAAACTGACTTGGTGGTCTGCAAGATTTTAAATAAATAAATAAATAAACCCCAATTTAAAGTTACTGAAACTGCCTGAACCTTGGAAAGTGGCATTCATGTTCAGGGCTTCATGTCAACGTGCAGTGGGTTGCACAACATGGAAGCTACTATTACAATTTTTCAATATTGAGGATGGTTTTTGAGACCACCTTGTCCCTCTGTTCAGTCTCTCTGCACATTCTATGAATGTATAAGACATTGCTGGTGTGTGGCGTCCCTCAGTCTCGTTGCTGAACCATTTATTAGGTTACGGTATCATGATTGCCTCACTTATTAAATAATGTTTAATGTATGGCTGCAGCTATGAATTGTTTGAGTAATTGAGTATTCCATTGATTAGTATACTGGAAAATGACTTGTGTGATGCATGTCTACAGACATTCGCTGGCAGTACCTGGATTCAACAGAGTTGAAATGGTTCAGTGGCACTGTTTACAACTTGTTCCAGATGATCCATGTCAAATTCAAAAATATTTAAGAGATGACCCCAGTGCATCAGAGTTTTAATTTAGATTCCTCCTGCAGCTATGTCTGCATGTCATTCCAGAGAATGGTTTACTTTCATTAATCCTTTGGACTGTTGGCAAACACTGAAGATATAAAGAGCTGGATTATCATATGCTGGACAGATCAGTCAACTCGATGGATTTATGCCTGAGATCGTGCTTTCGTTGAAGTTTCTCTCCTGTCGGGCAGATTCTTTCGGCCATTTCAGCTGTTAAACATGAAACTAACAGCGTCACTGTTGTTACCCATCAGTTTGGAAGATATGTTGACGTAGCATTGTCCGTTCTTGCTAGATTTCCATGTCAGACACCAAGTTTGAGCTTTAGTTGTAAGTAAATTTCAAAGGTCGAAGCTGACTGAATATTTAAAATTCTCACATTATCCGCTCACAAATATTCTCCTGGAGGAGTGAGTGAAGTTTCTGAGTCTACCCAACAGCTTTGGAGTCTCTGGGGGGAGGGGGGACAGCGTTGCAGCCAAGTCCAATACAGTTAAAGAAACTTGTGACCACAACTTTGAGTGGGTCTCCATACTTGTGTGGGGTCATCCAAGTGTCTCCCAGCCCCGACATCCAACTTTGCGCCTGTGTGCACTTCTGAGGTCACAGTGGCTGCAAAGGTCTTGTTTTTTCTCTGAATGTTCTCTGCTTGAGGAAATTTCTTCAACAGTTGTCGGTCAAAGATTAAGTGATTAACCTTCAGCCGCCTGCACTGGTTGGCAGTGACACAAGCAGCCACACAGGAACTCAACTGTAGCCACACATTGGTTCAATTATTTTATATATCTGATGAATTTCATGTTTGTGCATTTTTCTCAATTGTTTGTGTTGAAACACTTCACTTACATTCTTAAACTCAACCTTCCCGTGTCAGTCTGATGGTCGGCAATGCCCACCACCCCCACCCTGTCTCTCTGCAGTGATGAAGCCAGCCTCTGGGTCTGGTCATTCACATCTAGTAATCATGGGGAGTCCAGAGATTTGACTTGGATTAGCAGTGGATTAGTGGTAATGTCAGATGCTGCTGTGGTTTGTGGAGATTACGAGGGAGTCCAGGACTGACCAAAAGTAACAGAGAGAGCCCCACCTGATATTTATTTGAGAAAAAAATGCAATTCAACCAGCTCTCGAAGTTTGACATCTGTTTTTATGAGATCTATAAAAAAAAAAATTAAGTTGCGCTGCTGTGAATGTGATGACCCGCTGTGTCATGTGTGATGTTAATGATTACCTTAGGGGTCATAAAGGTACGAAGGAAATCCAACTCTGTTTTCTTCTTCTGTTCTTTCTGATAATCATGTTGCGACCAACAGACCCACAGACCCCCAGACGATGAAGTTCTCATTGTTTGATGGAACTTTTGCTTTACAACAGGCATCTGGATGTGTACAGAGATCAGGACATTTCTTGACAATCGCTAGTTAGAGTTTATGATGTGTTGTTTAACTAGAGTTATTAAAAAAAAAAAAATGTCACAGCTACTGAACGTCTCTCCCTGCGCAGGTCCGGCTCTGCCCATGGCCACTGTGGACATCAGGAACCCAGAGATCAACAATGTGCGAGTCCTCAACTCCCACAGCCACCAGCAGCCGTACCACCTCAACAACATGCTGAGCCACGGTGGCCTGACCCGCAAGGATAAGAAGACCAAAGGCAAGAAGAAGAAGCTGACCAAGGCTGACATCGGCACACCCAGCAACTTCCAGTAAGTCACATCTTCAATTCATCGATCACAAATGTGAGGGCTCAGCACTCACTGACCTTACGGTCAGAGTGAGTAATCCTAGAGGCACGTGATTGAATAATTAAAGTATCTAGATTCTAGATATTCACTATGAATAAACTTGGAGTAAACAGCTGACCAGTTCTCAATGCAAGTCACATTTATGGCCCATTTCTACCAAGTCTGGCAGAGCAGTCAGACCTGACGGGTGTTCTGCATGGCAGCAGTAAACATGTTTGAGTCTGAAAGCCCTCAATGGCCACACTGTCTCAGACCAGTGTGCGTGTGGGCTCACTATTTAGCATGGGCACTTGGTCGCCCACGTGCACATACTAAACAGTTGTTGCTCTTCTGTGTACTTTGACATTGGTGTGATCTCACCACATATCTGTCCCGTCTGTTTCAGGCACATCGGTCACGTGGGCTGGGATCCAAACACAGGTTTTGATGTGAGTAGCCCCTTCAATGGACACATACACACGCATAGGAGCACAATAGTGACCTGTGTGGTGGCTCCATGATGAGATCACACAATAGGCTGTTGTTGCTTCCTGCTCATATTCACAGACATCTCGCCGCTTCTCGGAAGCTGACAGACACAGAATGTTCCACACCGAACCAGGCAGGGGCCTCATTAGCTCATTAGGGGGCTGTAAACTGGAGACATTAATAATTCAAGGCACTGTTGTTTTACAACAAACTCAGGAAGCCACTATCTCATGGACAATTGTGGAAGTGCAAATTCAAAGCGTCAAGAGTCACACTTCAGTGAGGAAATACAATTTGAGTCGCACACACCCAACATGTCAATTAACTTTAATTAAAGGCAAGGTTACCTATGTTTTGTAGTTTTTAGATCCAGTCCCAGCACAGATTTTTTTTTTTAATCGATAATAAATGTGATGTTAAAACCAGCTCTTAAACATTTCATCTAGGGCTTTCCTTTAAGGTTTGACAAATAATAGTTATAAGATGAAGGCTGTTTGGAAACCATAACTGTTTTCTCTGCTGATGCACGTCCGTATCGAGTGTTGTCAGCTAATGAGCTAATTCTCCCATGGTGCTTCCCCTTCACTGCCTTTAAGTGTCTCCTGATAATCTGAGCACCGCGACCCGTCTAGAATGCGGTTCATGCATCAGAAGTCATGGTCATGACAGACAGCAGCCTGTGGGTTGTTGCCAGTGTGGCAGAACATTGTATTTCTACCTTTTAGCCACCAGGTGTCAGGCTAACACTGACTGACCGCTGCTGCTGTGATATTGAAACCATACAGTCATCATGACATTAAATTGAATTCCTATAGTTGTGTTTATTTAGCAAATTGGGTATCTAGAACTGGTAATTTGATGATATCAGTATTGTAAAATGTTCTCCATGTTTTCCATGCGGCAGCTGAACAACCTGGACCCAGAACTAAAAAACCTGTTCGACATGTGCGGCATATCCGAGGCTCAGCTAAAGGACCGTGAGACATCTAAGGTCATCTACGACTTCATTGAGAAGAAGGGAGGGGTGGAGGCCGTCAAGAATGAGCTGAGGAGGCAAGGTGAGAGAACACACACACACACGCTGGGATCTTTGATGTACCAACTGATCTGAAACAGCAGCGTCTGTCGAAGGAAAAGCCTTTGATCTGTGTCTGATGCCAGAGATAATGTCATCGCTTGTTGTCAAAGCAAAAGGCATAGTTGATATTTTCCTTACAGAGCACGAAACGAAACATTTCAAGACAAATGATGATTTTTGCACGTCAAATTTTATCTTCAGTGTGGTTAGTGTGTCAATCATCTATTGGTGTTTAGTTTTTCTACTGCAGAGTTTTTGTGCTCATCATCAACACTGTCTGAGTACATTTTAATGAGCATCACTTGTTCCTCTGGGGATTTTCATTTTGTCTGACAAACCTTTGAAATTAGTCGGAATCAAACATTTCCAGTCCCGTTAAATATTGAGTACTAAAGGGCATAGAAGCATTATTGTTGAATGCAGAATACCTCTTTCATCCATGCAGAGAAACTGGAATCAATCATTATTATGATCGTTTGAATCCAACACTGCATGAATGAGCCACGCCTTAATGATTTTTAAACCCACATCAGACTGCCAGGAGTGATGTCATGTTAAGGTGCATTGATCTCCTCTGCCCGCCCCCGTCCACAGCACCCCCTCCGCCCCCCTCTCGTGGTGGACCCCCACCTCCTCCTCCACCACCCCACAATTCAGCTCCACCACCTCCTCCTCCTCCACCATCCAGAGGGGGTCGGGGAGCTCCTCCTCCCCCTCCTCCGTCCAGAGCTCCCGCCTCGGCTCCTCCTCCTCCTCCTCCCTCCAGACCTGGAACTCTGGGTGCCCCGCCTCCCCCACCGCCTCCCACCAGAGGAGGTCACCATCCACCACCACCTCCACACCATCACCACCACCAGCCTTCACCACCACCTCCTCCTCCATCCTTGCATTCTTCCATTGCCCCCCAAGCCCCGCCCCCTCCGCCTCCACCCCCTGCCCACCCATCTCCAGTCAGCAGCAGCATTGGCTCTGCTGCTGCTCCCCCACCCCCACCTCCTCCACCGCCACCCGGCCCTCCTCCTCCTCCCGAGCTGGACGGCGGAGGTGGAGACTCTCCCCATTCACCCAGCCCAGGTGGGAAGTCGGCGCTGCTGGAGCAGATCAGAGGAGGAACCCAGCTGAAGAAGGTGGAGCAGAACCACAAAGCGCCTGCCAGCACCATCGGACGAGACGCCTTGCTGGACCAGATCCGACAGGGAATCCAGCTCAAGACAGTAAGACAATCACAGTCCCATGCCCACAACTGACGGCAAGGATCTGCTGTAAAAATCTCTGTTACACATATACAGTGTATGAGCGTGTACCTCTCAAAACCTAGTGTTTTTGACTTCAGGTGTCGGATCATCCGGAGTCCAGTCCTCCAACGCCCGCTCCCACTGCAGGCATAGTTGGCGCTCTCATGGAGGTGATGCAGAAGAGGAGCAAAGCCATCCATTCCTCAGGTAGCTTGGCACATCCAGGGGGCCTCAGTAGCCCTTCAACCTTTTCCCTAGAAACAAGGATACTTCAGCAATTTCGGGAAATTTTCTTATTACGTATTCTTGGAGTGTGTTGAATGAGAAGATCTATTGCTCACTTTTGTTGTTTTTATTGTAAAAATTTAATTTGCTTTCATCATTGCACACATGAGAGTGGCTGCGGTTATGCAGAAAAAGTTTTTTTTTTTTATTATTCTCAGAACTCCTTAAATTTGCTTTTGTGATTTTCTTTTCCCAGACGAAGACGAGGATGATGATGATGATGAGGACTTTGAGGACGACGAGGAGTGGGACGACTAGTGATAAATATCCTGTCCTCATTCCCAGTCCCCCATCCCCCCCAAACCTATCGCTGACACTAAAATATCTTGTAGAAATCTTCCAGAATCTGACTAAAATTGTAATGTAAATGTTGTATGCATTTGCTGTATATTTATTTTTGCCTATTAGCTTTTTTATGATCATAATAATTAATCTGTGCAATACCTCATCAGTTCAATCTGTAAGGTTCATCACACACCCTTGTTGTTACAGACCCTTCCCCCCCGAACCCTCCTTCATTAGAAAGCACTTAAATCAGCACATCATCAGCACAATGTGGGGAAGCAGCCCACTACATTTCATTATCAATAATATAAAACACTAGCTGCTCCACTGAGGGGGATCTGAGGCCTCAAGTGATCCTTGGGAAATATTTTTACGTGTTAATTTCTTCATGTTTTCATTCCTTGTTTGAGAATCTAAAAAGGGAGAGACGTATGTGCGACCAAACAGGCAGGATCCTCTTTGCGTTGGATAGCGGTCAGCTTAAAGGCGAGATAACACTATTTTCTTACTGTGCTTCTTTTCATATCTTCAAGTTTCCTATTAAATTGTAGTTGTAGTGTAGCTGTATTATTATTATTTTTTTTTTTTCATAAAGACATTCGACCAAAACATGGTGACTTGGTTGCCTCACGTGGATTTTTCAACTTTTAATTTTTTTTAACGTTATTAAAGTTGTTTATTTGCACACAGTTGCGATGATAGTGGAGTTTTGTGTTGTTCGGGTGTGCGTTTGTCAAAAGTACATTATGTTTTTTCAGGCAGGATATAGTGGCGGCGGATGCTTTCAAACGCTTACAGTTTTATGGTAACGCAACCTCGGAGCAAAAAACTTGAGTCAGCACATTTCTTTGAATTAATGTCTGCAGGCATTAATTCAACCTCACCTGTGGCATTTTGTGAAATGGTCTTTGATTCATTCATCATTCCGTTATTTCCTGCTGGGGGAAACAACCGCGTGTTTCAGAATAATTATCACATTTAAAAAAAAAAATAATAAAATCTAGTCGCCATCCTCCTCCGTCCTTCAGCCGACAGACTTAGCGTTTATGCAATGCAACTGTAAATGCCTCCGCATGGAGCAAAATTATTTTAAAAAGCAAATAATGATCAACCAAATGTGGCATTTGCAAGCAGCTTGTAGGTTTGCCGATGCCTGTGATCCTCCATCTGTGAGCAGTGCAAAGAAATAATCAATGCTTGTTTTAACTGTCTCTTAAGTTTTTACCGTCCTCCGGCAAGGCTTAATGCTGCATTGAGAAGCCAAGATACTGACACTGAACCTGTGAAAGGGTGGGGGTGGTGGGGCAATGAGAAGACTAAATTGTATACTTAAATAAATGTTAATATTTACAGAGAAACACGTCTCCTGTTCTTTGTTCTCGCCACACCATACGAAACAAAGATTTCAGGTGCTGCAGTGTTCCTTTATGCACCACTTGGACTGACGTGTTGTCAATCTTGTCAGATTCTCTATGGGACTAGTGCACTCATGCTCCCTGCTGACTGTGTCATAACATTCAACAGGCATTTAATTAAAGGTGTGAAATGTTGCAATGAGATCGCTGCAGTAAACCCCTACGTATCTCTGAGGGGCTCCGAATTTACACTAAGCAGCTGTTTCATGAACTTTAGGGACTGGATTAGAAAGTGATTCATAGACACACGTGAACCTGAAGCTGTTTCTCTAACAGATGAAGTCAGGTCAGTGTGGCCGGTAGAGCTGTGAACGACAGTTTCTTTACAGTTTTTCTCATTTCGCTCTGACATGGTGTCCAGATACTGGACGAACCCTCGCCTGATACCTCTGTTACTAATTTTAACCTTGCTCTCCTGTTCGCCTGTTGACTTTGAGTCAATCGAGATGTTGTCTTTCTTCAGTTTTTCTCCAGTGCCAAATGTTCTGTTGCGAGTTTCTGTGGCTTTTCTCTCAATGTCTGCAAGAAAAAAGCAGTGAGTGAGAGAGTGTGGGGTTGATGAGGGGCTCCCACTGCTCAGGGGGTTGTGCTGTGAACACATCTGTTTGTCTGTCTGTAAAACAAAACCATAACGTTTTCACACTTTTGGGCAACGGAGCCCTAACCCTTCACTCAACTTTCAAAAAAATCCACAGAAGAAGATATTGTGGCCAACTCCATGCTGTGGGAGACCTCCTGTGTCCACTGCTCTGTATTAATTGTGTGTGTTGATGGACAGTAAGCAGCAGCTGCTCCACTCTGATCATGTTACTCTTTGTGAGTTTGTAGTCGAGGTTAATCCCTCTCTAAGCGTCCTTTATCAGAGAACTCAGTGGCTACGTCCTCGTCTGTGGTCACTAGCATGAAGCTTGCAGTCACTCAAGTAGTGATGCCTTCAATGTGTGCTGTGTGCAGCTGTAAGAGTTACATGGGTGGTTTCCTGGTTTGCTGGTTTACCAAAACTCTGCATATTTCCTGCTCAGCTGCTGCGTGATAGTGTCTGTTGTTAACTGTTTTTGTATCAGAAAGAAAAGCAGTCACAAGTTCAGTGCTGATGAACAAACGCTTTTATTTCTCTGTGCATCAGTATTCACAGTGGTCTGCAACAGAAAGGTGTTTTGTGACAAATTCAACAAGGTACTGTTAAAAAAGTGACATTTGATGTGTAGTAAAAATCAAATATTTTATTATAAGTGAGAAGAGTCCAGGTGTGATGAGGTGTGGGGCGTTCAGGTCTGCGACAGATCCACCTGAAACGACAGACATCACACACAGGTTAACTAGGTTCAGCAGAATCAGTATGTGGCACTTCAGGAAGAAAACACAGACCTGTTTGAAACACATTACATTTGAAATGGTTCATTATAGTGTGGAGGTGGAGGTGACAGGTTTATTATTATCTCATCTGCCCAAGCACAATAGTTGAATATCCAATAAAGGGACAATGTTAATGAATGTTGTTTATAGTGTCGCTAAATGAAGTGCAAACCGCAAAGATTAAGATGGACATTTAAATAAATTAAGTTAAAGTTAAGTTAAATAAGTCAATGTAAAAACAACAAATGGCTTTGCTTTCCTCAGAAAATGAGACGAGGATCTGATCACAGGATAATGTAATAAGAAACACCACATAGCTTCAACAAATAAATGATGACTGTCACCTTCATCAAATTTGCAGATTCTCTGTATGAATAAAGTTAACTTCTTCCACAAACTGCGGAAATCCTGCCAATGCATTTATCTCATGTGCTCTCTTCCCAGAAGCTCTTCGAGCCATTGGTCTTATCAAACAGCAGTGGAGAAGTCAGGCTATTTATAACCAGTCTGAGTGTCAAGGAATTCACCGAGTGACAGAGACAGTCTGATGACAGCCGGCACTCGCGCTGAGAGGGTCTGGAGGCTTCTGGAGGCTAAATTATATCTGCGATGCTTTTACTCGACCAGAACAAAATTCCCTTCAATCAGCGAATGGGGCGGGCAGCAGGAAGCCTTACCCTTTTTAAGGACCTGATGCTGCTTCCTCTGATCGCCGCCATCAGGTCGTCACGGCTCGACCTCTGCGGTGGCATCGTATTTGACGGCTCAACTTGTCTCTTGCGCAGTGACGGCTTCAGCGCATTCTTCAGGTCTTTGAGAATATCAGCACTCTCCTTTTCATTGGCACCATTCTTGAGCTTCTTTGACTTTGGCTTCCTCTGGTTCGACTGACCCTTTGTGTTGTTGGTACCTTCGTGCTGTTTGACCATTTCGGCAATCTTCCTTGTTGGCTGGTCTGAAGATGAAGGAGGGGGATTCCTTTTCTGCCATTCTGCAGTCTTGGGGGATTCGGACTTGATTTTCAGTGGTCTGCTGTCAGGAGATGAAGTAGAAACCTGCGCAGACACCTCTGGAGGACTTTGTTCCTTCTTCTGTTGGAGCCTCCTCTGTCGCTGTTGGTCCTGGTTGCGTGTCATGATACTGGTCGCAGTCATCCTAGGGCCCGGGAGGTCGAACTGGTAGCCCAGCTTCAGCAGCGTGGTGTTCTCCCGCAGCAACTGGACCATATCCATCTCCACCTTACCCCCGCAGATGTGCCTCTGGTTGTGAAAGCGGAGCTCCACCAGAGTCCTGTTGTCCCGCAGTGCTGCTAGCAGGGACAGGATGCCCTGGCCCGACACAAAGTTGGATTCGATGTTCAGGTTTTTAATGGAGCAGTTCTCCCTGAGCATCTTTGAGATGGCAAAAGCAACCCGGTCGTCAGCGTGAGTGTTGGCGAGACTGAATACGCGCACGTGGGTGTTTGTGCACAGGGCTTCAGCAAAGCGAAGCAACGTCTCCTGGGAGATGTCTTCAATGTTGTTGAGGTTGACTTCGTTCATGGCAGGATCGTCTCCTAGAATCTGCTCCAGAGCTTCGTCGAGAATGATGGGGTTCCCGCACAGTCGTTCAGAAGGCGTGTTGAGGTTCTGGTCTGTGGTTTCAGTCCTCACTTCGCCCCCCGAGCCTTTTGAAAGACTGCTCTCCTGAGGGCACTTACTTTTGATTGGAGCCTCTTTTTTACACTCATCTTTCTTTTCCCCCTCGTCTGCCTTGGTGTCATTTGTTTTAACATCGCCGCGGTGCGTTTTGTTATTTGAAATCTTGTTCTTGTCGTTGTCCAGAGCCTTGCCAGAGTTTCTGCTGCTCTCTGACACCCGCTTCCCCCTGCTCTCATTTGGACAGCCCTCCTAAGGACGATAAACAAGACAGAAAATTAGCTTGTACTTTGACATTCTCCAGCCTCTGGCTTCTAATTCAGAACCCTGTCCGATACTGGCAGACAGTCATTAAAAGTTCCAAGTCTATGTATATTTTTAGACAATTTTCCACCAACTCATTTAAATTAACTGGACGCATGTTATTACACATCATACATACCAGTGTTTGAATGTAAAATTATCACCTACTTATTCCACAAACAACTGTTTGTCTCTGTCTTTGGAACTCATATCTTGTGAAGCATTAAATTTGTGATTTCCATGCTTGGTGTGACCTCAGTCTGTCGACCTGGCTGAACATCTCTCTCTCTCTCTCTCTCTCTCTACAGCAGTGGCCACCAGTCACAGTTCTGAAGTAGCTCTGGAAGATGTAAGGTTCAGCATGAGATCCATATTTTAGCATTGTGCTGACCGACAGAAAGGGAAATCCCGACTGTGGATCTTGAAAGGGTAAAGTTCTTGGATCTCACATCTCGGGAAATGAAATTGGACAGTGTGTTATTTGACCTTCACTGCCTGGTGAAAACCTAGAGTTCGTGTTGCACTGCCAGCCAGAGATTGTTTGTCTCCCGGCTGAGAGAAAACTGATAGGATCACTATTCTTATGATCCTCTAGAGCCCCAGAGAACGCACATGCTGTTTGTCTCTACAACAGTTTTCACAGGCTGAGTGAGACGAAACATGGCCGTATGAAATTATCTGCAGCATGATGCTTCACATGTCTTATTTTGGCAGGGTTGGACTGTTCAGTTTGGGTCAGTCTGGGTATTGAACCTGACTGTGTGTGTCTGCTGTTCGGTGCTGGTCACAGGGGGTTGATGCAGCTGATTACAGAAGATTACAGATTTTCAGTCTACACCGTTTGGTTGAAGGTTTTTTTTTTTTTACTTGCATCTGAGACATTATTTTTTGAACATCAAACAAAGAACTTGGATACTGATAGAAGATTCATTTGTGTTTTGCATATTTCCTTATAGAAATAACACACCCGTAGCACAGAGGACGTTTTAAGACTGCTGGGTGTCAGCAGGGATGCTGCAGTTCAAACTCCCTCAGTCAAAACGTGCTCTTTGATGTGAGACAGAAAACGTGACTTAAAGCTGTGATTTCTCCCCTCACCTGTCCAGGGCCGGACTCCACCTTTGCGTCCTCCAGCAGCTTCTTGTTCTCGTCCTCCCAGTATTTCAACAGAGCCTCCCTGTCAAAGTTGCCCACTGGGGTTTTGGCAGTCTGGTCCTTCTGCCTCAGGCCGATGGGCACGTTATCGTCCGGGTCGAGGACGGCCAGCTCCCTCTCCAGCTCCTGGAGCTCCTCAGAGGACAGCGTGGCGAGCAGCTCCTCTTCATCCACCTCGTCGTACTTCTTCAGCTCCCTGTGGTACCCAAAGGTACTCATGGTTCAGCTGTGGTTTCAATTGTGTCGTAAAGCCTCAAATCTTGAACTCCGTTAGCACTTATTTCTCCTACACTTCAGTGAATATTCCTTAAATTCTCTCTCTCTGGATTTTGTTCATTGGCTCGTCCTCCATCAGAGTGCTTTGGCGAAGGGATGAGTGTTGACTACTTGTACATCTACTGGTCTCAAACAGGGAGAAAGGGGCGGGCTTCCATCACGCCTGTGATGACTGTCTATTTATAGTGTGTCTGTGTGTTTGTTTGGGGGGGTTAGTCGGCTTACTGCAGGAATGTGAGGTCTATGCGCGGCCTGCGCTGAGAGCTCATCAGTGACTCATCCTCTGAGGAAATGAGAGGAGCAAAACTCTGCGGGGAGACATTGGAGATGAAGCCGTGGGGTTTTATGTAACATGTCAGAGCTCAAAACATGGCTGTGGTGTTGTCAGGGAAACCCTCGTTCTCCCAGAGGATGATGGCGTTCGGTGCAGCACAGCCAGGAGCTGATGAGGACTGTTTGTTTACACCCGGACGCAACAACATCAAATCAGACAGGACAGGCCGCAGTTATCATCCTCTTGTTTCTTTCTTTGCTTTAACAAACTCCGGGCTGATTTGGACTGTGTGAAAGACAACCTGAAGAGCCACATCAAAGGTTTCCATTGGCTCTGCAGGATTAGTCAGAGACAAGTGGCCTGGGGAAGCCTCTGATACAGGGAAACCTCATTTATCAATATAAACTTGACTTCTGAAACAAACCAGGGACGAGATTTAAATAGAGACACAACAGAACGTATACAGCAACAGAGTCATCCCCTGTCTTAATCCATTTATTAGATGTTCTTGAGCTTTGAGCTGTCCGGGGGCCGTTTGTTTATGTGGCTGACAAGGCAACCACCAGTGGTCTCTATCTGTGGTCATCAGGTTTTCCATTCAGTAACAGGGGTTTAAAAAAACTATAGATTTCTAAGTACAGGAATTACAAAGGAATCCTGTCACTCTCATTGCGCCTGCCTATAGCTCTCCCATGAAAAAACAAATGAAAGACAGTGTCCACAGCTACAAATACAACCTACAGGTCAGAGGCTCATCTCAAACACAGAGCTGTGTTAAGTTCAATGTGAGGTGAAGACCCTCAGTTACCAGTGTCAAACACAACACCGACCATCCGGCACGAGTGCTGCTGACCCTGGTGTCTTTGCGAGCAGCTGTTCCGCAGTTAAATTCTGCGTTTTACAATGATACTACTGTTAGCACGTTTGGGAGACAAGCTGCTATTTTTAATACTGTACCTCAGGGACAATTCTGCAACTTGCAGCCAAATGTTTCCTGTGCACGCCGGCATGTGCGGGCCCAGAGTGGTCGCGTGGTGGGCATTTTCAGGAGTGCTGTCATGGGCAGGGAATTCAACTGACACAGCAGAGCCAAAACACTGGTGTGGACAGAGATTTGTTAATTAGAAAACACAGCGTACAAAAATAGATTTTTCCATTCTTATTTGAAAACTTAGAGGACAAAGCAGCAGCTCAGTGTTTATGTCTTAAACTTGGGTCGCCCTAACCCTCTAGTCATATACACACACCACCACCACCACCATGCTATATATAGGTGTCACCTGTTGCAGTGTATTTAAGATGCAGACCATTCCACCGCCTCTAATGGAGAGTTGTGCTACATTGTCCACTGATGACAAACACAATGAGGGGACCAGTTGTGTGAATATCAAATGTGTAATTCTAATACATCTGATAACATCTATATTGTATTGTCAGTGCAGACATCAGCCCACATGCTGTCAGGCAACCAGTTGGTGAGAGGCCGTTGAAATAAAGTAGAGGCCTGAACCGACCGCTTGACTGACAGAATGTTGAGTACTTTAAATACCAAAAAATACATTGAAAAAGCACTGAACGTCGTGCCTTAGAGGAAGAGTAGTGCAATCAACTAAAGCAGCAATCAGCACTGAAGGTAAAAAAGACTGTAGCCAACTGGTCATACACAGAAAGACCTGTTAAAGGAACCATTTGGGCTGAAGAAGTGAGAACAAGAGTTCTGAAGGCTGTTGATATTCAGTGTTTCTCTTCATTTCAATTAAATCACAGAAGGTTTCAAAAGCAAACCCCAGCTTATTTACATAAAACAGTTAATTCTGTCAGAATACTCACAATCTATCATACAAAGTATAATGCCACATATGGCATAATTGTTTTTTTAATCAGAGATTTTTTTTAATGTAAGAAAATAGTTACATCCTCTAAAAAAAAGGCAAGTAACCCTCAGGTCTTTATATGATGTGTTCAGGGTCCTGGTTGTAGAGATCCAGTTCCTGATACAGTATGAAGCTCTTCAGTCTGGGAGGGAAAACTTGTGAGTTCATGATTTCAGGATTATTGAGTCTCTTCAGCGTCAAACACCTCCGAATGACCTGTCTGCAGAGGTGCTTGAGCACGCGAGGACTGCCTGGAGAGCAAGGTTACAGAAAATAATTCTATTATATAATTACTCTATTGATTCACACTGTTATGAAACAATTTAAACTTAAATATAAATATAATTTATTGCTCGATGAAGCTGCAGGAATGACATATTGTATGTTGGTCACACACTGCCCCCCCCCCCTCACCAGGCTGATGGTGCCCCCTACAGGTTACATTGTACACTACAGCCTCTATTGCAATGTGCAAGCAAAAGAGGGAGCAAGCGATATGGGAAGAGTTCATCCCATGAGGATCAGAAAACAGCCTCTTTTGACTTGATTTTTACAGTGTGTTGCAGTGTCTGCTTGTTGTTCCTGCATTTCATGAATGTACTCACTGAGGATTTCACAGATTTGGGGCCACTCTCTCTGTTTCTCCAGGATGAGTCTGAGCTTGGAGCAGATCTGGACGTGGCTGATGTAGTCGAGCAGAATCCGGACCACACTCCCCGACAGATGCATGAGACAGCAGAGACTCATGAACTCACAGAACTGGAGGAAAGAACAGACATCAGAGCCTCATAAATGTTCCCTGTGAGTAAATTACTGTTTCTCAGTCACACTGGGAAAAAAGGATTCTACTTTTAGTTGTTTGCTTTCAGTTATTTTCTCTATTAAAATATCCAGTTTGAGATGTAATTAGGATAAAATAATTTAGAAATCACAATAATGTGAATTCCATTGCAATTAAACATGGTATGATTTCAGTCTTGGCTGCGGTGACAGATGATATGCAAACACCTTAGCTCTGACTGAATACTACACTAAGGCTGAGATGAGATTTTGTGAATAACTTTCACGGTCCTACACTCACTGGTATTTTCCCGTCCACGTCGTCAGTGGCCTTAAATAGTTTGTCGTGGTGACAGTGGAAGCACCTCTCCACCTTGTAGCCATTGTTGAGCAGCATCCTCATCATCACCTCATCTTTCAGGCAGTACTGCAGTGCCGTGGGGAACACCGTGTCGCTCACTACCGAGAAGTAGCAGTTCACATTCGCTTTGGCCGCCAGCAGCAGCTTGACGATCTCGCAGCGCCCAGACCTGACTGCCACCAGGAGGCAGCACAGCGGGTCCAGGTCCGTCTTTGCTCCGGCCACCAGGAGGACTTTGGTGGAGTCCACGTCCCCGTTTGAAACGGCAAAGTATAAGGCACTCCTCCTCATGTCCCCGTAGTTTTCTGAGTTCCTGGTGCTCATGCGGTAGTTGACGTCGAAGCCGCAGGACAGCAGGAGCTGCAGGCAGCGTCTCTGGCCTCCCTCCGCTGCCGAGTGGACCGGGCTCTGGCCTGCTTCCTTGATGGCTTTCTTAGTGGTCAGAGGTATCAGCATCTTCAGAGCACTGTGGGAGAAATGATAACTGGTTGGATTAAGTAATACGCATGGGATCATCAAGGCACGTGTCAAATGAGTAGAGGAAATGTAAATTGTTGAGAACTGCAGAGGAATTTCACTCTTAGCCCAACTTGTCCCCCCTCCGTCAGTCCAACTGAAGAAGCTCACTCATAGTGTCCCGCGTATGCGGCCTTGTGGATGGGCAGGTGTCCGGTGATGCTGGGCAGGTTGGGGTCGGCTCCGTTGTCCAGCAGCAACTGAATGCAGGCAGTGTTTCCTGACCCGGCTGCATCCAACAGGACACTTTCCCCATTGAAGGCCTGAGCATTCACTTTGCTGCCTGATAAAATGTGAGTTCCCCATATTAATGGAATTGGGATGACTTGGAAAATTCATGTTTTCAGTTCTATATTTCTTCATTCGCAGTAAGTAAAACTGTAGTCAACGCTCTCTTCACACTGACCGCAGTTCAGCAAAATCTCAGTGATGTGGAAATGTCCGCGCTCTGCAGCCACAGCGAGCGGCGTCACCCCCGATATGTCGCTCTCGTTGACCCGCCCTCCGTTCCTCAGCAGCAGCATCAGGATGTCAGCGTTGGCGACTTTGGCCGCCTCGTGCACGGCCGTCCACTTCTTCCGGCAGACCTGCTCCACCCACGCACCATGAGTCACCAGAGTGTACGTCATTTCGTACGAGCCGAGCCGCACCGCTGCAGGGTGATAAGAAAGTTGTGTCGATCGGCCGTGGTGAAGTCAACGACAAATGATCAGGTGTCACCAGCCCTGCAGCTCTTTAGAAACTTTCACCCCCTCTTCACACTTAGCCTTAATTTAATGTGGAATGTGTTGAGCTTCTAACTTAATTTTATTTCCATTCACAAACTACAACCACAGATTGCGTGTTACCCAGCAGCAGCGGTGACTCGTTCTTGCTGTTGGTGTTGTTGGGCGAGCATCCGCGCTCCAGCAGAATCCTCACATTCTGCACCAGTCCGGCTTTGACTGCCAGCGTCAGCGGTGTCTCTCCGCCGACAGCAGTCCTCTCCTCGAGGCTGAGCCCCTGACCTGCCACATCACAACACAACACAACACAAACGCAGGGCGTTGGTGGTGTCAGAAAATGAAATACTATGAATGTCAACACAGAGAACATGTGCGTCCCTGGAGTTTCCTTCAGACTGGGCTGTGTTGACCTGGCAGGTGAGCCAGCGAGCTGTGGGCACATCACTGCTGTCTGACCTCCAGGGTGAGGGAGTGGAAGTGACATCACAGGTTATTTAAGGACTGTGGGACTGTTGATCAGCTGTCACCTCATGGGCGCCTGCATTGTTTCTCACTGCAGCATTCTGTGGGCTCGTGTTATTCCAGGCGGCCATTGTTTGGATGACGCCAGTGGACTCAGCTGCATCTCACCTGATGTGACCTATATTTGATCTTTGTTAGTCATCTGTCCTTCTGCCAAGGAGGTCACAGTCTCAGCCCTGTCTGTTTGTATACACGCCACGGTGACTGCTCCGCTGCCCTTTGATGCTTTAAGATTTCAGAACATTTAGCAGAAGAAGCTCAAATCTGCACTTCTTCTGAACAAATGTGCTTACATGTCAGGACCGTCTCCAGAACCCCCAGAACCGACTGGGATGCAGCTCTGTGGAGGGGAAGCCAGCCGTGACAGTCTGGCTGGCTGAAGGCGGAGGTGTGTCTCACCATCTCCCTCAGCACCGACACCTCACCTGGTTACAGCAGCGAAGACAAAACACAGGGATTTTCAGAGAGAAGAAGAAGAAGCTAGAATTTCTATCATGCAGCAGGTCAAATGTTTGGTGAGTCTCTGTCATGATGCTGAGTGTTTGAGTGTGTGTGTGTGGGTGGGGGGGGGGTCTGGCATACCTTGCTCGATAGCCGCCAGGACTCTCAGATGTCCATCTGTCGCCGCTGCTAAGCTAACAGCAGATGAAGCACAAGACAGTCGGCAGAGGTGATTTGTTTTTACGTGGTGTGGTGCGTTGACTGTGGCTTCCGTACCTGGCAGCCGATTTCAAAAAGGCACCCTGGCAGGAGTCTTGAATAGCCAGCTGGACGATGTAGTCATTGAGCTCCTCTTCACCATATTCTTCATCGGTGTTCATCATCCGTGTTTTGTCTAAAATTCTTGATTTTGTTTAGAATTTCAAAGACAGACTTGTGGTTAGGCCTTTCCAGCGAATGTCATCTCATTTTGCATGCAGCTGAAACACCAGAAGATGCATGAGGGTGAACTAACAATATTCTTTGTTGGGTCATATTTTGCACAGCAGGTTAACCAAGCATGCCAGTATGTTCCATTGGCCCAGGAGAGAGCAGGGCAACCCAGGTTTCCACTAATCATACTTCAATGACTCATTTTCATTGCTTATGCTCAAAACAAAAAAAGATAATAGAGGTAAATATTAGAATCAAATCTTCCATTCGCTAAAAATACACCCAGAAAAACAAAAAAAGTATCATTTTGTAACATTACAAGTAGCCTGAGCTTTTAAGAAAAGCAAATACCTTAAAAATAAATGAACTCAACTGACCAGCCCTCTCTTCCGACACAAGCATCCAGACAATAACGTATCTGTTCAATCAAAGTCCTGAAAAGCTTCGCAAGTTCTCACCTCCGAGGTATGTCAGCGGCACACTCACATGGAAGAGACTGTCCTAGAGTTTTGTACGAAGGTTTCCTGCCTGCAGAAACAAAGCAAGCGGGCGTGTACGGCAACACCTGGCCCTTCAAATATAGCCGGGTTACGTGTGCCATTGTGTGAGCTAAGTCGGGTCTTTGCCGGGTCTGGCGAGAATCCCACATTCAAGATCCCACAAGCGTCTGAGGCTTAGGCCGCGGACTCACGCAGCCAGCGAGTTTGCCGCTGCCTGCAGGTTTCGTGGAAGGCAAAATCAATCAGGTCTATTTTTTCCTCCTCTGCTTTGTCTAAGAAATATGAGCTGATGATTGTCTTGTTAAAGTCTGGCAGTGGTGGGAGCTCTATGATTCAGCTCCATATGATGCACTGCATCAACTGAACAATGAGAGAAAAAAAAAAGTGGGGGGCAATTTTGGACAAACTGCCAAACAAGAAGTTATTCTATGACTGTTGGTTTAGACCACTCATCTGCCCAATATCTAGAAATGAAATATTCACACAATCACAACGTTCTGGCTGTTGCCCTAAGCCAGCTGGTGCTGCAGTTTATCTGAGGACATAGAAGACACATTCAACTCAATCCCGTTCTCACATTCAGTACACTGCCCTGTGAATGACTGCCACTGTAGTCACCTGTTTATTAGATTATTTATTGTCCAAACTCAACACTGCACATCCCTAGCCTACAGAAACACACATGTGAGTGTGATGGGTTACAACATGAGGAGTTCTCAAGATATGCTTTCCACATACACACACACATACAAACAGGCATTTGTAGCATTAGCAGGTACTGTCTCAGAGAGGCCACTGCTAAATTGAAAACCTGTGTTTACGTGGGGGCTCGCTCCTCCTGTTCTGCAGCTGGCTGCGTAATCTCTGGGAATCCAGCAGATTACTGGAGTTTTGCAGGGGCCACCGAGTCGCCTCCTCTGGCTCATAGACTGAAATAGCAGCACAGAGCTCAACATACAGCTCCCGTACTGTCACTGTCTATAGAGGGAGGCGGAAAAATGACCAGGATCCATTTTTGGAGACGATGCAACTAAATGTTAGATCTGTAATAACTAGAACTTTATGCTCGTCAGACACACAAAATTAAGAATCATCAACATGAATAAAATAGACATCATTGGTTTATAACTGAATACACAATTGTAAGTTTGTCATCTAAACCATAATCTTCCTGTTTATTGAGCCCAAAAATAAATAATACCTAATTCATATTTATTCCAGACCAATCTTTGCATACAGAGCCAGAGTCCATTTTATGTATTGTTTTTATTGTGTGCGTTTATTACAATTTAGGTTTCGTTTATTATTATTATTATTATTATTATTATTATTATTATTATTATTGTTTGGACAAAAAGTACAGGAAGACCAACAGAAGAAGTAGTCGTAGTAGTCGCGGTGGTGGTGGTGGTGGAGCGGTTGCTATGGAGACGTGTAAACTATGACCGTCGCCGGGAGCGCAGGCGAAAGCTAGGCCCTAGCTGCTAGGGGACAGTGAGAGACACTCGATACTAAACGATAAAGTCGTGTTAAGCAAAGGAGATAAAAGCAGCGCGGGATCAAAGGACACGCCGGGTGTCACTCGTCGCTACGGCGACTTTTGAGCTCCTCTGTTCGACATCAGGAAACTAACAAGTGTTCAGGTCACGTCAGCCATGTCTGAGCAGAGAGCAGAGGAAGGCGAGGAGGGACACGCCACGGAAACCAGCCCACCACCGGGTGGAGGAGCCGCAGAGGAGCCGCCAGGGGGCGACAGAGACCCAGAGACCGGTGGAGGGGAGGCCGACAGCTCGGCCACAGGTGAGTGCACGATGTTCCGGGTTCGATCCTCGTGAGCAAACTGGTGAGAACGCGTCTGTGCAGAACATGATACAAAATAAAAATCTAAAAATGTTTTACTCTCTCTGTGGATGAAGTGAAGGCAGAGGAAGACAATGTGTGCTAGTTCCATGTAAACTGATGAAGGATTCATACAGCATGGCTGTCAGTATGTATTGTAAAAAAAATATTGTAGAAGTTTGAACAAGTAGCTGATTACTGAGATTAAAATGGAAAAGGTCCCTCTTTTAGTATCTATGTAAAATTAAATTATTGAATGACTGATAAGCACCAGTAAAATCCCTTTGTAAAATCTAAAATGTTAGGTTTCCTAATCTCATGAAACTACTCTAATTAAAATCTGGCAGCTCTGAACCCACAGACAGTGACGTATGTCTCTGTGTGTGATTGCAGTGAAGGTGGTGCTGGTGCCAGAGGGTCACGTGATGACGGTGGCGTTCGCCATCGGCCTCAGCATTCAGGAGCTGAAGTGTCACCTCTCCTCAGAGCTCAGGATTCCTGTAGAGGTGCTGCAGATCTCATTGGACGGTAAGTCTGTTGTCACGCCGACCAGCCTCCACCATCACCTCTGCCATAGGAATCAGGCTGAGTCATCAGAAATCTGTTGGGCCCCATGACAAGGAACAAGAATTCTTAAACCTTCCAAGTTCTTTAAATCTGCTGTCTCCTTCACACTGACCTTTCTTTTTAATATATTTGATGTTGTCGATGTCAGTGTGCTCCTGTTTATTCTGATCATCTTTTCTGTTTTGGCTTCTTGATAAATCTGCGCCTGGTTGGTCTGTTGGTTACCCAGGCAGGGTGGTGGAGGGACAGCAGAGCCTGATGGAGCTTGGCATCCGGCCTCACAGCTCCACCCGACTGGAGATGAGCTCCACTGACCCAACCACCCATCCCCTCCGCCCCCTTCGTCCTCCAGAGAGCGACAGCATGCCGGATGTCATCACTGTCCAGGTCCAAAAAGGTACCTGTCCTTAAGACTCTCTGTTTATGGGCTCCTGAGTATGCAAACGTCCCACTTGATTTATTTATTTTGATTTGTCTGCTTTCACTAACAATGTAAACGCAATGCTTGTGTAAATCACAAGCAGGTGACAGCATCATTTATCACAACAAACAATATATTCAATCCCTATGCGCTGCTCCATTAGATTCGAGGCATAGTTTAGTGAATATGTTTCCATCACTAAATGAGTCTAACAAACACAACCGCCAGATGATGGTGTGCTCCAGGAGGTGGTGGTGGAGATCGAGCGTGCTCGCTACCAGAAGGCCTTCGTGGGTGGCTACAGACACCGGCTGACAGGGGTGGAGTACCATCACGCTGCCATCCAGACGCTGCCCCGGAGGAGACCAGACAGAGGAGTGGTCGTCTTCTGCCGCGACACACAGGTAAAGAAAAGCGCGTCAAACGAAAGCAGTTCCCAAAAATATCAGTGTCAAACTTTAAAAGACAGAATGACACGATAACAATAGAAAGATTTTGTTAAAATGACTGTAAATATTACACAGAGACAGAATACAATACTCTAATGCAAATTTTAAAAAATCTTATTATAGATCGAAAGAGAGCGTCAGCATGTGGAAATGAGATTTATTTTATTTCACCGTAATGTTTCTTCAGTAGTTTAGCATAAAAATTGAAGATGTCTTAACCGTTGTCTTAACTCATCTGCTCTGTGTCCCTCTGTCTCTCTCTGTCAAGACAGCGGAGGTGAGGTCTCAGGAAGTGCAGTGTCAGCCCAGTGTCGCAACCCAGATGAGAGAGATCGGCTGCTACGTCTCCTACATGAACGACAAGCTGCTCACCCCTGGCACCTACATCACTGCTGCGGAGTACCACGATGAGAGGCTGAGAGCTGTGGGTCATACACCTAACGCCTGGTTCATACTGTAGAAAAGAGAGCATGACAAGTGTGCTTGTTTTGCTTTCATCATCTTCAACCTCTCGTCCATTACTGGGTTGACAACTGCTTGAAGCTGTTAATGTTTATAATGAAAGTTTTCCAGTTACAGGAACAATGTGGAGGGTTTAGTGGTGTAGTTTCACACAGTTTACGTCGTGACTTTTTCGTCATCCGCACAGGCGCTCTGCCTGCAGACGTATGTCCGGCGCTGGTTGGCCCAGCAGGTGGTGAACCAGCTGAGGGAAGAGCGGGACCGGCGCCTGGCCTGGCTGGAGGTGCAGAGGAATAGGGGCAAAAAGGAGAAGGAGGAGCAGCTGAGAGACCGTCAGCGACGCTGGATGAACCCGCAGAGGAAGGAGGACCTAAATCTGATGTACCACGCCCTGGAGAGTACGTGGGGGGAGAAAAGGGAGGGTGCGCCCCGTGTGAGGGCGGAAGAGAGTGATGTGTATGTGTTTCAGAGTGGAGGTGTGAGGAGGAGCAGCGGATCAATTCGTCCATGCGCGGGGCGGAGAGGAAGGCCGCTCTCTGCTTGCTGCTGGACCAGGAGACTCAGTTCATCGCCGCCATCGGAAGCCATCGCATCGCCGTCCAGGAAAACAACTATGACCACACCATCAGGAAGTTCCTGGAAAAGGTCAGAGGTCACTGCTCCTCCTCCTTACTCTCTTTGCATCAAATCAAAGAGGTTTTTATGTCTTGTGCACGCAAACTGGGGGAGCAGGATCTTGTCATTGCGTCAGCACATTTGACGGCTGCGTGTTTCAGTCTGCAGCTCCTCACCAGTGGCCAGGAGCAAGCGGTCGAGTCGTCCACGTGGACAATCAGAACACGCTCAGGGCCAGAGAGCTGCAAGATCTGTACAACAACGTCAACCAGCCCGCTGTGAGCCAGGAGCGTAGGCTCCACGTCCTGATGACGCTCAAACGCACGGTGCAGGTACCGCACACTCACTGCCGTTCAGCGTCCAGCATTACACTCCCCAGGATTAGCAGACGTGGGTCCCTTCCTGTAGAAACACTCACAATGAGAGGCTGACACAAACAAATTCAGAACACAATATTAGCAAGACTTATAGATTACTCACTTTTATAATCGCCCCTGCTTGTACACTTACACTTGCTTTTGCTGCTCCAGTTTCATAACGGTCTGTTGGGACATCACTGTACTATAGCACATGTTGTTAAATGAGCATGCGGAGCAGCAGGATTGTGTCCTTGATGTGCAGGAGCATGGCTGTCGGCTGACCGGGGATATAGTGGATCTGATAGACAGGGAGGTGGACCTGATGACTCGGGGTATGAACACAGCCAGGCTGGAGGGCCTGAGGAAGAGGATCAGCACTCTGTTACTCCAGTTCATCAAAATACCAGCGTTTAACCCTGAAGTGGCCAAAGTGCTCAAGGTGTGTAGAGACCCCTGCTGTGTGGGATCATACTTTGGACACGCCCTAAATATAACTGCCTGCAGTTTTAAATGAATCTGTAATCAATCCGCCAGGTTCCTCCGAATCCATCCCAGCTGAAGAACAAGGTGTTCCTCTGTCGCAGCTGCCGTCGCTACCTGAGCTCTACCAACTTCAAGACGACTACCAAGGCCCATCTGAGTGGTCAGTGCCGAGGCTGTGCCCGGCTTGTCGACACGACTGGGCCGCGTAATGATCTCTCCTGCTATGAAAACATGCTGAGGAGGCTGAGAGAAGATGAGCAGGAGCTCAGCGACGACGCCAAGATCCCCTTCTTGCTGCAGGTCGTTGTTACTCTGGGCTTTTCTGTGTTATATTGATCCTGCTCTTTCATTTAGTATTTTCGTGTGGACAGACACACTCTGTAACCCGTGTGTGTGTTCACAGGTGGACGACATGCAGTACCTGGTGGAGGTGGTATGGGCGTCCCGGTCGGCCCTCCAGTCAACTAGTGACCTCTACAACCTGATGTTTCTCCGCTGGGACCAGAATAAAGAGTGGAGCCCCTGGAACTGCATCCTTCTGTCCAAAGAAGAGAAGTCAGCTCACCTGGAGGTTCAAGACGTCCGCAAGGTTTGTCCATAGAAGCATTTACACTCTATTCACACATTTAATAACACTGTTCTAACTGTGTGTGTGTGTGTGTGCGTGTGCGTCAGACATACGAGGCAATGTTCATCCAAGGGATTGAGCACAAACACATGCTGGCTCGACATCACTTCAGCAGCTGCCCTGTCATGGCCGAGTACCTGGTCTCACACCCGTAGGCGTCTCTTTTCATTCGCCATCCTTTCCTCTTTCCTTCATGCACGTCACTTTCTACAGCATTGTGACAATAAACTTCTCACTGGTTACACTCCTGCATCTGATTCACTTGCACTTTTCATTTTGCTTTCAGTGTTGTTATTTTAAAATGAAATGCAGAGAACTTTAAATGCCTCTGAACGCAAAAGAAATTCAATGAAATGATAGCATTGTTATTTTGAACAGTTTTACCCACAGCATAGTTTGCACATAAAATTATGAGTGATTAAAGAAGTGGTTACAACAATAGACACACAAATTTATAGTTACATCTTACGTTAAAATTACATCTGCAATATAAAATATATATAAAATACGTGAAGACAAAAATAAAATCAACTTCCCATATACAGTATTAATACTGTTTAGAGATTTAAAAACAATTCGCAGCTCTGAACGCTGGGGGGCAGTATAATCAGTCACATCCCCACATGTGACCACAGAAGAAGATTGGTCTCCGGGATACAGAGGAAGAAGGCGTCCTCCTGTTGAACGAACGGTGAGTTCAGCAACATTTCAATCCAGTGTCATTTCAAAGACTGCTTCAGTTTGTTTGGCGGTCACTTTAAGTCACGCCTATGTTATGAATGCTTGTAATAAATGACACTCTGCTCAACCGCAACGAGGACGTGGGTTTAGCTGGGTTAGCTAGTTAGCAAATGCAAACCATAGTGTGAACAGACAGGACTGAGGGTCCTAGTGGCTGCACTGAGCTGATGGCGTTATTTCTCTATACATTAGAATGTATACATAAAACTAAAGATTATTACTAGATGTTTGACACAAGTTGACACCAGTTGAGTGTTTGTTGCCTGTTCAAAAAATATTTTATGCATAAATTATTCTGTTAAGAACAGAACAGGGTCATTATGCAAGAAATAGGACTGCTGGCTATGTTCTTTACAAGTATAACCATCATATATAATACATTGGACGTTGTATCATTTCCCTATTATGGGCCCATTTTATTGAATACATTTATATCAAGGTCTCTCTCTGAATGGCGTCACATATTTTACTCAATGTCAACTAAAGTCTACATGGGGCTGTCTGTCCTGTTTAGAGGATGCTGAGGGGTGTTCAGCTGCAACATGCATCTTCACCACAAGATGTCGCTAAACCCTAAATGATCAACCTAACTCCTGCTTGTTGTGGAGATGCTCCCAGTGGGACATCTTGAGCTCAAGCATGTCCTGCAGACAGTTTGCACTAGAGGCAATTGTCCTCCACAGCTTTGGTCCAGAGGGAGGTCAGGTGCTGTTCACCCCAGACACTGGACAGGATGTCCTCTGGCTAGGTGAGACACAGACATCTACTCTTTTCCTCTGCACCAATATTTATCAAGTGATATTTGTATTTACGTTACATTTGTGTTCTCTTCATTGTAGGATGGTGGAGGTGATGGAGTGTGTCTGGAAGCAGAGCAATGTTACAGGGGAGGATCCAAGACCTTTATCCTGCTGCTGGCATTATTACTGCGAATGATTCATACGAAAGCTTGCATGGAGCCTAACATGTCTCCCACTCATAACTGTATTCGCAGCCCTGCAGCGTTTGGGTGTCTGTGTGCTTCTGTCTGCAGTGAAACAGTCTGCGGCTGTTCTGGCTCTAGCTGCGCAGGCACAGATGTGTGTTGTGGAGTGCATCAGCCAGGGTGAGCTGGCCCTCTTTCCCAAACTAAATGGAACCACTCTATCATACCTGCTGGTGGGATGTTTGAGTTTCTGTTAAATCTTGCCCTCTTAGAACGTGCCTTCTGTCCCCGTGTTTCCGGCTGTACAAAGATGTGTTCCACTGCTGTTTCCCAGCTCTTGGCAAGTGCTCTCCTGAGTGTAGCACGACAGATCTACTCCCACAGATTCAAAGCAGCATCCTCAATTTTCTTCCAAAGGATTCCCACACGTTCAGCCTCCTACATAAGCAAAAATCCAGCGCAGGTCTCAAACAGGCTTGTTGTACTAGTGAGTTTCCTGCAGTGGAGTGTAAACTCAGCAGGCATTGTTGTAGAAGGACTGACGTTTTGTCCAAAGCTTTTATGTTGGACTTGGGCCTTGAATCTGTCTCTGGCAAACACCAGCTGCTTCTGGCTGCTCTGGTCTGCTCTGCTCTGCAGTGTGTCTCGAGTCTCCTCTGGGTGGACATGGTGCTGCACACACACAGTCACGCAGACCCGCAGACATTTCCTGGGAGGGCTCAGAGGATGAGGCTGAAGATTGAGATTGTATTGTGTCCTATGTTGTAAACTATAAACATACTCTTGGTGCTTACTCTGGTGTCATTCAGTCATTCAAGCCTTCTCTTTTTTGTAAATATATTAATAAAATTATTCTTCATAGTCTGTTCTGTCCATTTCATATTATATCTACTTGGTTGTGGTGCTTCCAGTGTTGTATATTATGGTTGAGTTTTTAACCAATCCAATCTGCCCCAGGCCTTCCGAATCAACAGAGCAGGCTGTGGAGCGCTGGGAGTGAACGCTCAGTTGCGACAGCCAATCAAATCTCGAGATCTCGAGCCTGACGCTGAAGCGGACGGGGACGTGTCCTGTGATTGGATGAGCTCACTCGTGAGCCCGAAAGGCGGCACTTTGGAACTAGTCCCGCCGATGTCCATGATTTTCTTCCGAGGCTAAATCTGAGTGAGAGTATGGGTCAACTTAACGCACCAGCCTGTTTGGCTGTGACGACTGTGTCCACTGCTTCTGTTGCGTGCTCGTTCTCGCCATTAAAGCGTTTTAACGCTCATGCCAGAATGTCCGTAGAAGAGGACTTACTGATGGAACTGAAACGCACAGATAAACAGTACAACAGAGCCACTGAGTTCGTCTTGAGAAAAAGAAACGAGGGTGGATTTTGTTTCCAAATAAGCACGCGCTGTGGCGGGGCTCAGTGTTGGTGAGTGCAAGCATTTTATTTTTATTTTTAACACGTATTTTGTCATGGTATTTCTTCGGTATTAGATCAGTGGTAACGAAATGCGAGCACAGAATACTAACAATTCTAAACTTCTGTTCATCTGCAATTTATAATATAAATAACCTTGGCGAGGTTTGTGTGGTTTCGTCTCGTCGGTGTCAATGCGCAGTTTATTGGACGAACTTGCTTTAAAAATCATGTTTTATCTTTGAGTTCTGACAGCATCTGTGCTGTTACTTTCCTGCTCTGAATTGTGAATGTGGCGTTATTGATTTAAAATGCTTCTGGACTAGCCTCTATTGAGGTGATGTAATGTGTAAGTGTGATTCTCTATGGATTGTCAAGTCGTGGTATCATATTGGTGATGGTACTGTGAGGTGTATTAAGTATGACGTCACTGAAGGCCTAGGCATGAAATGCAAGGCCCACCACTGCATTCAGTTAATTTATGGTTTAGTCTTGGCAGTGATTGCTCATTTTATGTAACCACATCGTTCTTTGTCTGTCTGTAATGTCTTGATAATCCTCCAAATCGTTTGCATTAATACAGACTGCTATTTCCAATTATGGCAGTACAGTTGTTTGGTGCAGTTTATAGGCTACTTATTTTTTTATGCCTGTATACCTCTGCCTTGAATTATGTCCAGGTTTGGCAGCAATGCTATAAAGAAAGTAATGAGTGTTGTTCCCTGTGCAGAACGTCCAGTTGTGAAACACCAATACATTTGAAGTTCTCAGTGTTGATGTTGGCTTGTCTCTTTGTTGCTTCCTACAATGTCTCATTTTGTTTCCACTTCTTATCTCGGTTTTCCTGCCCTCCTCCGTGTGCCAGTAAATATTCTGTTGTACTAAAGTCACACACGCTGAACAACACGGACACCCCTTTTTGTAATCAGTGTTATCTCCATAATGGGGGTGGAGCATCTGAACAGCAACACCAGGCTGTCAGCAACCAAATCAAAAGCACTTCCTCGTGCAGTTATCAAAGGAATACCCTGACCTCTTTATGGGGAAATAGTGAGTCATGAAACGCTAAGTATAAAAACAGCCAGACACAAACATGCCCCGTTTACTGTAACCTATCTGCGGAGCTAATTCTGATCACAGATTCTCCAGAAATTTATGAAAATGAGGTTAAGTGAAACAAAGGCCATTCTTGGCCTGTGTCAGTTTTGGGTGTGTGTATCAAAGAGAGGAACATGAAAGATTTTTCCATTGCACACATGGAAAAGAACCTGAGTGTTTTCAGCTCTGTCGCTGCCCCCACTCCCTGTGAAGCCCCACAGGGCTATGATACAAACATCTTGATGGAACACACCAAGAGGAGTCATCATATTATCGAAAACCTTGCTTTAATCAAGCCTGATCCCTCCAGAGAATAGGCCTTCTCAAAGTGAAAGTTAATTTGACTGCGCTGGTTGAATGCCACAACGGACTACCTCAGATTAGTCCAGATACTGTTTCCAAGTATTTCAGTGAAGCTGCCTCTGACCCAGCATTTAGGTTCAGCTGAATGAGCGGAAAAAGACTTGGACTGGGGAAAGAAGCATTAACATTTACAGAGGAATCAGCTCTGACATGACCCCTACACATTAAATACAGTTTCTGACACACTGCTGGTCAGAGATACACATCACTCAGGACTCAGAGTCACGTCAGGCCTTTGTGCCGACATATTTAATCACTACTATTGCAGTTGTTGGCTGAGCTTGTCGGTTGCTCTTTAAATGTCATGTGAGTGTAATATGTATATTGCATGTTGTATGTGGCCAAATGAATTCAAGAATACAAAACCCTCAGTTTTGACTTAGTACATTTTGTTTATTTGGTTCTTAATAGTTTTTTTTCTCTGTGAAACATAGTGCATATGGTAGAAATCAAGCAAGTCTCAAATGAAATGGACCTTATAAAATACACAATCAAACCACACACACCATTTAAACAGCTAAGATTCAAAATGTTTTACCAATTAAAAAAAAAAAAAAAAAAAAACATTTACAAAATGTGGCCAAAAGTATTGCGTTTCAAGCAAGTGTGAATGAGGAGACAGTGGGAAGTAAGGAAAGGAATAAATAAAGTATACAACAAAGTAACTGAGATGCTACACAAACACCTATCAAAAGAACAGCCACAGTGGATCACAGCTCAGCACTGAACCGGCTTCTCATCACCGTGGTTTGACGTTAGTGTTGTTACAGTAATATCATAGGATTTCATACACTGCTGCTGTTTGGTGCTGAAGTGTTGCTGGTTGCCTTTTCTGTGCCCCTGGATCAATATAACTCCTCCTCTTGCCAGTGACTACGAGTGGTAGCAATAGCAGTGTGATCAGGAAACAATGTAATCCTCTGTTTAGATAATTAGCGGTTCACAAAGCACTCATTTCAAATATCAAATCACCACACACTTAAGCATCCACTTAAGCACGTACAACGCTTGTTCTAATGCTGGGCCTAAAAGCCACATCGAATTTATCTAGTCCAGGAAAGTGAGGCTTAGTGTCGAGAGTACAGCAAGAACTGACGAATAATCTCATCAACAACAGATATATATCAGCACCCAGTCTCTGCTCTAGTTATCCCCCTTGGATGAGCAGGGCTTCTATTGGAAGTGGAGAGTCTGGGACTCTGGGAATGACATCATGCAACAACAACAACAGCATGTGGCGTGTGGGGTGGGTGTCACACGACCTCCCGAGATTTCCTGATGGCGCAGCACAGGAGCATGCTAAAGATCATTCCAAACATCTGCAAGGGGGAGGAGGGCATGTTACTCACGTGTCGGCACTGTGTTTGTGCTCCAGGTCATGCAGACATTCAAATGTGTTGAGTTCCAGTACAACCAAACCACCCACTCACCATAGTAACCCCAATGGTGACGCCCACTCCTCCTATGACGTGTAGCTTGGAATCGAATACGTCATCGATGACATCAGGACAGCTCTGTAACACACAAGCAGGTTTCCATGCAGCTATGTCTCTGTAAGGCAATGCTGAACATGGCTTAGGGTATGGCGGATGTGACAGCACACTGTACACCACTGTTGCCACGGTAACACCTCAGAGTGGCTGAGGAAATGAGTCTAATGGGGAAGACTTGATGGAACGATGACACACGTCAGACCACGGTGTCAGCACTCACAGAGCTTAGGGTGGTCTGAGATCTTTAATGATTCTTTGTCTCTCGAATCGAGCTGCGTGGGCATTCAGTCACACACACACACACACATTCAGGATGTTGTACCTTGGTAATGAGCTCCTCAAGTGGCTCCCCTTTGGGACAGGTTTCTTTGGCAGCGTCTGCTGGTGTACCAGTCGGACCGCAGCAGTTCAGCTGTGCACATGCAAAATCGAGACGTTAGCGAATGAGGACAAAAATCGTCAATCATCAAAAACAAGATGAATCTCTCTTTGCTGTGGACAGCAACGTTCCCACGACGGAACATTGCATGCACTTGAAAATGCCATTTGTCCCAAATTCCTTGGCTAAGGTCTAGGTCCGGTCCAATTAGTATCGATTGGACCGAATCAAAATTAAGTGGAAATGGCTGACCCCTTTTTGAATCAGCCGCAGTGTCTCTCTGAGGCGCTCATCCCCCGTTGTCTTGTATTTGTTGTAGGTCTGCATGTAAAAGTTTGTGATGTCGTTCACCACCTGCAACACAGCATCAAGGAGGACGTATGAAGACGCGTGACTTAGCATCCTCACCGCAGCATGTTCTGTCTCTCACTCACGTGAAAACTCAACAGGGCTCTGCTGAAAAGCTACACAGTACCTTGCTTTGATTTGAAAATCCCCAGATCCCAGCTGCCACCTCGATGGCAAATATGATGAGCAGGAAGCCAAAGAACTGTGCGTAGGAAAAAAACAGAATTGCATGAATGTTTGGCTCCGTGGAGTCTTGTGCGCATGTACTTTTGTGTCTAGTGTGAACACATTAGGTCATCTGAGTGTAGCTAAACCAAACTGCCATAGGCTCCGCCTCCAGAGAGATTTAGTCCAAGAAGATTAGGGCCAGACATGGAGGGAGGGTGTGCAGAGACTCTTCTCCGGCCTTGACACTGTTCAGTAAACAATGATGAAGGCAGACTCTCATATTTCTTACTGCACCCAGGGTCCGTCCACAGTCCTCACATGTGAAGTCAAGTGTGAGAGCTGCTAGCGCTGGAAAATACTTGTTCTTCAAGAGTTTTTACTTATTACTGCGAGTACACAGACGTTACTAGAGTCAACGCCCTAACAAACAATGGTTTTCTTCATTCGGATTCGCTCTAAAATGTAATTAACTAATCTTAAAATGTTATAGTATGGCCCCACCTCGTGGAAATCGGTTGTGTCGTTTTTGCGGAAGCATAAAAAACAAAGGCAAACACAAAAGTGGTACGAACCAGCCCCAGCATAGCAGGGGATTCCCGGATGGCCCCGCAACATCCCAGAAAACCCACCAGCATCATTAGTGCTCCGGCTCCAATCAGGATGTACACACCTGCACACGTGACATAGAATTATATTTCATATTGCATCATACACATTGACCCTTTTTTTTTGGGAGCCATTTGATTTCATTCACCCAGAGGGACCGAGAGTGTCTTACCTGTGTAAAACACACAGGGAGAGTCTTCTGCGTCAAACAGCCCTTTGGTCTTTGGGTCAAGTCTCAGCCAAAGGCCTAAGGCAAAGACAGCAGTGCCTGCAAGCTGGAGACAAGAGCACATTCTCACACAAGGTTCGACGGTTCCATCCCTCGCTCACCTCTGTTGTTTATTTGTTTCCATTTAGCAGCTGTTGTGTTGTGGCTTTCGACACTTTATCGTGTCGATTTGAGGAGCCCCAACGTGCACAGGCAGGCACTTAGAAAGGCTGCAGACAGGTCAGCCCACACAGTCCTGGTGAAACACAACTCTTTCATGCAAACGCGTGTTTTCTTTTTCACTCTGTGGTTCTTCCGGTGGTTTTTCACTCTCTTTACTTCCTGTTGCATAGAGGAATGGGTAAATCTGTAACACGAGTGCTAAGGAAACTTGTCCACCTCTGCCCAGCCCCCACCCCCCTCGCAGCCCCTTCCCCAAGACGTGAACCTTCACCTAACGTTGTCCTCACTTCCTCATAATGTCTGTAGCTCGGTAACTCAACCTGCTCCTCCTTCACACACGCACAAAACTGGAGACGACACAGTAAGAAAACAAACCTACCCAGAAGATGAAGTTGAAGACAAACATGAGATATTTCACACACTTGATCCCCCCAGCGACAGCCATGGTGATTCAGGCAGAAACACACAAAAAACAAACTGCGCAGCCCCGAGCGCCTTTCCCTAATTCCAACAAGGAAGTAAGGTGTCGGTTGGTGGAAGGGCAACACGCTTTCACTACCACTCCTTCATGTGATCACATGATCACACAGGTAGGGAAAGGCAGTGGTGTTGTGACCTGACAAACGGTCCTTCAGTGTGCATGTGAAATGCGTTCCTGCCGGGGGTTACGTCCTGTCCTTTGTTTCATGAACATGTGAAGTCTGTGTGTCTGTGGGCACGCAGGGAGGGAGCAGCATGTTCAGACACGTTCACATAAAACATTTTGTTAAAAACCTGCTGGGCAGCATATTTATTGCTCCTCCTGTCTCAACTGTGTACAGGAGAAGTTTAGTATTCTCTGTAAATAGCTGGTATACTCCCAGAAGCTGCTGTTATTAGTTCTGTGTGCAAGGTTCACCAAACAGTGAACATGTGCTGACTAGTCCTGTCCACACCGAGCTGAAATCAGATGTGTGCGCACTGTGATTTGTGGCTGTATGTACCGGATATGACGAGAGGTTCTGCACTTTATGATTCATAAGTCTGAGAGGTTGTTGTGTAAAAAAATTATTTATTAATTTAGAAACGGTTTATTTACAGGATCAGTTCACATGTCTGGTTACTGTATTCCTTTCTTGAACACTGCATTTTTTTTTTTACATACGCCGCCATCAAAGAGCTATATTATGTTACCTATCTCCTGCAACCTCGGGCCCATCTCTTCAGACAATGTGCAATTTGACAAGTCATTATTACTATGCAACAATGACTATTCAGTGTCTTAATCCTTTCTGTGCAATATTTATTTTCCTTCTGGGCAATATTTATATTTATTCTTCAGTGCAATATTGTTTTCATCTTATCTGATGTCCTATTTTTGCAGTATTTTCATTCTATAAGTGCAATATATCATCTTCATTACTCGGTCTTTCCTCCCATTACCTCAACTCACCTATTTATTACATTTTATTTGATGTAATCCCTCTACATGCCACTTTTTACATCTCTTTAGTTTTTCAGTATGTTGCGTGTTGTTTTTATTGTGGAAAAGCACCATTGGAGAGCACTCCTAATCGCGACGTTTACCTGTTTTCCCCTTCACCCACACACTGTGGGAAACCCCTGTCTGCTCTGCGATGGCTGCCGCTCTGCTTGGCTCTATGTTTAGCTGCACAAATGACAAACGTCCCTAAAAGGACAACACATCCATCTGAAAGCATACACAAACAAACGCGCACAGCAGCCAGGACACACCCTGCAGGCTTAGTGGGACCGAAATAGCCATGTATGTGGAAAGCAGCATTCATTCACACACAACACATACATTAATACGCGCACGCACATACGCACGGACTGACTCTCTGACATGCGCAACTCCTTGCGTCACGTGACGGAGCAGAAGTCTTCGTCGCGATTCGGTTGGAAATCACGGTCATCACCACTACAACATCACGCGTTGTCCCCCCCCACTCTGTAATTATTAAAATGCCGTGCGCGCAAACTCCACAGCGTGCTCTCCGCCGTGGAACTGGGTCACTTGGCCACTGGGGGATTATTCTTCCATCAGCCTGCACAGGCACTGGGACACTTTGTGTCCACTGGTGTCCACAGCCACAAACCACATCCGAGGGACCCGGGGGCTGTCCGGTGCTGTCCGCGAGGGTTCGGCACGAGCCCGTCCGTCCGGGACACCCGTGTCATTTCATTCACAGCGTAGTAAAGCCGCTCACGAGAGACAGAGAGAGGGGGGGGGGGTGTCGCGCGCACGCACGCACGCGGGCTGTTCTTCTAAGAGCACAACGCGCTTTTGTCGCTTCAAACTCACCCAGAACACCAGGTTGAAGGCGAACATCAGGTACTTGACGCACATCTCTCCTCCCGACAGCGCGGCCATGGCGGAACGCGTCTCGCTGTCTGCGGCTCTGGCGGCGCAGCAGAGGAGAAGCGGAATAACTGTGTGAATGCACAATGAGGCTCTTTGCCGACGCGCCGACGGCTCCTGCGCGCGTCGTCGGTGCGCGCCTGTCGTGGTCCGCCCCCTCGCATGTAAAGGGCTGCACAGCCTCCAGGTCTTTCTGTCTTCATCAGAAAAAACAAAAACAAAACAATCACTGTATTAAATCACGACCAACAGTTTTTATTGGGACCTTGCAGTTATTCGTCATTTCCTTTAAAGTAGCCTGATATTATCGTCCGTGCCCACTGCCTGTGCACAGGCTGGGCATTGCGTGGCGTTAACCGTGCACAGTGGGAGGCAGCAGAGTCCGGAGCTGCAGCCTCTTCCCCATGCAGCTTCTCGGCTGCAACTTTCTGCATCAGCAGCACTCTGGCCCGTGCGATGACGTAATTCTCCCGGAATAAGAAAAGCGCGTTCACGTGTTGAATTTAGCGACGGTCCTGTGTGCATGAACGGACACGGTGCACGGGCATGAACTCTCCATCGGCGTGACGGGACAGCGGGCTTATTGATTTGGATGTGACCAGTCGACACAACATTTAGAGTCGTTAGTGTAGTTGCTTTCATTTATACAAATTCAGTAGAACGACCATTTACTGCTTTGATTACAAGCTTGAATCACTTATTTATTAACATTTAATTAATCATTAAATTGATCATTTTTATCGATAGTTAATGCATCAGTTGCATGTGAACTTAGCTTGAACTCTTTCCTGTGCTGTGTTTAAAACAATTACTCATACAGAAGCACAATTGTGCCTAAGAGGATCTGTCCGATGGACAATTCCAAACTAGACAGACATTTTCCTTTATTACATTTAACAAATGCTCTGAGTGTTGCTGTGTTTGTGGCCAATATAACCTCCCAGCTCATGTCTTGTCTTGATAGTGATCCTCTTTCACGAAGAAACAATAGCAAGCAGCTTCCTGTTTTAACCAGGCTACAGGTGGCTACAGTTTCAATGCTGTTTCCCGACTGTGTAAAAATGCTTCATTCTGCAGAGCTTTCTATCAAACAGCCCAAAGACTCTTTATTTCACATCTCAAGACGTTTGTTGCCCAGACAATTTATGGGTTGCTCTGTATAAGATTCAGTTCTATATAGTTGGTTGAATTTGTGTTTTATTACATTGTCATGGAAAATTTGCTTTGGAACTTTGTGTGTACTCCTTTCCTTTGTTTCAATAATGACTGTATGCAGGGTTAAGAAGAGCTGCACAGGACTGGTGTTAAAAACTAACAGAGGTGATCTTTATCAGTATAAGAGTCATAAACTCATCAAGTATTGAACTCTTCACCTTGCAAAGTTCTAATATGGAGAGAGGACCTAATCGCTTCCTGTGTTATATAAACAACATATGTCTGTCGTGTTGTGTGCTCATCCTTGGGAGCTATTTGATCTCCACCTTTCATCTTTTTGTTCTTTCTTGTTTCTGTATAAAAACCTTATCCTGAGACTTTGAGTTGTCGCACTCCTAGCATGCAGGCCAGGGCTCTGTTAAATGACCCAAAAGGCAACTCCAGCCCGAGAGACTCCTAATTTCACATCCACAGCATTTATACTTTTAGAATAAAGTTTATGGTTTTACTAATCGGCAGTAAAACACTATAATAACACTATAACCCCCCCCCCCCCAAAAAAAGGGAAATAAGTGGATTTCAGCTGCTAGGAATTGTGGGATAGCATTATTTCCTTTCCTTGTGTAAACTATTGGTCTGGTGCATCCTTAGCTGAAGCAGATAAGAACTGAAGCCGCGATGCACCTTTCTTTAGAATGTAGAGCTTCGATAAGGCAGTTCTTATTTGAAAAATGAAACTGTGACTTCAGCCACAGCCTCGGCCTGTGCGTACACGCCCAGCCTCAAGAAGGTTTTTAACAACATGTTGTTACAGGGAGGTGCCGGGAAAGTTTTTTTGTTCTTAACAAAACCATTTGGACATGTCACCCATGCAGGAAATGAACGGGTGTAATATGTACAGAAGTAATTTGAAAATCCAGCCTGTTTCAGACACAGACACACACACACACGCAAATATTTTTCATTTCTCCTAGCATGACTGATTAGACCTTTTCCTCCATTAGGTGATTGATATCCTTTCTCATACCTCTCTTGACTTTCTGCTTACGTCAAAATCATTAGTCTAGTTTAACCATTTATTATTTTAGTGTCTGTATTGTGTTTCTGTGTGTGTGTGTGTGTGCAGGCATTTGTTTTTATGGAAAGTGCTATATTAAAGTCTGATTGTTTAATTGATTGACAACATAACTTCACTCAATATTAATCTCAGACCAGGTCCTATAAACCAGAATAATGTGAGAATAAGCCGGTGCGGAAGATGCGCAAGTTTATATTGTGAGAAGAGATGTTATTCTCTCCCCTCTGTTTGCACCTGAGAGTGTTGGTCCTTGCATGTTCCCAGTATGTGTGTGATAATGCCTGTGTGTCATTTTGGCACATCTTAGTCATGTGTTTGTCCGTGTGGCTCCAGCAAAGTGGGGTTGTTGCGTGCGATATCGCCAGCAAGTGTATTTTCCACCAGAGATGTTTGGGTTGGCGCCGACACAGATATGCATGTGTAGACTAATTACTCAGCCAGGCGATCAGTGGGCATATCCTGGCATTGTCCTGCCAGAGCTGTTTGATGGTGTCAGTCTGCAGCCAGCGAGCTGTGGACAGAATGATATTCTGCCCCTCTTGAAATAACCTGGACGAGGGGAGGGAGCGTTTTAGGAAAGTCAACAATAGCTGGGGGTGGACACATTCTTTGCTATAAAACAGAGTTTCCATTGTGGTTGCGTGGGCAACAGCGTTCGGCCACCTTCTCACCCGCTCTGTTCGACGCATCATCATGTGGACTGTTTGCTTTTTCTTTGCAACTCTGTGAATCACCTGAACCCGGAGCCATGGAGGTAGGGCCCACTGAGGTTCAGAGATCTGGAGAAGGAGGTGCTAGTTAGACATCAGAGGATGGTGATAATGGAGAGGTTGTGTGTGTGTTTCAGGTGTGTATGAAGAGGTGCCTGGGAGGGTTCTGGATTCTCCTGCATCTGACAGGTGTGTGTCACAGCAGAGGTGGCCTCCACATTCTCTCTCACACACGTGTGAGCTGGTTCATGTATACTTGTATATTTTCTGCCTCCAGCTTGTGTTGCAGCTCTAACAGGGAGGTGTGGTCTGTTCGGGCGACACCACGTTCACACGTTTGATGGGGTTTTGTACGAGTTCCCTGGGGAATGCAGCTACATGCTGGCTGGAGACTGTAACCATCGCTCCTTCACACTGCTGGGTGAGTCACAGTCAGAGGATTCAATGAAAGAACAACACACATTTGAATTCTAACGGTGGCTCATCCGGTGCACCGTGCAGGAGTTTGATACTCACTCTGATGTAACGGTGGATGTAGTTGCAGTAATATTTGTGCTAAAGGTTGTTAACCCTCAATTCTAATGTGTCTAAACGTGTTGTGCATCCGCAGGTGACTTTGTCAATGGCAAAAGAACAGGAGTCACTCTGTATCTGGGAGACGCCTTCGAGTTGCACCTGTCTGTCAATGGCAGGCTCACACAAGGAGACACGAGGTGGGCTAACACAATATTCATATTGACGTGCCTGAATTATCAGTTCAGTCGATGTCCACTTTTGACTTATTGGCTCTCTGCAGACTGTCCCTGCCCTATGCATCTCACGCTGTGTTTGTGGGCTCTGAGTTGGGTTTTCATAAGCTCTGGAGTGAGGAGTTTGGCTTCACCGTCACCATTGATAACGCAGCTAACATCGCCGTGACACTGGCCAAGCACCACGCCAACCGCACCTGCGGCCTCTGTGGAAACTTCAACTCTGTGCCAGCGGACGAATACACCGCTCAAGAGGGTGGGTACACGTGGGGAAACGTACGTGAAGAAAGTGTACTGGAAATTAGGAAATGATGTGGGTTACCAAGGTCAGCAACAGGAAGAGTAGCGCGTTAGCACAGGAAAAGATAACAGGGTAAAAGAAACAGTGGTGGTAGGATGTGATTAAGGAGAAATCTTTCATCTTGTGTGTGTGGGTGTGTGTGTCTGTGTGTATTTTCAGGTTTCCTAACGGAGGACAGTTATGATTTTGCAAATTCGTGGGCTGTGAAGGGAGCCGAGCAGTCCTGTCGACGCGTCTCAAAGTCCAGTCAGACCTGTAACAACACCAAAGAGACTCCACTGGTGAGAACACAGTGACATCATGTCATCATGGATGTTATGAGAGCTTTCTGACACTAGCAGTGATCACTTTGGTTGCTGAATGTGCTGTGTGTGTGTGTGTGTAGATTTTGTCCAGCTGCAACGTGTTGCAGACCTCCAGTGTTTTCCTGCACTGTGCCCACGTGGTCTCTTCCGAGGCCTTCCTGTTGCTGTGTCAGGAGGAGGCGTGTCACTGTGACCAGAAGGATGCCGAAGACTGTTACTGTCCAATCCTGTTGGAGTATGCCCGCACGTGCCACGCCCATGGAGTAGTGCTACGAGGCTGGCAGGAGGAGAGCCAGTGCTGTGAGATTTTCCATCCGTTAAAAGTTATACAAACCAAAACAGTTCACATCAGTGAGACTAATATGTGTTATTGACAGTCCCCAAGTGTCCAATTGGGATGCAGTACAGTGAATGCACCAAGTCGTGCTCCACCAACTGTCACAGTCTCAACATCCAGGAGGTCTGCAAGGAGGAGTGTGTGGACGGCTGTACTTGCCCTGGTAACTCCTGCTCACTGCACCTCCTCTCTCTCTGTCTCTCTCTGGTGGTCGTCATGATGCGGTGTGTCTCTGTGTTTCAGTGGGTAAGGTCCTGGACGGTGAACGCTGTGTGGAGGTATCGCAGTGTTCCTGTGTGCATATGGGACGTCATTTCCCTCCAGGATCCACGATCTCTCAGGACTGCAACACCTGGTGAGAAGAGCCCCATGCGTGCACTTCACTGGAAGTGCTTCCGAAAATGTTTCTGACGTGTGTTTCTGTCCTGCAGCGTGTGTCGTCACGGTTCTTGGGAATGCACCAATGAAGGCTGCCCTGGTGAGAGAGCCACGACTGGAGTTGATGCATTTTATCTCAGTGGTAAAAAAAAAAAAAATATTGCTGGGTCACTTATGTTTGTTGTGTCTGTGTGCAGGTGAGTGCTTGGTGGTGGGACAGTCGCACTTCAAGACCTTCGACAACAAGTTTTTCACCTTCACTGGCCACTGCCAGTATCTGCTGGCGAGAGACTGCGCAGAGAACGGCTTCTCTGTCATTATTGAGAATGTGCAGGTAATCGACGCTTCTCGTCTTTGACGGAATTCTGTCACGTTGCTGCCACTCATCTTTGTTCACTCGTTGTTTCAGTGCGCAGACGATCAGGACGCTGTGTGCACGCGCTCTGTGACGCTCAGCCTGCCCTCCCTGGAGGACATGACAGTGAAGCTGAAGCACGGCGGAGTTGTCTCGGTCAACAGCATGGACATCCAGACCCCAATGCATCATGGTACGCCATGTTGGTAGATGAGTGGCGTTTCCTACTGTTTAAGTCACATTTGTCACATTTCACCAATTTGCTTCCGGTTCCTGTGCAACTTCACAGGCCGCCTGCACATCCAGAGATCTGTTCAGTCTTCTGTACGAGTCAAGTTCGGAGATGATCTTCGTCTAGACTGGGATGGGCGTGGCCGAGTGCTCTTAAAGGTTGGTTTTGGAAAAAAAAAAAAACATTTCGTGATGACTTTAAACTGTACTAAATTCTGTTTACCACCCCAGCTGGGACCGGGATGGGCAGGTCGAACCTGTGGTCTCTGTGGCAACTTCAATGGTAACCAAGGTGACGACTTCTTGTCTGGGTCTGGGCTGGTGGAGGCGGTTCCTCAGGCATTTGGCCAGTCTTGGAGGATCAATGGAGACTGTGAATCCTTGCACAGGCATGAGATTGATCCATGTGCCACGAACCCCAAAAGAGGTACCAACACTAATACCGACTTCTGCAGGTTGTATTATTATTATTACATAGACACAGACTCATCCAATAAAAAATAACCCAACTCTAATTTCTAACCCCGCTACGCCTTTCAGTGCATTTTGCAGAGGAGGCGTGTGCGGTGATAATGTCCGACGTGTTCGGTCCCTGCCACTTTCTGGTGAACCCCGGTCAGTTCCAGCGATTCTGTCGTTACGATGTGTGTGCGTGCGTGGACGGCGAAGAGTGTCTCTGCTCTGCTCTGTCCGCCTATGCTGCTGCCTGCGCTGCCAGAGGAGTGCTGCTCAACTGGAGGTCTCCGTCGCTCTGTGGTAACTGTTTGACAGTCACATGTATGACTCTGAGACTGTTAGAGAGATAGAGATAAAGTTAAGAATTTAACTGGGAAAAGATGAGTAATGGGGATGACTAATAAGGAGCGGGTCTCGTTTGGTTCTGTCAGAGCTGGAGTGCCCTGAAGGCCGAGTGTATGAGGCCTGCGGGAGCGTGTGCGACCGGACGTGCAGTGCTCTGTCGGGGGCTGAGGCCGGATGCGAGGGGGAGAGGGTGTGTGAGGAGGGATGCTTCTGTCCCAGTGGAACGTATCTGAGCGACGCTGGAGAATGTGTGACGGCAGACCAGTGCACCTGCCTGCATGACGGACAGCTCTACCAGCCCAATGACGTCTACGCCGATCACAACAGTATCTGGTCGGTGGCTGTGCATGCTCATCTTCAGAAGCTGATCTCATCGTACTGTATGTGTTTACGTTTTTTTTCGTTTGTGTAGCTACTGTGAGAACGGCTCCATGCGCTGTAGCACCACTGAAGTGAGCACTTTGCTGTCCGACCTCTTCTACGATGACGACATGGCACCATCGAGAGGTACAGGACTTATGACCGTTGAATCTAGTTGAACTTAGGCCCTGATTTTGCCCATTTGTCCGGAACCACACACAAAGCATTGCATCTCTCCTTGTCTGTGTTCCTTTCAACAAGTTCTCCCAGAACTCCATTTTGTTCATTCTGCCTGATGCTTTTATTGGAAAAAGGAGGAATTATGCTTTTCTTTATAAAAATGGATCGTTAAGTTAATGATGATGTTTTTCTGTATACAGAGCGACGGTCGGCCCAGTGCTCTCCTCCATTAGTTCGTGCTCAGTGTGATGCTGGAGAAAGAGGCCTGGAATGTGCCCGGACCTGCCAGAACCTGGACCTGCCTTGTGTCAGCCTCGCCTGCATCCCAGGCTGCCTCTGTCCTCCTGGCACAGTGAGTGCTGTGGTTCTGTGTGTGTGTGTCTGTGTTGTAGATAAAGCAGCAAACATCTAAAACGGAGTGGACTGATTCCAGGTGCGGCACCGCAGAGACTGCATAGCACCGGAGCAGTGTCCTTGTTACCATAACAACCGACCATATACATCGGGAAAGACCATCACTGTGGACTGCAACACTTGGTAAAACAAATGGCTTTGCACGTGTGTGTGTGTGTGTGATGGGTAATACCTGCACTGTGCCTGCTCAACAGGCTTTTGGTCTTGCAGTGTGTGTGAGAACAGGAAGTGGCGCTGCACAGAGAAGGTGTGTGATGGTGTGTGCCGCACTGTGGGGGAGGGGCACTACATCACTTTTGATGGCCACAAATACTCGTTTCCGGGCCTCTGCCAGTATGTCCTGGTGCAGGTAAGATGAGATTTGGAAAAGGAATTGTTGAAATAGAAAAGATATATCAAATATATATCACTAACCTCATCTCTTCGTGTATTATTTACCAGGATATGTGTCATGGAGAAGAGGGTTCATTCAGAGTGCTGGTGGAGAATGAGGCCTGTGGAATTGTGGGACACCGCTGTGCCAAGTCTGTCACAGTCTTTTACAACGGAGGACTGATTTTAATGCAGCATGGGGAGGTAACGTACTCAGAGACACATGTATGTGGCATACGTCACGCACACGCGTGAGAGTGACGATAGAATCCCCCCGGTCACGCAGGTGAAGATGAAGAAACCGGTGCTGCCGGGCTCGCAGGTGGAGATTGTGAGATCTGGTCAGTTTTACACTCTGCTGCTGGGGAAGCACATTTCCCTCAGCTGGGACAAGGGGACCCGTCTCCTGGTCCACATCTCAGCCACCTACAGGGTACACGTGCATGAAAAGAATTTCAGTTTGAACTGGTTGAAACGTTTTTGATTCACTTTTTCACTCTGTTTCGGTTCCGTGCACTTCATCGTGTGTAGGGCCGGGTGTGCGGTTTGTGTGGTAACTTTGATGGAAACGTCAACAATGACTTGATAAGCAGCAACAATCAGCTTGAGGTCGACTTCTCACACTTTGGAAATTCCTGGAAGGTCGTTCCGAGCTGTGCCGATGTAACACAGGTAAACTCTCATAGAGAGATAGGTACTTATAGAGTACCCATAAATATTTACAAAGGAAATATACAAATCTAAAATTACCTTTGTATATTTGTGTGTCTACCTCTCTGTGTAGATACCAACACCATGCAGCAACAACTTAGTCAAGTTAGTGACAGTGCAGCAGTCATGTCGCGTGATCACAGCCCCCCCCTTCAGAGAATGCAACAGCCAGGTGGGTGATGTTACAGACTCTGTAGATGTCACCATGAGACCACTTTTCATGCTCTTCTTCACTTCGTCCCATCTCCAGGTGGATGCAGAGCCATATGTGGAGATGTGCGTGGAGGCAGCGTGCTCCTGTCCGTCTGTGGGCGACTGTGCGTGTTTCTGCGACGTCATCGCGGCCTACGCTCAAGCTTGTTCCGAGAGGGGTGTGGCCGTCAGCTGGAGGTCTAATGATCTTTGCCGTGAGTGTGAAGAACTTTTTGCTCATCGTGCTGTTTCCTAAATGTATCATCTGTGCACAAACAGAAGAAACCGTGTCCCTGCTTTTGAAAATAAATCACGACTGCTCGACTAAACCAAGTAATAAACCATAAATAATGTCTTTTGAGAAACAGACAATAAAAATTAATATTCAGGCAGCGCCCCTGCAGCTCAGTTCTTTCTTAGAACACATCAATATCAAATCAAAGCAGTAACACCTCAACTTTTAAATTCGGATGAATCATAAACTCAGCCCATAGGACAGCTTTCATTCTTTAACACTGGGAGTGATTTCTGTTGCCTTTGTTTTAATTTTTTAACTATTTATTTAGCTTATTTAGTTTGTGTGTGTTATCTTTATTATCATATAAGATGTGATGTGATGCTCTGAATCTCTTTTTTAATGATAGAAGTTATTTAATGGACAAGACTGACTTGTATTTATTACTTTTGCATCACATTTTTCCAAAAAGAAAGGACACCGAATGTATGCACTTTCATTAAGAATCAGATAACATTATATTAGTTGCACACTCACATTCATAAACGATTACCTGAACCCTTTGTTTCCTTAGCCATGAGCTGTGAGGAGCTCAACCCCAGGAGCGCAGGCGTAGGCGAGGAGTTATGCCAGTGGAGGTATAACACTTGTGGCCCTGCCTGTCCAATCACTTGCCAGCATCCAGATCCCCTCCACTGCTCACTCTCATGTGTGGAAGGCTGCCATGCTGCCTGCCCCGCAGGTACTCGAAATACTTAACCCTCACAGTATTCATGTATTTGCAGACATTGTAACACAAATGGTTTTTCTCAGGCCAACTACTGGACGAGGTGACCATGCGCTGTGTGGATCCCTCTCGGTGCCAGGTGTGTGTCCATGAGGGTCAGAGAATCTCCCACGGCAACAAGGTCATCCTGAACCATGATGATCCAGCCCACTGCAGAATATGGTAACACGGCATCACAACACGCAGCAGTCTGCAGCACTTGGGTCTTTGCACGTTTTCAAACTTTTTTCTCTTTCAGTCACTGTGACAACAACACCCTCAGCTGCGAGGTTTGCCCCTCCCTCACCCAGTTAACCACTCCCACACCCACCTACTCCACCTACACGACACTGGCCTTCACCACCTTAGTGCCCGAGGACACGTGTGACCGAGCAATGGATCTGGCATTCCTATTGGATGGGTCCGAAGCCCTGAGTGAGGACGAGTTTCAGGAAACCAAAGGGTTCATACTGGGAGTGGTGGAACGTTTCCGCATGGGCTCGGCGCACACTCGAGCCACAGTGCTGCTTTACCACTCTGGAGTGAAAACATATGACCTGCAGGTAGATACTGAATATTGTACACGCAATAGCTTATTTCGGATCAGTGTTATATGGAATAACCTTTTTTTGATTTAAAGTAAACAGTAATTATCCAGACATTGTTTTCCTCATCATCCTGTTTCTCTTTCCATCACGTTTGCCCGCAGGTTCAGAAATGGCTCTTCAAGAAGACTGTGCGTGAGCTGCATTACGCGGGAGGAGATTCCTCCTTCTTGGACGAGGCCCTCAAGTATCTGGTAATCAACATCTATGACAAGAACAAGCGTGCGCATGCTGGCCGCGTCGCCATCATCTTGACTGCAAGCTCTAACCCTCGGTCCATGCGTGCCATCATCAAGACGCTCAGTCGAAAAAAGATCACCACCCTGACAGTGGCGCTGGGTCCTGGGGTAAACATGGGGCAGATCAATGACATCACCAAGGCCAACCCAGAAAACAGGGCCTACGTGCTGAGCAGCACCGCTGAGCTGCCCGATCGTCTGTTTGAGCTGTCAGATTACCTCTGCACCTTGGGTCTGGAGCCTGAGGTGCCGAAACCTCCGGCGCCAAAGACCACACCGGGTAAAACGCGCAAAAGTACAACCACCACGACCCCAACTCCTGGTCTGCAGCCGAACCCCACCGGACACCTCCACACGCCTCCATCAACCACACCCGTTGGCCTGTCTCCAATCACCACACCGCCATCTCCCGTTTCTCCTGTCCATGATGTCACATTTATACTGGAGGGCTCGGATTCAGTTGGGGAGGACAACTTTAACAAGTCCCTCCTCTTCCTGACAGACGTTATTTCCCAGCTGACGGAAAAAGAGGAGTTTGTTCGCATCACTGTGATCCAGTACTCAGTTACAGTCACCGTGGAGATCAGTCACTGGGAAGTGCGGCGCCAGAGGTCCCTGCTGTTGCAACGACTGAGAGAGATTCGTTGGAGGGGTGGAAGCAAGACGAACACAGGCGCGGCCATCTCCACCGTCTTCGAGGACATTGCTCACACCAAGCCGCCACGTGGCCCCACCCCTCCTCAGCTCGTATTCCTGGTGACAGAAAACCCCCCCACTGACACAGTGACGCGTCCTCCATCCGTCAACACGCACACAAAAGTGTACCCGATTGGAGTTGGACCAAAATTGCAAGAGATTGACTTGATGCATTTGAGCTCTCCTGAACGCCCAATAATGGTTCCTGACTCCCACAGTCTGACAAACCTGGTTCACCGAGTAGTGAACATCATACACACCACAGTGGGGCCCCAGTCTCCTACACTGGTACCACTGGTCCCACTGGCCCGCCCAACAATCTCCAGCCTGCCACCCTCAGGTATGGAACAGAGACGTGCTAATCATTCAGTAACCACAGGGTCCTTGGCTGCTGTTCATTTGTGAATGTGTTTCTGCACAGTGCCGTGTAAGAAGCCTGTGGATGTGATGTTCCTGCTGAAGGCTGGAAACCAGTTTGAGGAAATGAAGACATTTGTCAAAGCATTCATTGAGGATGCGGACATAGGTAGGTTCCATCCAGAACCTCACACCTTCATTTCACTGTACTGTATGATTATTTATTGTAACTCTTTGGTCAAGATATTAATCTAAAAGTTTTTGAATTTTTAAGAACGATATCCCTAATACTCAGGTACTTACAGTGTATATACCGCTATGATCTCCCTCCCCTGCACTGATTCACTGGTTTAATCCTTTGTTGGTGAGTGCAGGGCTGAACAGCACTCAGGTGAGTGTGGTTCAGTATGGAGACACCAACACGGCAGAGCTCACCTGGAAGGATGAACAGAGCAAATCCCACCTCCTGAACCGGATTGAGAGCATCCCGAGCAGGACCGCCACTGCCCCCGCACTCGGTAGTGCATACACACAAACAAACCTTAAAACTAGTTCACACGTGGTTTAACTGCTCAGTCCGAACCTCCGCAGGTTCTGCGCTGCAGTCTGCTGTGCACATGTCCATCTCGCCGAGCAGTGGTGGAAGAGTGGGCGTCCCCAAGGCCGTGGTGATGCTAGTGACTGACAAATCGAGTGATGATGTGAAAAAGGCAGCCAATGAAGCGCTGGTGGCAGGTAAGTGAGCCGCTATTTAAAAAAATGGACTTTGAACCCCTCAGCTCAGAACTGAGTCCCTCACTTCTATCCGTCAGGTGTGTCTGTGTTCCCCATCGGGGTGGGACCAAGCTATGACAGGGCTGAGCTCAGCATGCTCGGGCGCCATGGCAACGAAGACAACACCCTACATTTGAAAAGCATGGATCAGTTGCTGATGTTGCTGAAGCTGGACCATGGATACGCAGAGAGGATCTGCAGAGGTGCTTCCACAGAAACACATACAGGGCATTGAGATTTTCTCCGTCTTGTCAATGGTGCAACCCAAAACTAAAGGCTTTGGGCTTGTGCAATGAGCAGGGTGCTTACAGTCTGGCAGTTTGGTTAATGACAAGACTGGTACACCGTCCAATCATGTCCAAATTAAATGATTGTTTATTTCATCAGCATTTTTTCCAATGCTTCCTCTATTTAATTAATTAAATCCCACCACACCAAATCGCACACGCCTATATTAGTACCTGAATTCTCTGGGAAATCAGTTTTAATTGACGTTAAAGGAAGTGATAAAGAAAAAAACCTGGCCCCCCCTCTTGGCCTGCCTGTCTTCCTTTCACCAGGATTCAGGGAAATCCATCCAGTAGTTTTGTGCGTCTTCCTGCCGACAAACAGACACGGGTGAATCCGTAACCTCAATTGATGACTAGAGATGTTCTGTGCTTTGTCTCACAGCTGAGCCACCAGGAGTGTGTGTGGATGATGCTGGGATTGAGAGAAAGGTGAGTAATGCGTGTTAAGCTTGAAAACCACTTACATCACTGCAGCAACGGTCACCAGTCATCAGAGCGTCTGGCTCTCTGTTTCAGCCCGGCGAGTCGTGGCTGCTGGAGGACGGCTGCCACTCTGTTCTGTGCCTTCCCAGTGGGGCGGTGACCATGCAGAATCACAAAGTCAGCTGCGAGCGGCTGGAGCCACCGGCCTGCAGACACAACATCTCCCCCGTCAAAGTGCAGGAGGCCTGCGGCTGCCACTGGGAGTGCCCCTGTATGTGCATCACAAAGATTTCAAGTTTTCGACATTCGCCACTCGAGCTGTTAGGTTTGAATGCTCCTGCCTGGGCGTGTGTTGACAGGCATGTGTATGGGCAGCTCCACCAATCACGTGGTGAGGTTTGACGGCGTGGCACTCAGGCTGCACGGGGAGGGCCTGTGCTCCTACACGCTCCTCACTGTCAGCAGAAGCATGGGCGAGGGGTCAGAGGTCAAGCTCCACAGCGGACCTTGTCAGGATGCAGGGAATTACAACCAGGTCTGCATGAAAGCAGTGGAAGTGATTCACGGAGCACATACGCTGCTGCTGAAGGATGATATGACGGTACGTGTGTGTTGCCGGCACAGATAGCTGGAATCAGTGTACGCTGTTACTATGAAGGTTCATCTGTGTGTTCCCCTTGGGACAGGCTCTGATTGGCCAGGAAGAGCTCGCGCTGCCGTGGCGTTACGGCGGTCTAGAAGTGGTGCGTTATGGCGGAGTGATGCTGGAGCTGAAATCAGACCACGGTTACGTCGTGGCTTTCACGCCTCAGAACAACGAGTTCACCATCACTCTGCAGCGTTCCTCGACCGCCGGACAAACTGCCGGACTCTGCGGTAACAGGAACAACACCCCATTCCTCCTTCACTGCTTTGCTTCTATCACAACTACACTACACAACACTGTCCCTTTCCTCCAGGCGCCTGTGGGGAGGAAGAGGCCAGCGTCCTCTCTTTACGTAACGGCAGTTCCACCGCCAACGAGTTGGCCTTCATCTCAGACTGGACCGTGGCTGCAGACGGCAGCGTGTGTCTGCCTCAGCAGAGACAAGGCAAGTGTGCGGCTGCTGCAGCGATGGGGTGCCAGGCCCTGCGCTCCGAGGTGTTCGGGCCGTGCCACGAGCTGGTTCCCGTTCAGGTGTTTCTCGCCAACTGTGAGGAGCAGGCGTGTGAGGAGTCAGATGCGTGTGAGCACATCGCGCACTACGCTCGCCTCTGCAGACAGAGGGGCGTGTGCGTGCACTGGAGGAGACCCCACCTCTGCCGTGAGTCCGTTTTTTTGGATGCACTGAAGAGTAAATGCTTCAGTTCACACATCTGAAGGAAAACCCTCTCTGAACATGATTCTAAAGTTTAACCTGGTGTATGTTGCAGCGTTCCCGTGCCCCAGATCCACGGAATATAACGCATGTCAGACGGGTTGCGTGGATACATGTGACAACATACAGCCGTTGCGTGGTGACTGGGCAGTTGCCAGGGGTAACGCGTCATCCTGCATGGACACGCCTACTGAAGGCTGTTTCTGTGGCGGGGGGACGGTGATGCATCATGGACAGTGTGTATCACCAGAAGCGTGCAGGCAGTGTGTGGACACCCAAGGACACACATATACGGTGAGACACGAGACAAGACAAGAGAAAGAATGTGTGAGGGGAAACATCTTAATGACTAATACATGATAATAGAGGGAACAAAGGTGTTTAGAGTGTGCTGTGAGCGCCCCCTGGTGTCTGATGTAACTAAATACGGCCCTATAAAGGAATCACAATGGTTCACGTTTGTTTCCACAGTATTTGCAGAGTTGGGTACCGGAGGAGAACCCATGTTTGATTTGCATGTGTCTCGACCAACAACGCATCAACTGCACTGCCCGACCCTGCAATGACGTCAGACGTAATCACTCCTTCCTTGTATTATTGTCACCCGTAGCATTGTGAAGAGTTCTTTGCTTTGTGGATTTATGAGTTGTGTCTGTGTGTAGCTCCCGTATGTGGACCCTGTGAGACCCTGAAGGAGAAGAGAGGTTCCAAGTGCTGCCCAGAGTATGAGTGTGGTAAGCAGATAACACGATGTGTAACAGTATTGTTATTGTAGTTTTTGCAATTCTTCTGAATCATTCCCATCATATGCGCATTCACAAAATGCTTTTTCTCACGTGTCAGTGTGTGATCGAGTGAAGTGTGACCTGCCTGAAGTGCCCCGCTGTGAGGACGGGCAGACTGTGGTTCTGACAAACCCGGGGGAATGTCAGCCCACTCATAAATGCGGTACGCTGACAACCCCTGCTCCATGACGCAGCCTCTGTACAACACATCCATGACGTCTCCTTTCTGTCACAGTGTGTAAAAAAGAGGAGTGTCCTCTCCGAGCTCCGCCGACTTGTCCCTCACATCGCCAGCTCTCGGTGAGGAAGACAACGTGCTGTGATGTGTTTGAATGTGCGTGCAGCTGCCAGAACTCCACCCACACCTGCCCCCCCGGCTTCATCACATCCTCCTCCACCAATGACTGTGGCTGCACAGAGACCAGCTGCCTGCCTGACAAGGTGAACACGTGGCTGTGTGTGTGTGTGTTTGGATTCAACTGTATCCATATCCATTTCTGTGCTGTTACCCTTTAAACGGTGTTCGTGTTGTGTGTCAGGTGTGTGTGGTCGGTGGGGTGATCCACCCAGTGAGCAGTGAGTGGGAGGAGGGATGTGAGAAGTGCCGTTGCACTCAGCTGCAGGACAAAGAAACATCTCTGCACATCGCTCAGTGTACTCCACCTGTCTGCGATCGGAAATGCCCCTGGGTAAGACACACACACACACACACACACACAGGGCTGGCCCTAGGATTTTGGTGGCCCTGAAAAACTCATAGTCCAGCCACCAAATCACACACACTGGTCGTGTGGCCGCCCTCTGGTGGTTGTGGCCCAAAACAACCACATACAGTGTTTATGCCAGTGGCTGGGCCTGCACACACACACATATACACACACGCACACACACACATTATGCTTCAAGCCATTATTAATTCTAACATATTTTTTATTCATTCAAGGGCTCCACATACACTTCATCAGTGGGACAGTGCTGTGGGAAGTGTTCACCAACCAGCTGTGTGGAGAAGGAGAGAGAGATGCGAGGAGACACCCTGGTCGGGGGAAAACTCAGGAGTGTATGTGTCCAAATGAATTGCACAGAAGTTCTAGTGTAGTAGACGTGTTTCTTCATGTGCAGCTCGTGATTCCTGCGGATGCAGACTACAGGAGAGAATGCGCCGCGTATTTGTGTGATTGTTGTTTTAACTTGACCTGCGTGTGTTTACAGGTGGGCGAGGTGTGGCAGTCCCCACTTGACAAATGTGTGCAACATCAGTGTGTGAGAGTCAAAGACAGCGTGTTTATCTCCTCAAACAACATCAGCTGCTCCGCCATGGGCACGCCGTCCTGCCCGCTGGGAACCGAGTTACGGTGCAACACTCAGGACTGTTGCCCCAGCTGCCACTGTGGTAAAACACACACACACAATCTGGTACAGCACTTATGAGGGGGTTGCAGTTACAGTGTCGGTCCTGCTGGGGGCTCTGTAACCTTGGTTATTCTATGACCCTGACTCTGACCGTATAAAGCCGGAGATTTATTTTCCCTTTTTAATGAATGACAATAAGGTTTTTGTTTCCCTTTGCAGCTGCTATGGACGCCTGTGTGCTCAACAACACTGTGATAGGAGTAAGTCATGCAGAAAGCAGGGCCTTCATATTAAAACAGTCTGAATGGTTCATTCATTCCCCCACCTGGGTCTGTGCAGGCAGGGGAGAGGCTGATGGTGGATGTTTGTACACACTGCGAGTGTGCAATTGAGGACGGTGCTGTCAAGAAATACAAACTGTCCTGCAAGCGGATGAGGTGTCCCACTTGCCCTCTGGTAACCACGGACTCCTCGTTCTTCTTCTTTTATTATCCCTGTTGTTGTTTATTGTCATCACAACTATCTAACAAACTGAAATGCCCATCATTTTCATCAAATGTCCTCTAATCAAACCTCTTCTTCTTCATCCTAAAACTGTGACTGTCACTCTATTCCCAGAGGTAATTCCATTCCACTTTATAGCTTAGTCTGTCACAGTAATGTCACTCAGACTCAAACATTACATGACGTGCAGTATCAACCTCAACCCTTTCAGGGATACACTCTGCAGAAGGAGGAGGACACTTGCTGTGGCCGCTGTGTTCCCACCGCCTGCTTCCTGCAAAGCCCCGATGGGACCACGATCATTGTGGAGGTGAGCGCTTCGTTGTCGGTGCCTCCGGAAATAATGTAGCTCTCAATTACTGTTACAAGGAAATATCTTCTTATCCTTCATTCATAATACACTCTATACGGTATTTAATATAGTTTACTGTAAAAAAAAAAAAAATACTGTGCCATGACATGCTTCCATTCAAAACAATTACCTCTTCCTGATTTCTGTGTGCTGCACTTCGCTGAAGTCCAAAGTAGCAAAGACTTCAATACAATGAAGTCAGACACAATCCAATACATGTGGCACTTTAATAGCCTACTAAATAGTATAGCATAGTGCAGTACTTGCAAAGTACAATATAGAATGATGCATATGCTTATATTATACTATAGACCCATAGTGTATAATGTTTAGTATAGTATAACACAGTATAATGTAGTATCATGCAGCCCAATATAATACAATACAATATAGTATAGAATAGAGTAGTCAAGTGTTGTCTAATACAATTTACTATAAAGTTGTACAACATGGAATAGAAATCCTGAGTAAAGTACAATATAGTATGGACCTATTCAGTACTATGGCACATTGCACTCTACTATAATGCACCATACTATGCTGCTGTCTCTCCCTCCAGGTGAACACCACCAAGGAGGACGGTTGCATGGTTCATTCCTGTGGTGTGAACAGTAAAGGAGCGCTCGTCCAGGAGACCAGAGTGACCACCTGCCCTCCCTTTAACCAGCAGGCCTGTCTGGATCAGGGGGTACGACGACCACACTGACCGCTCCCTCCGTCCATTTCACACCTAAGGGTCTGCCACAGTTATTAACTCTCTGCTGCTGTTTGCTTTCAGGGGACGGTCAGCCCCATTGGAACGAGCTGCTGCAAGATGTGTAAGTTGAGCCGTGGCCTCTGCAAGAGGATGATGATGTGACGCATGTGGATGCTCTGATTTTAACAATCGATGTGAATGTGCGAAGGTAAAGAGCCAGAGTGTCGGAGGGCAGTGGGAACTCTGAACCACATCCGAGTGGACGATTGTGAATCAGAGCACCAGATAGAGCTGCACTACTGTGAGGTGAGAGACAGCACACACACACACACACACACACACACACACACACACCTGTGTTCCGCCTGTGGCAGAAACACCTTCACTACACAAACCGGCGTCAATATCAGCCTAATCCCTGCCCTGTCCAAGTCTTAACTATCACACAGCAGTTTGGACATGTGAGGACTCAAACATGTCCTCAGTCCATAAGGTCAGTAACTGAAGACGGAGTAATGAGTAAACACTCAGTACTTTTGCAGCTGGTGAATAAGTTCTCCCTCGAGGAAAAGCCTGCAAAGTTCAGTGAAATCACAACACCTGTCTCTCACCATCCCACCCTGCTGTCCCCTCTGTCCGTCCCTCAGGGCAAATGTCGCAGCAAGTCCATGTACTCCCTGGAGAGGGCCGCCGTGGAGCAGGAGTGTGTGTGCTGCGCTGCCGTGGCGACGGAGCCCCTCAGCGTGCCCGTCCGGTGTGCCAACGGCACTAGCAGCCACCACACTGTCCTGTCAGTCACCGCATGTGACTGTCTGTCCAAACCCTGCACCTAAAAAGAGAGAGATTAGACATGCAGATGGTATGTGTGTATCCCACTTAAATGTACCCGTATAACACAGCAACACAAGTCACAATAAAACAGACCTGCCAGTTTCTGTAAGCACCACATTTATTGTCTGGGTTTTCGTTGTCATGTCAGTGTTTGGTTTTCCAGACGTTTGTTGTCAAAAGTTTTTTCCAGATTTCTGAGATGAACGGTTTAACATTAAAGTCTAAATCTATCTATCTACATACATGCATCCTTTTTGTTTTGCTATAGTCTGAATCATAATTATATGAACTAAAATAATAAAATAAGGAAGTCACCTATCGACATGAAATAACATTTGAGATAATAAGTAAGAGATGCCTGCAGAGGGTAGGCGTGGGTCAGTTTCAGATGTGGTCACTGTAAGCTCTCTCTCTCTCTCTCTCTCTCTCTCTCTCGCACACGCACACGCACACACACACCTTCCTCTTCTCCCTTGTGGAACGGTCGGGGAATTAGCCTCCCTGTGCGCGCACGCGTTAAGCCAGGGGTTTCCGGGAGCGCGCACGGATTGTCTACCATCTCAGCCCCTTTGCCAGGCTGCGCACCTCGCGCGTCTTATCATCCATTTCCATTTCCAAGAACTGATCCTCCACGATTTCTGGTGAGTCCACTTTTTATTCACCTTTATTATCAACTACAATAACATTAGGGATCAAACCTGCGCCCTTCATCATCATCATCTTCACTGCTCCTGTCCTGTTTTGGGGACTTTGGTGTTTTTGGAATTACGCACTCGCATATGTGACGCGACGCTGCTTGTGTTTTCCAAAGCAGCCTTTACCATGTGAATCGTCTGTTGGCTGCAGCGTGCGTCAGGCTGCGCGGCGCTCTTTCTGACCATCTGTGCGCACACGACTTTTACGCACAGGGTCGTTGAATTAAACATCTATGTCGAAAACTGCATCCCTTTGACAACTGGCTGACGACTAATTAGCCTGAATGGAAATGAATCAGTTCGGTGTAATCGGTGCCGTTGATGATTTGACTGACAAGAGACAAAGAGAAAGTTTGCTGCGAGTCCAAGTAGTGACAGATTTGACGAATTGAAAGTGTTTTTTGTGTTCGAGGTGTGCGATCATGTCATATTGGGAAGGGCGGGCAGATGTTAAAATTAGCAATGCATAATCTGCTGTTCTCCAGGACAGACAGTTTTAGACCACTCCCCTGCTGCCCTCTGCCCCGTTAATGTTGGTGTGGGTGCAGCTGACCCTCCAGCCTCTGGTGCTGAGCTGTCAGCAAGCTTACAGGCTTTTAAGCCCCGGGCTGAGACGCACACTTGGACTCAAATGCGCGCTCCACTTGTGCAAGGAGGAGCAGGCACGGAGGACACACAAAGATACCAAAACCATGAACCCCAATGTGGTGCTTGTGATCAGTGGGCAACTCTGGGGGCGTTCTGTCTTCCAGGACTCAAACACAGAATGACATGAGCACTGTCCATGGCTGGTGCAAATTACAACTCACGTACTGAAACCGTTGGTGTTTTCCTTGCATATAGTGACTGCATGCAGAATCTGTTATGGACATAATCACTTCTTTGTCTACATCTACAAAGCATAATGGCAAACAATGGGGAAGTTAGATCTTGAGTTAGTTGTTTAAGAAGGTAAATGTTGTCATTTTGAGTTTATAGTAAATAATATAACGATATCCAGATAAGGAGCAAAACAAGCAAGTGGGACTTTTCCAAACTTCAGTAAATTTAGAGGCAAACTTTTCAGATTCTTTAAATTGACTTAAATATATAATTTACACTTTCATAAATGCATCGGTGGATTAGTGAGGGAGAAGTTAAAGACAAACGACTGAGAGGGAGGGAAGGGATGGTGGCTCATGTTCTGGTGGAGGTTTCATTTTACTGTCTGAAAACTGCACGTGCACCGATTATGATTATGATGAGGGATTAGAGATAGTTCCCAGTGAGAAGTCGTAAACAAGAGCTTGGCGTGAAGAGGACATGCCACAATCATCGAGCGCTTCATGTCTAAATTTCACACTTTTTTATGGATTCAGAATTTCTATTAAGTCTCTGCTGGACTGAAGCTTAAGTGGCATATTCCTTGTTTCCACCTCGGCTCTGTGTTTGCTAACACATGGGAAAGGGGGATTACGGTGCATGTGTTTGTGTGTAAAGGGATTGGCTGCTGAAGGCCTCTGCGTGTTGTGTGTACATTGTTTGGTTGTCTGTTGTTGTTGTATTTACATGTCTCACAGCTTCCCCGCTGTCTCAGGCCGCCTCAGCATGTGGCCTGAGAACCACTGTTACCAGCATGCTATCCTCCTCACTCAGGGACATGTTGAGATGAGTGAATCTGCAGGGTATGGGTCATTAACATGTCTGAATAGAATCACAGGCATCCGATCAGTTCATTGACTCCAGGAACTAACAGTGCGATCACTCAGAATCTGTCAAATTATACAGTGAAGCCATCTTTTTGATCTAAATGTTCCTCCTAAATAAAGCTGTTAGATGCTAAATGTTTAATTAAAAGAGACAATGCACATGTATTAACAATAGACAAAATGTATCCCCAGTCTCCAACAGAGGGATGGTCAAACAAACAAACATATCAATACATAAATATCAGTGACATAACTTCTCTTTTATGTGTGAGTCTGGGGATCCACTGTGTAACATTGCATCTGTAAAAGAATGAGCCAAGTCACAAAATTACCCCAGCAGATTGTAAACTGTGCCGCTTGGATTGCAGCGCGAGCTTAATCTGAGGCCGCAGCTTCCACTGGGTCAAAAAGAGACGAAACAGCTTAACTTTGGCCACGATTTGATCCGTCCGTCTAAATCACACATTACACCGTTTTTTCACGCATGGTATTCGACAATGAGATCAACTTAAAACCTTCAGATCTACACACGTCTGGCTCATTATATAATATAATAATTTGTCAAACATTTCTATGGTTGTTTCTGTATTATTAGTTTTTATAAGTGTGGAAGTTTGGAATCCTGAGGCGTTGAACCACAGCATGCACCGTTGAAATGATTTATTTCTCATGATTTGATTATTTTTTGGAATTATGAGTGAATTTAATTCTAATCAGTTCAATAATCATTTATTATTAGTAGGGTAAATTAGATTGAAACATCACAGCACAGACTTCTTATTCTTTAAAACTGATGGAGACTTCGGAGGGTGTGATGTTGAACCCACTGTGCTGAAATAATCCGATCCTGCTGCAGCAATGGTTACGTCTTCATCCGAACCTGATTCTGACCTCCTGTTCTTCTCCCTGTGTGTCGACAGAGGGATGAAACGGAAAAGAGCGTATACCTGTCTCTACAGAAATGAGTGAGTCGTCGTCAGTTCACTCAGTGAAGCTTCGTTCGTTGGCCCGCTCACTGTCCGGGCTCGGGCTCGATGCCGCCAATGGAAGCCCCATCACCCCACCCGACATTGAAGAGCCCCCTCCCCCGGTACGGTCCCCTCTGAACGCTGATCATGTGACTGGAACGTCCTGTGGCAGAGGCCCCCGCTGCCTGACCAGACACATTTGGAGCGCAGCCTGTTTGTCTCTCTTGCATCCTCATTAATTATCTCTGTGTGTGTGTGTGTGTGTGTGTGTTTGTCAGGAGTCTGGCATTGATCTAGGCCCAGGGCTTTTTTTCTCTGATGGCAAGAGGAAGGTGGACTACATCCTCTGCTACAAATACAAGAAAAGGCGATCGTCCAAGTCACGCCTCTCCATTGCGTCCAATGGGAGCATACCGATAGCGATCCCGGGCCAATGGGAAGCGGAGGCAGAGGCACCTGCAGGAGATCTGGAGGAGGCCAAGCTGTCTGAGGAGGAGAAGGCTTTAATGAGGGAGGAGTTTGAGGCGGGACTGCTGGAGGCTGGACTACAGATAGAGCACGATAAAGTGGTGTGTATATGACTTTTTTTCAATTTTGTTTTTATTAAACACTTTCACTATGATTATTTCTCCATCTGCTGCACACACACAGGGACATTTATGGGTCAGTCCCTGAGTGACCTCAAATCCTCTGACTGGATGTCTGCCAAACAGGTTGAGGATAAGACTGGTCTGTTGTCTCAGATCACGCCTCTTCACTAGTTACAGACAGAACTCATTCGCATCACAGGGAGGTACAGACATAATAATAATCATAATACAACAATAATAATAACAACCAGAGATGTGCTTCATGTCACTTTGCCACGTGCTCTGCAGCGTGTTCCATTGGGTCCGTGTGTGTGGGTGTGCGTGAATCTTTGTGTCTGTATGTGTTGGGAAAGGCTTGCATGTTAAATCAGCTGCTGTTTTGGTTGAGGATTAAGACCGCGGACCGTAAGTGTGAAGCCAAAGGCCAGATTATAGGACCTTATTAGAGAGTGATCCACTACTCGGAAGTATGTGTGCTGGCACATAGGCGTGCACGGCTGGCGGGGGGGAGGATGGGGCTGTGTGATTAGTGGGTTTCATTTTGATTGAATGGGTGGAAGGACGTGCACTGTGGTCACAGGAGTTTAGAGAGCTGGACAGTGGAGGATTCAGCAGAGAGCGGAGAGATGCGGCTCCTCATCTTTCAATCAGTTCTCCCACGATTTGATTTGATTGATTCCTCGTCTAAGTGAGGGACTAATACATGTCATAGCTGATCAGTAACACAGCAGAGTGACGTGCGCTGAGGTCTCCCGGGGTCTGAGTGGCAGAAGAGAACCTTGTGTTGCAGCTCTGCCACCACTGCTGCGTGCGTGTGCGTGTTTGAAATAATGAATCCTCGTCTTTGCAAACTGCTGCTGTTAAAACGTGCTGCAAACATTTGCTAATACTGCTCATACCGCTCATACTGTGTGTGAATCACGATATCAGAGGTGTAGCAGCTGCTGTTTGATCATCTGGGGTCATGACCCTCGTCTCATGGACAGGTTGTAATCCAGTGGTCCACATGAAAACTGATTATTGGCTGAACTGATGATTTTACAGATCCCAGCGGTGAAATCATTCTTATGCTCATTTCTTTCAATACTTTGCATGTACACAGGGTTTCCAGGCTTGATATAATGGGATTTTCTTCAAAACAGCCTCATTGTATCACAAAGTCGTTGACTTACAGGTTTAGAGAAGGCTCATCTGGCTTCGTCAGGACAAGTAGCAGCAGGAGTTTAGGGCAAAGAGGAAGGAAGACTCAGATGCTGCAGCCTTAACTCGGAAACAAATGCTCTCAATCTGACATGTGTGTTATGTTTCTCAAACGTGTGTGTTGATGTTTTTGTGCAGAGGTCAAATGGCATCAGCTTTAGCCGGCTGCACATCCCTTGGCTGATACTCAGTCGAGAAGCAGAACTTCAGAAGATTAAAGTTGCGGTGAAAAAGGTCAGCAGTTCAAGTTGTTCCCTCGCTGATGTTATGGTTGACGGAGGAGGCTGAGTAGATTTTATTCTGAAACACCGTGCGCGTGTTCTGAATCGAGCAGAAGTGTGAGCTGCGGAAACGGACGGGCATCGCTGGGATTTGGGACTCCATTGCGAGCAAAGTCAGCTCACCGTTCCAACCGGACGTCCCCGACTTTGACGTCCACAGGGACCCGCAGACGGGCACTTATTTCAAAACCCTCAAACACCCTTTCATCAGAGACAAGCTTCACCTGTGAGTACCTGCGTCGTCCCCTCAGCTTTAGATAGAACCACAGTATCCAGACCGCCTGCTATCACGCCACCATGTGGTGCTCACAGAGGTGACACTGAAAAGGAAGTTGCATAATATTTGTTGTGCTGGGACACAGAAACAAAAGATATAAGACAATCATGATATGATACCTGCTGCTGACTGAGACTGCCTCCTGCCGCTCCCTGCAGATATGACATCAAATCAACGGAGACGTTATTTGACAACACAACGCGCAGCAGAATAGTGAGTGCCGAAGCACCTCCACCCAAAAATCTTTTGTCCGCTCTGCAATCTCACGAGAGCTGACGTGATTTGTGTCGCGCTTCCAGGTGGCTGAGATTATTTCACGCATTACCTGCAGACGAACCATCCAAACCACTGGTGAGCTGCGCTTCCGGCTGTGACGGTCGTCTTTTTAATGTTCACGTGCTTCCTGTCAGTGTGACTGACAGCTCGCTGTGTCCATTGTCACCAGGCATCAACTCATTATTGGCTCGGGGCGTCTACGAATCTGCCTTCCCTCTGCACGATGTGAGTGCAACCAAAATACACAACGTGACATTTTCATTCTCTTGTAGCTTTTGCTCATAAGCTTATTTTGTATATATTTCAAAATATATATACCAATGATTTTGTTTCATGTCCTGTTTAAAAAAGGGCTTTAATATTTCATGTTGTTTAATAAATATATATGAAATCTGCGTGATGTTGATGCACACGTCTCATCCAAAGTGCTGCTTTCCTTTTTTCTTCAGGGGTCGTTCACGAGGAGAGGACGGAAAGATCAGCGGAATGACAGACAGGTGAGTTGAGTGGCTTTGACAGATGCGATTGTTCACAAGCAGCCTTCAAAGTGTTTATTGTCGTATAACAAACTCTGGGAAGGTTGTTTGTTATCCCAGCGAAATGTTCCATTTTGTCCTGCGGTCACGTGCTTGTGTTCCCTGCAGCTCCTGCACGAGGAATGGGCTAACTATGGAGTGATGCATAAATACCAGCCTGTGGACCTGATCAGGTCTGGCCATTGTGATTTAATTCACTTCAGATAGTGTAAAACTGTTTCTGTTTCGATGATGGTGGTGACCGGGTTATTAACATCAGTCATGCGTGAGAGAAGCAAACACAAAAATATGAACCCGTGTACCTGTAAACTCATGCAGCTGGAGCTGATACTACATGCCTGTATTTGAACAGGAAATACTTTGGGGAGCAGATCGGCTTGTACTTTGCCTGGCTGGGTGTTTACACTCAGCTCCTCATCCCCCCCTCTGTCCTGGGCATCATCGTCTTCCTGTACGGCATTTTCACCGTGGACACCAATGTCCCCAGGTAGGCAGACACATGCATGCTCATCAGGGGCCACGTGGTGTTATCCTCACATGTTATGATATTTGACTCGTCTTCACTTCACTTCGCTCCAGCCAGGAGACGTGCGATGACCACCTGAACATCACCATGTGTCCCCTGTGTGACGGAGTGTGTGACTACTGGCTCCTGAGCTCTGTGTGCTCTCTGGCCCGGACCTCATACCTGTTTGACAACGGAGCCACTGTCCTCTTCGCCATTTTCATGTCTCTGTGGGGTAATGTGCTGTCGTCACACTCGCCCATCGATGTGAACACTCATGTAGACACTGGGAATATACTGGATCCCAATTCCATCTGCCTCTAAATGGAATAAAGTAAATTATACACAGAAATATCAAATGTGTATATATTCACCAATCAGTCTGCGTCCTGTGTGTGAATGGGTGGACATCAACATCTGCTTCAAGTGATTTTGATCTGTCCTCACGTGTGTCCTCTGGTAGCTGCCTGTTTCCTGGAGCACTGGAAAAGAAGACAGATGTGTCTGAAACATACCTGGGACCTGACCAGCTTGGAAGACGAGGAGGTGACAACAGAGATTAAACAATACTGCACAACCTGAGCTCTTTGAAACATGATATAATTTGTTTGTTTTTTCATTTTTTGTTTTGGTATAAGCTGTGTGTGTGAAAATGACAAGTCAGGAGAGGTGAGAGCATTGACCCCATAGCCGGGGGTCCATCCATGATCTCAGAGATCACTTGCAGATTATGATTTGTCTCAAAACAGAGCCCTCCCTCTATCACACACACACACACACACACACACACACACACACACATACATGCATTAACTGCACTTCTTACCCTGTGAGGAGCTGTAATGGGATTGGTTCGTTCTTAAAGCAGCACGGTCGCTGGGTAAGGTGACTCAGTGGAGTCACACTCTGGGTCTAATGCAACACTTTCTCTCTCTCTCTTTCATCCTGTCTTTCTCCCTGCTGCCTGAAGGAGCGAGTCCAGGTGGGCAAGTTTCTGTACCCATTAAATATCCTGACAATCAAGAAGAAAGGTCAAATTGTTGTTGTTGGTTTTTTTAATTAGTCCACGTAATGGTGAAATAAACACTTAGTGAAATTAATAAATATGTGAAACAAAACACAAAATAAACAAAAAAAACTGAAAACTAGAAAGTGATATGTACAACATAAACAAAATAACAGTAGTGCACATGTATGGATTTGGAAATTGTGAGTGCACTGGATGTGGGTTGGGAAGCTGCATCTTAATGATATCTAGCTATCTTATAAAACATTTCAATCAAAACATTGCATTTATTCGATTTATTTTATAGATGAGAGAACCTGTGTTCAAAATCAGTCTAAAATCCTGTGCGTGTGTGTGTGTGTGTGTGTGCATGCACGTGTTGCTTGGCTGCAGGAGGAGCTGAGGCCCGAATACGAAGAAGCGCTACAGGAGAAGAAAGCAAAGATGAAAGCGCAGTCGAAGAAGAAGGTATTTTTTTTATTTATCTGAGTGTGTTTCCAGAGGCAGTTTAATGACTCGTCACATTCACTCGCTGTCGCTATGTGTGTGTTCTCTGCTGCAGTCGACTCAGGCTGGGGACGGTGCAGACAGAGAAACGGACCAGATGCTGACATCTCAGGTATCACTGCCCCGCTCGGTGTGAGTGGTGGTGAGAGGAGGAGGGTGAAAGGGCAAAGCTGGTCTTATTTAAACTTGTTCTGTATTTCTTAGACTGACACTGATCTAATGTCCTCAATTAGACGGCTCCTGGCGACGGTAAACAACGATATTGCTGACGGGGCAGATTTAGCGGCCCGTGGCAGGGTTCTGCGTCTGAAATAAAAGTTGCAGTCGTACTGCGACCTTTTCTGTATCAGTTTCTGTCGGTGGATGGAGAGGAAACCCCCTTCACCTGCTGCGGGTGGTTGAGTCCAAAGCTGCTTACCTGGCTGAGATTAGCCCAGATTACTGATGGAGAGAGGAGAGGGAGGGGAGGGGAGAGGAGAGGAGGGACAAGATTTCTGTCCTTTCAGATGGCAAACATGCGCCTGGCAGACAGGAAACACACGTCTGTGTGCACAACATGTGCTCAGTGTTCCTGCACACTGCACGCACTGTATATGCTTTACTGTGTCTCAAATTAATATGCATGTCCTTCTCACAGCAAGAGCCCGAGTCTCTGGACATTGAGGATCACCTGTCAGGTTACCTCATCAATGTGTCCACATTACTGCTCCTGGTACTGTATTTATTCTGTTGAAATGTTTTTGACATCGCAAAATATTTCATGTAGATCTCATTTTTTTTTCTTGTGGTTATAAAAAAATATATAATATATATTCACATATTTTATTTGTCTACATGATTCCCTCACAGTTCTTCTCTCCATTCATTTCTAATCCAGTAATGATCCTGATTTGTTTCTCAGACCTATAGGAACATCTCATGTTTTTAAGACGCCTCTTCTGTGCATTCAGATCTTCGTGACCTTCTCGGCCGTGTTCGGGGTGGTGGTTTACCGCATATGCATGTTAAGCGTGTGGTCCATGAACCCTGATCCTGAGGCCAAGGCCAGCGTGAGGATGACCGTCACGACCACGGGCATCATCCTCAACATGCTGGTGGTCCTGGTGCTGGAGGAGGTTTACGGAGCGATCGCTGTGTGGCTCACTGAACTGGGTACTGGATTTAATCATGAAAAAGCCAAGCTACTTATTAAGAAAGTTCAGAAGTCATTTATTGTTTATTATGATGGTGAGGATGATAATGAGGATGATGATGATCCTGTATTTGTTCCTCCGACAGAACTCCCAAAGACAAAGGAAGAATTTGAAGAGCGGCTGATCTTCAAATCTTTCTTTCTCAAATCCATGAACGCCTTTGCACCTATTTTCTATGTGGCCTTCTTCAAGGGCAGGTGACTGTCCTTTTTCTTTCATTCGTCTTCGCCTGTCGTCCTTTGTCTTTGCGTTCTCATCGCTTGATTCGATCCTCCCGCAGGTTTGCTGGGCGGCCTGGGGACTATGTTTACGTCTTTGGAGACTATCGAATGGAGGAAGTGGGTTCACATACACGCGCTGTTCATTTTTCCTTGTGGATAGGGGCGTGATAGTCTTACATTAAAGCGGTGATATGTGCTCTACAGTGTGCTCCTCCGGGCTGCCTCATAGAGCTCTGCATCCAGCTCAGCATGATCATGCTCGGGAAGCAACTCATTCAGAATAACGTCTTTGAGGTCCTCATACCGTATGTGTTGTTTTTTTTTTTTTACTCAAAAAGTTTGACCTGATGATGTGTTTACCCTGACATGATCATTTATGTGTTTTTGTATTTGTATTTCCAGTAAGCTGAAAAAGATGTACAGAACAATACAGGAGGAAAAAGGAAAGAAAAGGGCAGCGGAGGACGAGGACAACGAGACAGAGGAGAGGAGACCAAAACAACAGTTTGACAAAGATTTCACCCTTGAACCATTTGAGGGCGTCACCCCAGAGTACATGGAGATGAGTGAGTGTCTCCACGTCTTGTGGTCCATGAGACGGAGCTCCTGGAGACACACAGGGTGGCTTTAACCCTCTCTGTGTGTATTTGCAGTAATCCAGTATGGGTTCGTGTCTCTCTTCGTGGCCTCCTTCCCTCTGGCACCAGCGTTCGCTCTGCTCAACAACGTCATCGAGATTCGCCTCGACGCTGCAAAGTTTGTCACTGAGATCCGGCGGCCTGATGCTGTGAGGTGTAAAGACATAGGTACACATCACACACGTGACATCGCCTCCTCTCTGTCGGCCTCTGTGTGAATCTGAAATGCATTCGCTCCTTTGACTTTTAATCACTTTCTTTTTCTTTTGTCCACCCTGCTACCCTCCTGTCTGTCTTCCTCCCTGTCACACACACTTTCCTTTCTCTATTTTAATGCACACACTTTCTCCAGGGATATGGTATAACATTCTCTGCGGAATCAGCAAGTTCTCTGTCATTACCAATGTAAGTGCATGTGTGTGTGTGTGTCACGAGAGAGGGGAAGAGAGGTCAGGTCATTTCAGTACTGTATTTGTTGGATGCTGTTATTGACTGTGCATCGTTTGCCTTACTGAATAAGGCTTTAGCTAGTGCACATAATGAACCCAGACGCAGACTCAAAGGTTAAAAAAAAAAAAAAAAAGAGCATTAACTAAAGGTCACAAGTTCATGAGCAATACAGAAACTACAAAAACAGGTAATTGCTCTTTGAGAGGAGAACTCCACCAGGATCTTAACCAACAAAAGATCAAAATACAAAAAGGACAAAGAACAAAGAGCGCTGAGGGAATCACAAAACAAAACAAAAAGGTCATCAAGGTAGGGATAACAAAAAAAAACAGGTAACTTAGCTGAGCAAAAACACAAAGCATGACACTGGACCTGACGCGACGAGCTGCCAGCCAGAACAGCGGAAGACACTGATACACATGGGTGAATGGGAATGGGAACCAGCAGACATGGCCTGGACGGAAATCAAAATAAGTGACTTGATACTTAATGTAAACTGAACATGAATCTAACATGTAACACATGGCAAGACTCCACGAGAATGAGGAGACGTGACAGAATGAGCACTACGTGTCTCACAGTGCGGTTAGTCCCATCCTCTGTTTGTCTCCTCAGGCCTTTGTCATCTCCTTCACGTCAGAGTTCGTTCCACGAATGGTTTACCAGTACATGTACAGCGCGAACGGCACCATGAACGGCTACACCGAGCACTCCCTGTCCTACTTTAATGTCAGCAACTTCGCGGTGGGCACCGCGCCCACCACCACCCTTCTCTCCGGAGTCTCCATGTGCAGGTCAGAGTGACTTTCCTAACTAACCTGGAGCTTCCTGTTAATCCTCGAGAGCAGCAGCTTAGCTCTTACTTTTCCTAAATCCCAAAGTTGTTTTCACGCCTTTCTACGAATTAGAAAGAAAGATTTTTGTGTAATCATCTTAGCTCATGTTGTCCCGTCGGTGCCTCCTCACTAATACCCAGACTGTTGTGTTTTTCAGGTATAAGGATTACAGAGACCCACCGTGGGCACCGGACGCCTACACCTTCTCAAAACAGTACTGGTCTGTCCTGGCAGCAAAACTAGCCTTTGTCATATTCTTCCAGGTGCGAAAAATCCTATTCTGTTATACAACTGTGGCCTTGTTATCGTCGGAAAATGGTGGTGGGGTCAAATACCTTGTGATGTGTGTCTTTCTTCAGGGTGCTAAACCTATCTAAATACTCTCAATGTCACTTTCAATGACCTTATCTTTTCCGTACAGAACTTCGCTATGTTCCTCAGCATGTTGGTGGCCTGGATGATCCCAGACGTGCCGCGCTCTCTGAGGGAACAGCTGAAGAAAGAGAACTTGATGCTGATGGAGTTCCTGCTGAATCAAGACCAGGAAGCAAGTGCCAAATCCCATAACCCCAGAAGCTCCATGCCCAGCTTCCCCACCAACGTAGAGATAGTGGTGGAGGCACCAATAGAGGAGCAAGTGGAGGAGGAGGAGAAGGAGGAGGAGAACAGGGAGGAGCAAGAAGCGGTGGAGGTCACTGTGGAGGAACCCAGGGCGGGGAGCGACAGTGGTCCAGAGTTTGGGGAGACGTTCATAGAAGTTGGAGAAAATGGACAAACAGAGCGCGAAGGTGAAGCAGTGGATGACGGGGGAGGGAAGGACGAAGATGGTGAACGAATAGAGGAAGGTGGAAAGGGGGATGATGAGCAAGAGGAGGTGGAGGAAAAAGAAGAAGAGAATGAAGAGAATGAAGAGCTGAACGAGATGAAGAAAGATGAGAAGAACTGTAGCGTTGATCTGGACGCCATCATGAACGAGCTGGGGCTGCTGGGTGAGAGGACATTACATTCAGTTAACCAAGCCGTCACGTGTATATCCTGACTCCAGTTCTTCTTCTTTTCCTGTCATGTAGATGAGGAGCCCTCGAAGAGCAAAGCTGTGGACGCAGGGTTTCCTCATTCAGCCTCCAAGCAGGAATACCAGAGGGAGCAGGAGGCTCCGTCTCATCCGCCATCTCTAAGAGGCTCCTGTGAGAGCGTGAAGAGCTCCAGTGCTGACGCTTCAACGGCAGCCAGGAGGATGCCGCTCTTCTCGCTGATCGCTCCCCCTCCCCGAGAGCCGGGGGCGCGGGCGAAGGCTCGTTGCTCCACCCTGCCTTCCCCTCACAGAGGGGCCGAGGCTTGTTACAGCCTGCCTCGGCCCAGTCACTCCACCAGCCTCACCAGGTTCCAGCCGGCAGCCTCGCTCGCTCCTCTGGCTTCCCTGCAGGGGGCGTCGCCGTCGGCCTCGTCCGGCCCTTCCGCTCCCCCGCGCACGCCAGCGTCCCCTTCACCCACACCGGCCCTGTCAGCCAACTCCGAGGCCCCACAGACCAAAGCCCCCAGCGAACTGTTCGTGCTGAAGGGCCCTCCGCCCCAAATGCCACGCTCCAGGGGCAAAGCCCGGTGCTCCACCCTGCCGCCGCGACAAAGAGCCCCCGGTCCCGAGGAGCACTCCACCAAGCCTAGCCAGTCCACCAGCTTCTCGAAGCTGGGAGACCGCATCCCCCCCTCCCCCAGTGAACTGAAGCGCAACTCGCTGGTATGAGGAGAGCTGGGAGGCGAGTACAAGGGACAGGGTGACAGTGGGAGGGGGGAGGGCTAACCAGATTAGCCTCTCCTGTCTGTGTTCACCCCTGAAGAGAGACCATCCAGATTTACTGAACCTCCTTTCTATCCTCTTAATGTCCACAGAGAGGTTGACACCGCTCAGTGGTTTAGGGCTGATCCTGACAAGGGAGGTGCTGGACAATTCAGAGAAAGACTGCTCTGAAACTCCCCTTGCTATGCCCAAAGGAAACACCTCTTCAACATGAATAATTTTTATTCTTTTCTTTATTTCTGGTTGATTTGTTTTCCGCCCACAGCTCACTAGCCGCAGCTCCTTTGTTACCGTCAGTCCCATACATGCAGCAGTGCTGCTGTGTAGCCCGGAGGAAATGTTATACGGCACAGGTAGTCGCACCAAGTATGCTTGTAGATCGACTGTTTATTTTTAGAGGTTTTGATATATAAAAAAAAAATGTGAAAAATTGTAATAAAAGAAGGACATATTTTTGATATCTGAGTTTGGTTTTGAACTCTCAAAGCCAAGAGGATGGTTCAACTGCAGCTCGTTGGCGGACGAGAGGAGGAAATGGACGTTAAAGAGAGTATCCGTATCATATGAGGAGGGTAAACGCTCAGATATGACAACACAACAATAAGAAGCACAACAACAACAACAACAACAACATCACAACTTTCATAACAGTTAATCTTGACTGGGAGATTTAACAGGCGAGTGTGATTAAACATGGACGCTCAGTCATGTGTTGGTCCAGTTTATATCCATGTGAAACAGCACATTTCTGCTTCAAAATCATTAAGAAGGAGACACAGAAAATTTTAATTTCCCCACAGAAACTGAGCAGGGAGAACGCTCTTCACATGTGTTTATATTTGTTGCCATTTATGCTAAGTGAGACTTGAGTCTCCATGTCTTTAAAGTTTCTCTTTTCTGCCGTATCCATTACTGGCTCCTCCTCCACCCCCTCCTGCCCCACTTGTGAATGGGGCCTTTGTTGGGGCTTCCCAGCATTCCAAGGGAATTCTTGCAGGTGAGGGTATGCAAACAATCCCCACACTGGGACGACTGCCGCCGCATTTCCAACTCCAAATGCAAAAAGCAAGCTCCGACAGTTAGAGCAGACGTTTCCTAACCTCGGAGGACGTGCTGCGACTGCAAGGGCAGGATCCTATTCTCTCTGAAACAGGTGAGCAGCCACACTCATTCTCTAGAGTCAACACACTGAATGCAGCCTGTGTGTGTGTGTGTGTGTGAAAGCAGGAGACCCCCCCCCCCATCCCGTGTAAATATTTGCTTTAATTTTGAATCTTCAAACTATTGTCAGTCCTTTTGAAAAATGACTGACCAAAACCTGTAATAGTGGATGAACAGGATATAACAGGGCTGTTATCTCTTGGGTATGAGTGTAGTGTGTGTAGTTTATGAGTAACAGTCTTAGATAGGACCCTGGAAAACGCACTGTGGACACACTGAAGGTGAGTGTGTCTGACACATGCTCCGCATGCTTTACAGAGAGGGATAGAAACCGTCAGAAGAAGAAGAGACGGCTCTGTTTTGGTTTGACACCAGATTTTATTTCAAGTTTTTGTGGCTTTCGTCCGACTCCCCTCCTCTCGTGTGTCTCAGCGTCCCTCTCTTCTGTCGGAACTTGTCAACACGACGCTGCCTGCAGGTATGAGTGCTCCTTTTCCCATGCTGGCTCACTGAGCTGCAGACACAATCTAAAATAACATACTGGATTCACTGAGGGGATCAAACAACGGCAGAAAATATCTCTGAATTATTCCTGTTTATCTTGACAGGTGTTTCCTAACAGCTCAGATAACATGTCTTTTTATCTCCGGGCTGTTATGGGCAGAGTCCGCGAGAGGAAGAACTGTACTTCTCCTTGAGTTGCTCCTGACTTGTGTTTCTTGCCTTTAACTGTAGCGCTCTATCTCCAAATGGTCTTGACCACGTGAATGAATGATACGTTTAATCAAAAAGAGGTTTGACCCACCTATTTCCATTAATTATAACAAATTGACTATAAATACAAAGTATAATTGTCAATCGTAAAAATTGTTCTAATCTAAAATAATCATAAAAAATAACATAAAGTGACACACATACATTTTATTTTTGTATCAGAAGATTTGATCAAATGGAAATGAACCCTGGAACCTGAACCCTGCCTCAGACCCAGATTGGTTTGCGTCCCACTTCTGTTAAACGCCATACGTGTCTGTTCAAGTTTTTCAGCAGCATGTTGCAGACTGTCGGTGAGTGGCTGTGGTGGGAGCGTCTGTGGCTGCCAGCGAACATCTCCTGGTCGGACCTGGAGGACGGTGAAGGTCGTGTCTACGCCAAAGCCTCTCAACTTTACGCAGCTCTGCCCTGCGCCCTCTGCTTGCTTCTGGTCCGATACGTGTTTGAAAGGTAAGATTAAGCTGCGCTCTGTGAGAGAGCCGGTTTCAAAACACCGGGATTTAAGTTGCACAAGCTGTTTGTAGCAATGTTGGTTGTCAAAGAAACAAAGATCACTGTAATCTCAAGTGTGTGTGTGTGTGTGTGTGTGTGTCACAGGTACCTGGCCACACCACTGGCTAATGTTTGGGGGATCAGGGACAGGATACGTCAGACAGCAGAACCAAATCTGATCCTAGAAAACTACTTCTGCAGCCAAGCACGTGTCCCATCACAGGTTTGTTGCTCCTGACTGGGGAGGAAATAATGTGATGTCAGAGACTTTGACTGTGGCATGTTTCAGTTTTCTCAGAATGGATGTAAAACAATAGAAGAAACATCCACTCCACATCGTCTGGTTGTAGCTCTAAGAAAAACTAGGGTGACTAGGGTGATAACTATGAGGCTGTTGAGGTTCATCCCAGTGGTGATGTCAGTGCATGTGTCTGTCTCTTCCCAGGCTGACGTGAGGTCGCTGTGTAAAAAGACGAGTTGGTCAGAGCGGAGAATTCAGGTCTGGTTCAGGAGGAGAAGGAACCAGGAGCGACCGGGCCTTCGGAAGAGGTTCTGCGAGGCCAGGTGTGCGATGTTATGAGCGACTGCACGGCGATGTAAGTGCGTGTGAGAGTAAATGACAACGATGCTCTCTTCTGTCATCAGCTGGAGATGTGTCTTTTATTTTTTCGCCTTTGGGGTCGGAGTCCTCGCACTGTATGATGTAAGTATCTCTTTTACTTTCCTCCTTCACTGCACTGCTGATTTCACGAGGGGTTTTCTTACTCTCTGTTACTCCACCACTCCTCTCCCTCTGTCTTTGCTCTCTGCAGAAACCTTGGCTTTATAATCTGAGGGAGGTTTGGGCAGGTTTTCCCAAACAGGTAAGTGTCAGCCAGTGCTAATGTGCTTTGTCTAACATCTTATGTAATATCGTGGCACTGCACATTTACATGTATGTGCTTCATGTGTCCATGCAGTCCATGCTGCCGTCGCAGTACTGGTATTACCTCCTGGAAATGGGCTTCTACCTGTCGCTGCTCCTCAGCCTCACGTTTGATGTGAAGCGGAAAGTAAGTGAGCACATATGGAGAAGTGTAATCGGGGTCAACTGCACTGTACCTCCCATTGAATACGGCAGACACTATGTGTGTGTATATGTGTGCAGGACTTCAGGGAGCAGGTGATTCATCATTTAGCCACTCTGACTCTTCTGGGTTTCTCCTGGATTTCCAACTACATCCGTATCGGGACCCTCGTGATGGCAGTTCACGACTCTGCTGACATTCTGCTGGAGGTCAGCGCTGTTCTGTGGTTTGTCTGTGAGATTTCAAATCCTCACAGAATTATATAAAATACATTTTGCTCGCACAGAGGAAAGCTTTAAAAGTTTGACTTGTCTTTTCAAAATCAAAGATTACAGTGTAGCTCTAATACAGTTAGTTGTTTGATGTAAATGCTCAAGATGATGTACAGATGCTTTTATTTTATTAAAATGAACGAAATGAATAAGGTGCAACTGACCCACAGTATGTGTAGATAGTAAAGTAGTCTGTTAATATCACTGGAGGCAGATTTTAAACATGTTTGATCACAAATAAGAAGCAAAGGCCATCCCCCTCTGGCCCGTGGGAGTTGAGAGTGAAACACTTTTATGACGATAAAGGAGGATCCCCATTCGTTGAGAGACTTTTAAGAAATTACATTTGGAAATGAGGAGTTTTTGTCAGTGGTTTAAATTATTAATTTAACAGGAAATATGAAGCCAATGTCATTATGATAAAAGTAAACTCCCCCGATCTGAACCTAAGCTGCAAATGTAGGACTGTTTGGACCTATCAGGAGAGCAAACAGCAAATAGCCGAGAGAGATAAAACAAAGGGTCAGTGTTGCCTCTTTATAAGTTGTGAGATACGTGACGCCTGAGGGAAGAAGACAGGAGTGACGGATTACTCCCTCTTTCAATCAGCAGGGGTGTAGCACTCATTTAAATGTGGATCAATTCACAGGGCTTATGTAAATACACATTACAATATCCAAGGAGGTTTGATGTTCTGATGAATGAACTCATGGCTAATTTAAAGTCACCTTGATTCTGTTCTTGTTTTTGTGTCACAGGGGGCTAAAGTATTCAACTACGCCAAGTGGCAGCAGACTGCCAAGGCCATGTTTGTGGCCTTTACTCTTTTCTTCATGGTGTCAAGACTTGTCATTTTCCCTTTCTGGTAAGTGTGTGAAAGAAACAGGATTGTGATTTTTGGCGTTTAGTGTGAAGATGACAAACGTGCATGTTTCCTGCAGGTTGATCCACTGCACGTGGGTGTACCCTTTGGACCACTTCCCTCCCTTCTTTGGCTACTACTTCTTCAACGCCATGCTGGTGGTTCTGCAGATGCTGCACCTCTACTGGGCTATCCTCATTTCACGAATGGTTTACAAACTTATGTTCAACAAGGTGGGCTTACTGCTGTTTCTACCCAAACTGTGGCAGATCTGCAAGCTGCACGGCCTCGCACCCTTTGGTTTGCGCTCATTCTCCACGTCTAATCCCGCAGCTGGAGGGCGACGACAGGAGTGACGAAGAGGAGGAGGAGGAGGAGGAGCAGGAGGACAGTGACTCGCAGAAGGAAACAGAGCGCAGACTGAGCCGCGTTAATGGCGCTGGAGCCAGAGGCAGAGCCAGCGGACACTGACGCCTGGAGACAGACACTGGTGGACATGTCCAGTCTGGAGTGCAGCAGCTCTTATAGAACCTAGTTGCAAATGTTAAAGAACAGTAAATATATTTGAGCACAGAGTATTGTATTTATAGGAATCGTGAAGGATTATATATAAACTCACTGGACACGGCTTGGTCTCACTCAGGTCATGTCTGTTACACTCATGTATATTCACAGTGTGTGAGATGGTAAAGAGAAGCAGGATGCATCCTGACGTTCCTCACTTTCTTGTGAGCATGTCTGAACAAAGTATACAGAATACACTCTGGAGATTTACTTTCAGGAAATAATCAAATACATATTTACATAATACATGTTCATCAAATACCTCAAGTCTCCTGAGTCACGCATGAGCAGCTCAATGATAATGAGATTTAACGTCAATATTTATTAATATATCTACACAAACACAGTAAAATGAGTCGATAACTCCTGAAGTTATCGAGCAGCAGAAACGCCGCCCTCGCGCGCCCTCTCGCGGAGAACTGAGAGCACCAACTGAACGTAACTCGTTTCCATAGCAACCTGTAAACGAACTGTGCGCAGCTTCGCTCGTCTCGTGAGTACACGGATAGTTGAAGTACTTCAGTCTTACAGTATTGCAGTAAGGTATTATAGTACAACACTGCAGCCAATATGACGCAGAAAACAAGATTTAGCAATGCGTTGAAATTAGGAAACTGGCCCGAGGAGCAGCTGCTGCACGAGGTTGGTTTCACAATGACAGTTTTTTTTACGACATATATCAGTTTAGATAATTATCTATAAAATAAAGCTTACGGCTATTAGCATCATAATTTATTTTACTTCTAAGCTCTCCTTCAATGTATGAAAAAAAGAAACCTTTTATCTGTGAGCTGGACACGGATAAAAGCTTTCCTTTGTCCTTTTCTTTAGGTAGGTTAAAGTCAGGCATGTTGTATTCATTAGATGGTTTATATTTTTGCTGAATTGTTCTTTATATTATTCTGTCAACCTCAGCTGCCAGTGTGTTTCCTGTTAGAAACATTTTGAACAATACTATAGTATTCCAGACAGGATGGATCAGAAGAACGTGTTTAGCAAAGCTGTGAAATTAGGAAACTGGCCCGAGGAGCAGCTCCGGCAAGAGGTTGGTTAAAAAGAGCATCACAGCTCATGTTGCTGCACTGATGTAAACATTAGCACGTATTTACATTTGTGGTGCAGATAATGATGGAGAATCTACCTTTATTAAGAGAATTTAATGTCAGTTTTACTCTACCTTCCTCTTACCAGAGTCCAGCAGTACGTATGTAGTATTATGCAAATGTAGGTAATCAGAACATTTAACTAAAGATGAATCAAAAACCTTTTGAATTCCTTTTTCTATCCAGCTCAGGTTTCAGTATCATATACAGTACCGTGTTGTTTAAGCTGTGGTGAGTGTGTGAGCACAGAATAACACTCATATTTTTTCCAGGATAAAGAGAAAGTGTTTCTGGAGAAGAGGGAAAAAGGCGAGCTTATTTTCCAAAAAGTAGACTACCTCAAACGGGAGATTTTCAGTCCGGTAAGAGGAGTCTGACCCCATCAGGAAACACCATAAACGCCACAGTCATTTCCCAGTGATGACGATGTGGACGGTGAACGAGAAGGACGAGGCCTGTTTGTTTATGTGTGCAGGTGAAGCTCTCTGCCACAAACGATGGACAGTTGCACTTTGGGGACGTTGTGATGTTGGTGAACGCGGACGGGGAAAACCGGGAGTACACAGCAGTAAACGTCAACGCTGACATTGACGACGTGATGAAGAGTCCTTCGCCCGGCATTCGGAGCCCCTGTGGAGTGAGTGCAGGACGAGAGACCCAGCCCTGTAAGCGCAATGCTTTCATCATCACCAGGTACACACGGTAGACACGCACAAGTACAGCGGCACGTGCACGTCAACGTGAAACTCTCAGGTGTAAAGTTGTGACACTGTTTGTGTGAGTGCAGCGTAGACGGCAGCCCGGAAGGATCCACTCTGCTTTATGATCAGAGTTTTGCCCTGACAACTACAAGTGGCTTTACCAGAGGAGTAAGTCAACTTCAATGAAATTTACATAACAAAACAGATTGCTAATATAAATGTTGAACTATAGATTTAAAAGTATGCCGCAGTTTTGCTATGTAATGAGGTGGTAATGTGGTTATTATATTTTTTGGAAAAAAACAAAAACAAAAATTGAATCACTTCTGTAGTGCGACACTTAACATTTTTTATATTCTTTTCCTTTCTCAGCTTTTCCTGACAAGTGATGTGCAAAGTTTCCAAAAGGTAGATCGCATTTAAAATCAACTATTTACCTCAGGGTGCAATTTTCAGTTTAACAAAGTGGAAAATGCATTCATCTCGCAAACATGTTTAAACTCAAACGCAGCGGGCAGGGTCGCCTGCTTTTATTGGATCTGACAAAGCCTGTCTCGTGTTGTTTTGTCAGTGTGCAAAGATGTCGCGTCTGCAAGAGGTCAACCTGGTGGACAAGGGGTCCTTTCTGTCATGGTGGAAGATAGTGCATTTTGACCCACAGGAGAGGCTTGAACATATGGGCTTTCCTGTCCCTGTAAGTCTTCGCTGGGTCGCTGTGATCCACCGTTGGAATGTGCGCAGTGTGTGCAGTAACACAGAATCCCTTTTCTTTGTGGCAGGCTGATGAGAAGGTGATAATCGTACACTGCAAGACAAACCACGCTCTCGCCTTTCTGGGCAATCACCCCCTCTGGTATGTTTTCAAAAGAGTATTCCTGTTTTTGTCAGAAGCTGAGGGCTTGTAACAATAAGGCAGCCAGAGGTTGTGTCACAACACACGTGCGCGCCTGCTGTCGCTCTTTGGATTGACAGCTGTTTCCTTGCAGGACCAGATTCGGCCAAGAGTACGAGGTGGTAGCTCACACCTTCTTGAACTCCCACAAAGCTGAGGAGGACAAAAACCAGTGGATGCTGTGCACCTCCGACCCTGAGTCCAAGCACCCAGAGTCAGCGTGTGACAAAGAGAAGCTCACGCAGGAGATGGACGGAATCTAATGTCACCCGCTCTTGTTGTTTTGTTTTGTTTTTTTTTTCTTTTTTGGATTTATTTAGTGCAAAGATTCCAAATGGGATTTCATGCACATTAAGTGCCCAGCTTGAAAGAGGCTGATAATCGTCATTCATTACAAAGAAGTACAAAGAAAAGAACAATACCAAACAGATAATCCTGCTGACTTTTTGCTCCCAGACTTCAAATAAAACATTCTGTCCTGACCAGTGCTCCAGAGCATGTCTGTGTAACATTTCATGTAATATTCCACATGAAGTTGTGACATACACCTGCTAGCTGCTCGCATAAACTTTAGCCTTCTGCCGGGAGCAGATGTCTTTGGTTCTACCCAACCTTAGTGACTGCTCTGATCCTTAACCACAACTCTCAGGGTGGCAGGATGGCAGTGGTGACCAAATCTGCTCCAGGCTTTCAGCTTCCGTCCTCCCCTTTTGTCCACGTCCAGCTTGTTTATCCTCCTCCCGTCCAGGCTCAGACCTCAGATATTAATGAGATATGGTTTAAAATGGAAGGTCAGATTTTTATCATCTGCGTACTGTTCGGATTCTGTAGCTGCCCTCGGCTTCGGGCACCGAACTCGCCCAGTGTTCAGGAACGGTGAGACAATAAACAATATATTAAGTTGCGGTGATCATAAAAATGTTTATTTTCTATAGAATTACCTTACAGAGATCTCTGGGTCCTTTCAGCCTGTCACCACGGGAGGCTCGTGCTGGGGAACAAGCTCCTCTCCGGCCGCCAGTCAAGACTGTCGGGCTAAGAGGAGACTGCTCCCATCAAAGAAGGACTCACTTCGGATCTCACTACTTCGGGTTATATTGTCCATAAACCACTCCCACTTAGTGATGGGATAAATGAGTCTTTTTACTGATTAGCATCTCATAATCTCATACGTTAATTTTCCAGCAGGTGGTGCTGTACCCCTTGTAAGAGAGACAGGGTTTCTAAACACACAGTATAGTACACAAAATGCCACAAGATATTTAAACCGTGTGAAAATCAAGGAAAGTAACTCCACACCACAATAAAGGGACTTGTGTCCTGTCCACCATTCCACTGTTTAACAGCATGAAACTGACTCAATCTGTAAGAGCGAACGTACCGCTGTAAGCGGCAGCCTGTCTTGCTAGTCACGTGACAAATGATCGAGCCAGAGGAACGAAAGACCCGAATGAACGAACTGCTTCCTCCACTGCCAATCAGCGCTGCCACTGGCTGTCACGTGAAAAAAGAACGATCTGGAAGAACGAAAGACCGAATTGAACGAACTGTTGCGCTTCCTGCTCGTCACACAGCCCGAGCAGCCTGGCTGTCACGTGACAAATGAACGAGGACCTGGGAACGGACTCACAGTTGAGTGAGTCGTGAAAGAATTGATTCTGTTTCCTGTCCTCCTGACAGAATGAATGCATATCAGCGGCCCTGTGGCGACGGAAGATACTGCATGAAAAGGAACGAGTCACTCACTGACAGGATTCAGTACGCCAACTCATATAAAAGATTAGTTCTTTCAGAACGAAACGTTCATGAACGTAACATCACTACTCCCACTGTGCACTGTTTCTGAGACATGAAGCATCATGATGTTATTTGTGCTCAGTAAGCGCTCAGGCATTTTATCATGTTTTGTCTATACCAAATGCTTCACAAGGCCTCTTCAGCAGCTTCTCTGCACATATTTTCAAACTGATGTCCAATGTCGCATTAGGCAAGTACAGCGTTGACATGCCACTGAGTTGGCACAGAATGGCTTCTGACACTGAGCACAGAGTGAAGTTGTTAAACTTTAACAGTATCAGGAAGGATCGGGGTCGTAAATGTAATACTCTTTTTATCCATAACTACTCCTGGTCCCTGTCTTCTTGTGTGAATGTTTTTTTTGTTTTGTTTTTCTTCATTTATTGCTCTTCTCCCATCCTTTTTTTTAATCCGTAATACCTTGGGAAAGTTCTAATAATTCTAATAATTCTGTAATTATACCGCCTGTTTGGGGTGAGTCCAAGTTTACAACAGGTCACAACTCTCGGTCAGTTGTGCTTCACGCCGCGTTAGCGTCACATGCGCGTGGCTCCAGGGGTCTCTCAGAGGACAGCGGGAGCAGCAGCCATCGGGGCTTCGAATCTGCCCTGGATAAAGCCACAGCCCTGGATGACAACGGCTCTGAACGGTCTGACGACACTGAATACAGCAACGGGTGTTACTAGACAGAGGGCTATAACCACGCGGAGGAGCGGAGCGGTGCTTGATTTGCGGACGCGCAGAAGAGGAGAACCTGCGGAAAGGTGCGTTGTCTCAGCCCCCCCGTCCTCGAGGGCATCTCCCGTTATTAATGATGGCAATCTCACTGCGCTATGTTTCATTTGACTGAATATCATCAGATCCACGCAACTTATTGTCATACGTGCGGTGACCACGTGACTCACAGGCGTCCACTGTGGGGGGGATTTTTAAATTTATTTTAAGATGTGCTGTCCTCTGCAGATTAATTTAACATACAAAGCGTTTCTTAGTATTACAAAGGCAAATCTAAAACTTGGGATTTAGCTTAAGGAATGGTCTCCACAGGAACAAATGGCTGAATACTCCTCAAGAAGCCCCGCACAGAGTCATTTACTGCACCAAGGACTGGTTTGGTCAGCCATATGGTCTCCACAGGAACAAATGGCTGAATACTCCTCAAGAAGCCCTGCATCATTTACTGCACTAAGGACTGGTTTGGTCAGCCCATTCACCCCCTCCCCTAACAAGACTGCCTGTGTGCTTCAGCCGAGTACAGTTGAATGGAATACAGATAAAGACAGTGTTTTGGCACACCAGCCAAAGAGGAAAGAAGAGGAAACTTGATCGTGCTGTGTTAAATAAATATCAACAGAAAAACATGAAAGTGAAATATTTTCCTCTACAGTTGTTATAAAGTGTGTGTGTGTGTGTGTGTGTGTGTGTGTGTGTGTGTATGAGTTTGTGTTGTTGAAATTGGCTGCACATTGTCTTTTCAGACAATCATGGCAGTGAATGTCCCGGGACTGGTGGCTGTTTTGGCTTTTTACGTGGTCATCCTGGTCACTGGGCTCTGGGCATCTCGAAGATCCAAGAAAGAGGAGAAGACATGTTCTGGGAGCAAGAGCGAGGTCACCATGGTGGGTGGCCGCAACATCAACGTTGTCGTTGGGATTTTCACCATGACAGGTAGAAGCCCTCTCCTCACGGCCATGGTCACATAACGCACTAGATGAGTGTTCCGGTCTTTGTGTGTCTTTACTCTCTATGCTCTCTGTGCTTTCAGCAACATGGGTTGGTGGAGGTTATATCATGGGAACAGCAGAGGCTGTTTACGTACCCACCCGTGGTCTCATTTGGGCTCTGGGGCCACCAGGCTATCTTCTTGGGTTTCTTTTGGGTGAGTAGCTAGGATGCACTGGTGTTGTGTTTCAATTATATCATGAAGACAGCAGAAGTCAGAAGACTCATATCTGCCATAAAGAATTCAAGAATGAATGGAAAACACGATTTCAAATCATTTCATTTATCAGTTGTTTTCTTTTTTCTTTGGGCACATCTCAAGCGGGGCTGTTCTTTGCTAAACCTATGAGGTCAAAATGCTTCGTGACCATGTTGGACCCATTTCAGCATCGCTATGGAAACATGTTCACTGCGATGCTACTGCTTGCTGCTCTGATCGGTGATATTTTGTGGGTTGCCTGCATCCTTGCCGCTCTGGGTAGGAACCTGCCTGTCTGCCTCAGTGGCGCTGTCATCATTCCATCTCATTACACGTGTGTTCACCTATGGTTTATTTTCTGTGTGATATCCAGGAGGAACGATGAGCATGATTCTTGGGTTGCCGTCAGCCCTATCTATTGTTATCTCGGCTGCTGTCTCCATCATCTATACAGTATTAGGGGGTCTGTACTCTGTTGCATATACTGATGTCATCCAGTTTTGCTTCGTCTTTGTCAGCATGGTGAGAAACTGAGGGAGTGGAGAAAATGGAGCAAGTCCATGGATGGCTTTTGCTTTGATTAGCTTTTGTTTCTCTTCCAGTGGGTCTGTGTTCCCTTTATGTTCTTCAGTCCTGCAGTGACTGACCTTTCACCAACACCCCACATCAACCAAACCAGTGGGATTTCATGGCTGGGACAGATGGAGCTGGAGGACGCAGGAATATGGGTGGATGAGTTTCTATTAGTGGTGAGAGTTTTAACAGATTTCTGTGCCATTTCTGTGCTCACAGAGGCTGCAGGACCAGTGACACTGACGGTTTGAACTAAAACCAAACTGCACGAATTGCAAAGTCGTCACTGACAGACTTCGCTTGTGTCGTTGCAGACTGTGGGCGGACTGGCCTATCAGTCTCTGTATCAGAGGATCCTCTCTGCTGCCTCCTGTGCTCAGGCTCAGGTCACCTGCTTTGCTGCTGCTGGGGCCGTGTTCATTATGGGAGTGCCATCAGTGATCATAGGAGCAGTGGCGGCCTCTGCAGGTACACATGAACGCCAACAGCGCGCACAGTCCATCCACATGTAGTGTTCAGTCAGACAGCATGTCCTAACAGCCAGGTCCCACCTCTATGGTAAGCGGCTGCAGTTTAATGTGTGCCTGTGTGAAATGTTTGCTTCCTTTTCCCCAGTTTTTTTTTTTTTTCTTTTTTTTTTTTTGGCGCCGTCACTGTACCTCTCCCCCTTTCCTTTTCTTTAAGACTGGAACCAGACAGCGTACGGTCTACCCCCTCCTTTTGAACGAGGGGAGGCAGAGAACATCCTGCCACTGGCCCTGCAGCATCTCACACCCAGCTGGGTATCTGTGTTAGGCATCGGTTCTGTGGCCGCAGCAGTCATGTCCTCAATGGACTCAGCGCTGCTGTCATCAGCATCAATGTTTACACAAAACATTTACAAGACGACTTTGAGAAAGCAGGTGTGTGTGTGTGTGTGTGTGCACGTTTGAGACAGCTCTAAGTCAGAGTAACCAAGCTTTTATTGCCCCTTTTCTCCTCCTTCTCTTCCTCTGTCTGCAGGCGTCCGAGCGGGAGCTGCAGTGGGTGATCCGTGTTAGCGTGGTGCTGGTGGGCCTGGCAGGAACAGGCCTGGCCTTCGGTGACGACAGCGTGTTCGCCCTCTGGCTGTTGAGCGGAGACCTGCTCTACTGCATCGTCTTCCCACAGCTTGCCTGCGTGATGTACTTCCGCCACGCTAACACCTACGGCGCCATCGCAGGCTACGTGGTTGGGATTCTGCTGCGTGTGCTGGGCGGGGAACCAGTCCTTGGGGTCGCCCCTGTTCTCCTGTATCCTGGCTGGAGCGAGGAGGACGGAGTTATCAAACAGCACTTTCCCTTCAGAACCCTGACCATGGCGTTTTCTGTGATATGCATTGTGTCCGTGTCCTGGCTGATGGAGCTCATCTTCTGTCACCGGCTCATTCCTCGCTCGTGGGATTTACTGGGGGTTTTTAAGGAGAATGAGGAAGGAGGAGAAGTGCAGGAAGAACCTCTTCCTCTCGAGGAGAAGAACAAAATTCTTAATACAAAATTGTAATCTTCACTTCAGTGCAACTTCAGCCAAAGTCTTCACAAATCTGTTTGATTTTGCTAGATTTAAGAATATTTGTAGGTGCACAGTATGATCTCAAAGCAATGTCATACACAATGTAAGTGTCCTTGCAAATACAGTTGCAGTCGGCATTTTTCTATCAAGCATACATTATGACCGCCTCCATTGTTAATGTGTGTTCACCCTGATTGTTTGTAATCAACATACACAAAATAACTGAATCCAATGATCTATTGGATCTTTGGGGAAGAATTGAACTGGATTAGGGGATGGATCCAAAACATTTTTATAAATGTATTTGACGCTGCAAGATGAGTGGCATTTTTCAACATTTTCTCCTTAGTCCCAGGGAGTATCAAGGGCTCATCAAAGGGCCATAAAGAAGTTTTGTAATCACCTCTCTTCATTAAAAAAAACATGTGCCTAAAAACTTGAATCTGTGTCTCTGGGTGAAAGAGTGAGAGTTCAATAAATGACTGTCTATTCTACTATTGACTGCCATACCTAAAATACATGTGTAGCTTTAAGAGCGACATACCACTGGAGTTGGTCTTTGAGGGAGTGTACTGAACAGACACTACAAAATAAAGAAAAAGTATCTTCCAGACCACCAAGCTGTAGTCATTGTGTTGTAATATGTACCTTCACCGCTAGATGGCGCTGAAGCTTGAATCGGTGGGGAGACACGGGAGCCACCTCTCCACCCCAACGCTGAACACTGAGCTGTTAACTTGGAAAGCGTAAGAACTGATAGACGTGTATAGCTCTCGATGTGTTGACAGCGAGTGAGGGGCCATGTCTACAGCCCCGGAAGAAAATATGAAACCTGGCCAGTGAATGGGCGTGCGTTACAACGTGATGAACTTCTAATAGACAGACAGATATTTAAATAGATGGAGATGCAGTCATTTGGACAGTTAAAGAGACAGAGAAATATAACCCGACTGAATATAAAGTCCGGATTTAAACCGTGTCATGCTCCGAGGTGTCCAGCAGGGGGTGCGTGTGCTCCTTCTGTGCGTGAGATGTTGTTGTTGTTTTTTTTTTTTCTCGAACTCCAGTCTCCGGTGCGGATCCACTCCGGGTTTCTGCGCCGCCCAGCCGGCCACCTTATCCGTACCACTATGTGTTCCTGCGTGAGAGAAGCCGACTCTTGTTTACAGCACCAGATTCTACGGAGGAGCGGAGGAGACCCGCAGCCTGCGTGAACCGTAGCACTCCGCTCGCTGGATTTACGCGCAACGGGACTTTTTTGGGGATTTCTCTCGGCCCGCCGCCCACACACCCACCTCCTGCCTGAGGAGAGAGGCTGAAGCGCTTGGAAGGCTACTCCTCGGGACATATCCGAGGTCGTGTTAGCTGGAGGGAGCAGGAGACCCATTCTCCTCCTGCGTGGCACAAGTCTGGCATTTTTCTGTCAGCGGCACTTCCCCGACTGACGGCGCGCGGAGGTCCGAGGGGTTCGGTTTTCGGGACTGGCCCGGTCGTGCATCGAGAGCCGGTGCTGCCTGCATGGCAGAGGAGAGCCCCAAAGGAGAGATCATATAAATAAAAGGGGTTTTCATTCATTCCCCCCACACCAGCACCTCCACCTCCTCCTCCTCCCCAGCCTCGCAGCCACCACCCCTGTGGATCTGGACGATATTGCCGCCGCCACCCTCTCCACCCTTCCTCGCCATTCTCCCCGGGCTGGCTCACCATGTTCCATGGAGGCTGCCGGTGAAATCCAAACCCTTCGCATCATCTGTGACATATATATTTGAACATCCAGTGGTTGCCACCAGGCCCGGATCGCCCCGTGTAACGCGCACTCGCTGTTTTCCAGAGATGGAGACTGAAGATGGGGATTACCATCATGTATCCAGTCAGATCACTGGCATGTGTGCCACACCAGCATCCCAGTATCCTGTGACTGGCACACGCGGCAGACTCTTTTAGTCTATTTATATTTTTTATTGTTTGTCCCTGCTTTAACAATTCCTACGCATTTATTTAGATGTCTAAAAATATATTTATTCTAAACGGAATCCTGGTAGACAGGCAACCACGCGTTTGCATGCTACCATAGAGAAGCCACCTGGGCTACACACAGTTGTTATTTTTTTCCCCCTCCTTTTTTAAAATCATCCAAGCTTTATTTTTCCCAGAGGACTTTACTTTTTTGCCCTATTTTAATTTCTCAGAGGAGAATGATGTTGAGGACCATGAGATCTGACTCACTGATGGGTAGCATTACCTTGTTTTGGAGCCTGATGCTATCTGTCTCCACTATCTGCATATGGCCCACGTATGGAGAGAGTGAGTATTTATCCTATTTTTTTTTTTTTTTTAATTTCCTCTTTATAAACGGCTAAAGTCTCAACGTGCTAGATCGAGTGGTTGCGCAGCCTGTTTGACCTCCCTTGTGGTCCCGTCTCCTCTGCTAAAACAAAACAAAAAACAGCTTTTGATTTGTTCGATTGGATGTAAATGTACAAACATCAAGTTGGGACTTCAATGACGGATCACAACAAACGCGGTGAGCGTGTAGCACACGGACGTGCGCGAGCAGAGGCCATGTGGCGCCGCTGTCGTCAGGAGGTGAACTCGGTCACCTCAGGATCCGTATCGCCGGAGACAGCCTCCGAGCGATTTTACCGAGCTGTGATGTTTATTCCGAAGGAGTAATAGAAGGGGGTGGAATCAACATTGCGCATGTTCCCGTGGTTCCCACAGCAGAGGATGAGTCCAGAGCTGAAGGTTACTACCATGTGGCCATTTTGCATGTCGTAGTGTGGCGTCGCAGCGCGCGAACGAGCCAAATCAGATTAAAACCTTTGCTTCTTCACACGCCGCCATAAATAAACCCCAGCAGCCCGTCGATTGTCGTTATAGATTGGACTATAAACGCGAAGGGAAATCACATCCAGGGCGAGGGAGGCTTTATTTCTCCTCCAATAAAATAGGATCCAGAGTTAATTAAAGCAAGGCTTGGGAATGCATGTGAGTTGTAGTGTTCTTCTTTTACTAATTAGCTCATTTTCATCGATTTATCTCATGAAACCAAACTTTATCATCTATAGGGGGAATGTTCAAGTTTGTAGCAACCAATAAATGCACCAACCTGTAAGGAGGAGGTGAGGGCGGCTGCTCCGTCACTTTTTTGAAGTTGTTCGCTAACGTTGCGATTTGTCTGGTTGTTCATTCTTTATTTTCACATTAATATAATAGATGGAGGCTTGATGTAATTTCCCCGGAAATTCCCACTAAGATGCTTCAAAGTGTTTTGGCATATCATCCTGTTTCATGGTTTGACATTTAGAGAGGGGGCAGCGACGCTTTGATGAGCACATTTTCACAAGTTTTATCCAAAGGGAATCAGAGGGGGATTTCCTTTCTTTTTTTATTAGAGTTTTCAAGAATTGTTTTTGAAACAAATATTAATTATAAATTGTGGGTTTACTGGTTTAAATGGGATTTGAGAAACAAGAGTTGTAATTTTTATTTTTATTTTTTAGACAAAATAGAGCTGGACTGTCATTAGATAGTACTGACATTCACCATGTCAGTGTCCTATATTTTGAACACACTGTGAGCGGAGTCTGGGATTGTGTCTGACTAACCTGTGTGTGTATGCGTGCCTTTTCTACGTCACTTCTCTTATACTAATTTGTTTCCAGAGAGGATCCGAGGGATCCGAGGAGGAGACATGTAGACTGGTCGACATTAGCATTCAAATAGACAAATTCAGTCCCATTGACCAGTGATACGGCCACAGCCACTGTGTCTCTCTGTGCCCCTCCCCATGCTCAGTGACGGGACGGGGGGGGCTCTGAGATCTTGACTCTCCGTGTTGTATAATGCATTAGGCCATCCACAACAAAGACTTCAGAGACAATGGCTGCAGTGAATATCAAGAGAGGCATGAGCCCCACTACCAGTGTATCACTGGCGGATGATGATGTTTTTGTCACTGGGTGGCGTGCAGGGGTCACACTCTGGTCTCCATCTTATATCAGTGGAAAATCCCAGATGTCCAAGAGCTCCATTAAACGAAAACTTTTCAGCTCTGTTCATTTTGATAATCTGTCCACACCAGTAAAACGTAATTAAGCCTCCCTTTTAACTCTCACCACAGTAAACTTCCCCCGGCTTCCAAGTATGCAGCAAACAAGCCTCTAAAAAGAGAGGGAGTGAGAGAGAGAGAGGGAGGTGCGAGGGAGATAGGTGTTTTGGAAATAGAATGTGCAGAGATGCACATGCAAGAGCAACAGGCTCGGGTTTGTTGGCCGTTTCATTGGCTTTTTCGCCGTTCGCACGGAGCGATGCGCTTCACTTCGTCACTTGGCACCATCACTATTAAGAGCTATAAATAGATGTGTCACCAACAACACTGGTGCACAGGCTCCCTCTGTCCTGTTTCATGAGGGCACGCCAGTGTTCCCGTTCAGTTATTTATGAAAGGACATGTTGCTCTGGAAAACTTGAATGGCGGCATAAATAATCAAAGGCCAGCGAGCATTGTGTGTGACAGGCACCCCGGCCCACCTTTCCCTCTGGGCTAGGGCACGTTGCAGTGCAGCTCCCCTTGTCGTGACTGGGGCGTCACTCTGTTCTAAGGTGCCCCCGCTGCATCATGTGACTGGGGCTACATGGTTGCATAGCCCCCCCCCGCCCCACCACCAATGGCTCCTATGGTGCGTGTAGACAAGTGTTTGTGTGCATGCGTGAGAGTTCACTGTGCAGCTCTGTGCGTGTTGCAGTGCGGCAGGACCCGGCGTGACAGCCCAGGCTCGGTGGCGTGCCCCTGTGTGAGGATGCGAAAGTGTGTCACTGTGCTAGTTTGCGAGAGCGCAGTCAAACGCCGTCCTACGGCTCCTCCAGGCTGCCAGCTGAGGTTTACAATGCTTAATTAAACACTTTATTTCAAGTGGCCCGTCATCGGATTTGCTGAAATGCAGCCTCTCTGGCCAGCCGCACGTACATCGTCGCTGGCTGCGTGGTGTAATGGCCCGTGGAGTATCGTACAATTTGTGAGATAATTGTCAATGTGAGCTCGTCCAGTGTACATCAAGGAATGAATGTGAATGAATCAGCGCTGAAGAGAGAATTCATCAGTCAGAGAGGATTCATCCAGGTGTTCGCAGAAACGGTCATCTGCGATGGTTTTATAATAATGTACAGTTTTTCACTATAGTGGTATGATCTCATCACAGCTCGTAAACTTCCTGCTCACGTCGAGACATTAAAAACCAATTAATTGATAACAATCAGGTAACTGAACACCATACAGTCAATTCAATATTTGTTATTCAAAGAGATCGGGCGATAGTGTGCAGCTCAACAAAGACTCCGTTGCCTCCTGCTCTCTCTCCCCTCGTTTCTTTGTGCGAGAGTTTTTGTGATGGGGGGTGTAGTGTTACTGTTTGGGGTTTCGGTGATATCCGAGCCACAGTGTTTGAAGTAAGGTCCACTGAGGGGAAGTGGCCCACCAGACCGCTGGTCAGATGACTTCCAGTATGTTGGGGATTAGGGCCAGTTGATGTGGCAGGTGTGAGAGATATGACCGCTCAGTGACGACTGGCTGCTCTCAGCAGAGAGCTGGCCTCCTGTGGAAAACTTTAGAGGCTAATACTGGTTAATATGCTCGACTTGTAATTATTTTGTACTTTCTTAGAATTGTGAAAATGACAAATTCAAAAAAAAAGCCTCTAAATTGGATCTGTCTCTGTGATGAGCTATTTGAAAGCAAACAAAAGCAAAGCAATTAGTCAACAGGCACATTTTGGAGGGGCATCTCTTGATGCTGCAGAACACAGAATACTCTGTCTATGAGGACATCTTCTTTATAACCTCCCTAAAGTTTACATATAAATGTCTGGAAATCCCAGATTTCGGCCCTTGCCAGAACTAAAGGTTCCTTTTTTTCCCCCAAAGAACACATAGGCACCGAACATGAGAAATGCAGGGGCATATTAAAACTTTAGGGGCGCAGTGAAAATTGAAAATAATGTGATTTTCTTCAATAAAGGGATACACAGTGACGTTTACAAGCAGAAAGACTTTCTGTGAATAGAAAACATGTTTAAGTTTTCTATGTTGTTTGGAGCTGAGTCTTTTTAATTGTCTATAATATGCCATATTTATATTTATGCTATGTCCATTAACTGACATATTTATATAACACAGCTGAGGGATCGTTAATGTTGCGCACCTTTTTATGAACTTGTTGCAAATCCTAAGGGCCATGAATTAAAATATAAGAATGAGAATTTCTACAAATTCTACAAAGTCATTTAGCAGACATTTTTATCCAAAGCGACATACAAGCAGTAAACAAACACAAGCAAAGATCTAGAAGGGTAATTCTCGAAGATCTAGAATTACTGATATGATAAGAATGAAAGTGGCTTAAATAACGATGTCTCAGTCCACTGCTGGCACTCCTGAAGCGCTTGTAGTTGCCCTGTGTCGGTAAAGAGCAGGAGTTCTTGTCTAACAAACAATCTTTGACAAGTTCTGACAACAGCTTTGTTTACTGTTGTTGTTGTAACCAGTGACTTATAACTGGCTAAACAAAAGAAGCTACACCTGATTTTCCAGTGATTATTAGTGAATGTGTATCTACTCCCAAACCTAGTGTCTAAACTCAAAGTCACGCATTGTTGTGCTCAAATAACTCACTCACACACTCTATAACACAATAGTTCTGCTTTGTTGTAGATGCCAAAAGAGTCTGTTGAGACACAGCAGCTTTTGTAAGCAGGTTGTTTGTGCGGCCCTGATTTTAACGAGCCATGTGAAAGCAAGTGATTTTTTTTTTTTCTATTTAAGTGGACAACGCAGTGACTGTGCCATCGTCAATGTGTTGATTAATGATAGCTGCTACTTGGGCTGAATTTTGACATTTTAGAACCAAGGATAAGATGGTTAATAACATTATCAGGGACTTCTACCTACCACCTGCCTTGTTGCCTTATCAAACAGAGCCAGAACCTCCCGTTCCTTGTGTCCCCCACCCACCGTTTTAGTGTCTTCTTTAGTTGGCCCCTGGTACTCCTACACCCCTCAGCAGATGGCAGAACATGGAAGCCCTCCATCCCGTGTCTGCTTATTCCGCCTTTGGGTCTGCATACTTTATCTTTCTTTTGTTGGCAGGCTCGACTTCTCACAGCTCCACCAGGGTGGTAGTCTTTGTCTTTGCAGACATGTCTGGGTGGAAGGATTTTTACTACCTCCGCTGTGGTGGTTAGCTTCCTGTCCTGGTCTCCTGTCCTTTCGCCAGACGTCAGGACGGCGGCCTTAATGGTGCGCTCTGCCCTCTGCCTCAGCTGATGTTTCAGAGATGATTGAGGGACTGTTTGGATCCAGTCAAATGGCATGTTTTCTGCCAGTCACAGTCAGTAACAACCTTTACCAACACGGTCTTCCAGCCGGACAGAAAGTGCTGAAGGTTGGAGAAACACTGCCCGGCTTGTGGCATCCTTAAAGTTTAATTCCGGCTCATTTACCTGTTACCCTCTCAGGTTGCCCAGGTGCTTGTTGACTTTGTCACACAGCCTTCAATTTTTCAGGCTCTTTCCCCCGCCCTCGGCCACCTCACTGATCCCCGACTCTCTCCTTTGTTGGTTTACTCTCTGTAACTTTACATGGAGTCAAGATTAATGGTGTCCATTAGCCTTGGCTTAATTTGAGTGACTCACGAGGGGTCATGTTTGACTGTGTGGACTAACAGATGTGCGATTGTGTTTGTGTGATGACATTTCCCCGGGGGCGCGAGGGCAAGGTTTATCAATCATAAACATGAGCTGATGGATCCCGTTATGCTGTGGAGATATGTGTGTTTGCTCAGCGGTGTGAAGAGCAAATACAGACAGGCGGGCAGACACTAACAAACGCATGCAGGCTCTTCCGTCTCCGTTGACACTGCCGATAATATATCCGCAACCTTCCAGGGTCACTGCCAGCACTTGAATGGGTTTCCCCTATTTCCTTTTTGTTTATTTAGAGGTGAATACATGTTTTACTAAATCTTATCTAGGCATTGTTGTCTTCACAACAAATGGATTGACTGGTAAGAATCAGAAATGCCTGGGGGCTTAGTTGGAGGCAATATCCTACCCAGGCCTTGTCCAAGGAAATGATTGGAATTCCTGGTACTTAACATGTCTAATGAGGAGAACAAGGGAATCACAAAGAAGAGGTTTTCCTTTCAGGCCTAATTCCTTTGTCCCTGTTCTTCTTTCTCTACATCACATGACTAAATAGCCAGTGGAGTATTTTCTGGTAAAAAAAAATATATATCTGCACATGTCAAAGGTTTTTGTTTATCATGGTTTTATTCCAGCCTCTTAGCTCTGCCGGGCAAAACCCTTATCTGTCCCTCGCCACAGAGCCTCCCTGTGCCCCCACCCCCTCTATTCTCTGGCCAGACACCCTCTGATTTTATTAATGCCCTCTTCAGGAAGTGGAGCCTAGAGTTTCTCTTTACTAACAAACAAATTAGTCTTTGTATTGGAGTGGCTCCACCCCTCCTCCCTCTCTGGAAGGCTGGAAGAAAATTCTCAATGAAACAAAGAAGACATGCAGCTCGATGGCACACAAGTGGATCCCAGGGGCATTGGTGTTGATTGGAGAAAGCAAATACTATTCTCTACTGGAGTAATCGTTTCTGTTCTAAATGTGGAGGAGTGAAACGGAAGCAAATTTAGCCCATTCATCCCCACGAACAAAGTGACCAGTTTAAACAAAAAACACGAAACATGTTTTTTTTTTTTTTTTGGTCCCTACCCAGGTTCAACACAAGGATTGTTTCTATTTGTCTTTTTAATACACTTTCTACATTCCCTTTTCTCATTTTAGAAAGACAGTCTGGAGACAGTGTTTATTCTGGGACCAGAAACAGTTTAGCTCTTTTCTTTATCCCTGAGCTGTGGTGGTTAAACAGTGTTTTGACGAGGATCAAAGTCTCTTATTGAAAACATGCCTGTTTGTCTCATTGGACAGGCACTATGACAGTGTCGCTCGGTGCTGCGGCGTCCTAAGCCTCTGTAAGAACATAACAGGTTTAACCAAGGAGCTTATATGTCCAGGCATTTCCTGTACTGACTGTTGAACCTTCTTTTAGACGGTTCAAAATAATGTGCCACTTGTCAACAGCAATACCTCAGTACAGAAGAACTTAACACCTTGGCTGTTAGATGAGAGCAGTGATTCCCAGGCTCAAGGTTGCACTAAAGTGCAAATATTTCTGGATAAATGGCTCAACTGTTTAGCTAATAAGCAAATGCTAACATTAGATCTCTGTCTGAAAACACTTTTATAAAATACAGTTAACATGCTAATTTAAATTGATAAACATTTGAATCATCATCAGAAAATGGGTGATCACTGGAGATGTCGAAATGTCGAAATCTTAAAGTGTTAGATTAATTTAAAAATAGTATAATTTATGAATGGATATAATTGTTGTGTAAAGGTTTTGAATGTATTGTAAAATAACTCCTTTGGATAAATATATTTTTTAGAAATCTAAAATCTAGTTTGTTTTTCAATGAGTGTATTTAAGTCTGAAAGTCGTTTTGTTGGGTGAAATCTGCAAACTACAAAATGTACATTTAAAAACAATAGTTACCAGGTGCTAATGGGGACGGTTAAAAGGTAATTAGTGATGGATAAATGGCGGACATGTAAAGTAATAGTAAATTAAAGTTGTAACACTAAACTGTAACACTATTCAAGTAAAAAAAATCTTTCTACCTTTAAATGAATAACATCCCGCATGGCCCTAAACCTGATCCCCATGTGAAACGTGGTGGGTGGTGTTGAGGTTGAGGGCTCATCTGATAGGTCTGTGGAGTGAACGCACATGAAGATGAAGGAGCTTATGGAACCACCAGCTGCTTTAGAGCACAATAACATCATGGAAGTGTTGTTCACCATTCATTCTCTGGTGTTGTAATTGAGAGGCCCAATTAAAGCAGAGTTCATTTTCATCAATAATAAATGCCGTCTTTATTGCTGATGTTAGTGCGTCTGTGTGCGTGTGCGTGTGTTTTTGAAGGACGCTCTAGGCACTGGGGTTTCAAGTGTTGTTTCCCAAGCGCAGAGCACCGAGCACAGAGCACAGGCTTGTTCAAACAGCAGGGTTGTCTGAGGTGACGCACAAAACATTTGATTGAGAAACGCAGGGCTTGCGTCTGATGTGATGGATACCTGAAACCAAATAACAATTCACCCACTCACCTCCTCATTAACAGCGTGTTCACCTCAGCCGACCCTGATGATATTCTCTGACCCCTGTCTCTATAATAATACCTAACCAGAGGGAACACCCACAACAAACATTAACTTTTGTTCCACCAAGTCTGCACGGTGTTTTTCCGAGCTCCGTAGTATATTTGTTTGTGTGAGCTGTCGCTGGCTAACAGGATTATATACTTTAAGAAGATTATTATAATTAATATGTTACGGCTAAAGTAATCCAGGTGCTAAACTATGCATAGCATTGCTGTTCTGCCCACTTTCATATAACAATCATGTATGAAGCAAAGAAAGTCAGAAACGCTCTCTGTTGTCCATGATGTTTCTGATTTGACATGTCTTGATCTGTCTCTCTGTCTCCACCAGTCTGTGGTCCGGGTATCGATATCCGAAATGACATCAGTGAGTTCAAGCGGCTGGAGAACTGCACGGTGGTGGAGGGCTACCTGCAGATCCTCCTCATCAACGACAAGACCAACAACATCCACCAAGAGGTCTTCCGCTCCCTCAGCTTCCCCAAGCTGACGATGGTCACGGACTACCTGCTGCTGTTTCGCGTCTCCGGCCTGGTCAGCCTCAGCGTGCTCTTCCCCAACCTGAGCGTCATCCGCGGGCGGCAGCTCTTCTACAACTACGCCCTGGTGATCTACGAGATGACCAGCCTGAAGGACATTGGCCTGTACAACCTGAGGAACATCACCCGGGGCGGCGCGAGGATCGAGAAGAACCCTGAGCTCTGCTACCTCGACACGGTGGACTGGTCCCTCATTCTGGATGCGGAGTTAAACATCAATGGGAATCAGAAGGCTAAGGAGTGCAACAATCTCTGTCCAGGAATCATAGAGGATAACCCACTATGTCAGAGGACGTCGTTCAATGACAACTACGACTACCGCTGCTGGACCTTTGACCAGTGCCAGAAAGGTAACCTGAAACCTCTGTTTTATTTAATTCTCTATCGTCAGAAAATACAAGCAGGACGCGAGCAGGCGATGCTCTAAATGCGATTAGTACGGAATTCGTTTTAGTACAGGAAATGCAGATGTGACTTTGATCGAGGTAGGTGGTTTCCAGTCTCACAAACACTCTTAAACTGTGCGTTTCTCCACCAGGGAACAAGTCCCATGAATCTGTGCAGTGTTTTTCCTTCATTTCCGTCAGGCTGTAGGATTGTCCACGGGCCAGTGCAAACATTTCCTCTCTGTTCATTATAGAGACCTTGTCTTAAGATCAGGCTATTTGTGGAGTGAAGGATGGTTGCAATATAGAGCACCAGGTATTAGAAAGGCATGCTCAGTTGAGGTTAAAGTCGCTCTGCCAAGAAATGAGCTAGTCTACCTGTCTGGACCATGTCAGTTAAATATTTGCCTTAGGGACTTTTTGCAATTCATGAAAAGGGGCATATTGAAGAATCTGGGGGAGGGTCATCCTCGTTTAACTTCAGCCCCGCGGTGGGGTCATGCTTATTTTAAAACAGTTCAGAGGAGGGTCACATCATTTATACATCGCAATGTGTATTAGATTAAAGTCCTCTCAGTGAATTGGTTCAGTTCAGCGTGCTTGTGCTCTGTTTCTTGCAGATTTCAGAGTGAGGGACAGCTTGTGCTTTTTGATTAGAAATGGGTACAGATCAGCCTCCTCATGCCTCTGTAAGAGTACAAGCCTTTTGTTAGATTCTTCCACAGCTTGTGTTTGACACACTGGTAGAAACATCCTCTGCAGAGTTTTGGGTACTCTGATGAAGCATGTTCTCCAAGAAGTTATCGTGATTGGGGATTTTTTGTCAAGTGTTTGCTGCAGTCAGTTATAACCAAGGATTCTTTAGCTAATCACTTTCACTACACGACCTGACTTCTTCTCCCGTCACACAACTTCTCAACAAGCTTGTATTATCAGACTTCATTCAGAAAGTATGCATGAGCACATTTCAGTGAGCCAATGCTCCATTCATGCTCCTCTGAGAACCCATCTCCCATCTGCCCTGTCACTTAGGACGGCTAAGCTATCGGCTGACGTAGCAAATGCCATGCAGTCACAGCCATGCAATGTGGCACGTTCTTGGCAGTAGGTTTTGCACCACATGTTTTTCTGGTCTGTTGTGTTTTTTGCATTTCGTTTACATTGCTACGTAAAAAACCACGGGAGGCCTTTCAGGCACTAATGTGTCAATCGATCTGTGCTTCAGTCTTTTCCTCTTCTCTATTTCACTTTGTGCCTGCTATTTTTTTTCCTTTCACTACCTCTTCAATGCTGCCCCCCCCTCCTCTTCTTGGTATGCCCCTTTATCTTGTCCTCCCTGTCCCCTTTCTGTCCTCACATTTCTATTTGCTCTTCCCTTCTTTGGACACAATAGACCCAACCTGAACATAAAAACAAGCCCTGAACTGTGGTGATCATTGGATTCTTTTCATTTATTAAAACGTTTTTAAATGGCCGCTCATGAACCACAGCCCAGCAGATTTCGCACCCTTGTCTATTTGCTGACAGGCGATTCTCGATGTGTTCAAAGGCTTTCACAGTTGTGAGTGGCTATTCCAGGACGTGATTCGGTAGTCACAGACTTACAGTGTAGCACACCAACAGTCAGGCTTAAATAGTCGCAAGTCGCCCATCAGTGGGGTCGTTTTCTAACCGCAACTTACAGCAGTTTGAACTGAACATGTAGCCCAGCCTGTAATTTACCATCCATCCTGCTGCTCCAGTCTGCTCCTCAAAAATAGCTTTGGAGGCCAATTGAGGATGCTGAGGCTCAAACAGAATGTTGATTTTTTTTTCTTTACATTTGGAAGCTTGTGCCTGTAATGCCTGCTTCCTTTTACTTTTTTTCCTCCTGGAACATGCATGTAGTAGATTGTCAGGCACGCCCCAAATGAAAAGTAAAAGGTAAAACGAGACAAATAAGGGCCTGTAAAAATATTTTGACATCTGTTGATTTGCTTCGAATGGTCCACTGGCCAACAGAAGTTGTGACCCACTTGGATTTGTCCTGTTTCTGGATTTCTGTGTATGGAAATTGTCCCTTCAAGACCATTTAGATGCTGATAACAAGATGCAATAGCGCAACATACTGCCTCTCATCTGTTCCCTGCTGTGCTTTGATAGTTAGCAGATGCTAACTAGTTTATTCTAACGTATTTTATCTGCAGGCGAAATGGTGATGTCAGTGTTGCAGCACAGGCATTTCTGTTTATTTTGTTTATTTTGCATAGACCACTAATAAACTAGTACTTGGCTAGAAACGGGCCCTTGTATGTCTCTCTTTCTGTCTGAATATCAACATTGTGCTTTAACTCATTTGAGTAAATAAAAGATAAAATGATGGATGCTTTGTCCTGTGTGTATAGGATTAGGTCAGCTCTTGATTTGGCAGTGAGAGCTTGTTCAGACTCCTCTGTAGCATTGTTTTCTGTTCTCTCATCTGTGTGAAATAATGGTGGGAAAATGTTCCTCGGCCTTGTCTCTATAGGGGTCCTGTGTACAGCTCCCATGGTCAGTGGAGAGTTTCAATCACCACCCTCCTTCACCCCTGGGAACCCTTAAGAACAAACAATGGAAATCAAACGTGCCTAATTTCCCTAGTGCCTGTGTGCAACTGCAGAAAAGATAGTTTGCCTCTGTTTACTCTGATCTTGCTGCAGCCCCATGAATTTGTGTAGCATATACAAAAGTGGATTAAAAAAATGTGCATGTTAAAAAAAAAACTAAAAAAAACTACCACTACATTGTCCAAGCACGGCACATTTGCAGTGACCTTTCAGTAAGGTCCCTCAGCAGATACTTTGTAGTGTTTAGCAGTGTTGTTCTCACATGTCAGACTTGCGATGCAGGGCAGGAGCATTGTTCCAGGCGATTCACTGCTCTCGGAGGCCCAGGCCGAGGTCAGGGTGAATGCATTCATCTCGAGGGCCTTGAGGTCTCAAGGCTGCAGATAAAGGCTGCAGGGTGGGATGCAGTGGGAAAAAGGAGGAGTTACTGAAACAATAATGGGACACAATGAAGCAGAGCGGCTCCGTGATAAGCGCTGGAATCCTGGGATTTGTGCGCAGATACTGTTTCTCACCCTGCCTCTTTTAAAGGCTTGATGTGTCTACCTCTCCCCTTCTTGCTTGAGATTCCTCTCTCCTCCCTCCACCCCTCTGCATAATTGCCTTGTTTTTCCCCAGTACAGATGTTCCTTCAAGGGCATGCAGTGGTTTTCTAGTCAATACGGCCCGCTCTCCTCTTTAATTACACTACATGAGGGAGCGCTGTCTGCCTAGCACACTACCGTAGCCTCTGGGCCTTTTTTGTGCTTCATGGAGCAACAACAAACTCTCTTTCCATATGTTTGTCCACTCACCACATTCTGGACCCCCCCCACAACAGTTTAGGGTGCATTCGATGAGACCCTTGGAGTCTGACGCAGCGCAGAGGGAGCCATGTTCACGCTGTGCTTGTGGCAGGATGGAAGCCAGTGGGAGTGACAGTGTAGGGAAATGCAGATTGGAGCAGAGGTTGGTTCAGGGTGCTTCTTAGTGGCGGGCAGCGATGCGTACAGAGGCCCTGACTGAGGAGCGGTGCGCAGGAGGAGGGGCACTGAGGGGAAATGTCAGACAAATGTCAAGTATACAAGCTCGATAGCAAGCTCACCCTTAAGCGCAAAGCTCGGAGGGCGGAAAACTGCCCGTCCCTCCCCGCGTTTTTCATCCCACCTCCTCCCCTTTCCTCGTAACCCCCCCCCTCGCTGTACACGCTGTCTGTTTGTTTCTTCTTCACAAGCGTTCTCTACTTCACTTAACCTCAAGCTGGCTCCACTCTCTGATTTCTCCTGTCAGCTGTTATGCTGGTGTTTCCTCCTCTATTTTCACCTCCCTCTTTTCTGCAGGGCTTATCAGGGGCTGTTAACAGCTCCGGCTGTCAGATCTCTCCACTGTTTACTTGTCGGAGGTATTCTCTCAACACTGCAGCGGCCCGAGCTCACCGGCTAGTTTGGCCAGGCCCGGGATCGCTTGATGTGCTGTTTGCTTTGACTTTTTGAGACTCCTCTGACTAAAGAGTGTCCGGCCTGCTCAGGTCTGCGTGTTTACTGCAGACAGCCCTGCCTTCTACATCTGGAGCTCAGGCGAAGGCAGGTAGACAAGGGGCTTTTACAGTTCGACGGGCGGACAGGAAAGCAAGCTGCTGTTTTCAGGCCTAGCCTCAGGGCTGGTTAGTCTTCATAGCTCCATGGGGAGGCACACACACACACACACACAGTCACTTTACGACCCATAAGTCTTGTCTCCTTTGTGTGACAGAATATACATCTATGGCATGCTCAGCCTCGCAGGCATTCTGTTCTAGTATTTCAACCCATACGTTGTGTTGCACTCTGATTCTAGGGAACATCCTGTCCCCTAATGTTGTATTGTTGACAGACAAATATGAGATGCCAAGTCTGCCTGTGGATGTTTAATGATTCAAATCTATCCACAAACTGAAACTGTCTTTGCTCTCTGAGCAAACAGAACTGAGGTGTAACTGGGGTGAAAGCGGTGAGTTGTCAGTTTGCATTTCAGCGCCTGAGCCATCGTGATGTAAGGTCAGTTTGACGTAAGGAGACCTGCTGTCTTGTTTTGCCACAGCCAGTCTCTGCACTGTGTGCCCTTGTCCTGAACCCGGGAGAAACTCAGTCGAGCGAAAGCATTCGGGAGAGCTCTCCGCCACCGGCCTGCGAGACTTTTGCATTTGATAATATGTTTACTCCCTTCCTGCCAGAGACCCACTTGATATCTTTGGTCTTAGAGCAGGGACTGAAGCCCACTCCACTGCGAGGGAAAGCACTTTATTTTAAGAGATGCAGCTGATGGGCAGAGACAATGTTACGATGTAAACTATTAAAAAAAAAAAAAAAAGGTATTTATATTGGATCAAGTTTAGAGGAAAGCTGGTGTCTTCACTTTGTTTCTCTAAGAAAAATATAAGACCAAAACCAACATTTTAGACAAATAATATTTTTTCCTTTTTATTTACTTATCTTGTTTCACATATTTGATCTGCCAGTAGGTTCATGTTAAACGAGTGGTGTTTTATTATTTTATGTTTTGTGCCTCTGCTCACACAGTGTTGGTAAATGGGATCGAGTCATTGTTGGTGTTCTTGGAAAATATTGTATGGAGCGTCGAAGGCTTTTGCAAAGTTTTGTTTTCACTGCTGCTATTTAATAAAAAAATGTGTTGACAATAGAAAGAAATAGCAGTCAAAGAGAAAACAGAAACCAGATCCGAATGTATTAGTATTAGATGAAAGTGTACGAAATGTATGCTTCCTTTGTGCTGTTTAGGAACCAGTTATATTGACACTTGAAATGCAAGGCATGTATGTTAGGGTGTATGTGAGGAGACTGCCCCTTTAAATGTATAAGGTAGAAATTCCTGCTGGCTTAGTCATCCCAGTTGTGAGGGGATAAAGAGGGGGAAACACAGCACAGGCTGTGTGTGTGCAGCAGAGCCGTACAGAAAGAATCTGTTGGATTGAGGAGGAGTTCTATTGAAGATATTAATGTGGGTGTCGCCTTATTTTGGGTTAACACAAGGGTGTTGTAAGCCAAGTGGGTCGAGTTCACATGTTCCATCTGTCAGTTTTTTTTTTTTTTAATTTAACCAGTATCCATCAGCAGCAGACACAAGGAAGCCTTTAAATGTTTAATAGCTTTTCTGAAGCTGATCAAACTCCTGTGGTCATAAGGAAGGGAAGCATAAAAGGGCTCAAATTCCAAGTCCTGAGAGTCCGGTGCTTTCCTGGGGGCACGCTCAGCAGCATGACTCAGTGCCCATACATCCGCTGTTTCCACGAGGCATGAACTGCTCGCCTGCACTCTGCTCCATTTTGTACAAAGCCTAGGCAGCGTGCCATTGTAAGCGCCAAAGTGATGGCACTCATGTCGATCGCACTCATTCATCCCTGCCTTCCCGTCAGGCTAAAGATGGAATTATCCTGCATCATCGTCTCTGCTACCGCTCTCAGTTTTTCTGGACCTGTGGTGGCCCTTCCCCCTGCTGGCACACAGAGTGTGTCTGTGAGTGTGTGGGTGTATACATGTGTGTGCCTGCGTCTCCATTATTTCCCCAAAGGGCTGGGGACTATTGATTCACAGTTACAACTCCATGGTGTCATCGAAGCAACTACATGAGAGAAAGCAGACAAAGCTCCCTTCACAGCAGCCATTCACTCTCTTTGTGTTCTCAAAGGCTTTAGCCTTCATAAACGGTAGTCCAAGGACAAGAGAAGTGGCCACAGGATGTAAATATGGTGCCGTGCGTGTGTTTACCCGTTCAGATTCCTTGTGAGGATTATTCTGAGCTGACATTTTGGGAAAGTGAAAGTATGTTGACCGGTTCTCACTCTTTGAAACAGAATTTGGTGAAGTTTACGAGCCAGGAACTACATCATGTCAGTGAATCTCAAAGGAACTTCACCACCCCTAACTTCAAAATCAAAGATGGCTTCTCTGTATATTGTGTCGTACACATTGTACTTTCCAGTCTGTCTGTGGATGTTTTACTGCAGTTGGTTCACGAAATGCATCTGATTTGGCTAACAAGGGCTAGCTGGCTAACATAAACATTATTCCTGTGCAGCTGGAACGCCATAAACTCAGGTTATACGGGTGTGACCCCATTCCAAGGGCTGGGCTCTGAGTTGTAAAGGAACACGGCATAACACCACGGCCTCTCTCCCCATTCCTTTACTGCTGCCTCCAGTTAATGACTCCGTGTCTCTGTATCGAAACATCAGTAATCTTTTCACCAGCTATTGATTTTCCGCAGAAGTGTCTGCAACAAAGTACATCAACAATCAAGGGTTGTGGAACGCCACCGTCTGCTGTTGTTGAGGAGAACGGCAGCTGCTTTGCACTAACAACCCGGCTCGTTTTTTTAGTCTCCTGTCCACGACGTAGGACTCAAAACTTACTAATCGATCAAGAGGGCATGCAACGAGTTCCACAGAGTAAACTATTTAACAGTCTGATGCACTTCTCCCCCTCTCCCCCTTTCTCTCTCTTTGCCTTTTCCACATTTCCTTCCATCTAGGTCACGTTCGTAAATGTCTCTTCTTGGGCAGCTAGCAGCCAATGTTAGCACACCCACCTAAAACAGAGACCTTCTTCTCTGAGCACCCAGAACCTGAGCCCTCTTTAAAGAAGGGGGGGGGACTGTTTGGTTACTGTTTGGTTTTTCTGCTCAATTGGTTTTATAAGTTGCCTTTGGACTTTGGGAGACCCGAAACTGCAGCACGGGCAGCAAGTGTGATTGGTCAGAGTGGAATTCTCTTTGTTTTAATCTGTTTTTAGTTCCTCCCCAATGCAAAGTTGTAACCCATTATATTTGCCCCATTGCTTCAGTAAAGTACGGGGAAGCTCAAGAAAAGCCACAGCCACGTGTCGGCTGACGCCGCTGACTTTAATATCGACAACGGCGTCTTTCTCGGCATGATTTAAAATTTGATTTCATGTTAGCAAACTTCATTCATGATGACATAGTTAAACAGTGAGTTATTGTCCGTGTGCGAACAGCAGGGCTTTTTGTCCATTGATGGCCTGCGCTGTGAGTTTATCCGACTCCTGTCCTCGCTGGCCTACAAAGGGCTCCCCTCTCAGCTCTGACAGATTGGCCATTTTTTTCCTTTCCTCTCATAGACTTGATTGACCAAAATAGGACCTGTGTGTCACACTGCTCTCCTCCAGAAAGACTGACTGACACACTCGCACTCACGTTCAAACACACAGGCGCTCATGCTCGCTCACGCTCCATCCCCTCACGTGCCATCTCTCTCCGTTGACTAATTTTCCTGAGCTCGTGCCCAGGTTGTGTGCGCCCGCTGTGGCTGCTGTGTTTGTCCGTGTGCGAGCGCAGTGTGTAGTGTGTTTCCATCCTGCTCGATGCCTGTTTGAGCCACCCAGTGCCTCGGGTGATAGGCCGCCTGCTGCCTCCTGGCTGTGCAGCTCAGAAGCCGTGACTCATCCTTTGCTCTGAACACCCATTCATAAATCTGCGTGAATACTATAACTTCCTCTCACAGAGCCGTGGGGGCCTCCCGGCTCTGTGGTAGGCCCCCCCCCCCAATCCTGTGCTAAATGGCAATCCTGTGCATTGAGTCAGTGCTCACAGGGAGTATCACTGCCTGGTATGGTAACTGCTCGGACAGGGATAGGAAAGCTCTGCACAGAGTGATACGCTGTGCGGAACGAACATGCAGAACTTCTCTGCCCTGCCTGCAGGACACCTACACCAAGCGGTGTACAAACAGAGCACTGAAAATCATCAGGGACAAACACCACCCTGGTCATGGACTGTTCAGGTGGCTGCCGTCCGGTAAGCGCCTCCGCTCATGTAGAGCCAGAACTGAAAGGCTGAGGAGGAGTTTCTTCCCTCAGGCCATAAGGACTCTGAACTCTGCTCCCCCCACACAACCCCTCAGCCCCGCCCCTATACATACACACACTCACTAACCCTTTGCAGTTACCACTTCAATACAACTTTAATACTTCTGCTCTCTGCTCAGGTCAAACTGCTGTGCTGTATCATATTCATATATATACAGTGATATTTTCTGATGCTGCTGCTACTTATTCTATTTTACTTATTTTATTTTATTTTGTGTATATTGTTTATATTCTTTAGGCTACTCGTTTATATTAGGTTATATTTTATTTTATTCTATTTTCTATTTAATTTTAATTTGTTTTATTCCATCTTTGCACAATTGTGAGCTACCGCACCTTCATTTCACTGTCATTGCCTGCAATGTCATGTGACAAATAAAGCTTCTTGATTCTTGATTCTTCTTGATTCTTGAAGGACGAGGGCCATCTCCGCCTCTCGGAGACGTGAGAGACACGAATGCCCTCTCCTGCTGCGCGTGCCTGCCCTTGGCGCCCGAGCTGTGCCCCTGTCTGCCTCCCCGCCTGCCCCGGCTCGATCCCTGCGTAGCGCAGGCCAGAGCAGCCACTCACTGCTGGGACCGGCTTGGCAGCTCTTCGCGGGAGAGATAATGTGCCATGCCTGCAAGTAAGCTCTGAGTGCATGGGTTAATTCTGCAGCGGGGAAAAAAAGAAATCTCCTGCTGACAAATCTCTCCTGCAGAGCTGAGGATGTACGCTGGCGTACAGCAGAGAGTGTATTCTGCTCTGCCAGAATAGTTAGTCAGGTTCACTGAGGTCACAGAAACACTGCTCCTCTTTTTCTTCCCCTGTTGTGTGTGTGGTAAGGAGGCGAGCGGGTGGATGTGATCTGCTCCCTCTACCTTTCCCCCCCGACACATGGCGGAAATGTGTTTTCCTTGGAAGACGCGTCGGCTCCCTGAGGGCATGTCTGTGTCTGTGTGTAGATGTCGGACGTATTTGGTGACTGAGTGGCTTTGGTGCTAAAGAAGCCGGCAGGTAAACAGGGGACACGTCATACATCATCAGTTATTGTACGATAACTAAAGGACAGTTATTGTATCCTGCAGCAGCTGAGCTCAGGATGAGTCATTGATCCCATGGGTGTGTGTGTGTGTGTGTGTTTTTTTTGTGTGCACTTTACACAGAAGAGATATCAAGCAGGCCTCGGCGTGCCAGCACTGTTTCGCAGACCGTTCTTTTTCATGCACAATGAGATGGAGGGACATCACAGGATTACAGAGGAGATCTCATGAATAACACGCCTTACACGGCCGCACACTCTTCCCCTCAAACCATTCCTTCCTGCTCAGCTTGCACCAGCATGAGTGCTTGTCTTTTATCACCTCCAAACAAAGTTTTGATCATGTCAGCTCTTTGCAAATCTTCCCCCCCCACACACACACAACTTTCAGTGTCAACAATCCATAAAGCCGCCTGGCTTGTCTAAAGTCATTAGTCTGCTTCTGTGAATGGCTGAACGATGACCTTGACCCCGTCTGCTGTCTCCCCTTCCTCCCTCTCTCTTCTCCGCTTGTTTGGGTTGTGTTCCCGGGGCCCAGTGCAGTTGTCAGCACGCAGCTTAATAGGCACAGGTGGCTGGGGCTCCTCCGCATTCTCTGGCCCTCTTGGCATGGCTCGCTTGGCAAACTGGCAGCTCCTTGGCCGGCCTCTTCAATGGGCCACTCCAACACAGCAATCACCAAATGAGGCTTTGTTAGCACCGGGGTGGGCTGCGATGAAATCTGGCTCTTAACTTTGAAATATGGCTTTCTCTGTACAGAAATGGAGAAATGCTGATGGGCTCTGCACTGACAGAATCCTGTGTGTTTCCTCCTCCTGGATAAAAGCTGTCGTCTCATTCAGGATGACTCACAGAAGTGATGACATATTGCTGGGTCATCCCTGCCTCCCTCATCACTGGCCACAGTGGAGGAGAAGCTGGAGGGATAGGGAGGGCTGGATGGCGGTTGAAGATAAACTGTACAGCTGTACTGCCCAGTCCGACTCGTTACTGTGTCAGATAAATATAGAGGTCTCTGGAGCTCCCCCTCGGCAGCCCTATCTCCGCCCGCCGCTCAGAGGGAGGGAGTGAAAGGCCGCGTCATGTGGGAGCTGCCGCTGTCCTCATTCATCCTTGCTAAATTTACTTTGCTCTCACTGGCATTAAACATTGTTGTAACTCTTTTTTCGTGGCAGATCCGGTAAATGGTGACATGACATCCCACAGTTTTCCCATGAGCCCACAGGTATGGCCGCACGGTGCTGACCTGGAGTGAGATCATCGGGGGTGGGTGAAAATAAACAAAACTATTATTTCCGCTCCTCTGGTCCTGAGAAATGCACTGTATATGTTTATGTATATAGATATGAGTGACCTTGAACCTCTTACTATAATAAGATTTTCCCAGGGTGCTCTCAGAAGGCCCCAGAAAGGGCCACCCAGAAGCCAATGCTAGTCAACTATGTTTTTAATAGTAATTTCTGAGTTTTTTTTTTTATTGTGGATGGTGTTTGATCATTTGATAGAAGAAAGAAATGTATTGAGAACTAGGATCAAAGCGAGTGAACGTACAGCCTGCATTTTTATCAAATTTATTTTTAATTTAATCATAACCCTGGCATGATGTGGAGCCCATCATCTAAGTAATTTATTGGCCTCTTCCTGCCGATGCACCGATCACTAACTTCAGTCAACAACTTTGTAAAGAAAGTAAAGTGATGTGATGTCACTTCAGATCAGTAACCACATCTCAGAAACAATTTATTTTGCGATTCAATTTGCCTGTTATGATCACTCCTAATGTTGTTATCTTTAATATTGGGAGATTCTGTGGCCTGAAACTTTGTTGGCTGGGATCTCCACAGATTTCCTATGTGACCAAATCGGCATGAAAGGGGCTGGACAAGTCGTCTGTGAAGAATTAGAAATAATGATTGAATCACCGCTCTGGCTTCATTTAAGCCTCTTGAATAAATGTGACCTCCTCTGGTAAGATCTGAAAGATCTGTCTCATGGACGTGTTTACTGACTTGAACAACATTCTGTCTGTGTGTTTTTGTTTGTGTGTCTACCTCCGGCGGCCGGCTACCTCGGGTCGGCCGCTAACAGGCGGGAGGTGAATTAGCACTTCTTTCATCTGTCCCCTGTGTTATGAGACTGCATTTGTTGATAAGTGTCCAACAGGTCTTTTGAAGTCCTGGTCTGGACTTGTAGCCTCCACCTCCCACCACCTCCACCTTTCCCATTAGTGCATCAATTACGGGGACAAGGCTTTCGGGGCTTGTTTGCACTCGAGTGTGTTTGTCAGGACACGAGCCTGATGTAAACACCACCCATTCTCATTCATAATTTATTACTCACACTCATTTACTCAGAGTAGCCTTTCCCTCAGCGGGACCCACGCCGCGGCCCGAAGCTTCTTTTCAGCGTTTGTTCTCGTGCGCGTGTCTCTTTCACTTCTGATGTGGTTGGAGCATTGCTGTGACTTGCTGTCGATGAGTCGGTCGAGCTTGTTTTGTTTTGCTGTATCCCAGTGAAGGCACTGCGTCCCATATGTCATGTTGCTCACACTTTCCCAGACCAGACATGTACTCGCTTGTAAAATAGCTTGCTTTTGCATTCCACCTACCTTCCCTGCATAATATATGGTATTATCTTCCAACCCTCATCTTTCCCCTTCTCCCTGCGTGTGGGGTAACAACGCCCATGCTCCCGTTAAGGAAAATCCCCGGAACTCATGACGCTCGTGGACTTTCTCTGTTGTCGTCACATAGGGGACCGCAACCTTTTCTGTTTGTCTGCTGTTTACGCTTGTAGCTACAGTAAGGACGCACATTGAAAATATCAATTTTCTGTGGCCAGGAATGATGCCTTGGCATGGTTGTGAGGGAGAAACATGGAAAAAAGGATGCATGGCCCAATTTCTATACATTAGTGCGGCTGCACGTTAAGAAGAGAGACCCGTGTGTATTCATTTATCCAAATTCTGCAATAGTGGAAGCCACTCTGTTTCTGCTCCGAGTCTTTTATTCCGTCTCTTTTGTCAGTGCCGCCTCTTTTACGCTGTATGCTTGTGTTTACTGTGTGAGAGTTGTGCAACTCTTTTTCTTCTTCTTTGTCTCCTCTTCAGTGCAGTAAATTCACTTTCAGGGACAATACATTTGAATCTGAATGGTTGTTTTGAAATATTTACAGTCTGTAAGCGAGTTGAGCGTTTTAAAAAAAAAGAATCTTTTTATAAAAGCTTTATCCAAATCTGACTGAAGGTCAAAATGTTACACAAAAGACAAGTTGTCACCACAATGGCATCAAAGTTTTTTAAAGGTGTGTGTGTCCTCTGAAAGAGTCAGGAGCAGGAGGTGTGTGTGTGTGTGTGTCACCGTACTGTACATACGTGTCTGTGTGCCTGTGGCCTGCTCATGAACAAAGTAGCTTTGTTCAAGGAGCTGTAGCATTGTGATGCCAATGTTGTTGCGTTGAGTATGAGAGTCATTCATCCACACTGCAGGCTACACTTTCCTCAGGCTCACATTTAGAGGAGAATTGCGGAGGAGAATTCCCCCTTTCTTCTGCTCCACGGTGAAAAAAAAAAAAAAAAAATCAGATGAGTGGCTAATTCTGTTTACTTCAGAGCAATTAAAGGAGTATAATTAGCTCGGCCAGGAAGGCGCTGCTCCAAGCCCGAGGACCATCTGCATTGCACCACATAAACGGTCAACAGTGACGAATGGCTTGCATCAGATTCGACATGCATCAAACCCCTGACTTTCAGCCATTTTAGAGTGACGGTTAAAGTTGGACATCTTACTATTAGTGTTGTAAACAGTTGTTCAGGTCATTCCATTGTTGTGCCAGGGCAAATTAAAAAAACACCTCCAGAGTCAGTTGATTCATCTCATACCCTGTAATGTACCATTTCTAGCTCCTAACTCGTTTGTACCAGCCCTGTTGTGCAGAGCCATCTCTAATTTGATTTTAAGGAATGAAATCACGTCACTCATAATGACAGCGAGTATTATCTCCAACATTCTTCCACCTCGCTGCACTCACAGGTGTGTTCATTCAGTGGCATCCATGCGTTCACCTGCAGTCATTCTGGGAACTGACTATATAGGTCAATTTCTGTATGGTGGGGCGAAGCAGAAACTTCTTTATATTCTCTATGAACGTATTCATGAACTACTACCACACTGAACCACTCACATAACAATGCTGACCAGTAATCACTTCTGGGTCTTAACTGTGGTCTGGGAGCACACTTGTCGTCTGTCGTCTGTCCCTCGACTGGCTGTAGCCTGCTTGTCTGACACTATCTGGATTTGTGTGTGTAAGTGAGCGATAGAAAGAGTGAGAGCGTGGGAAGTGAAGGGGCCGTTACACAGACTTTGTTTTATCACTGAGGTGTGGAAAGGTCCGTGAATTGCGGCGTTAGAAGTTAAGCATCCATAACTCACAGTGAAGCACCGGGATGAGAGCGGCCAGTTCAACCGGGGCGCTTCTTTGGATCGTTATGGATTATGACCTGAAAATGTGAACTGCAGCCGGCAGATTTGTACGCTGTCTCCTCTGCATGCGTTTAAGGGCCTGTGTGTGCAGGCTGTGTGGATGAATCAGACGCTGAGTAACTGGGTTGGAACCTGTGCCACATTAAAGAACAGTCAGATACGCTGGACTCTGGCCGACACGACTGCAGCCGTGGTATAATTAGCATCCTGTGTCTCTGGAAGCCTCATAAAAACAATCCAGCTGCCCCCTCTGGCCCAGCGAGGGGCCCAGGTACCGTATAGAGTCACAGGAGTGGAATGCTCTTGAAGTTTTTACACCTTGTGGTACATTGGCTAGTGTTTTAATTAAGTCAAGGCTGGAAGTGGCTGGTGTGAATGCACAAGCATGTTGGCCTAAGTAAGAGGAATATTTCAGACCACCAGGGATGTGACCTTCTCCAGAAACTGCCTCTGCTCTTACTTGAGGATTAATAGCAGTTACTTAGTTCCTCGCATTTGGATTGCACTGTTTTTGTTTTATTGGGGAATTTCTTTTGGAGGTCATCATCTCTGCAATTTTCTTCTTTTCTGTAACGCTTGTTTTTTTGCATGTTTTTGTCATCGAAGAGAGCAGACGACAACAAAATCACTCAACCAATGAATCCCACCCTGTCCTATCGGCCCTCTGGTCAAAGCTATTTCCCTGAAACACACGTGACACACGACCACTGCTAGTATTTGACTTCACAGTGACTCACTCACTTCTCACTATCGCCTCTCTCGCTGTTGAACAATGGTCATGCACAGTGAGAGCACGGGCAGGGTGGGTGCAGGCTTACAGATCGATTAGTGACAGACGGGTACAGCGAATCTGAGCAGGATATAATAAGATAACAATATGTAATAAGATAACATGGTTTTCAACTAACCCACCCTGCCTTAAACAGCCCATTCAAATTGGTGTGTACTCTAGACAAACTCAGCGCTGTAAAAAATAGTATCCTTCACTCCGCATAGCAGCACACAGCCTCTTGTGACTTTGCATAAGCATGTGTGTAAATATCAAAGGGGATTTGCCATTTCCTAGCATGTGAGTGCATGCGCTGTCCAACACGCTCTTTGCTGCTGCCATGGAGACAGACAGCTCTGCCTTCGGTGCATCACTTCTCGTTTGCAGGTGTCAGAAAAAAAGGGCTGCACACGAGCATATGTTTGAACTCTCGGCTCTTGGTGCAGTGGGTGGAAGTGAGCCTCTTGGGACGCAGCAGAGAAAGACAGAGGCGGGGCCCCGGCTTCTTTTAAAGCAGCGACAGACACCCGGCTGCTGATTTATGAAGTGAGCATGAGCTGGGCGGGTCATATCCTGCCAGAGAGGATGGCTACTGGAGGGAGAGGGAAAATGTCAAAAGTGTAAAAAGGATTGAGACAAAAAGAGCAAAGAGGCGAACGTCTCGTTTCCCCACCCAGCAGTGAGGTCACTTCGGCCTCTGTGTGAGACAACGTCAAGATCAAACAGGTCTGTCGCCCCCTAAGTCCCAGAAACCTCCGTCCCCACACAGCTCTGATCTATGACGCGACCACACTTTAAAGCATTTTCCCTCAACTTAGTCTGCCATCAACCTCACACTACATGCAGACCACCACATTTGGTTTTAACAGTGTTTTCAAACTAAAGCGATCTCTGCTGACACAAGCACGCGGCCGCTCACATATATTGGACACGTGTATCAGCAGTGACTGAACCGCTGTCCCAACACCCCTGAAGAGAAGAGAAAGAACGTTGTCAGAAGACACAGAGACCCCAGTGGAGACGCATCTCAGTCTCGTTTCTGTAGGATAATCTTGGGAAGTGTGTTTGTCACATTTCTTCTTTGGCTCTCCTTACATTGTTTCTGTCAACTTGCCGACACACCCATTCCAGGAATCTCCAGTGGTTTTAACTGACTTTAATTTTCTTGTGTAAATACTTACTCTCTGAATGGCTCAGATTTGGGTTATCGTGCTGTACATTGATGCAGGCTATTGGCGACAGGCCACTGTGGGGATGGTCTGTAGCGTGGCATTTTTCTGACATAGCTCAATGGAGGAGGTCTCACATTTCTGCTTTTGTGGTGGAGAGGCTGTGCTTGTGTGTGTGCGTGGATGTGCGTTGGGAGGTGGAGTAGGGGGTGGGGGAGGTGGGGCCTAAAGAAACAACGGCGACTGCTCTTAGGTCTGTCGCCTGTTCACTGCCTCTTGGCAGTAAACTTGATCAGCGAAGAAAAATACACCCTCTGCCTTTACAATGCAGGCCTTTGTCTTTGGTCGGCATCGGAACCGTCAACCATTTTGGAAATAGTTTCCAGCTTATTAAAACGCTTCCAGACCATGACTGTTGAACCAGTGAGTTCTCCAGTTAATTGCTTGGCATCCTCTTCCATCTCAGGTCTGTGTCGGGCATCCTCGGAGAGAAAAAAAAGGCTTTCTGATCCGAATTACAGTGGCATGGTGCTGTTACCTCTCAACGCTGAGCAGGGACGCCTCTGATCTCAGACGATGCAGAAACATTTGCTTTATTATTTCAACATTAATTAACATTAACATCCTTAATTGCTTTCTAACTGACAGTTATATCGACATACATTGAATAGGAAATTACATTTCTGTATAAGAATATCAGTACAGTAGTGTCTTAACTTCATCAACGTATCGGATATCTTTGCTGTTGTCGCTTCTGAATTGATCCTTAAGAGGTCATAAGGCTCTGGCTCTGTGTTATTGAATCTGGAACTTTTCATTGCTTATTCAAGCTGCCTTTATTTTTCCATTAACTGACTTTTTTTTTTGTTTCCTCTTGCCCTGTATGCCTGTGGCCAAAGGCGGAAGTGTCATAAATCTGCTAATTAAAAGTCTGACACACCATTAAACTCCTGGAATCAAAGTTTCAAACAGGAACAAACAAGACAATGCTGTAAACAGTCTGTCTTGATTTCACCCAGGATCTATTTTGATCCAGACAAATTACCAGAGGCTTGACTCATCACAAGTTGCGACTGAAGCCCTTCGATCTGGCAAATGCTAAAAATGCCTTTTTTCTCTCTCTCTCAGTGAAAGTGCAAACGTGTGAGTGGGTTGCTCCACATATTCTCCATAAAATGGATTAAAAAACGGTCTCCTACACTGTGAATTAGCTCTCCTAGGACAAAAGGTGTTGCTCGGGGATGCAGTGTATGAACGAGTGTGTGTGAATGGCAAACTTTCCTTTCAAGCACTTCGAGTTGTCATTAGGAGGAGAAAAGCGTTATATAAATACCAACCATGTCCCGCCTCCTGCATGCTCTCCCGAAACACCTCCCCTCACCTGTTCCTGTTGTTGTGAACTCATCTGACCTGGACTATCTCCTGCTGCACTCTTCATTTGTGAAGGCTCACCTCTGGAAGATATCCAGAGCCAGTTCGTGTCTGAAAAGAGCTCTTATTTTGACTGTACTTTAATACCCCACCCTGGCTCCCCACCCAGAGCCAGGGTTACTTAACAGCGGTGTTGTTGCTGCTCTCCCTGCTGGCATTCTCAGTGCATACTGAAGATTCCTATGTCTGTGAGAGAGATAAGGAAAGTAATGGACGAGGCCAAAGAGGGCAGACAATGGGCAGATTCTGTTAAATGGAGCCAATTGGTATTGACTCAGGCTTAGTGCTCCTCACATATTGTCACAGCGTTGGTATTATTCCCTTGATGATGTCACGTCTGCCTCATGAAACTGTCTGTTGTCCTTAATGCCCGGTGTACTCCTTAGTAAAAGCTTGTGTAACACTCAAACAGTGCTTTACTTTAAATGCTTTTGTAGGGCACAGCATGTGGGGGTATTGTTCTTTTTCCCCGTCTGACCCTCACAGGGAGGACTGGAAGAATGCCTATTGTTATCGTCATCACTTGCTTTGTCTGATAAACTCCAGAGCTTCCCCATCCATCCACCAATTTCTCCTCCCTGTGTTGTCACCCAGCTGCATTCCCGTACTCTTTTCTTCCCCATCTCATGTCCTCCTTTTTCCGGGCCTCTTCCTCATCCCCTTGCTGATCCTCACCCAAACAGCTGCCGAGCTGGAAGACCATTCAGCCTTTGGGCAGTGTTGGCCTGCTTACCCGGGATAAAAAAATGCCTCAGTCAGGACAGGGATTACATAAAAGACTACTGTCTTTGCTGTCAGTACAGTTCATTTCCACTGTTACAAAAGGATAACACTGGTGCCTTTATGTAATGTCACAGACAGAAAGAGGACATAACCCCTGTCCCCTAAAAACTTCATTCCTCATTCCACCACCTCTGAGCTTGCCCTGCCCTACGGCCACTGAACAGCCCAGCTTACTCTGCAGCCCCCCTCTAACAGATCAGCACGGCTAAACAATGAAAGCCAGCATTCTTATTAGGTGACTCATTACTTTTTCCTTGTGTCATTTTATCCGCGATACAATCAAGTGGAAAATAAAGATGAGTCCTCGACGGCTATCGAATCAGCTTTTCTTTGTAGAAGCCAGAGCTTCGTGATGTTTGACAATCGGCATGTACGGCGGCCGCCCGACCAGCAGGAGGTTCTCAAGTAAAACAGCTTCATATACTGGAGTCTTCCCTCGGAGACCTGTTCCAGCTCATATTCCATAGCATGTGCTTGCAAGGTTACCCAAGGAAATCTAGACGGACACAGGTCAAATTAAGAATGCATGACAGTATGGGACCTGCTGATGCGTCATTTGCACGCAGCTCAGCTCCTCCAGAATGCAGTGTTTAGCCTCTAATACCCCAACAAATCAGGGTATTTTTAGAAAATTCTTCTCCGTCTTATTCCTCTTAATAGTGATTAGCCTGTGACGTCACATCTTATATTTTTCTCTTCTTGGGTGGCTTTGAGCTGTGTGTATTGTGAAAAGCCAGGCTATGTGGTGTTGCTTTTTTTTTTCTTTGTTAATTGTTTTTTCATCTAAACACTGTTGACTTTGCATTGTCTCATATTGGACTGATTCCCATGCTGAACAGACCAGGCTGTGCATGTCTGTGTGCAGTCTTTGTGGAGTCCTGGTTTCTATATGAAGTCCTGCTGTGGGAATAGTTGAGCTCTGTTGCCGTTTTGCTCTTGGCTTGGACAACTACATTCTTCCCTAACTCCAGAGATATATGATCATGTACTTTGGATGTCGTGTCACTACGGCATCTACTACGAGACTGCTCTCCTGCAGCTGGTGCCAGGATGCCTAACTTTATTCCATTTCCTCCGGCGTGAATAAGAACGAATATACATTGATTTCCCTGAACCCCTCACATGCCTCACATTCCCGGTTTAAGAATGTGTGCTTGTTTTAACACAGGATTTGATTAATGGGCAAGAATTGAAGTCTGCTTGCGGGTCAGGTGCAATTAAGTATGGTGAATTCCATAGGTTTCTAGAAACATTTAGACTGTCGGGCACTTTGAAGAGAAGCTTTTCTTCTCTGTGGGATCCACGGGTAAGTGGGATGTATGCCTTGGAACCATTTCCTTTGTTTAAATCTGTAACTAGATTAGAGGTACCCTCTGGAGAAAGGTGCCACAATGATACAGCACTGCTGCACAACAACAGAGGCAGGCAAACCTGAATCCGTGGCTGAGCTGCAGTCTGCAGGCTGGTGGTTGGGCAAGAGAGAATCCTAAGATCTTACAGATGCATAGGTCATGGGCGTCTATCTCACCTATCAAAGCAGCCACAGGTGCGCGTGACAATGACCCTGCCCCCCACGGGCAAGGTGGAGGGTGTTTTCATCAGAGAGAGTGAGAAAGTCTAGGTCTTTTCCCTGGTGACAACAGCGATGCAAGTGTCAGGTGTAGTGTTCCAATAGCCTAACAATGGGTTTACCTTATGAGGAGAGGTGAGATCACAAGAGCAGACACAGTCATGCCATTCAAAGGTGGAGACAGTGGGTCCACAGGCAAGGATTTCCCATCAATAGTGGTCCAAACTTGGCACTGTTTATTTGTTTCTGTAAACGTGCAGGTAAGCGCAATCAAACACATGCACTTACATGATTGCACTAACTGACCCTGTTCAGCACACGTATGCGCTGTTCTCTCTTGTGCTCAAGGCAGATCCCAGAGCTATCAGAGACAATTAATGCAGTCGTTTTATCTAACAGGGATATCTGGTTAACGCCAGAGGAAGTGTTGGCCGGGGAGTGGAGCGAGAACAGGGGGAACAGCTAGTACACTGATAACAGAGGTCTAGCCAACTCCACTGCTTCCAGTAAACCTAATCTTTGCAAACATCTGAATGAAAGAGAGCGGAGGAAAACACAGTGCTCAAACCCTTCATTGAAATCCCATCTGTCCCCATTCTGCATTCATCTCATACGTATTTGAGCACATCTCCTGAAAGCTTATGAATATGAAAAAGGTAAATGAAACACAGCAGTACCATCAGAAGGTGTCAGGGGGCAGTATAGCCAATACTTCAGCAGAGATCACCATATGGTACGAGAAAGGAATTTCTACATTTAAGGAGAGAAAAGAAAGAAACTACAGGAGTCTAAAGCAAAGGGACACATTCACTCTCTTTATACATTTTCCCAGCTAATAGAACAAAGGAATTGATGATTCAGGAATCACTCGGGTTTCATGTTACCTTGTACCAAAGATGTGTTTTGATCGCCTGAGGTTCGAAAGGAGTAAGCCAAGCAAAAATGTGTTGCTATTGTGATTTGATTTTGGCAGTTGGTCCGTTGGATGGCTGGTGGGTTGGTTGGTTGGTTGCAGCAGATGGGAGGGGTGACCGAAGGTTAGAGTGTGTTTGGTGCTCCCTGCCTCAAGTGGATGGCTGTGTGTGCACGAGGAGCTCTCAAGTCCGTCTTTAGGCAGACGGACAGCTGGTCAAACAGGCTTAGGAGAGCAGTGGGCAGTCTGGGCCATGACTTAAGCCCATTATGCCCTCTTTACTCCTCATTGGTCAACACCCTCAAGTTCAAAACTGTTTTGATAGTATTGTGGCTGGGGCAGCAGGTGGAACTTTGCAGCAGAAACACAGAAGAAATCAAAAATCATTTCAGGTTTTTATGTTCTGACCTGTGCCAAAGTGTTTTCAAGTCTGGGTGTGTTGTGATTGAGAGTGACAGGGTGAAGCCAGGGGCCCCCGTGCCTTGCCCTTCTGTGTGGGTGAGTGTGCTGTTTTGCAGTTGTGTCGTGTAGCACGTAGGCTTGTGGAGTACTGGACCGTCCTCCCGCCTTCCTCGTGGCGGGTGGCCTGGGAGGGTGGAGCCAGCCGTTTGGGTACCAGGAGGGTGCAGGGGCGACACAGGGATCAATGGAATGTGCTCTGGAGTCGGTTATAGTGTGTCTGTGTTTGTGAAGTGGAAAGGAAAAAAAAGGATGCAGGCACAGGCAAAATGTTTTAAAAATTTTCAGAGATATCTCCTGGCACCTTACATCCAGCCAACAGACAACTGGGTTATCACTGTATCAGGGTGTCATTTATCGGCTAAAGCAACACAAGATCAGCCATGGCTGTCTTTGTTAGCCTGCACTGGACGGGAAAAATTAATATTGTATAACAAAAGAAGCACAAGGAACCGAAGAGAATATTGATTTGTGCAAAGGTCCGAGAAACCTGTTTATCCAATCTGGCACGACACAGAAATGATTTACTTCTGTGGCTCTCCCCTTTGCCATGTGTATCACTTCTCTTTAAATACAAGCCAGCAGCCTCTGGTCAACCAGACAGTGCTATTTTATTTGAACACTAGCCCTACTGTGGGCACCAGGAATGCCTCAGAGTTATTTGAGAGCAGACACATAATTATACCATTACACTGACAGTGATGCTCACTTGACATACTGGCGTTTTATTTTGTTCGCTCTAATCAAAGCTGATCACAATTTTATTTTTGGGGGGATATGACATGCGGATTGCCCTCGTGCACCTCCCTTCCCGTCTGCGTGAAACCATCTCATTCAGGCGCCTGGTCAAAGCACACATGCACTGACGTCACGCGGGCTGCTTATGGGCTGACGTCAGTGTTCAGACTCAAGCCATATCAGAGGGGCGAGTGGGCCCCAGTCAGTGTGGCTGCCCGGTAGCACAGTCCACAATGGCTCCTGTTCAGACCTCACATCCCACAACCGCAAGCAGCACTTGTGTGTGTGTACTTGCATCAACTTTCTAATGCCAGACATATCTGATGCAACAGTGGATCAAGGGATCAGTATGTCGTTTCGGAAACCACTTCTCCTTGTCCACATCCATTTACTGTAGATGAGTTGCAAGCGTGGACTGAAAGACCCAGATGTGACTAGATAGGTATCTGTGCATTGCCCCTGGTGTCTGCAGTGTCATGTCCACTTTAGCGCACCACTTTAGCCAGAAGGAAACAAGTTAAAGAAGGGACCGTGAACTGATGCCCCCCCCCCCTCCTCCGACTGATGACCGCCATCATTGAAATGTATTCTGGTGGAAAATATCAAGGGCCTTCTTCCCTATCTCGTCTCGTCTCGTCTCCACCGCTACAGGGAGCTTAGCCCAGGGATTGATGATGTGTCATTGGATCCTCCAGTGGATCAATGGGCTCGAAGCCCACTGGGGGCCAGCTCCTGGCAATCCATCATCAGGGGTCACAACACATTTAGCCTTGTCTCACCAGCGCTCATTTTCATTCAAGTTACTTAAGTTGGTGGAGTGAGAGCAGCGGGATTTCATAATGTGAAGCCTCTGATGACCTTAACATGTAACAGGAACACTTTCTACCTCAACCTCTATCACTGCTTCATCCCATGACTCACCTGCGCTGCATGAGCATGAAGGATGTATGTCCAGTTATAGATCAACTCTTCATCTTTTTGTAACGTTTCATTTTGTGTGTTGAAAGTGTTTGAATGTAATGTATTTTATTAACAAACAGCCATACAACAAATCCAGTATATGTCCTGTTGTTTGGGTCCAGAGGTGACCTTGTCTTCGTCCTTGGGATAGGACGGAAGCAGGCTTCTCCTAAATGACAGCACAGTAGCTGTCCACAGGCTGCCACCTTTCAGTCAGGCTGCTGTCTGTCCTTCCTCTCACATCTGGATCCAATAGGAGTGGCTTCCTCCTCTGAAGTAGGGACACATATAAATAGCCAGGCAGCCATAACCACACTATGTAGCGCAGCCTGGATGTTCGTTCATTTGTTTGCTGCCGACCCTCTTTCTGCTCCACCAGGTCAGCCCCCCCCACCTCTGTGTGGGCCTCAGTGCCCCCTCTGCTCCTCCTGATTTCGGGGCTGCGGTGTGACTGACGCATGGCGAATGCTCAACCCAGTCCACATAGCTCCGTGCCCATCTGTGGAGAGTTAAAGTGAAGTTGGGCCAGAATCGAAGCGCAGGCAGGCAAAGGGTGGGCGGTGGGTGGGCTGGCGGTGGCCTGCGTGGGCTGAAGCCTGTGGGCTGAGGAGGGGAAATGCAATATCCTGGTTATAGCTGAACATCCAAATGTGCTGCTTTTATGAAATGCAAAGCCCTATTACTATAGAGACTATGTAACCAGAGCGTCGGCTACCTTTTTTCATAAATATGACTCCGGTGTCCTCACTTGAGGTCGAAACAGGAGAGAAGTTACTTATGAGACCATCACTTGCTTAATGTTTCTCTTTTATCCTGAGGTTGGACCTTGTCACTTTGTCTACTGTGTGTGTGTGTGTGTGTGTGTGTGTGTGTGTCCGTGCGTGTGCATGCCACAGACTAAACACATACCTCTGTTGTGTGGCACATGTGCATGTAACAGAAGCCAAGCCCATCCCCACCCTCCCAAACCAAAACTCATTCCAGCAAGAGTTGGGTCTGTTCGGCTTTGCTTTGCTGCGGCCCCTCAATCCTTCCTTCCCTCCTACCTTGCCCCCTTGTCTCCTTGGGGCTGTAGCTGCAGATAAGTGGGACAGAGAGGGATGGCTCTTCTTCTTCTTTTTTTTTTTTGAGGGGGGGGGGGTGTATGTGTGAGCTGCAGCCAAAGTGTTTGCTTGAGTGAGTTTTAATTTGTGTGCATACAGCAGAAGACGCCGCAGAGTGGTGTGTGTGTGTGTGTGTGTGGAGGAACAGATGCATTAGCGCTCATGCACTCATTCACCTCAGACTACATACACACACCTCCTCCACTCGACAAATACGCACGCGGTGACACTTATTATTGCACCCTGTGGTGACGTCTGAATGGTTCTGCCACTATAGTCTTTGTTTCCTCTGCTGATCCAGGACCTGGTGTGCCATCGCTGTCTGACTGATATGCTTTTGAAACAGAGCGGTAGGAATCCGGGTGAGCTGCCTTTCTCACTCCTTCCACAAAAGATCTTCCGTACTGCACAAATACCACCTTGGCAAAACGTTTGGTCCTAAAAAATCTCTTTATATATGGACTACAAGGAGTCGGAGGAGGAAAAAAAGGCTAACGCTATAGCAATGAATCTCATGTTGCTTTGAAAGCATGCCTTGAAGAGCCTGCGTGTGTATGTGTGTGTGTGTGTGTGTGTGTGTGATGTGGTAAAATTACAGAAACATTGAGGTTGTGTTCCAGGGATGGAACTTGAGAATGTCCTCGTTCCCCTTTCGCTGGCCTCTTGAGGAGGAGCCACTGGAGCTTGCTCCTGCCCCCGCTCTGCTCCTGCCTTCCCCTGCCAGACACATAGCTTCAGTTCCCCTCCCAGGCCATGAGGGTATCAGGTTTGTTTTGGAGAGGAGGAGGAGGAGGAGGAGGAAGGGGACAGAGGGGAGGACGGCTGGTGTATGTGAGGAGGAGAATTTGCTGTCTTGTATGGGGATGAATTGGCCAGACAGACGAGAGTGTGAAGCGCATGATGAGATGGTAAGGGAGGGGGTAAAAGAAGAAGAAGAAGAAGAAGAAGAAAGAAAATAGAACAAACAAGTCCCTCCTGGCCCGTTGCTGCCCCTGACCCCTCATCCATAAATTCCATGCCAGCAGCTGGAGTTGTGGATCGGCCATTTTATGAATGAGAGTGGGAAGGAGAGAATGAGAGATGAGAGAGGAATAAGGAAGGAGGGAGAGAGAGGGAGAGGAGGCGGGTCAGGTTGTGTGTTGTGTATGTGTGTGGGTGGGTGAGACGCGGCTCAGAGGCGCTTGTGGTGGGGTTGGTTATGTGTATGTATGCATGGTTGTGTGTGTGTGTGTGTGGGGCGAGTGACTGAGGAGGAGCCTTGGGTAGGCCCACACACATGCACTCTTGGCTCTTCACAGCCTTTGTGTGTTTGTGTTTTGTTGCTGCCTCTGCGGAGACACTGTCTGAAACAGAAAGGCCCAATTCGGGCTGCGCTTCCGCGTCAGGCTGCTCACTTCAGGAGCCACCGCGGCAGATCAGTCGCCACGACCAGGAGTCACAGGCGCAACTTCACTTTGGTTTTGAGAGGTTTCCCCGTGTTTGTCTGTGAGGTGTGAGTCATCTGGAAACATCCTAATAACCAGAAACACGACAATACTTTGTTTGCACTCATATGCCATTTCATAATCAAAAGAAAATCACTGTCTGTTTCCTTCCTGTTTCCTGTCTGTTTCCTTCCCTCAGAGGAGATGGCAAACTGCCTTTTTTATTGGTGTGTGCATTTGAGAGACCTTGTTTTGTAAAAGGTCACATTCGTCTGTGAGTTCACAGAGAGTGTTTCCTCCTTGTTTCTGCGGGAGTATATCAACAGTGGTGCTCATGACACGGGGCGTCGAGCTGCCAACATGTATTGATCCTGTCACGCGGCCGACTTGCGTCTCCCCATAAACCGCCAGAACACAATGCCGGCACGACCGTTCATCGGCTCTCAGCTGGGAGTTGGGGGGCGCGCGCCTTTGTTTTTTGATGCGCTGTGGGACTGAAGGAGAGGGCTTCAATGTTCACGCCTACTCACACACACACTCAAGTATCAAATATATTATGACTACTGGTGAATAAGTGATGTTTGTTGCAAAGTGGACGACTGATGGGAGGAAATTTGGTTGAGCTTATTCCTATGATGACAGTAAGTTAGGGTTGTTTTGCAGCAAAGACCTTCAGACATTTGAGATGGTCTCTGTCCAGATCAAAGGAGACCATGGTTTTGATTTGGGGTCATATTGCGTCTAATTGAAAAAAGCTTAAAAAAAAAGTGACGAAGAAAAGAAAGATAAGAATAAGTTTTAAAAATTCAGAGATCAGAAACAGATCAGTTGTTGGTTAGATGTAGCTCACATAGGTGATGATGACTGGACATACATGTATGAAACAACTATTTGGTCCGCTCCTTAAATTACAACGTGAAATCTAAACCAACTGGATCAAACGTAAATAAAGCAACAAAGACACGAGGCTCTGTTCAGACCTTCAGACGTTATACATTTATAACACATCAGAACACACGTCTGAAATTTGCCTCCTATGTTGTATCAGTTAATTATTGATGGTTAATATTTCTGAGTCTGTGCGAAGGATGTCAGGAGTAGTGCAGCCTCGGTGTTGTCATGGTGATCTCGGCCCCCTACTCTCATGCGTATAGTAGGTGGTAGGTGCCATTAGCCAGCCATCCGTCAGTGAGCCGGTCAGTGAGTCTGTGCTGGCCCTGCAGTGCTGTAGGTAATGAGAGCTGACACCGAGTGACGGAGCAGACAGGAGGACATGCTGTCACATGCTCAGGGACAAGAGGACGTCCTCTGGTGTTGTTTACTCTTCACTGATGGCCGCCTTTTCCTGCTGCTGCCTCTTCTTCTTCTTCTCCCCCCCTCTTGGCCCCCTGAGGATTCAGAGGAGGAGCACCTCAACCTGGAGATGACCCAAAACTCTGTTTACGCGTGGGTCGTGCTCGGCGTCCGAGACACATTGGGAACACGTCGTGGGAGCTGAGTGAGCTCATTTGCTCTCGGGGGCGGGCAACTTGTCGAACTCGTGTTTTTTCCACCTGGGGGACAGACGACGCAGCAGTTACGTGCTTCAGGTGGGCCGACTGGAAGCAGGAATGTGCTCCTGCAGGCGGAATGGAGCCGGGGCGGAACAGTGGAATGTCTCTGATGTGGAGCTGATGCCGGTGACGCTGACTGACTGCTGTCTATCACAAGAAGTTAATCAGCACTAATTTACCTGAGCCATCGATCAAACCATTCGCTTGTTCGAGAGATTTCAAATTGAAAATATACTTGAAAGGAACGTGTCCTTGGTTCTGACAACAGGTGGTTACATTTGATAGAGGATTTCAATTGTGGGGGAAAAAATCTAAACACTGGAGTTTATTTGGCTGTAATTTAGTAATGAGCTTATAATGTACTCTGAAGGGAATATTCTCAAAACAGCTTGACCATTTCAAAATAATTGTTAAATTAATAACTTAATTTCAAACTTTTCTCCTCATGCAGGGAGTGAGCTAAGGATTCATTCAGCCTCCTGAATGTTTCATCCCGCTCTCAGTTTTTTTTTACATATTTCTTATCAAGGCTTTTCCAAAAAAATGAAGTCTGAAATGAAGTGCTGTTGAATAATGAACAGTGGGCTCATAATAATAATAATTATAATAATGGCTAATATTTGGATGCTCACTCTCAGTCAGCACCAAACAGATGAAAGAAGTGGCCCTTCAGAATGAAATCTGAAAAATAACAATAATATAATAAAGTAGCATTCTGCCTGATGAAACCTGGATCCTGTGAATCTAGATATGGTCACATAAGGTGCCAGTTGGACATGTGTTGGACAGGTGGTGTAAGCTCTTCAAGTGCCGTTGTATTTTTTTCTGTTATTCAAATTCTCCTCTGACGTGTGTATCTTTTATATATTTACCTAGCATGGGGTTTTCTTTCGTGCTGGGGATGACGGAGAGTATTTAAACTGGGGTTTTGTCATCTTGGTTGACATCGTCACCGTTGCATCGTTGTTTGTATTGGACTGCTACGTGGCACATTTTTTTTATCAAAATATTTTTTGCAGATAAAAGTAGTGACTCCCTGCAGCATCAGGCTGGTTAGGATAGTAGACAGCTATTGTGATGCAGCGCACTGAGGACACACACACACACACACACACACACTCTTCTGCGGGGGGTCAGGGGAAAGTAATATTAGCCCGAACCAAACGACCACAAGATAGAGCAGTGCTGGGAAATTTGGCCATGGAAAGGGCCTGCAGTCAGAGCCAGCACTTTGATGGCTTTCTTTTGAGTGGTAGTTAAAGGATATGGTCTCCTGTTTCCTGTGTTTGCTCCGTCTCGCGGTGTGTGTGTGATTGATGGATCATTGATTGAGCGGTGTGCTCCCATTCCCTCTCCCGGCCAGCTATCTGTCCCATGGCTGTCTGAAGCCAGTCAGCACCGGCTGTTCCAAAACTATGTGAGTGTGTGTGCACATTCATGTCTGTCTAAGTGCATTCTGGAGGAGATCACTGATCCGGGCAGGTGTAAATCGGGCTCCTCTCTGGTTTCTTGTTGTGGTTTCGCTGCTCAGAAGCGACGACTAGATCGTTTGAACCGCTGAGCAGATTCAAGCTTCGGCCGACTACTCAACACCAGTTCACATCTCTGAGTTAAAGCAACATAATGCACGATTCATGCATGGCCAAATTAGGCTTCCCCTGCAGGTGGGATGAGTAATTCACTCTGCCCACATCTTTACACACACACACACACATTGTCAAGAAGCCGATGAAGAAGCAACCATTCATCTCTGACATAGGTTTTTAATGTCCTTGCTCATTTTGCAGAACTGAGTAGAAAAGTAGTTTATAAGGCAGATATCCCACTATATAACGTATCAAATCAAATGAAATTCTTTGGCTAACTTGACAGTCTAACCCTATCAAATATTTTCCTCTTTCTCATGATATAACCCCAACCTGACGTCAGCAGAAAAGCTCAGGAAATGGCAAAGAAGTGAGATTTATGACTTGTCTCGTCAAAATGATTTTTAGTTTGAAAAGAATATGAATGAACTTTGTTGCTTTATTTAAATACTGGAATCTGTACAAGGTGTGGTGCTTCCTTTTCTCTTTTTTATCTGAACCAGTTCCAGAGCTGCAACGGTGCGACTATAGACCAGTAAATATAACCTCTGGCTATACAGTTACTTTATGATGTGCAATTTGGCTGCTTTCAAACTAATAATAGTTTACAAGACATTTATGAAATGACTCTGCATCTGGGGAAAGCAAGGATGCAGTAGTTCCCAAGTAAAATGTAGGATCAGCTCCTCTGGTGCGAGCAGCATGATGCTGTTGGTGCAGTGTCCTCTTTCTGCATACTCCCACACGCACAGGAGAGGAGCAGGGTGATCTCTGGAGAATAGCATCAACCTGATGTGAAGGAATGAGCGAAATCCTCAGGCTGAATGAAACGGAGCTGCAGGAATTGGAATAAGTCTGAAATATTGTTGTGAGCAAGAGTTCACGTCGGGTAAAGATGGTTTATTGTGCTTTATGGAACATATGCTGTGTTCCAAATGCATTTGCTCACGATATAATCGATTATTCCTCCACTGCCTCTGAGACGCTGTAGAGCAACTTGTGTTTTCAGCCTCAGCGAAGTCAGTGAGGCATGTGAAGCACGTCTCCCTCCCTCATGGCTTAAGCCCCCTGTTGGTCCTCTACTACTATTGCAGACATGCATGTTGAGTCGTGTGAGGTCTCCAACAACAGGAAGACAAAGGCATATTTTTTTTTGAAGTCCAAAGTGGGCACTGCATGCCCCCCTGTCCCCGTACCAGCTGAAGGAGAAAGTTTGTCCGTGGCCTGGAGAGGAAAGAAAAGAGGGGGGGGGGGGCGGGACAACAGCCCACTGTTTTCAAACTGTGTCTTTATGTCTCCCCTGACTGCGAGTGTGCCACTGCATCTCACAATGGAGGCCATTGTTTGTTTGAGAGAGAAAGCGTGGGTATTTTGTTTCAATCATTTCTGGAAGTCTTGTGTTTGACATGGTGGGGGCTCAGCACTTCCTGTGTTCGGAGGCCGGCTTGTTCTCCGTGCCCGTTTCTCGGCCTCTCTCCTGGCACGTCTCCTCGCTTCCATCTGCGCTTGAATTTATGTCTGTGTGTTCTCACCTGTGGAGTTTTTGGCCCTAGCTGTCGGCAGTCCAGTGGTGACCCATAAGAACCAGGAATCACGAAGGGAATGAGAAGTCTCGCCCCTGGTGTTTTCCATCATAGGAATTAAGAACGTTTGTGCTGTGCCCTGCTGGAGTCCACGCAGGTCAAGCGCACCCTTCTCCATGTCCAACGTCCCAGCAAACCCATCTATCCTGTCCCCTGCGGCCCCCCCCGATTCCTCATGCAGGGCCATGGTGACGCTCCACCTCTCTGACGTGAGCTAACGCCTCCTTAATCCGACTAAAGGCTAATCTCAAATGCCGGGATGTGATCCCATACTGAACACTGCGTCTGATTGTTGCAGAGCAGCAGAAGGTCAGCTGACTGTCTGACTTATACTCACTTTTGTCACCTCCGTCCTCTGGCAACACACGGAACACCTACACAGCACAGGGATCTCCATAATGTTTGTGCTTCTCCTTTTCTTCCAGCACATCTTTTTTATATCAAACTATTATTTCATAGTATGCTTCCTCCTCGGCTCTCTTTCTCTCTTTGCCTGTGAACTGCCCTTTGTTCAATTAGTGGAGAGTGAAGCTCGGACTGTAATTTGGTGAACTGTCAGACCTGAACTTCCACAAAAACATGTGAAAGATGAGGTACTGAGCTATACTCCTCACTTGGCTTGTGTTGATTAAGAAAGGTAAGAACGTCACAACATGTGGTGTGTGTGTGTGTGTGCGTGCCACACGCAGAGGAAGACAACTCACACTCCTCCATCAAAGGAAACATAGGTTTCATTCCTTCACAGCTCTTCCTTTCTCCTTTTGTTATCTTGCAACTTTCCTCTCTTACTCCTCCCTCCTCCTGAACGAGGGAGGCCATGTGAGCACCAGAGGTCCCTAAAAGGGGCAAATAAAACTGTAAGCGTGTGAGTGTGTGTGTGTGTGTGTCTGTGTGTGAGAGAGAGAAGAGGAGGAGGAGAAGGAGCACAACTCTCCTCCCACTCTGAAAACAGGAGTTGAAAAATGGGGAGAGAGCCATGATGTCACTGGTAGCCAATAGGAAATGTGGGCTGGGGACTGTTTAAGGCCCATCAGCTGTCGTGTTCCATCTACGTTGGCTCCTCCTCCTCTCCTGCTGGCACAGTATGGGCAGACATGACCATATCCATACCCTGCCCTGTCACGGACGTCCGCTCTCTGACCTTTGGCCCCCGGGGGCCTGTCCTGAGCCCATGTATATCATATCGCCGCGCTGAGCCCTGCGCTCGGTACTTGATTTCCCAATGAAACTCTGTCCCCAGCCTAAATTTGGCAGAGATTAGATAGGAGACTGCCGTCTGTTCCCGCTACGTTTCCCTGCTCTCTGTGTCATGCCTGCGCCGCTTGCGTTTGAGGGGCAGGGGGTGAGTGGGAGACTTGCGTAATGGTAAAATCTGATTAACACTGAAACTTAAGGTTGAAACTGAGGAGCCGTGTGTGCGCGAGTGAAACTTACCGAAAGTGACGTAACTCCCAATTTGTTCAGAGACTTGTAAACGGTGAAATTTTTTACACTCGGCTGCACAGGTTTTGTGCGACTGCCATATTCGGTGGTGTTGTTACCCAATTACCAATGAGGACAAGCTATTATGAGTTGACTGTTTACTGCAGCGTAATGGCTTTTTAGGGTAATTGGTGCCTCTGCATTTATAATGGTAACCCACACCGGCTGTTTGATTGTCACCTTTAACCACTCGAAATTTAGGAGACGTTAAAGGTAATGTAGCCCCTAATTTTTGTGTGCAGGCGCGCTCTTTGATGTGAAAGGGATCCAATGAACACTAGAGTGCATTGTTTGAGGCTGCCAAACGTTTTCCATTGGCCCTATCAGTTTGAAAATGCAATAAAAGTCAGCAATGTGTGCCTTTATTCCTCCGAACTGTACCTGCTCTGAACTCGCTGGCAGAACAAAGATAACACAACGTAAACCACCAACTGGCCTCTTTAATGTGAACTTCAACTTTATTTACCACAGATAGGATTGTTGCTATCCTAGCTGACGAGTCTCAGTGTCCCCTCGCAGCAGAGCAGTCTACTCTGGGCACAACTGTCTCCAGTGAAGCTTCAGCTCGTCTGATTTTTAAAAGATGACAAAAGGAGCCCTGACAAAAAGTAAATTGTGTGTGCTCACTGAGCTCCCTGTGTAAAAGGATATCAAATGGAATTGAATCCAGATCTCGGGTTTTATAGGACTGTACAGAATGTCAGGCTCTATCGAGGGGACAGACACTGAGGCGTACGGGTGGTGTTTAGTCACAGTCTGTGGGCAGGTGCCAGCGAGCAGCCTCCGTCATGAGGAAAACTGCAGTGGGGCAGAGACTGTATACTGTACATGGTTACACGCTCCTATGAGTACTGACGTGCACATACACATGCAAACAAACCCAATCCCAGCATACACATATAAAAGGTAACCAAACTGAAATGTAATTTCAGGATTTACAGTCCACTGACTATCGGCTCCATCATCACCTAATGGCCTGCTCGGTGTTTGCTGAGCACTCCATTTTAACCTGGTAGGAACGCTCGCCATCAACACAAACTTATCCCCCGTCAGCTTTTTAGCTTCAGGCAAATGTTGCCGTGCTTAGTCAGGATTAGGGCCCTTCTCGAAGTCAGCGTGAAATGAAGATGTGTCATTTTGGATCTGGACGTCACACCAGCAGAGAGAATGTATGCCGGACGCAGTGCCAGGATGATGTCTGGGCACCGTGCGCCACAGAGCCTGCAGATGGCCATCTACCGAAATAGACCTTGGCTTCAGAACGACTACTATTCTGACGCTCTGGTGATGATGGGCTGAACCAAGTTTGGGCACAGATTAAGAAATGTTACATAAAGCGATGCATGTGGCTGCTTGCAACATTTCACAGGTCAAAAAAAAAAGAAAAGCTGACGTGTTTGAAATTGTGGTGCTGTGGAGCTAAATGTGTAAAATTTAGTGCACCTGGCTGTAGTTCTCTCTGGGCTGCTGGTGGGTACACAACCAGGTGTTAGTCAGAGCCTGCAAGCGTGCAGCACCTGGGCAAATGAAGGACCAACTTGTTCATTTTTGTGTGTGCACTCCAGCGTTGCAAAGTGAAGCAAGCGCCTCATGGATATCATTTCCACTTCATGCAAACATCAGTCTTTAGCTGGCTTTTCTCATGGCGACCTCCTCTGTATCACCAGGGAGATTATTGTATGGATTGTTATTATATATTGTATAGAGATTAAAGGGATTCTGCAGCGATCTGAGGGCTTGCTGCTCTCAGTAACCCCTACCAGTCATCCAGGGTGCAAAAACAGTCAGGCAGCACAGCGCTGCCAGGAAACACACTGTATTTAATGAAGCAGATCTGGGAAGTCAGGTATTTTTAGAAGCCGCGTTTAGTGAGAGGAAAAATCTCAGAATCTGTTCAGAAAAAAAAAAGGAAAACATTGCCTACATTGCCTGAGTTCTCCCAAAGTCCCCTTTTTCCCTGTACCGACTGCCGCAACATCTCACTTAGCTTGTCGTGGAAATGACATGATAATTTCTGCGAGGGTCATTACGGAGCTAAACCAGCAGGCTGAAAACAAACAACAGCATTTAAAAGCTGCCAGTGTTCTGCCCCGGCTGAATTGATTGATTGTCACGCTCGTTACTTTCTGTTTTTCTCAGATGACAAGAGCAGCGGCAGCGATGCAGCATGGGGGGGGGGGGGGGGGGGGGGGTTTCCTCCACGGGGGGGCGCGTTTACTCTCCCCTCACTGGGTAATAAAAGTCACAAAGCACGACCTTGTTGTTGATTTAGATGCGTCTGAAGTGAATTCCTTCATAGCCTAGAGTGGGCCTGTTTTCTGACAGGAGTTGTCTGATTTAATGAGGAAGACAGTGGCTTCAGTCTGTCTTCATGCTACAAATACAGTTTGACTCATGGGGTGGGGGGGTCTGTTGAGGGACGCATCAGGACTCTGGGACTTCTGGCTAACGAGACGTCATGGAGACATGGAGGGATGGAGATTAGGTTCAGGTTGAGTTGGGTAGAAATAATAACGTGACATTCATCTCCATATTTTTCAACATTCATTGATATCATCAGGTCACTGATCCTCTCGGCCTGTATGAATTACCTGTCGCTATAATAGCCACAAAGATTTCATGTGATTTGGTGCGAGATTTGCCCGTCACAGCTGATATTGGTTTATGTTTCCTATTAAGGGCTCCGATTTGGGCATATAGAATATCACTCGGTTGCGCACTGAGTTCCTCCATGACCCAGCAGTCTCCTCTATTTTGCACTGTTGTAGAAAATGGGGGGAAAAAAATCCTGGATTGAACCTGAAAAGGTTCCTTCTTCTGCCACGCCCAGCCCCTCCACCAAGATAAAGGAAAATAGTTTCAGTAGTTTTTGCTCGTCAGTCACACTAAAATGCCACTTCCCACTGTTCAAACATGTCTTTAATAGCTCTCGGACCATCCTCTTCCTCCTCTGTCATTAAAAACACTAAGCATTCTCACGTGTGACCTGTGTCCAATAAACAACAAGGCAACAACAACAACAACAACATCAGCAGCAGCAGCAGCAGCTGCAGAGAGGGGCGAGGCCCGAGGGTAGAAGGAAGGGGTGTGCGTGTGTATCTGTGTGTTGTTGTGACTGAACGCGAGTGAGGGGAAATGCCACGCATGCCTGAACACACAGACCAGCACATAGTTGTGTGAAAAACACATTGCTGGTCTTTAGTGGGCACGGGAGTGGAAGAGACCCAGAAACACTGGGACAGGGAGGAGCGGGCTCACACTCACCTTTGTGCACAGGACTGAAGAGAGATTTAGCCAAGCTCTCCTGAGCCAGCTGTCTGTGTGAGAAAATCACATCATGACACTGTGCTGCCCCCTCCCCTCTCTAAAAAACCCCTCTGATCAGCAGAACACTCGATCTTGCCGATCATGCGCAGCCAGAGGCTTGCTCTCGCTCTCTCTCTCTCTCTTGCTCTCTCTCTCTCTCTCTCGCTCTCTCTTGCTGAAAAGGTGAAAAGCACCACTCCAGATTAGATCGGTCCATCCTGGCACTTGAGACCTATCACTGTAGCTGTAAGACAGCACTGGAATCCCTGATGTGGTTTGCCCGTGGCGGTGAGTGGAGGAAGCATCCTCTCTCTGCTGTCTGGGCTGATGTGGTTTAAACAAGTGTCTGGAGTGATCCACTGGGGGCTCCCAGGGAGGATCGGATTGCCGGATGAGGATGTGGCCTGGTGCAGCTCAGGGAGCTGGAGGGGAGAAGGGGGGGGGGCAGCGGTCCATGATAGGCCCGCCGTCTCCTACTGTACTCCTGCTCTGCTACCTTCCTGTTTGCTACTGCTCTCAGCTCCAGTAACCTGAGCTCACCGGCACTGACTCTGCACGCAGCAGAGCGGCTTTGCATCCCCACAGCGCACTGGATTATTGTAGAGTGCAGCAGAGTGAACACGTTGGTAAAAGGAGCTGATGTCCTGATAAATTCCATCGTGTCCTAATGGAAACATGGCCGCTGATATATAGTGGATGTACTCACTGCAATAAACATGACATCCTTCTTCTTTCAATGCAAAATGCAGTATAGATTTATTTTAATGAGGTTTTATATTCGTATAAGTTCCAAAGTCTCTGTTTCTCTTCCTGAAAACAAAAATGTTAATTTGAAATTCATCTGTGCTCCAGTACGAACCAGTCATGTGTTTTAGCTGATGTCCCAGTTCAGGGTCTATTTACAGGAATAACCTTACTAAGGCTTGGTTGTTTGTGCAAACTGCATGTGTCCAGGTTTTTTCCTTAACTCACGGTTTCCCCCCAATTCTGTGGAAAAGCTGCGCTTAATCACTATGGTTACCCCCCCCCCCCCCCCCCCCCCCACCACACACACACACCCACCAGCGCCTGCTCCCCCCCCCCCCCCCACACCCCCCACCACACACACACACCCACCAGCGCCTGCTCAAGAGAGGACTTGTTTACCATCTCTGCTCCAGACTCAATAACATGTCAGTCATCGGAGTTGGATCCGCCCCTGCCCTTCTGCCATTGGTCGGGCAGATGGCTCTGAGTTTAACCCCCCCCACTGTGAATAATGAATGATTTCCCAACTGTCTGTCACGCTTCCTATACTGACACAGGGAAAAAACACCATGGTTTGATGTTATCAGTGATGACAAACGTGATCCTTCGTGAGATGTGTTGTTTTAGTGTTAAATGATTTTTGAAAAAAAATTGTATCAGTTTGACTAAATTTTCCTCTGGCAGTGAACGAGTCACTTGCCTCTGTATGTAAACACCGTAGTAGTTCTGTTACACAGCGTTCACTGCAATCCCCTTTCTCTTAAACCACCTCCATAAAGATCATTTGAAGTGTGCGAGAACCCATAGTCTCATCTTACACACACACACACACACACACACACACACACCATCTCCAATGTCATCACATAGACAGTGGCATCTATTCTGTGACAGCGCTGAAATCCATCCCTGTTGTTATCAGGTCAAAGGCTGCTCCAGACGCAGGTGAAAGGGAAGGGCTGAGGTGAAAAACAGGTTTCTAACATACTTGCATCTATCTCCCCCTTTTTCTTATCTCGCGTTCTCGCCCTTGATCGTGTTTGCAGCTCAAATAGCTTTGTCCTCTCAGGTTTCCTCAGCAATTCCTCAAGTTGTTGTTGCGTAGTTGCAGCAGAACGAGGGATTAGCACCCCCCCCACCCCACCTTTGAATCCTCTGCTGTTCGGAACATTCTGCGGATTCTTCACATAGTCCAGTGACTGGAGGATACCTCAAGAACACAAACACATGCGCGCACACACACACACACACACACAAAACAGTGAACGGCTCTTGTCTGTCCCGGGCCTGAAAGTGATGCTTCCTCCTCGTCCTCCTCTTCCTTCATGTATCAGTAGAGGTGGGGAAGCCCTGGCTGGTCGGAGGCAGACCCCAGGTTTGATGACATGGTCACAGACATCGATGCAACATGTGACCACACGCATGCTCCAGGCTTGTGTGTGTGCTGGTGTACACGTTTGAGTTTTTGAATACCAGCTTGTTATTAAATCATTAGAAATTAGCCGTTCGGCAACACCCATGCAGCCCTGAAGTTTTCCAACCAAAACGAATCCGGCAGTAAAACTATAGTAGCTGCAAAACTTTGGAGTACGGTTGATGCATTTCCAAAGAAAATGCAGTTGTGTTGATGTATCCACAGTCTTGTTTCCCCTGTCAACAGTCCAGTTCCTCATTAATTGCTTTATATAATCTGGTATGCACAGTAATGGGGTCAAATACCAACCGACTGATGCTTGTCATTTATTCCTGCTCGTATCAAGTGGCCGTCCGGGGGACGGCAGCGCCGATGACGACTTAGCTTCAGAGGAGCCCCTTGTTAGGTAGTCCCTTTGCTTTGAAGTAGTGGAAACCCACAATGCCCTGCATAGTGATGTGTGGAGCGCCGTGGCGTGGAAATAGGGTTGCATTAGGAGCGTCTATAAATAGAGGATTGTATCCTTGATACCACGGTTGTTTGGTCACACACTGAAACCGGGTCGGCTTATATGGGTTCGAGGCAGCAACGCGTCCTCCCTCCAGCTTTCTTCTGGCAGAAGGTATGCATGTTTGGAATTTCTCTTCATTGAGGAATCTGTTAAAATGATGCAGAAGGAAAAGGGACCTCCTCCAATGAGGCTCATTAGAGTTTGCCTTGGCTGCCCCCTTTTGGTTAGATTCCAAGAAAATGAAGCCTGGCTGATGTTTCAACACTAATTAAACCGCCTTTAACACACTAATGTCAGCTTCGTGTTTACCATCAAATCACTTTTGTTACGTAAAGTGTGTGTGTGTGTTGGCATTTGATCTTGTAGCTTTAAAAACAGAGCTTGTTTTGGACCAGATCCAGAATAGATGGAGTAATGCAAAGCCTATGTGGAAGAACGTATAGGATGTGCGAAGCTGTACGTAACACACGAAAGGTCTTGTGACGAAACTCTTACGTTGGTTTTATCAGGAGACACTTATTGAAAACCCCTGAGCAGTGTTTAGAGAAAGACCTTGTATAGGGTGTAACTGGATGAGATGAAATAGCTTAAGACGTTTTGTTTTTTTTCTTTTGTCATTAAAAAAAAGGGAAAGGATTTTCCAACCAGACACTTTCACCTCTTCTGCACAATTGGATTTGACTGAATGTGAGAAAGAATGGCAAGTATTTGAGAAACTGTCAGAAGTGCGAATATTCCCTCCCCCCCTTTGAAGTGAGACTTGAGTCGTTGCTTTGTTATTTGTTTTGTTTTTTTGGCTCATTTTGCAGCATTTTTTTAGTGCACTGTCACTTTCTGAAACCACACAAATATTTCTGTAAAGTGTAAAGTTCATTTAAAAGTGAATAAACAAGGAGACACGCCCCCCCCCCCTCTCCCTGTTCTTTCCAACACACAGTGTGCACATGCCAATGTGCAGGTGACACACTCCTTGTTCATCATGTGATGCTTAAATAAGGGGGTCCCCGTATTCACAGTTAGAAGGATAGTGGTGCAATGTGTGTTACCTGCACGTCTGTCTGGGTTTGTATGATTGTGGGTGTGTGTGTGTGTGTGTGCATGCATGTGTGCACATATCTTTCAGCTCTGTCTTTGCACCAGGAGGCGGTTGCTAAGGAACCAGGCGAGCTGTGCCTCTAATTTCAGTTGAGTTTTTCTGCCCCTGTGGGGAATTTTGTCTTGCAGCAATAACAAATGCCCAAACAATAAACAGTTAACTCTTAAAGGCTCCAGTATACAAACAATGACTGTGTGTGTGTGGAGTGGGGGGGCTACAAGCAGATTTTCTAATATTCAGAGGTTTTACAACAAATGGCTTTTGTTACACGTTCTCCTCCAGAGACACTATAACTCTTGACTGTTTCCCAAACCGGGACTTTATCTGTTTTGAACAGGGACTCATCAAACAATCATTAGCAGAAGACAGCTTCTTTAGGATTCGTTAGCAGTGGGAATCGTCTTCTCTTTACATCTGTGTTTCCTGGAGTGCTTCTCTATAAACAGGCTAGAGTGAAAAAAAAAACAAAAAAACAAAACAGGTTATGAATACCATGTGCAGTTTACATCTGTGTCACTGATGAGTTTATAAAACAGCGAGCACTGATGTGATCATCTTGTTTCACTTCCTCAATGAGAACTTCATGGTAACTTTTTCGCTTTCCATGACGTTTGACCATTTTGAAGGATTTAATCATGTAGATACTTTATCTGTCAGGACTCATCATTGGTCAAACGTCTGTCTGTTATTAATAACAACGACTTGGTTCCTTCCTGATTTCGCTGCTCTGCGGTTGAAAAAGTGGTTTTAATACAATGCATTAGCATACGCCTGCTATCAGGACCCAAATGACCGTCACAGAATAGAAGCTGCTGCCAGTGTCATGACATTAGAGTTGACTATTAAGTGATCCCATCGCTGCGTTCCACTACAGCAAAAGGTTTTGAACCCCGGCCCTGACACTCCACTTTCTTCCCACCCCTGCGGCCCCCTGCTGGCTGATCATAGTTTTGCAGCTTGCTCATCCCACACCCTCAGATCTCAGGATTTGAAAATGTCACAGATTAACATTAGTATGAGTGTCTACACATTCATTCTGTCTCCAGTGATCAAATCCTCTTCCTGTTCATGCACCATTTAATTTAGTATATGCATAAAGTTTCATGCAGTCCACTCCAACCAGATAATGATGTTCAGTTTTTACTCTCAGTATTTAATTAGCTTTATGTTTATTCTGGAGGGCGGAGTCTACGGTTTTGATGAGCTGGACTGCATTTTATTCAGAGCCATGCAAATGTTTTGGCCGCCATATTTACACAAAGGGAGGATGACTATTAGAAACACATTTGAGTGTAATTCAGTCCAGGACTATATTATCACTAACTATGACCTCAATAAGAAACAGAAACTGAACATGACGAGAACAGATGGCACAGATGTTGTCGTGGGTTTCTCCCTCAGGGCCCTTTAACCTATTTTCGATCTGGAAAGTTATTCAGCAAATAATATCATTAAGACAACTTCATATGCAGACATTTCATTTTAACGCTTGTTACCCTTTACAGTCTCTATTTGTGCTACGACTGTGTGCAGCTGACCTCTTCCTCTGTCCCTCTCTGTCTACCCCTCAGTTTGCCCGGAACACTGCAAACTGGCCTGCACCGACGCCGGGGAGTGCTGCCACAGCCAGTGCCTGGGCGGCTGTACCGAGCCCAACAACGACATGGCCTGCTCCGCCTGCGTCCACTACTTCCACGAGGACCGCTGCGTGCCAGACTGCCCCCCGGGCACTTACAAGTTCGAGGGCTGGCGCTGCATCACCATGGACCTGTGCTCTCAAGTGCACCTGCCTGGCGACCCCCCCCTTGTCATCCACGGGGGAGAATGTCGCTCCGACTGCCCCTATGGCTTCACGCGGAACGAGACTAATCGGTAAAGACGTGCCCTTCTCTTGTCGTTGAGGTGTGATCTGGAAATGCTGCGCCGGGCGACAGTGAATTCACAGAATATTAGGAAGAGCTCTTAAAAAGGTGGCAGTTATCTTACCAAATGGCCCGTCACCATTTCTGAAATGTTAGGTTTTCTTTTATGTTCTATGTTTTAATTTATTGGGGATCATCACCTGATCACAGCAGCTCATGAGGAATGAATTCTTTTTGTATAAAGAGTCATTGAGGTGAAGTGTGTCTCAGAGCTGGAAGAGATTCTCAGTAAGTGAAGATTAAGAGTATGTTGGACTATTAACGCATCATGTCTGGATTTCCAAGAAAAGGCAGATTAACACTCAAAGGTTTCAGGACATTTCCCCTGTTGATTACGTCTTCGTATGCGGCTTCCCTCCCTGTTTTGTCTCGTCAGTTCTCCCGACTCTCCACGCTGACTCTGCAGCCGTATGTTTTTCTGGCCTCGCCGCTGCTGTTTAGTCTCTAAGGTCAACGCGGTGAATCACTCTCTCACGAAAGAGAGAGGGAGAGAGTTCAGATGAGGGCCCATAAAAGATTATATTTTCCGTGTGAAGGGTGACCCTGCATCGCAAAGTGAATTTATTTGCCTGAATCCCTTGGAATGCGCGGGAGCTCGGGGAGTGAACGAATGATTTCAGGGTGAGATAGTGAGGTTGTTTGAGTTTTTTTTTTTTTTTTTTTTGTTCTCAGTGTTTCTTCTTCTTCTTCTTCCCTCTGCCTCGGCCGTGCACAGATTGTTTTGCAGAGCCTGCAACGGGCCGTGCGACAAGGTCTGCTCGTCCCGCATCATCGACTCCGTGGATGCTGCTCAGACGCTGAAGGATTGCACCGTCATCGAGGGCAACCTGGACATCAACATTCGTCGCGGAAGTGAGTGCAGAAGATGCTTTTATGTGTAAATTGGTACGGAGCACACCACATTCCCCACCAGAGGACTCGCTGAATCTTTACGCTAAGGCAGCGTGGCTCATATGATAAAGCGTATACAGTTTACTGCTTGATATTTGCATTAGTGCCAGAACACCTGTATGTCGCAGTAGAGCTCCCCGTGGGATTTTAAATTCCCATGTTATGTGCGTGTGTTTATGTTGATCTGCTGTCCCCAGATAACATAGCGGCTGAGCTGGAGAGCTTCATGGGATTGATCCAGACAGTGAAGGGCTATGTGAAGGTCCGGCACTCCCACGCGCTTGGTTCGCTGTCCTTCCTCAAGAGCCTGCGTTACATCGATGGGCAGGAACTCATCGACAAGTACGGCCTGTCTGTCTGCGAATTCTACACTGTGTGTGTGTGTGTGTGTATGTGTGTGGTGACTCTGGGAATTAGAGGACGTGAGCAAAACCTCAGCCCAGCAGGGAGGCTGACACCAACATATCATTGAAGTTGCATAAATGTCAGAGGGCCTTTTGTGGAACGGGTGTCTGCCCTCGATGGTGCAGGCACACGTCCACATAAGTGACAAATGTAATTACAATCTCTTGTCGAATCTCGTGACGTACATATGATATCATTAAATTAACATTGGATGGGTCCTACAGGCCAGATGAGTGAGCGTGGCTTCTATTCTGAGCAGAGTCTCAGGTCTGCCAGCCCCTGTCAGTAAGTCGGTATCAGCAGCAGTTCGAGATACGAGGGAACATTTTTTTTTTTTTGGTACCGGCCAAAGGGGTCACGGGAAAGTCTGTTGCCCTTCTCGTTGTTGTCTCTCCCAGGGTAAAGTTTCACTGGGAGGAATGCTGTCGAGGGTGGCAGACATTCTTACATGGACGGCCAGAGCTCAACGCGTTGGCACCGCGCTGGTTCTGTTTCACGTCGTCTGTTCGAACCCACGACCCTGAGCTGTGACGTCCACCTGTGACGGTGGTTAATGCTGCCACCAGGGGGCAAAACAAAGCCTGTTAACGTCTGAGTCGAGCTCAGCAACAGCTGCTTTCTTTATCCAGAGGGTTGAAAACCTTCTTTCTTTCCTCCATGTCCAGCATGTACGCCTTCTCCGCCGTCAACAACCAGCACTTGCAGTACCTGTGGGACTGGAGTCAGCACAACCTGACTGTTCGAGCCGGACGCCTCTTCTTCCGCCAGAACCCCAAACTCTGCATGTCTGAGATCCACACCATGTGGGAGAAGGCCAGGATCACCGTGAAGCCAGAGGAGGGCGATTTCCGCAACAACGGTGAAAGAGCCAGCTGTGAGTATTTTCACTGGAGCGTTAGAAGAGGCTTCCGTGGGCTCCTCTTCCCCCTCTCTGATTGGTCGGTTCCTGCCTCTGTCGTGACAGGCGAGAGTCACACCCTGATGTTCAAGTCTAACGAGACAACGAGTCACACCATCAAGCTGACGTGGGAGCGCTACCAGCCGCCGGACTTCGGCGACCTCATCAGCTTCATCGTCTACTACAAGGAGTCGTGAGTATCCACGAGACGGACGACTCATTTCCCCCCCCCCGTAACACATATCATTAAATGAACTCCACGCTGAGACAGAGAGGATATGGATAGTGGATTTTTGTAAATCCTCTAATTTAGAAACTAATATTTTCGACACAGTTTTCAAGTGCATATCAAGAATAATGGGGGAAAACTCCTACTATTATTGCAGCTTTCTGGTTAAGGAATATTTCCATCAGACTGCTCTCTCTGAGTGTCCCTCTGCTTGCTGGCAGTTGATTCAGGTTTTAAAATTGCTTAGGCTTGAACATAGAAAATAAAAATAAAAAAAAAATGTGGAAAATAGCGGGCGGTAATTTAAAGCACAGAATATTCTGAAAAAGATGAGCTTGGCAAGAGCTGTTGAGATGAATCATCTTTAAACAGCCCAAATAAAACAGTTCTGAGGAGTTTTTCTTTTTGGGAGTGTCATGTTTAGAAGTCAAAGAATGACTTTCTTAACGTGCTGCCATGTTGTGTGCGTCCACCAGGCCCTTCCAGAACATCACGGAGTTCGACGGACAGGACGGCTGCGGCACAAACAGCTGGCACCTGGTGGACGTGGATCTTCCTCAGGATAAAACCAGCGAGCCGAATGTCAGTCTTCAGCACCTGAAGCCCTGGACCCAGTACGCTATCTTCGTGAAGGCCGTCACCCTGCAGGTGGAGGACAAACACATCGTTGGCGCAAAGAGTGACATCATCTACATCCGCACGCGCCCGTCGCGTAAGTTGCACGACTCAGCACGTCATTTCAGGCGATGTGAACGTTTGTATTCATCAAACCTTGCCTGGGTCTCCATTGCAGCTCCTTCTGTGCCCAAAGATGCCCGGGCTTTTGCAAACTCCTCAACCAGGCTGGTGGTGAAGTGGTCGCCGCCCATGTTTCCCAACGGCAACCTGACGTACTACCTGGTCCGCTGGCAGCAGCAGCCCGAGGACAGGGAGCTTTACGAACACAACTACTGCTCCAAAGGTCTGCCTTACTCATTTCTAAGTGATCAGAAATGATTCTAAATGAAGGAAATGTTGGTTTTTCAAAAGCAGTTTTTCAAAAACAGTTTTGCTTCCAACAGAGCTGACGATGCCTATCAGGTTTCCAGCGGCAGGACTCACAGACATCGACGACAGCACCAAGCCCACCAAGTCAAACTTGGCCGGGGGCCGGGGCCCTTGCTGCGCTTGTCAGAAGACGCCCGAGGAGATGGACCGGGAGAAGGACGTCCGTGTCTCTCTGAAGAATTTCGAGAACTTCCTCCACAATACCATCTTTCTGCCGAGGTACTGTGAGCCGCATGGCGCTGTTGTATCAGTCATCTCCCGTTTTCGGCTCCTGCTCTGCACCTCCTTTTTGTGCTTGAGCCACAGCTTGTTTCGCCTTGACTGGTCAAAATGAAGAAGGGAGGCGGCTGCCCCGGGAGTAAGGGCTCCTCTGTTGAAACTGACAGGATCCAAACAGGGAGGCATTGACGGGTCGGACGGGGGCCGAGCCGGCCCGCTGGGTTCTGCCTTTTTTGTCAGGCAGCATGGATCAGGAAACATGCAGAGTTGGATCCAAAGCCTTCTTAGCGCTCTTGTGGCTTTCTGTTGCCACGGCAACGGTGGCACGAAGGATGTTGGGGACCTAGCAGGCAGCAATTTAGGCAACACAAACAAACCCAGGAGAGAGATATGATTAAGGAGTCTGAAGGGCCCAGTCTTGGCTGCACACTTGTCGCTGCTTAGGCTTTTGTTCGCCACAATGGGGACTGACTTTTGTGTCGTGTTATCTTTGAACTTGCTCGTGGCTACAGACGTTTAACTGTTTCAAAGTCTCCAGCTCGCTTTCCTCTCCCTCACGCCCGTGTTCTCTGTGAACCGGCGCCGTAGCACGTCCTGGCAAAATATGGAGACCCTCCATGCACTCAGCAGGTGTCTTACAGAGCTCTCTGTCTTTTAAAAGATGCCTCCGAAGTCCATCCGTTTAAACAGCGTGACGTGCCCTCTTCCTCTTTTACAAGGATCGATGTATCTGCAGAGGAAGAATAATAAGTCATCTCTCCCTCCTCCCGATCCGGATGTGTTGATTTGTTATAGTAGAGCTGTCTAGGAAACAGACTGGTGGCAGGTGACAGGTCTGCAGCGTGTATACCCACTGTAACAGAACTCCAGGGAAAGGCCACCTGAAAAATCTAGGGGGTTCAGGGTTTGCATCGGGGGTAGGGGAACAGAAAGAAGAGGAAATGTTTTTCATTCTGTCGCTCTCCACTCTCCTCCTCCTCTGCCTCCTCTTCTTCATGCTCTCTTTGTCTGAGACTCTTTTCTTCTCCCTTTCTTTTCTTTCTGGAGCGAGACAGCTGCCAGGAAATGTACAGTGACTCCATGTGGAATTTAAATGAATGAGGGAAGAGCCCCATCAGCAGCAGAACACAAACAGAGAAGTGAAGGAAGGCAGACACATTTAGTGGTGGAGATGCACAAAGAGGATGTCTGTGGGTATCTGAACAGACGACCCTGTGGTGAGTTCCAGGACCTGTAATCAGCTGCCAGGACAGCCCATTCACTGTGCACCCCCCACTGCTGTTGAACTCACAATGAGGACATGTGGTAACACTCATTTTCTGTGAGGCTGCTATACGTTGTGGCCAGGAACTCATAATGTGCTCCACTGGACGGGCAGTCATGGCTTTCCTGACTGGATTCCATTGCGTAAAGGTAGATCTTTTTTTAGCAGGCGAGGTCAGGACACAGGCTGTAGTCACTGTCTAGATATAGGGTCGTGCTTAACTCAGCTGGGGAGTATTCTTACAGTGTTAGCACCGCTGCACTTAACCCTCTTAGTGCCCGATTTAGATCCTTGGGATTTCTTCCCCAAGGAAAGTTTCTCTCGACATTTTGAATCAGCCAGTCAGTCGACGTATATTTTGAACATATAGTGTTTGAGTTTGCTCCATTTATGACCGTCAGAGAGGAATGTTAACGTGTCAGTGCGACTGCTGTTTCCCACGGATCTGCCTGCTCCCTCCTCCTGTAGGGGGATGTCTGCTCTGACACGGAAGGAACTCCACCTCAGTCTGATCGGTTAGTTTGACATTTCAGATCAACAGATGCAGCTGGTTTTGACAGGAATGAATTATTCCTGCACAGTGGTTAGCACGGCAGAAAGGCAAAGCAACACCTCATCCTTGCGTATAAACGTGGACAGCAGCATTAGTGAAGGTGTTTGTTGTGGCTGTGGAAGACTCCCCGTCTGTCTGTGATCCGTCTGACCTCCTCCTGCTCCTACACAGCTCCACAGGGAGCAGTTTGCAGCATCTGGCCACATGCTGTGCACGTACACACACTCCGTCTGGTCCAGCCAGAAGCTTAACCTTTGTTTCAGATGCTTGTGGGAGTCATAAACCTAGAAACATTTGCTTTGTCATAGTAGCGCTCACTGTCCTTAAATCGTCTTTCCCTGGTTTTCAGACCTCCAGACCGGCGACGCAGGGATGTGTTCGGCATGGCCAACGACACGCTGTATCATGACGGGAAAGGGAACGCCACCCTCGGCCCGGGCAACAGTACATATGGCGTTCCTCCCATCAGGGAATACCCCTTCTCAGAGGACAAGAGCTCAGCAGAATATTTGGACATCCCCAACCTGCGGCCCTTCACAGTCTACCGCATTGACATCCACGCCTGCAACGAGGAGGTGGGCCGCTGCAGCGCCGGAGAGTTCGTCTTCTCCAGGACCAAACCTGCATGTGAGGAACAAACCTGGATTCAATCATGAAACATGTCACTTGACGCGTCCTTGTAATGATATCGTGTGCGTGTGTGTTTCCCAGTCAAAGCAGACGACATCCCCGGAAAAGTGATCTGTGAGCGCAGCGACAAGGGCGAGGGTTCCGTGGTGCTGCACTGGCCGGAGCCTGTCATGCCCAACGGACTCATCCTGATGTATGAGATCAAGTACCGTCTGGGGACTGAGGTGAGCCCGACTGGAAGAAACAAAAGATTCAAAGTGTTTATTGCCATACGTACAAAGAACGTGTTCCCTGTCCAATGAAATTCTGACTCTGCCGTCCACACTGAATGCCTTCTGGTCATAAAAATTAAATACTAAACACAGAAGAAAGAAATTGAAAAAACTGTGCAAAACTTGATAATATTACTCTGAATGTAACAAATGTGCAAAATATGAAAAACGGAAAAAGCTGTTAAAGCATATTGGGGCAGAACTAGTTCTGATATTGCAATATTCCTTGACTCAGATGAGCTGAGCAAAGGAGAGGACGGTAAACACGCACATCCTTCAGTGCAGTGACGGTCAAACATCCATGCCTTACCTTCCTGTTTTCTTTTAGCCTGAGAAACCCGAGTGTGTGTCGCGGAGGCAGTACTATGAGCACAGAGGAGCCGAGCTGACCAACCTCGGCTCAGGGAACTACTCAGCTCGAGTGCGCGCCACCTCTCTAGCGGGGAACGGCTCCTGGACGGAGAGCGTGTTCTTCTACGTCCCTCCACCCAAACGTAACGCGACATCCCTCACCCATTCAGTCCTGCGCCTTTTTTATTGCTTGACTAGTTTAATGTGAATTCGTGGAATCACCGTTGTACGTCTGTTCCCGGACAGGAGACGATGGAGTAGCCTTCTATTTGGTCATCATCATTCCCATCATAGCCACGCTCCTCATCGCCAGCCTCACCACCATTCTCTTCTTTGTCAACAAAAAGAGGTGAGTGTCTCTGTCAGCATCAATGCAACTTGATTATTGTTCAGTTTAATGTGACTGTAATCATGTTAATTAGTGAGGATAAGTAGAGTTCAGTGCCATCTAGTGGTGAAGTTTTATGCTGCAGCTGAATAGCCCCCACCTCTCCCTCCTTAGATAAGGCTTTTCCACCAAAAGAACCAGGCGCTTGTTCAGTGCTAGTGCTTAGTTGGTTCAAATCACATTCTTCCCAAAAACCAGTGTGGTTTTCCATTGACAAGGAGCCAAGTTGGAGCCATTGCATCACCGTTTACAGTTGAATGAGAAACTCAAACAACAGACGACTCACTCACCAGCTGTTTTCAACTGCGTCACGATAACCCCGCCTCCTGCCTCCGGATGTAGTTGGTGCTTTGCTCTGGCCCAGCAAAGAGTTGGTGCCGGCTATGCACCGGTATTTAGCTCCTGGTGCCAGTTCTTTGTTAGTGGAAACTGGTGCCATCACTAGCCTGGAACTAGCACTAGCACCAGCTCGGTGGGAAAGCCCTATTATAGGACCCTATCCAATACAGAGGGCTCATTCTAGGGTACAGAAATTAACAACTGGATGAAACACACTCGTGAAATAATCGTTCATGTCAACAGGAACAGCGACAGACTGGGAAACGGAGTCCTCTACGCCTCTGTCAACCCAGAATACTTCAGTGCAGCTGAGAGTAAGATTGTTGAATATTTTCTCAAGCCTTTGCCATCGTATTTTGTTCCGTGTAAATGATGTTGACCTGACGGTGTTTTTTTGTTGCCAGTGTACGTCCCAGATGAGTGGGAGGTGGCGAGGGAGAAGATCACAATGCACAAGGAGCTGGGCCAGGGCTCCTTCGGCATGGTGTATGAAGGTTTGGCCAAGGGCGTGGTCAGGGACGAGCCTGAGACGCGAGTGGCCATCAAGACGGTCAACGAGTCGGCGAGCATGAGGGAGCGCATCGAGTTTTTGAACGAGGCCTCTGTCATGAAGGAGTTCAACTGTCACCACGTGGTAAGAGGGGACGTCCAAAAATACTCGACTGTCACATCAAAAGCTTGAAATAGATCATCGCCGGCTGGCTAAAAATAAACCAACACCAGCCTTTCCTAATGAATCGAAATGAAAAGCTGGAAAGAGGGCAGCAGGTCAGGAGAGCTGTGGTTGTCTTTCCCCAGGCAGCTGCAGCCTGAGGCAGGGTTTAGTCTCCTGGAGTTTGTCCACATTGTCTCATCAGCGTGATCACAGCCTCATTAACCACGTTAAATGGATACGTTCAAAGTTCTCCCTGTGGAAAGAGGCAGCTCAAACCTTTTTATCAAGTGTGGCTGCCAAAAAAAACAAACCCTGAATTATTAAAAGATTATTAAAAGACTTTTAGAGAAACTCCACATTTTCTATTTCAGATGTGTGCTAGCGGAACAGCTGAGCAGCAATCTGTCATCAGGGACCTGCCCTCGCCGTATTTAAAATTAGGTCGAAGCATTAATTAGGGATGTGACCTTTGACTCCGCCCCCCTGACCTGTGCTGTGATTCGTGCAGGTGCGGCTGCTGGGCGTGGTCTCACAGGGGCAGCCGACCTTAGTGATTATGGAGCTGATGACACGTGGAGATCTGAAGAGCCACCTGCGCTCGCTGCGCAAAGAAGTAAGACACCTGCCACACACAACCCGCCTCTCACCCCAGTGACAGCTATCTCCGGTCTTTACGACCACACACATCCTGTCTCTGCATTTCCACACACCGTCCATTCTTCATTTTGTAATGTAACCCCCTCCCCCCACACTTCCCCCCCGTCACCTCATCTCCTCTCACTCTGCTGCAGAACTCCACCAGCCAGGTCCTACCCCCACTCAAAAAAATGATCCAGATGGCGGGGGAGATCGCTGACGGCATGGCGTACCTCAACGCCAACAAATTTGTCCACAGAGACCTGGCTGCCAGGAACTGTATGGTAGCCGAGGACTTCACCGTGAAGATCGGAGGTGAGTTGAGTTAACGCAGCGCCTGCAGTCTGCTGCGGTCGCCCGGCCACAGAGTGTTTTGGATTTCAGGGCGCGCTGGAGGCTGCGGCGTCTTAATGCAGATGGACAGAGGGAGGGAGGATGAGGGGAATGGACGAGGCTCTCAGGAGCGTCCTCTTACACGCAGGAGTGAGTGATTGTCAGTGGCTCCCCCTCAAAACTCTGTGTTCATTCTTTCCTTCAGATTTTGGCATGACCAGAGATATTTATGAGACGGACTACTACAGGAAAGGAGGGAAGGGCTTGCTGCCTGTCCGCTGGATGTCTCCAGAGTCACTTAAAGACGGCGTGTTCACTACGATGTCTGATGTCTGGTATGAGAACACATCACTCTCGCACACACACTTTGACTGCTTTCACATACTTCACCCCCCCCACCATGTGACCCAGATCTGATTGTTTAATGTTTGCACAGCACAAATAACACGGACTCTTTTCAGATGTATGGGTTCCAAACACATTTTACTTGGAGTGACACGTTTCTGTTGTTCACCTCCAGCGTGTGTGTGAGCTCCACTTTGCACCGTGTGATACAGACCACATTTTAAACTATAATAAAAAAAACAAAACAAATTGGATTCACACACAGAGGACTGAATTATACAGACAGTATATAAACCTGCTGGAATACACAGGACCCGTAAAGCATCCCAAAAACGTCCACACACTTTGTGTTTTCAAGTCAAAGGGGAGTTTCACAGACACTTTTCAACGTCACGACAGGTGGTGCTTCCAAAAACCACCGAAACCCTGTTTCCCCCCGCTTGTTCTCTGGACGCTCCTCAGAACGGCGCCCAGCCAAAAAAAACTAAAGAACAACATTTTTGGTGAAGCCCATGCTCATTGTTCTGCCACGTTTTGTCTCTCGGGAGCTATATTGTTCTCGAGAAATACAAGTGTTTACTAGCTCCCATGGAAGTTTTTCTTTCCCAACTCCAAGTGTCCCAGCGCTCAGTCCCTGAGAGTCGAGCTTAAACTGCTCCAGATGTTGTCAAACGAGAGGCTTTCGCCGCTCGCACAAGCCCACCTCCACGCTCCCCTCGCTGCTGCGTGCGTAAATGGAGCCGTCGGCGAGGAGGTGACTTGTAATCTGTCGATGAGGAGAAGCAGCCTGAATGCGCTAGTGTGTGGTAACAAGGCTGTTTTAAAGGCTGTGAGTGTTTCCTCAGAACTCGTGCCAGTGGCAAAAATATGACTTGTGACGGTCTCTTTTTAGCGGAGTTTGAAAAATGTTCCTCATGAATAGTTTCATGGTTATCTCAGTGCGAGGTAGCTCGAGGTCACTCTGACGTTTACTGTAAACACTTCAAACTTTGGCTCGGCCAGCGTTAATGAAATCATTGTGATCCACTGACTGGCACACTGGTGCACGGATGACGTTATTCCCGATCATTAGGAAGACAGGTTCCAGGATTAATTTAATGCTGTCCGGTCATCTGGACGTCCAGTTTGACTTTACTCTGGTGATGGATGGCTGGATTCTTTGGCCGTCTCAGAATAAAGTTGTTGCAGTAGAAATGTTTTAAAAAAACAAACGTCAAACACACTAGTTTGTTCATTTTGGAAATAAAAAGTGAAAGTATTGAATTTAAGAATTGAATTGAATTTATACTGGTGGTTTTTAGAAAGCTTTTTTCTCACAGTCCCCTTTGATCAGGCTTCATCAAACAAATTGCTGCATAAATGTGACATCAAGAGCAATGATTTTTTCCATCAGAGACTAGTGACAAACTCAGACATTTCTGGAACTTCCCCTGGATTCAAGTTTAAGGGGTACTTTGCTGATCCATTTCTCATCTGTAGGCCTTAGTCTGAATTAGTTCTTGCTGAAATATAACAGATATTAGCTGTATTTAAGTGACCAATGGCTAACCGCTTTCAGAATCTATCACAGTACACTCAGTCAGGCTAATGACGCACAACAGAAACCTACCGTGTGCCTGTGGCGTTTCACCTCGCCACTTCACATTATCTTCTTCTTGCTTTCATGTTTGTGATTACGTCTTATATTACTGAATGTGTTTGAGTCAATAGACGAACTGTGTTACTATGAAACTCTCATTTGCGGTGCCCAGGTCGTTTGGCGTGGTGCTGTGGGAGATCGCCACCTTAGCGGAGCAGCCGTACCAGGGCATGTCCAACGAGCAAGTGCTGCGCTTCGTCATGGAGGGAGGGCTCCTGGACAAACCCGACAACTGCCCTGACATGCTGTGAGTCTCTCTCTCTCTAACTGCATTATCCCCCCCCATTGATATTTTGCCCTGCGTCTATTTTGATTCGTGCTTCCAAGTGTGTGGGATATCATGTGGTGCGTATGCTGAGCCAGAGCCAAGATGAGGCCTGACATTAACGTCACAGGTTAAATGTGGCCCTTTGACAGCATGGCTGCAGTAGTCAGCTGGCAGCAAGAATCCTGACCCCCCCCCTACCCGTCAGCCCATAGAAGGGATGCCATGACCCGTGTGTGAAAAATGCCCATCATTCCCGTCGCCTTTCGTCAGCGGTGTCCGGCAGACGGAGTTAGGGGCGACAGAAAGAGTCAATTAATGTGTTTGCGTTCGTTAATGCTGTGAAGGGAGAGGGAGCCGGGGCGCAGGCTGCATGTATGCGTTCCTCCGCTCCCTCTCTGACCTCAATAAGAAGGCATGTTGCTCCCTCCCTCTCTCCACGGCTGACCTCACCTTAGAAAGAGAGTGAGAGCGTTAAAAAAAAAAAAAAGAAAGAAAGAAAGGAAAGAGGGCCGAGTGTTATGCAGACACAAACCTCTGGTTTCCATGGCAGCACGACCTGATTACAGGAGTGTGTGGATTGTGTTACAGAGGTGGCGGGGTAGCCTCCGGGTCTCTGGGCTGAACACAGGGAAGGCCGACCGCTCACCTCCATTGCAGTGACTCAACGGAGATTTCCAGATGATTGCTGGAGTGCAGCGAGGCCAGAAGCCCTTGACAAAGGGCGAATAGAAAGATACAAGAAGAGAAAGTTGGCTCGATAATAGACAGATAGAGGGATGAGTCACATTTGGAGAGCCGTGAAAGTCTCCTGCTTGTTCTGCGTTTGTTTCCCATGGTCAGGTAACGGCGGGTCGCTGATTGGATTCCCCACGTCCCGGTCTCCAATTTCCCTCGGACAAAAGTGCGTTCTGTCTCACAGGGTCCGGGAGAAAATGAAACGCAGCCTCGGTGATCACGCTGAACGTTGTGATTCTGTGGTGGAACGTTAGAGTCTCGCCACGCTGGGGACATGGCATGTGTGCTGTTTTGCAAGAGATTCCTGTTTAGGTTTATCAGCATCCACTGTGGCTCTGAACTCACACTTGGCCTTGAAGTGTGTCTGTTTCTGATTTTGTCTCGAGTGTTTCAAGGACTTTGTGTCCATCTCTTTTGATACATTTTGGCCTGGTCTGTGCAATGTTTCATAAAAAGGCTTGACTGCCTCCAAAGCTCATCTTGAACTTATCATCTTAACACAATTGCTATTAGACGTTTGCTAAAAACACTCATGGATGGGATAGAAGGTCAGAGGAACTCTGAATACACACAGTGCCAAGGAAAAGAAGGAAACAGGTACCGCCTTTACAAAGATATCAACCTTCGGAGCACACGGAGGGAGTGTCACCTCCACCAAGAAACCCTGGATCTGTCCCTTTCAAACCAACCAAGCACACAGGGCTGTAAATATAGGATGAGATAAAATACCCCTTGCATATTTGAATAGCTTTCTTGAGCTGCTGAAAAAGGACGAAAGACAAAAACAAAAGTGGCCAAGAAGTCAAATTTAGCCCGTGGATCTTTAATTAAACCGACTGTAGCGTACCGACAGAGGTGGGAGTTGAACCTTGAGGAGCATAAGAGCGTTTTACAGCTTCACAGCTGCGCGTTAGTACATGCACTGAGCCGCTGCTTGTTTCCAGTGGTCAGCTATAATGACAGGTCAAACTCGGGTCAGTTTAGTTCCATGGCGAAGTCACGCGTCAGCGTTGCCATGATTGACAGGAAGCCGTCAGGATTTACTGCAGTTTGTTTTCTGCATTTGCTTCAGTGAGCCTCGTGCAAAGCAGCAGATGGTAGTGGGGGGGGGGGGTACTCTAGTTTTCGGCCTGGCTCCAAGCATTACACATCTTTTCATGGGAGGTCTTCGAGGCCTGGATTTGGACATCTGAACGTCAGCTTCGAGACACTTGCTGCTCCGCTGAAAAACAAGCCAGAGCCCCCCCCCCACCCCACCCGCCTTGCTGCTTCAGAGCCTGAAGTGAAGTGCGCGTTTAAGGAAAAGCCCTACCCACAATTCCTCTTGTGCCGAGAGGAGCTGGCACCCAGCTGCAGAGGCTGCCGGAGTCGGCAGGAGGCGATTGGGGGAGAAAGAAAACAAGAGTGAGGGAACCGTAAGAGCAGAGGAGAATTGACCAAGGTGTTTATGTCAGCGGGTCTGTCAGAGTATTCTTAGCTTGTTTGTGTGGAATTGAAGTTGCGGTGTGCGGTGTACACACAAAACTGTAATATTTCTCCTTTTTTTATGATGTTGTTTTGACATTCCCAAATCTCGGCTGCTGGCCGGGCACAGCGACCTGACGCCTGATTTACTGCCCTGCTGAGTACATGCTACATTACGGGCCTCGCTGTATGTGCAGTCATGTAGCAATAAATAAATCCTGTCTCCGTCCAACTGCTGTAAAAAGACTTTCTGAATCATCTGAATTCATTTGTATAGTGACAGCATTTCATTACACTGAACAGCTCGTCCATTCATCCGTTCCATTAGGTGTTTATATGTGAATTTATAGATCTGCAGCTGCTGGTAAACTCTGTCTGTTAATGTCGCTGCTGATGCTAGTTCCAAATGTATCTGGGATATTTCAGTGGTCAGTCTACAATTTGAGTACACGTTCAGAAAGGCTCAGAGTGAATCTTTAAATGTGCTGCAGTTAACACTAAAAATGGTGTGAGTTGTGGTGTGTGCCAGTCTAATTTACTGCACTGCATTAAAGTAGTGTATAAGTACTGTTTGCGTGCAGACATGAGTACTGTATCGAAAGCTGAGGACTCCTCCTCAAACGTCAGTGTCTTCTGCCACCTGCTGGTGAGAGCCTGACACAGCTCTCCCATGATGCTCTCCTGCTCCAACACTGACTGTGGTGGAATCAGGTCAAGAGGAGGGAATACAACAGCTTTTAATTACATGCATCCTTCCTGGACAGATTGTAACCTACCCCAAAAATAAAACAGCATTTTAGAACAGACTAATACTTTTCTATGTAGTTCTATAACGAACCTGCGTTATTCAAATGAGAGCTGAACGAGTCCTCTTCTGTCTTTGTCCCCGGCAGGTTTGAGCTGATGAGGATGTGCTGGCAGTACAACCCCAAGATGCGTCCGTCCTTCCTGGAGATCATCAGCAGCATCAAAGAGGAGCTGGATTCTCCCTTCAGGGAAATGAGCTTCTTCTACAGCGAGGAGAACAAGCCGCCTGACACCGAGGAGCTGGACATGGAGGTCGAAAACATGGAGAACATTCCACTGGACCCTGCATCCACCAGGCAGCCCTCCGCTGCCGCCGCCCCCTCGTCGGGCTGCGCGGGAGGAACGCCGCCCCCCTCCGCGCAGCAGTTGTCCCCCATGCAAGGCCCGAGTACTCCCTTACTGGGACCCGTGTCTCCCTCCTCCCCGGGCCCGGTGGCCTCAGCCTTGGCGTCCCCGGGCCAAGCTTTGGACAAGCACTCAGGACATGTCTCGGTCAACGGGCCTGTGGTGGTGCTGCGGCCCAACTTCGATGAGATGCAACCCTATGCACACATGAACGGGGGCAGAAAGAACGAACGGGCATTACCACTGCCCCAGTCGTCGGCCTGCTGATATCAGACCAGTCCCTCATTCTCCTCTTACACAGGGTAACACAAGCCTCCCCTCCATCTCTTCGGGAGGGATGGGTGAGGTGAGGAACGACTTGCTTTTCTACTGTGTGCCAGTAGACGGTCGCCCCACTCCTTTAAGGTCAACCTCAGAAGTGTAAAAACTGAAAGATACAGAGACAGAAACCTGCTAAAGCATTTGGAGTCTGGCGGCCCAGACGCTGGGGATCTCCTTCCTGTGTGTCGGTCACGGAGTCCTTCAAGAAGGAAATCAAAGACAGGCACGTGTCCTGATTTAAAGACATGAATATTGAGAAAATACTTTTTAACATATCTGCCAGCAAATCCAACAGAAGAGCACTTTTTCCCCTGATGATATCAGAGAGGATGTTGTGGATATCTGAGTGTGTATTTATACAGACCCGTGATTCTCTCTATAATATGTTCTAAAGGTGACTTTCCATCAGCGATGACGTCGTGGCCATGGGCCCGTCGGCTCGTGTCCTGTGAGGATGCCTCAATTAGAAAGTTTGGACTAAGATCATTGTTTTGTTTTCTTGTCGATCTCTGTGGGTGTGGATCCCGTCAGGGGCGGGTCACGATAGCGGAGGAGGGGCCTATTGTGTATCTGCCACAACTGTTGCCAAAATATTTTTCTCTCCTGTTTCATACAGGCCTCCCCTCGTGATCAAGACTGTGATTCAGAGTTGAGATTGGTGGAAATGTTACCTGTGTGTGTGTGTGCGTGTGTTTATGGGAATGCAACATATACACTGGGGATGGAACAAACCCAGAAAAGAAACACAAATTTCGATAAGAGAAAATACTTTGATCACTTTCATGTTGTGAGCGTCTGAGCGAAGAAACTTGTGACTCCAGTAAGTCGACTCTGAATCACAGTCTGCGTCTGTCTTTGTATTTATCAAAGCATCAAAAGTCCCGCACTGCAAAAAAAAACAACAAAAAAAACGACCCAACTCCACCATGGAGGGACGCGACGCTGCCTCCATTTACTCAAAACTTTATCTGACTTTTTTTTTAAATGTGCGTTTCACACGGAGGATGAAACTGCTGCTCAGATGAAACGGCACCAAATGACACCACGGCAGACGGAGTGGGATGAAATGAGAAGGTGTTGGATCGGTGAGGTAGCCTAGAGACAACTTTAAAACCACAGCAGGTCTCTTTTAGAATAGTCCTTAGTTTCTCTACATTTCAAAAACACATATAAAAGGTCTTACAGTTGCATTTAAACTGCAGGACCGTTTTTATACACATCATTGGTTTTTGTCACTTTTTTAAAAAAACCTTTTTACGGTTCAAAATGTTTTGCCTCTATTGTTGTACAGAACAAAGCTGCTATTTTATTCTTTATTTCTTCTTTTTGGATGTTCTATATAAAGGAATCCTTCAGGTTTGGTATTTTATGGTCTCCACTACGGTCCATTTCTTATATCTTTAGAAAAATAACAAAAGCAAAACTACAAAAAATAAAATGATTTAGACATAAACAAAATAAAAAATGTCACTCCTGTTACCCCAAAAGTTTTTTTTTTCTTTTCTGAAACACTACATTATGTTCATTGCCTTTTATTTTTTATGAAATGTTTCCTCTGTATTTGTTTTGTGGATGTCAATATTATTATTATTATTAATATTAATATTATTATAATTATTATTTTGGAATGGACACCTTAGCTCGATGTGTGAGCGTGTACTTTCTGCACACTTTTTGTACTTGTTGTCTCGCACTGCGCCTAGTGTCGCCCTCTAGGTGCGTCTCAATCTCAGGTCAAGTAAAGGCTTTGCTTTCTCCACACATTCTCATGATCGTCCTCTACATGCCCCCCCCCCCCCCCCCCCCCCCCCCCCCCCCCCCCCCCCCCCCCCCCCCTCCCTCCCCCCTCTCCTTCTTCTCCCCCCCCCAACCTCCTCACCCTCCCCGTGTCCATCTTGTTGTGTTGAATCCAATAGCGCCCCCTATCCTTCCCATTGGCCCCTCAGTGACCTCTACACCAAACTATACCCCCCTCCCCCTTGGTGCCTCCTTTTGAAGTCAGGATGAGTTCCAGTATACTTTTGTACTAGATCTGGTATTTTTTAACCCATCCATTTTCTTGCCTCTTCTCAAAAATAGGGCTAATTTGGGTTGTCTTGTTTGCCTTAATTACGCCGACCATCTTTCAAACATTCATAACAATCTGTTTCCTCCAAACCCCCTTTTCAATCTTCTATCATTACAACTCCAACAAGCGCAATACGACGCCGCCACTTCTGTCTTCAAAGCGAGAACAGGTCTTATCTTGTTTGTCTTCATAAAGAATCACTGCTCCTGAAAGCCAAATAAATGAATGGGTTCTAGTCCAGGGAAGGGAGCACGTTTCAGTGTCATGAATGAAAACAAAAGGTCTTAAAACAGAGGCGGAAAAAGTCAAAAGTGTTTTTGAAGGATTTTCTCCTCAGTGTTGGAAAGGTTGCCTGGTGATTTTTCTCCTCCCTCTTTCTCTTTGAAGTTCTTTTCTGTAGGAGTGTTATTTATTTTTTTGCCCTTTCCTTTTTTTGTGATATCAGTTTGAATCACTGTATAAATGCTCCATGATTCAGTATAAAGTTTTTTTTTGTATGTATTTTCTTTTGTGTCATGACTGGGGGACTTTTTCAAAAAACGCTTTTCTCCTTCAAATATATCGATGTATATGTATATCTATATGTAGATATACATATATGTACCATATCTCTACCTCACTCTTTTCAATGTATGTGTGGAAAGAAAAGTACATCTCACCCTGTGTCATTAGTCTCTAAACAAACTTGGTTGAAACACACAGGGACTCACGATTGACCTCACACAGGGAGATGGAATTTAAGCGCTAGAAGATCAGCCCAACCTCCCCGTACAAATATACCTCTGAGCAAACAAAGGAAAAGACTCATTCAGCAAATGAATCGGTTGAGTATTTATCTAATTTGAGTAACAGGCCGAGCGCAGACATTCCATCTCCACTGACTCCAGATATCATCACCACACCTCCAGTCCCCAGAAGACGAAAGCCCTTGTTGAAATAATCTCATCGAGAAGTCCAAACTGTCAGCGTGAGGAATATTTAGTAAAGGGAAAAAGCATTGGCTGTTCACCACACAACACGTTTCAGCAGTTTGGAATTTATTCCAAACATCCAGATCACGCTCCAAAAAGAAAAAGGTTTTTAATGCGTTTGGATCTAAAGTGTGAATGTAACACAAGATGCCACCTCCCACGTCTTTCTACTTTCAGTGGGCGTTTAAAGAGACTTTGATCACGTCTCCCTGAATGTCATGATGTTCCAGACTTACCTAAACACACCTTTGTCCCCGGCCTGTCGTACTGCTACTCACTTCCAGTTCAAGCTGCTGGTTCAAACCGTCACCTCAGTGGATCTTACACCGTCGTCACCAGCGGTTCTCGTAAGGGTGACGACGGAGCTTTAACATCTCGAAGCTTCACCTCAGTCCTACTTTTCAAAGAGGGGTGGATCAATGTCTCAGAGCAAGGAGATGGAAACATTAGGAAATTGAAAAAGCAATAAAATATATATATGTATATCATTTAACGTGAAATGTAGGTGCTAAATCTGAGTTCTCCTTAAGAATGGAATCAGTGGGACTTTAAAGGAAGGATGATCAAAGTGCAAAATCCTTGGGTTGAAAAACAGCTGCTTCACACGACATTGTTGGAAAAAGAAAAATCACCAGACAAGCAAACGTCATCCTGTGTAGTTACTGAACATATCTGTGCGTTTATTTCTGTTCCTTCACTTTGGATGTACAGTATGCGATGGGTAAAATATCAGTACTTCTTATATAGTTTATCTCTTCTGGTTCTGAGAGTAGACGTTACAGGGAACATGTTGTGAGGTGAATTACTGGCTAGATCCCAAACCTGTCACATACTGTACAGCGCTTCAAATGAAACATATAGACCGGGGACGCCGCGTAGATTACGGGTAGACGAGGTAAACAACACGAGTAGAAATGAAAAGAAACATGGACGGCCTAAGAGCTGACAGCTTCTCACTATAGCCGCTTGTTTGCAGATTTTTTCAGTGTAAATATAAACCGTCACTAGCTAGAAAACATCTGTCATTTCAACTCTTCAGAATGTTCTTCATGCAAACCTCAGCATTTAAAAAAAAAAACTGCAATAATAAGTTTGAGGTTTAACATTCTCATGCCTCTGATTTGTATGAGTTGCATTCCTTCTGAGGGGGCCTTGGTTCACTAATATTATTTTATTATTCTGACTTTTCACAAAAAGAGAAATCTGTGTGTTCCTTACCTGATTGGGGAAAAGAAATAATCAAAGACAAACCTTCACTAGACTCTTCTGTCTTCTTTCAAACTCTGTATCTGAGGCCTCAAACAGTTTTTCACTCCTATAGCTGAGATGGTATATTTTTCTGACGTGCCGTCTCCAAATGTGTATCTGAGAACTTCTTGTATTTTCTTTTTTTCCTCGCTGAAATTTTGAATAAATAAATGAATGAGAACTATAATTGTCTGTTCTATCACCTCCACCTAGGAGGTTACGTCTGTCAATAGGTTATGTCCGTTTGTTTGTTTTTAAGATGAATAATAATAATTAATAATTAATAACTCACTGGAAGCTCCTTCAAGTACACAGTCCGACCGACTCCAGGTCAAAATATAGCTCCGTCTAAAAAAAAAGAATCTTGCTGTAGTTTTTGAATAAAAAATTCTTGCATTAATGTAGAATTGGAGATTTTAAAATGACAATATTTAATTTAAAAACAATTAAAACAAAAATGTTTTACGTATAAAACGAACTCTGACCTTTTCTCAGGTCAAATGTCAACATTGAGCACACGTCACGTCCGACTTCCGTCCGAAACGGGGCGACAACGATGAGCGGTTTTTGTGATTTACCCCCAAAAGCATGGCAGAAAAGCGACAGAAAACATACCATTTCAACAGCATTTGGGAGGAAGAGTTATTTTTTTACGTCAGTCAAAGACAAGTGTGTGTGTGTCTCATTTGCGGTACGACTGTGGAGCAACACTTCATTACCTGTCACGAAGGTTTAAACGCCAACTACCCACGAACTACCCGCATGAAGGACAGAACAGGCCCGTGGGTTGAAGGCGGCTTTGGCCAAACAACGAATTCTGCAGCGTCTGGGTTGAAATCAAAGACTTGATGCAACCCAGGGAGGAAGACACCTCGTTGCTTGGAGACGCAGAGTGGACACGTGACCTCGCGTTTTGAACGGATATCGCTGAGAAACTGAACGACTTGAACCGTGGGCTGCAAGGTAAAGATGGGACTGTCGCCCACATGATAAGTGCAGTAAATGCATTTAAAGCTAAAATGAATATTTTCTCTGCTTATACAGAAAAAAACAACAACAGTGCACTTTCAGTCTGTGCAGGCAGTGTTGAATGGCAATGATGCTGCATCTGCAGCTTTTGATAAAGCTCTAGAAAAGTACTCTCAAGTGTGAAACAGACTGGGACAGGTTTTGTGCCTTTGATCAGCTTGAGCCATGTGTGTCATTCGTTACAAATCCCTTCATGCAAGTGCACATGACATGCACTGCTGAGCAACTAAGTGCTCTGTTCAACTTCAACCTCCTCCCTCAAAGCCCATCAGTCTGCATCAAGCTTTTGGTGCCTTGTGGACAGAGAAATATACAGTGGCGTATGCACGGTAGCTATGAAAGTTGCCTGCTTTTTGCTTATCTCTGTGAATCGGCCTTTTGTCAAATTATTCACCAGATTGCAGTACACTGGTGAGCCCAATGCAGGGCCAGGCTTACCACTGAGAGACATTTACAGACAAAGAGATAACATGCGTTCATTGAAAACACCATAACATTGATTAAACTAAAAATGGTGCACAGAAATGTGAAAGTTTGTTCTAAAAATCCTTCTGTGATTAGATAAATATGTTTTGGCATTGCAAAATATTTCTACCATCACATGTTCATCATTTTTGGGAAAAATTCACATCGTTATGTGAGCAATCTCTTAATGCTATTACCATTGTTATTAGAAAGTGATCTGTAATTTCGCTATTGAGGGAGTTTGTATAAAACAGGTAGCCCTTCGTACTACTTAGTTCCCTTGAGGTAGCCCTCAGTCTCAAAAAGGTTGGTGACCGCTGGTCTGAACCCTTGAAAGAAGAGAAGGAATCTCACTGTAGAATGAAAACAGATTATTGATGAACGGACTTTCGCTGCTCACCTGTCATCACCACCGTGTCTCTGCCGGTCATTCTCCGCGTGTTCGTGTTGTGAACGCAAACACTTGTCGCGCATTTCAACACCCGAGCCCCTGCAGCTCTCCGTGTGTCCGCTCGGGGGCGCTGTTCCCAGCCGAATAAGTGCGGGTGATGCATTCAGGACCCTACGGTAAGTTAGTAAATCTAAATTATCATTTGTTTTTTTATTTTTTAAATGTATCTACTTTAAGATTTTTATATTTAATGTATTTAATTAACACTATGAAAGAACATCTTACTGTGATCTTACTCTGAAGTATAATTTCAGTGATGGAAAGACATAGGAAAGCTACAGAAACAATGTCCCACAGACAGAAATTAAATAATATATCACGCAAATATTGCAGAATGGATATAGTTGAAAAAGTTAAATCGTTTGAATAAGCGTGATGTTTGCAACGTGCAGTTTTTTTAGACACAACCTAATTCATTTTACGATCTACTGTCTAATAATGGCGTTTACAACTTTTGCCCCCTCCTCGACATCCCACCAGGGCTCATAAGATGCTAATAGTCCTTAAACGCAGCATAACATCTGCCAGGACCTGCTGGGACGACCCAGTGATGAAGGACGGGACCCGCCCTCCTCCTCCTCCTCCTCCTCCTCCTCCTCCTCCTGCTGCTGCTGCACTTGTCAAAGGCCACTGATCGCACGTTACATCACAGTCGTGGCCACAGGCTCTGCTCACACCGGGGGGACCTGGCTCCTCAAAGTAACGCGCGCAGCCCGGACACTTTCTGAACTCTCCCCTCGCCGGCAGACGTCACCATGTTGCCTTTCAAGAGAACTTTTGAGGGCGAGAAGCAGCAGCTGCAGAAGCTCAACAGCAGGCTGGCTCAGTATCTGTGCAGGACCAAGCAGCTGGAGCAGGAGAACGCGCACCTGACGAGCGAAATCCACAAACTCAGGCAGGCGAAGACGGCGGGATGGGAGCCGAAGTACAAGGCCGAGATGCGGGACTTGAGGGAGAATCTGGGGCAGCTGTCGAGGGAGAAGTCCCAGGCGGAGATGGAGAGAGAGAAGCTGTGGAGGGAGCTGCAGATGGTGCAGGGTCTGTGCAGCGAGCAGACCGCCGTGTGCCGGGACATCAGCGGCGAGCTGCACGGCTGCGAGAAGGAGCTCCACCTCGCCCATCAGACCAACAGTGGCCTCCAGCAGCGGCTCCTCCAGCTGGAGAGCCAGTGTAAGAGCATGGAGGACGCGCACAGGCAGGAGATGGAGCGCCTCCGGCGTCAGGTGGACTCCCGGGTCGTGCCCATCATTACGCAGACCTACCGCGGACCTCCGGCGGCCTCCGTGGAGGAGGTGCAGGAGTACGCGCGGGGTCTGTCCGAGGGCTGGATCGAGACGTTTGACATGTACCAGCAGCAGGTGGAGGAGATGGAGCAGTCGATCCGAGCGGACCAGGCGAGGCTGGGCGACCTGCGGAGGGAGAAGATGATGTACGCGGCAGAGCTGGACAAATTACGCACGGTGGCTGAGAAGCAGGGCCAAGCTCAGCTGCGTCTGGAGGAGCAGCTGATGCACATGCAGGACAGATTCCACGCGGAGTTGAGAGAATATCAGGTGAGAACACGATGAGATGGGCAGATGCAATATGTAATGATTAAAATGAGACTTGGAACCAGGTTGGTTAAGTTACACTGCATTGTATTATGAAGCCCCTAAAAGTAAACGCAGCAACGTTCCATTTATCCCACTGGGCGGCCACTCCCTCATGTCTGCGCCACACCCACTAACGCAGCTGCCGCAGGGGCTGATGGTTTATAAAGTCACCTTCTGGTTATTGAACGGGATTTTAAATCATTCAACAGTCCTAAATCAAGGCTGAGATGTGTAACTGGACTGATATAGGATGTGTGACCAGAAACTAACCTCCCTCAGGCTCCACCCTGGATGCATAATGACATTACCAACATTAACACTGTGTTCCCAGAACTGTTGGAACCGTGGGGCGTTCGTGCATCCTTTGACCCCAGAAGGACTGAATAGTCTGAGCAGCTGAAGGACACACTCTGCCACCCCCATGTGTTTTATAGCTGCTAGATTACACCAGCCACTTAAACCAATTAGCTGTCAGACTGACAAATCCCTATTAGTCTCCTAAAGATGGAGTCCCAGGCAGGTCAGGCGGACACAAATACTACACATGGAAAGACACTCGCGTTTGCCGACAAGGACACATTCCTCACAGCTAAAGCAGGCAGGGAATTTTGTGTTGCAGCATGTTAAAAGTTTTTGGATAATGTGTGAACAAAGAATGTGTGAGAAAGGTTAATTGGAGGTAAACACATGAGCTGTGGGGACTGAAACAGTAAAAAAAAAATGTTTATCTGGTTAACAACACTGCATAAAGGTTACACACTGTGGTTAACGAGGGAACTGACTGATTTTATGTAATGTCATAAAAAATATATATGACAGACCACAGACCACAAAAATTAAACTCTTTTTCTCCTCCTCAAGGTGATTATAGAGCAGCTTGAGCAGGAGAGAAACGCCATGGCCACCACCATAGAAGCTAAGATGAGAGAACATCAGCACCTCCTCCAGGTGAAGATGGACCTGGGCAATGAAGTGGCTGCCTACAGGTGATGAGCTGCTGTCAGCTGAGACAGAATCACTGTTCACTGGGTCAAATCCTGACAGCTTGACTAGTCTTAGAACGACATTGTATGATGAAAACAGAAGCTCATTGTCTGAACCTTCCTCAAGTTCTAAATTAGCAATTTCACCAATTGCTTTAGGAACACAGTAGCTCAGATTTACTATCCAATAAATATTAATATTAACCCCACTGTTACATCTTCAGCAGAGTTGTTTAAACTCTGACTGTGGCTCGTTCCCCGTGTAAAGCAATTCACATTTGAGCTGGCTTATCATACCCTGCAATAGCCTGGAATGTGTGGTTTGATGTTCCTAACATAGCCAGATCGCACACATGGTCACAAATGAATAGACTATTTTTAGCAAATTGCAGAGTTATCTCTAAAGCAGTTGATAAACTTATTATTTTCAGGCTTGAATGTTGTAGCAAGTTGTTTTTCCCATATATTTATAACATTAACATTATAATATTATTAGTTATTTGAGTATACCAAAGTTTATTTACAGTACAATGCCAAAAAAGTACTTTTAGAAGGCCATCAACATTTTGCTCTGGAGCGCCTCTACATGGCCGGTTCTCCACTGGCACATCTGGTTTGTTTTGAATGCCTGGAATGGACAGACTGTTTGTTGGGAGACGCGATGGTGGCATGTGTTTCTGAAGGTGTCATGACTCAGCTTTTGCTTTGGGATTCCTCGGGAAGTGCTCTGCATTGTAGCTGCTATTTTTAGGTCAGTCATTCGGGAGACACTATTGGGAGAGGTTGCCTTTTTGGATGGACTTTACTTTGCTCTTGTATGTTTGGTGAATCATGGCCAAGGAAAGGTGAGGCGTTCGATTACATTGCCACAAAGGCTTTGCAACATGACAGTGGCTTGTTCTGTCCTTTGATGATTACTACCCTACATGGCCAGGTCCTGCATTCATACCGTCTTGTAAGCCTGTTGCCTTTAGTTTGAGAGGGTTGAGATGGCAGAGCTGAATGAAGTCCCCCATCTTGTGAGGTATTTTGACTTGGATTCTATTTTCCTGTGAATAATTATTAAAAGAAGGGTGACAACAATAATTTGTGATACCTTAATTGCCATTTTGTCTTGTTTCTTCTGCTCAGGGCTCTCCTGGAAGGTGAGAGAGGGGGTCTGCAAGACCAGAGGGTGAAACAGCATCAGAGAGAAAGAATAATAGGTACTATGTGACTTCTATCAATTTCATTATTGATATTGATCAGAGTTAGAGTTAACATTAAGTTAAAAATTAATAGAAAATGTCAAAACAATCAATTGTTTATGTGAATTACTACTCTGCCTTAGAAATCAAGATGCCGGCCAAACCCTACACACCCAGAGCTTCCCTCCTGACAACCAGACCACACACGGATATCAGGTACAGGGCTCAGACACCCAGCCTGACTAGGTCCCCTGCACGTCCCTCTGGGTCCCTAAGTCCCTCTAGAGTCATTCCTATTTCAGTTGTAAACAGAGATCGTTATCAAAGTCCTGAATCCAGAAGGGACATGATCTCATTCAGCAAAGCTCGTGCTGCCGCTGCCACCACCACCGCTGCCAAAGATGAACAAACGAGCAAGAGCGAAAACCACAGTGTGCAAAAACCAGCCGCAGAGGAGAAAACTGTGAAAATCAAACAGTTCACTTCAATGGAAAGCCAAATCAGTCCCATCAAGTCTTCTATTGCTGAGACCCAATCGGTGAGAGTTGTGTCCCCGCCCGAGACGAGGCTGAGCACGAAAACTGAACCAGAAAACAAAAAGGAACATTTGGATGAAGAGGAGATTGATTCTGTTCATGACAGGGAGGCTGAAGACAAAGAGAGAAGAGAGTACAAGACAAGCCCAAGTGAGAAGGCATTAGACTCTGTGTCTGTGGAGGAGATAATTGAGAAAGTGATTAAACCAGCCAGTTTGGAAGCTGAGGTTTGCTCATCAGGAGAATCCCCGGTCAGATATCATGTTGAGAAAACCGAGCAGGAGGATGGCACGACTAAAACCCAGATTGTGTTGGAGTCCAAAGTGGAGGAAGAGCTGGATGTTTCTGAAGACTCGGCCCTGGATGAACTTATGAGCCAAGGCGCGAAGAAGGTGTCACTGGAGGACATCAAGGACACGGCAACAGGAAGCATGATCCAGAATCTTTTAAGTGGCCTGCAGGGGGCGGAGAACCTGCAAAATAAGTCTGTCAATGTGGAAATCATCGAAGAACCGGTGGATTCTCACAGTGACGAGGAGTTTGAGGTTGAAGAGGAGATCAGAGCCACTTTTCATGACCCCTCCTCAACATACTTCCAAATCGAGGAGCTAGAAAATGTCTCTGATGGACGGAGGGGTGACGATGATGATGATGCCATCAAATCCCCCATGACAGACACGGATCAGTCCAAGGGTGGATCTGTTCATGTTCAGCAGGTCTCTAGACATACTGGATCTCCGTACTTCTCTCACGACCAAGAGCCTCAAGAGTATTTTGTCTCCACACCAGATGAGAACCTTTCAGAGACCGAGGATGGTGGAGGCATGTCCTCTTATGGCATTGTCGACGACCTGTCAGATGAGAGGTACTACCAAGACGAATGTCTTCCATCAAAACGAGTGATCGTAGAGGAACATGATGAATACAAGTTCAAGACAGACGATCACTCTTTTGTCAAAGAGAGTTTCCCAGAATGCATCATTGAAGAAGAGATCTGTGTTTCCCCTGTGGTGCAGGAGTCAGTGCTGGAGTTCCTGAGAGAGGACTCTTTGGAGCCCGAGGAGCAGCTGAAGGGAGCTCTAGAGAAGCTACAAAGCTCGGTTTCGGGTCCTCTCAGGGAAGAGCTGGCTTTCCTCACTAAAGTGAGCAAAGAGAGTCCACAGAAAGTGGCCGTCAAAAAGGTGCAGCAGTCTAGCGACAATGGAACCATGACTATAGTTGCAGAGCTAAATGTCTCTCAAACTCTGGAGGAGTCCGGGCTGCTGGAGGAAGGAGATGATCTGTCTGAGGAGCAGATCATGGCAGCATTCAGATCGTCCAACCTTGGGTTTGAGAAAACCCTCCAGGGTGGTGCTGGAGGAGGGTACAGCATCAGAATTGCCAAAGAAGAGGATCTTTCTGACGAAGAGTTTGAAGGCTTCGCTGACCAAGGAGTGTCTGAAATCACTGAGAGGCACATCGAGCCATCAGAGAAATCGTCCACTTTCCAGATGGACATACAAGGCAGCCGCTCTGACACGTCGGAGAAACCACTGCAGATTTCTCAAGAGAAGAGAGTCGCGACGATATACCTTGAAAGTCAAGATGATGAGGACAGGATTCAGTCAGAAATATTTTAAATGACCTGTCATTCGTATTCATTGTTCAGACTGCAGATACAGAGAGGTCAAAGGGGATAAATGCTTATAGCAGACACGTAATAATGCTTTACATTTTAGCAGGAAGGCATTTGATATCTAACTAACTTTGATACTCTTATACTGTGCCTGCTTAAAGAGTGTTTTACCTAAAATGAAACCGCATACATAGACATATTAAGCTCCTGTTCGGGTTTGTAATTTTTATTTGGGGTGTTTGAAAAGGTTTGCATCCTTTTCTCTTACTGTCCATTGCTACAGCACTTCTTAACAGCCTCTGTTTGAAACACCTGGTTTTAGCTCCTGTCTTTTATCATAACAATAATATCCAGACTGCTCTGATTGGCTAGCTGGCCCGATCTGTTGTGATTGGCCAACCTCTTCCTCCTCCAACCTTTATTTTACTGGCTTTGCTAGGGGGCATGCCAGGCTAGCTGCACATTATGCAAATGTGGTTATCATAATGCTCCGTGACATCACACTGGTGAAAGTATTGGCCAAACCATAGAGCAGGTGTTTTAAGAGTTTCCAGAGTGTTTTCTTTTACATTCACTAAAACACTTCTAGAAAACAATCTACAGGAAAAAGGAAAATATCTCCTTTATAATGAACAGATTAAAACATATTTATGGAAATCGTTTTTGCAGTAATAGGATTAAAATGATGTTGGCTTAAACCTGAGTTCCACTAGTGTGGTTTATTCTTTAAAGCTTGCAGTTTATTTTCAAACTATTTTGTTTATTCTATCTAGATTTCTCTATTTTTGTACTAACCTGCACTGCAAAGCTTCAACAGACAGTTTACAGCACACCATCGACCCAACCATCGCATCATGGCCGACACAGCCATGAAGTGATGGTTGTGATGGTTGTGAGGTGCTGGGCACCCTGCGCAGGCCTTTTTTATTTTTCTCTGGCACTGCTAATGGAATGATGTAGGTGTAGACTTCATCCTGGAACACTGGTTTATTTTCAGGAGTGTGAACAGATTTATAGTTAAGATTTTGGCTGGTGGTGTAAAGGGAGTGAACAAGTAGACAGACATTTGTCTTATGATTAATTGCAAGTTTTGACTTCTAAAGTAAAGGTGTAGTTCAAGCAATGTGGAGCTTAGGAGTGTTGTTAAGTAACTCACAAAGTTAGATTTGGTCAGATGATTGAAATAATAACGGCACGTCACACATTTAGAAATAACAAATACCCTTTTATTACCTAATACTGAAATGCATGTTAGCTAATCAATGGTAACCCTCTAAAGTAATTTCTATACATTTTAATTCATGAAACGTGTCCTTTCTTATTTCTCAAAAACTCATTTTTAGCTCCAGTACAGTGATATGGTAATTTCAAATGGTGGATTACACCATTTAAAGTAAGCAACGAGTAAGGTGAAGAAATGAAGGGAAGCAGCAGAGTGTTAATGATTCAAGGATGCAGCAAGTGTTGTGAAAGAAACTTTAATAACATTGAGTTTTAATGTCATGTCTAATTTTAATTTCATGTCTCTGTGCCGTTTGCTTGTCCACATGTGTTTGTTATCACAACGTTGGCTTGAGGGATTCACCTTTACTCCGACATAGCAGCGTGTTCGTGACAGTGACTATTTTTGGATCGACCGCTTAGCGGCACCGAGCGCTCACTGGGGTTTGTTGTGTTGTGTTCTTGTTACAGAGGCAGAAACGGTCTGTTTATAGTCCAAGTGTTTTACACATGTTGTCTTCGTGGCTGTCCGAATTTAAACCTTGCAATCACTGAGCAATGTCTTCCCAGATTGGCTTTCTTCCCACAGTCATGTTCAAATTACACGCAGAAATAAAATGTTCAGTGTGAATGCCTTATAAAAATATCTACAAAATCTGTTGCTACAGGTTAATACCAGAATTCCAAATACGTTATCATCGGCTCATCGCAGTAACGTACATTATATTAAATGATTGCAATTCAAATATTAACAAGGAATTTTTGTAAGTGTATACTGTTTGTTTGTACACATTGTAATCTGGATACCATGTGCCATGCTAGAGCATAAACACATCTTTACAAACATGTTTGTAAGGTTTGGATCATAGAACATTATTGCTGTGATTGACATACAATGATGCTTTCTACTGAACAAATTAATGCTTTGTTTAAAATTGGTTGCAGCCATAACTTTGTTATTGGTTCATTTCTTAACACGATTAAAAGCTATTGTGGGTACGTTTTGTGAGTGTACGGTTTCCTTCCATTGTACTAAACTGTGTGATGTGAAAGATTATGTTTTTCGTTTAGTTTGCCTCTGTAGGCGATCAGCCACCTCTGGTGCCCTGCAAAACAGAAGTATTTAGTTACACACTGAAACAGGCATGAGCTCAGAACATTAAGATAGTTATATTAGTAACACATGCATTAATTAATCTCTGTTACATTAAGTAAAAAGTGAATGAACTAAGCCTTACCGGGCCAGCATGTCCACAGCGCTTTGTGTAGCTCTCGTCTTCTTGTGTTGAGGCCCATACATCCAATTCTGGATCTCCAGGCACTGACATTAAAAATAAAATAAACATTAATGAGTCGCCGGTGGAAGATGAGATGTGAAAGTCATACTCCGAGGGGAGTAAACACCTCTAAGCAACATGTGAACACACTAAACCTCCTAAAATAACCACGGTAGCAGTCCCAAGGTTTAGATAACACCTGCGCTGAGCACTCGGAATGACAGGTCAACAAGGGGGGCCTGCTAGATTTATTACAGGGGACCAAACCAGTAAATACATCTGAGATGTGGCCTGAGTCATTTTCCACTCTGAGATGTTTTAGCAATCACTGCTCTGCTTTATGGGATCGTGGAAAATTGTGTAATTAAACGAAATCCTGATCCAAAATTCTAAAACGGACATAAAATATGATTCCACAGTTCACACAGTGATGCAACATTTGTAAATCAAACCATGTCTGCCATTTCAGCAATCAAAAATAATAAGCTGTAAAAGGAACTTTAAATGAAAAAAGATGGAGCGAGAAGCTTCTCTCTTCACGAGGGAATGTAAAAAAAAAAAAACCCTGTGTAATCTGGAACAGACCCATCTGTTCTCCTGGATGTTTTCACCGTTGCTAAGGTTGAGGTAATGGAAGGCTGTTTTTTCTGCAGCCCCACAGAGGAAGGGGGGGAAATGTGAAGAGTGTGTCTCTGTATGTGTGCCATTGTTCTCTTGTTCTGAGCGTTGTCTACTGTATCCACATGTAGCAGCCAGCTTTCCTCTGGAAAAACAAAATCCACTCAAGAGTTGTGCTAGAGGGGGAAAAACTGTCCTCATGTATCTGCTCCGTGTCACGGCTCTTCAGAAAGGTCACTAGCTGGATGTGGTGTCGAGAGAGTGAAGACTGATATTCCCTGTCAAACCCAGACCCCTGAACTTTAATGTCACAACAAAGCAAAATAGCAACCAGCCTCCATAGCTTACAGGCATGTTATTACTAGTATGAAGCAATCCTCCTCTGCTGGTGTATTTTAGTATGTTTGAGGGGCGGCAGGAGTTAGCTCATAGGGGAAACATGTGAAGTCATTACTGTACATGCAAAATACAAACACCCCTTACGCAAGAAATAATGTAAAACAGTGACAGAAGAGAAGCAGCACTGAGCCAAAAGGCTGCTGTTACTTTAGTGCATACGACTATTCAGCGTTGCACTCAACTCTGGGTTATTTTCTGACATTTTCCTTCGGGGTTGTTCGTCAGAATGAACAAATAAAATGTCTGAAGGAGCTCGAGCAGGTAGATTGTCAGGCAGGTTCAGAGCAAGCAGGTGGGCGTGTTGATGAAGTTTCAAACGTGATGGGTGCAAAACTGCAATAAATATAAAAAAGAACACAGACCCACACAGGCTTCTGTAGTGTGCGCAGAGCTAACTGGTGTCAGTGTCACTTTAACTGACGGTGCTAAACAACCTGACATCCCTTTTCCAAAGTTGTCCTGGCTCCATCCAGACGGAGGAAACACAAAGTCACTCTGTGTGATATTTTACACCAGCGAGGACGGCGTCGCTCACAGCACCCCTCCAGGATTAGTATGCAGCTCTGATGGCACTGAGCTTAAGAAGGATGGCGGGAATAGCTCATCGCAAGATGACAGGAACCGGGTGTATTTTCAACAAACCTCCCACCGCTCTCTGGTGAAGGTGGTCACACCTGCTCACTCGTGATCTTTTATTTAAGTGGAGAGAGAGATCTATATAGATATCGACAGGTGATGAATGAGGCATGAGTTGTTTCCGTTCTGTAACGTACAATTACCTTTGTCATCGTCCTGTGAGCCTGCATCATCTTGCCCTCACTCATCTCCACACTCCCTATCAGCTGAAGGGTGTCTGCTACCTCAGCACTCAGGCCTCCGTATGCAGATCTCTTCGGAGTGAGAGAGGTCCTCTGGATGTCCACACATCTCTGCAACAACATAAAACATAGGTGACTAGAAAGAGTCACATCCTGTTCAGCAGGCGGAATCAACCCCATAACAAACTGAGGGAGGGGTTTCCATCGTGCTGCTGATGGATCCCGAATTGCGTGAACAGAAATATGAGATCTGCCTAAAGAGAATCTCAGTGGAGACGTTTCTAACCTGTTGCTGGTCATTGAGGAGGAGAAAACGACAGAAATCGTCCTGGGCAGTGAGGAAGGCTGGATCCTGTGGCCCTGCAGAGCTCTCGTATGCACTTAGACTCTGCTCAAAGTAGTGGCCTGCAGATTCTACACCAGCAGACAAAAACCATACACAATAAAGCAGGTTGGCTACTTAAATAATGGCAATGATTCCGCTCGTCAAGAGTAGTTTCATTTTCCTAAAAAAAATCAGAGGTTTGGCCCCATAGATACTGTGGAACATACGTTGACATGAGGGAATCCTACTGATGAAAAGGGCCATTATATGTCTGTGTCCATAACACCATCTTAAAGAATTTGACATATAGGAAAACAACGGGAGATTCACGTCCTAATGAGCGTCTTTGCTCAGGGCCTGTCTGCGAACAGACTCACCATTGTGATGGGGCTCTGCTGCAGCAGAGTGGATGAGGGCCAGGCTGTGGGAGATCTGAGCCTCCTCTAACTCCCCTGGGCTGTGTCTCATAGCGATGGCAAGAGCCTTGAGGAAGACCCCCACACGGAAGAGACGGATTACATATCAGCAAACGACATGCAGAAATATTACATAACATCGCAACTTGGCGCGCTGTCAAAGGGTGTGTTTGGCATAACGTGTCAGTGGTGCAACACGTGCCTTGGAGAGGTGCTCTATGGCCTGGTCCAGATGACCTTTGCTCTGTTCAATGGCGGCCATGTCTCTGTAGACAGAGCAGGTCTTATCTGGCTTATCACAGTCCGCCAGAAGCTGCAGAGACTTCTCACACTGGTTCAAAGCCTCATCTGGTTTGTTCTGTCTCTTATAAACCCTGTAGAGCGGAAAGGACGCAAATGGGAAGACTGTCAGGAACAGAAAGACAAACAAGGAGACGGTGACCAGTGGAGTCTGCCATACAAGGCAGCAGGGTTAGAGATACATCAAAGCCGTTACGTTTTAAGTGCTGCACTTTAATTGCCCTCCAGGGTTATCTCGAAATAACACAATTCTTTTTCGATTTTTAACTTTTCCTATGGCAAGCTCTGTACATATGCTAACACACGAATGGATTGTTGGACATGAAAAGTTTAAAGTTGGGCATCCACAAAAAACACAAGTGCATATACCATCAGTTGCTACAATTAATTACAATACATTTTGTGAGCTTTATTTTGAAGTACTGGTACAGTGTTGTACAGAACTGTTTGAGAGTATAAACCGATGTGCTGGGTTTGTAGAAGAGGTGTTGAATATTCGGTAGACCCCTGCTGGAGGACGTTTGAAGGTGATCTTGTGTTCAGTGGATTAGAGGAGTGATTGAGAAATGACAACATTTTAATCACATCTATCCAATCTCACAGTTTGTTACATAGATTGGCAGAGTGCACCCGTATGCCTGTTGCTTTTCAAATTACTGAAGTAACTGCTTGGTGTGCAGCCAAACCCAGGTTCTGCAGAGAACGCTGAAAGCTTTTGGCTAATGGCTGCAGCTCAAGCCAGGCGTAGTGCATCTGTAATAGGGAAATCTTGGCCATTTCCATTCTAACTGCTTTTGTTACACTATAACTTTCTTCTCTGACAGTTAAGCCACAGTTAAACTCCCCCACCACTTTAACAGACACATAACTGCTGCAGTGTGTTTTATCATTCGTGGGTAGCTAAATTAGGGAATGTCCTAAAAATCACACCAATGCAGAGCAGAAGATTAAACAATGGATCTTTATAAGTCACTTGGCTGTGTATGTCCTGCTGCTAACAAGGTTTTGAGCTTCGCATGTTTTGCAATGGAGTGATTTCTGTTTGTGATGCTGCATCGACTTGGGACTGGTGCAGAGAGAGGATTCCATGATAGCTGTGCTAACCACTGCAAGGACCCTGGGTCCATCAGTCGACTCCACTAAAAGCTTCAAATGGACTAATGGACTCTAAATTTAATTCAGCTCTACTTTCAAGGGGGGTTGGCCTTTCTCAAGGCCCACAACGCTCAGCACTAGACCGTCTCTAGCTACACGGCAGCTACATGGATATTCAGAATCCTTTTCACACATCTGCCTTCCCACATCCAAATGATATATATAAATAATTAAAATTATTTTTGGCAGGTTCATCTCTGATGATTGTTTCTTTGAAATCAATATACAGTGAATGACAGAACAATTGATAATATTATTTTAGTTTTTTCATTGAAATAAATGGTGGATTGGTGGATTATTTCATGGGGACAAGATAATTTTTATTTTATTTTTACTTTATAATGAATGTCTTAATTGGTGGCCTAAGCCTACTTTATCTACTTTAGAAGTGTAACAGTTAAACAAGTCAAGTGCAAAATAATACAAGTGTAATTTGAGTTTTGCCATATTTTCTTCCTGAAATCCACCTTGAAATTCTACTCCCTGTTGGGATCAGGATAATCCTGTTTTCTGGATCAAAGTTATCCAGATCCTACTGAAAGGTTTTGAACAACACAAACTGAAGGTCAGATCCAGATTAAGACTAGGATTGGATTACGTGATCCGCTTGGATTTCGGAATCCTGCCTTTCCCTTTTGATCAACCCATTTTCACGATTTGATCCAATCCGATCACCAAAATCCTGTCAGATTTCCTTTGAACAACTGACCTGAGTATATAAAGGCTGTGTGCTCACAACCCTTCAGCAGCATGGATTTGGGTATTTCTGTTCCAGTTGTAAAATCAAAAGGAACAGGCTGGAAAAACATAGGTGCTCCTTTCTTTGACTTTTCCCATGACTCCCAGTTTATTCTAATACACTATGATGGGTAGGGGAAAGGCCCTGCCCACCAGCGTCCGTGAGGCAGACTCTCAGGTCCTTTTTAGGCCAGCATCGGTGGCCACAGCACAGTACATTCCTGCATTGTGGCTTGAGTCCTGCCATTCTGCCTGCGTGGTCAGGCAGGGACAATGCTTCTCTATCCTCTCATTCACTCTGCATCCTTACTCACTTCCTGGTCACATGCCACATCCCACCAAGACCTGCTAAGATTCAGAAGGGCAGGGAATTTATATAATTACGGATTTGTGGATGTATTGCCAAGCAAGCCACACTGCCCTCTTTTGTAAACGCTTCCACAACTTGGTTGACGTAGGTTTGCTCTGGGCCCTCACTCGGAAAATGATGCAATAATAAAGCCGAAGCGGAGTGAAAAGAGAGGGACAAAAACACAATAGCATGCTCCAGCAAATCTGTGTCGAGCTTTAAACTGACAAAGTTGTGTCTGATGAGACGTTCTGTTGTTTGGCTTAACTCAGATTTGAGTGACAGACCATGTGGAAGAATCCTGAACCACCTGTGTGGCTGCGGATAGACACTCAGTCATTGAATCTACATCAGATCCCGTTGAGTTATATTTCATCCATCAACATCTAAAGATGATTTCTAAAAATTTCACAGCATCAGTACAATCTTGTGCAAATATTACATAAACATTTAAAACTTGTTGCCCCCTGAGAGAAATCTGCCTTCTCACTGATAGTACCTGCCCTTATACACCTTGAGTGGATCAAAATGAGAATCCAGAGAATTTGGAGCAGGATCTGTAAGAGAGCCGAGCTAACTTTATTGTTTCAGGCTTTGGTGGGAACATTCCCCTGCACCACAACAGTGTTGACTGACAGAGCTTTAGAGGCATGCCAAATTCTTAGTCATCACCTAACAAAAGAGATTTAGTGAGCTTACACACAAGCCAGACTCTGCACATTTATTCAATTACACACATCATGTCAACAAACTCTGACTCTCTGAAACAGACCAAGATGGCATCATTTACACATTCCTGTGAGTGGAGCTAACCTCGGCTGCTGATAAGCTCTATTTTCACTAAATGTTTCCAGTAGTTACCCAGCAAAGGTTTTTGCAATGTGGGTTTCTGTTGTTGAAACACTCTCACAGTGATACACAATGTTTATTGCCATTTCTAAAACTAAAACAAGCTATTTTAAATAATCTGTTTAATAAAGATATATTTTATTTTTTTCATAACAGCTATACAACATAAAATACAGGATCTATCTGAAATAGAAAATAATAATAATATAAAAATGATACATAAGTGAACAAAGCAGCTGCGGTTTATTTAAGGACCAGGGCAATAACTAACTATAACCTTAGAGAAAAGGGAGATATTATTTTGAAGAGGACACATGTCTCCCCCTCATCTGTCCCTCTGCTTGAGCAGGAACTGAGAGGACAAAAAGAACCTCCGACCTGCAGGCCTCAGAGAACCTCACTCAGCACCCACACACTACTGAGTGGACTAAACAGAGTCAGGGAGGGGAATTCCTGATTTGTTTATGTGCTGTTCCCAGGAGAACAGAGAATTAATGGCGCCTGCTTTGATATAACTATGACAACAAATACCCCTCCCTTCCAAAAACTGTATGCATGAGTCTATTGCCATCTTGTGGCTAAGCATAAGTATTGTTTTTGAAAGTGGAGTTGAAAGTTTGACAAATATAAAATACAATAAATAGTATATCGTACCTGCATAAACTGGTGGAGATTTCCAGTGCAGTGTTCATCTCGTCTTCCTGGTCAATGACGCCGTATTGATGAAGATCCTTCAGCACTTGTTCTGCTGTCAGAAAAGAGGATTCTGCCTCCTCAAGAGTGGGAAAAGAGTCAAGGACATTTTTCTTTTGAACTTGTTAAATTTTCTCCAACATGGCTTGGCAAGGATATTTGGTGGCGAGCAATGCAGCCCCGCCCTGTGTGAGGTGAATGCTCAGGAGACATCTGAGCTTTTCACCTCTGCAGGACGAGACTGAGGAGCAGACAGGCAGCAGCTCCCCGGCCAGGGCTGCATGCTCCTGGGCCTGTAGTCCCCAGCCTGAGGGAATGAGGTGGTCATAGGTCAAAAATTAAGTTTTTTAATTGTACAAAGGCTGTCATATGATTTGTACTGTATCTGTTTTAAGTGTAAATTTGAGATCTATTGTTAACGTGTAGCTAAAGTATTGTCTGTCTACCTTTTAACTGGAAATATGCTTTAGCCAGTCTGGCATGTGCCTGAGCCACTTTCAGATGCCCCTCCCCATAAACCAGCTTGGTCAGAGCCACACAACGCACCAGGTCCCGGATGCAGGCATCATGCTGGGAAAATATATTAAACATCTGTCAGCACCACATCTCCTGATGGAAAGCCGTACCTTGCATGAAAAGCCAATAAACAATCTGATAAAAAAAAAATCTGATTATTTATTTAGAATAATTACATGTATTGAGATGATTCATGTGTTTATAAACAACACCAGAGTGAGAATGACACGCTATGACTGAACGCACCTCCTTGTTTTCTTCATGGGCTTGAGCTTGGCTTTCAAAGTGTTTGAGCTTCTCCTCTGGAGGCACCATCATAAAATCCCTCTGAGTGAATCCTGATTTTAAACCACGGGGAGGAGGATCATCCACGCTCCTGCTGCTCCCCACACTCTCAGAGCATCTGGATGTTCGGTGGGTTTGGTCAAACAGTGATATTTTGAAGAAGTGGACATAGTAAGTGAAATGGGAGAAAGCTCCCAAACTGAACCAAATTTGAAGATTAAATTGAATACATCATTGAGGTTTTATAGTAAGGCTGAATGGATAGAAACAACAGTGATGTTCATATTACTTCAAAACTGTTTTTATAACTGTACTCCAATGGAACTACAGAGCATTTCAATTATACTGCCGGATTTGCACATATTTTGCCCAGACTGTCGCATGTTATATCTCTTCATATTCTCTATATGCCATAAATACAATTACTACAATTACTAATGATCTTGTGCCACTTTACTACATTTCTATACAAACCACTGTTCTCGTGACAGGTTCATAATATGTGCACGTTCTATTGATTCATTTGTATTGGATTGCTTTGCTTAAACCCTCTAGTTAAGTTCTCTTATCTGCTGCTGTAACGAGTAAAGTTTTGATCTCATCTTACTTGTTGTGCATACAAATGCATCACTTACTCAGCGGGGGAGTCGGAGGGACGCGGAGGAGTGTTAGCCATCGTGTGAAGGCATCGATCGGTGTGCAGGTTTGTGAATTCACCGTCTCAAAGTGAGAGTACGGTTCAAAGAGGGAAGCGACGGAGTCATCAGAGTCTGTCCCTGAACGCTGCCTGTGTTTCCGTGGTTACCGTGCCAGCGAGCTAGGCGCTAACTGCTAGCTAACTATGCTAGCCGCTACCTTAAAGAAGCTCACAGCTGCTAACATTCGTTCGTTAAGGTGTCATGTCATCTTGTTGTCTTATTGTATCCACGATGTGAAGCCTGTCCCCTGTACGCACTCAGTAAACAATGATCCGCTGGATGTCCATCAACACTGAGGATGTGTTTCCTGTTACAGAGGAAAGGGAGAGTGCTGCGTTCAGGAGCCGCACGGCCATTACTACGAAAGAATGTTTACTCTTTTCTGTTGTTTCTTTATTAAAGTTCATGAAAATACAGATTACTGGTGCGAGTTCCGGTTATTCTAACAGAATATGTACAACCTATAAGGGATTTTCAAACTATATTAATTAAAACGAACTTTGTGGTCACTGTCCCACTGTGAGACCAGTTTCCAAACATATAACCACTTCAGTGTTTTTGCCCCAGTAGCGACCCACCCGTCCATTGCTTGAGTAATTGCAATTACAGGTCGTGCCTTCCCCTGCCACTACGTGGCACTGTGCCCGGGGTTGGGCAGGTGTGTGGCATTAATCAGTACGTGGCCCCTATATATAGGGGGCAGTGGCATACCGCGAACCCTCCCTCTCCGACCACTTCCGCTTCCGCCCGTGGTGCCGGCACATTGTCTGGTGTGGCCGCACAGGGCACCGTGACGCTGTGCGCTATGTGTACGTCCTCATACGTGCCGGTAAGTTTCGCCGGTTGCCCGCTGTGGCGCCAGCTCCGTCACCTCAGCTGATCTTCTGTGCCTTGTGCTCTGCAGCTGTGTCCCTGTGCGTGCGCAGGGCTGGTTGCCTCCGGGTCCTCTCTGGCTCTTCATGGCCGTGTGCAGTGGTGGGTACAGGTGCCGCCAGCCCTCTTTACTAATTTTATAGTTTTATTTTGCATAATTAATTTTCTGTATGCTCTCTCCACAGAGGCATGGTGATCTGCCCTGTGGAGTGCTGCTGCTTTGGCTCTCTTTTATTGTTGGTTTTTCTGTATTTAGGGTTTTATTTTGTTCTCGTCTGGTTTCGTTGTTTGGATTTGGTTTTGCTTTTGCTTCTGGTTTGTGTCTTTTTGTTGGGTTTGCTCCTCCTGCTTGGGCCTCCCCCCCTGCGCCATTCACGTTACCTCGTCTCCCCTCCTCCCTGGCCTCCGGTGGACACCTGGCCGGAGTGTCGCTTGTGCTACATCCTTGGGAGCGCCCAGGTTACGTTGCGCAGGGCCGGTCGAGGCCAGTTACTGGGCTGAAAGCAAGAGGAGCTCTTGGAAGTTATTTTGTAGTTCTGTTGTTTATATTAATTTTGGTTGAATATTTTGCATTGGCTGAATTTTAACTGTTCCTTGTCATTGCAGGTGCTGTGGGCTGTTGACGGCGGTTTATTCCCTGGTAGTGGCGGTGTTTTACATGTGTTTCTTTTGCAGTCGGAGTGCAGAGTCACGGGTGGTATTGTTTGGATTATTACATTTGATTTGTCCCCTCCGCCGCCTGGTAAGCCCCAGCCCCGTTTCATGTTGTCGTGGCCTTTTATATAGAATTTCCTGGGGAATACCTTCATTCCCCCAGGTGGCGCTGTTGTGATTAATTATTAAGAAAACGCAGGTATCACTATGTTGGGCGCGCCACACTAACTCAAGACACAACATTCTGAGTGGAATCCCAAATAAATCTGATTTATACAGACAGCTCCAGTACATCTCTCTGAAGTTGGTAGGATAACATCTAAGATGTTGTTTTCTGTCATCACATTAACGGTAATGCATAATTTATGTGAGAACATCTCGACTATGTTGTAAACGTATGCATTGTAATTGAGAAATATCTCCACTAGATGTCAGTATATTAGCACAACAGTGACTCCCACACACACTCACACGCTGTAGACTTAGAACAGTACAAGGATATTGTCACAAAATGTCACATTTAACAATATATTTAAGCCCTCCTTACTTTTTTCAGTAATACTCTGAAACTCTACATTATTGTTTATTAGCCCATTTATGATCAAACCATGTAAATCAAACCATTATTTGGTCACATGTAATAAAGGTTGACAAAAGATAAAAAATAATGATGTCTCAATGCTTTCAAAGGTGTTTTTATGATGGCAGGTACCAGAGTGAGCCATATAATGAACAGCATAAAACCTCATAATAGACAGAGCAGGGCCACACATTCTCTATTTCCTTACTGGTTAATAGAAGCTGGCGTATGGGAGTGATGACACTGACCTTAAAGTTGGTGAAAGTCAGCTGTTAATAGCTTATTAGTTTTAATGGGTGGGTGTTAAATGGACTGAAATCAATGTAGTGCAAAAATGGAGAGGTGTCACTCAGACGAGACAGTAAACAATGAAGACAGAGAGAGAGAGAGAGATAGACGGATAGATAGAGAAGATCTTTGTCTCGCTTTCATAGACAGAAATGCTTCTTGCCAGCAGTAAGAAGAGGAAATGTACATTTCCTTGTACAAATATTCTTTCCCTTACATCAGTGCCCAAGATGCATGCCAGATAAATACGAAGTAACGTCTCTGTGGCTGCTTTGAGAAATTGCTCTCTGGAGGCAGCTTTCTAGGTTAATTTATTCTGTGTCGGGCTGGCAGTGTGTGCACTGTCTCCACTTTTAAACCAGGGGCAGGGCACATTTTGTGTGCAATTCTGCCGAAGATAACTTCTCATGGCTCCTTGGGATGGCGGCTGCCGGTTGGTTCTGGCACGGCATTAGACGGCCCGTTTATTTGTTTGTTTGTCCCGTGAGTTTTTGGCTGGCCGTTCAGGGCTCTGTTTGGCCCCGGTCCCTGTTGGGCTTCTATTTCTGAAACCCAAGTGGCTCCTAATGAAGCTGGTAGGGTTGGCATAGACCCTCAGCAAACCCAGGCCTGATCAGACTCTTCTTCTTCTGCCTTGGCAGCCACACTCCGTTTGCTCCCTCTGGCTTCCTAATTTAGTAACGGTGGGTAAAAATATGTGCTAACGAACAAGGTCTGGTATGTCAGGCTGGAGTCCAGAGAAGAGGGAGAGAGGGGAGGAGGTGAGGAGAGGGGAGGGAAGGAGGCGGGGTGGGGTGCTGTTTTCACAACAGGCACCCAGTGACAGGGGTAGAGTCACTCAGACCTCTCTGACATCTGTGTGTGCGTGTGTGGAGACACTCATGGGTGTGAGGGCAGATGGGGGGAGGGGGGCGGATGTCGAGCAGTGGTGGGTGAGCACTTAAAATTTCTCACCCTTGCCAAACTCCATTCAAACACATCTTATCATTCTTCTGGTTTTTTTCTTCGCAATCACACTTTGAGGCTGCTTAGTAAAACGTGTGGTGTGTGTGAAAGTGGACAAATTATTGAAAGAGTCAGACTGAAGTTGCTGTTTAATGGTGTTACATTATCAGTTTTCAAAGTCTTCCCGTTAAACAAAGTTGAATGCATTTATCGAGGCTATTTTAGTAAAAGACAGACCAGGAGTTCGGCCAGTGAGCTTTCTTCTTGGGCACAGTGGTCTGCTGGTTGGCCCCTGTTGTCCCCTGGTTTTGCAAGTCCTCCCCATGTCTGCTTGTGTTTTCTCTGCGAAATCTGGCCTCCTCCCAAACTTTAAAGACTATGGTGACTTGAGCCTTTTAAAGAAATGGTTGTTTCTCTCTATATGTTGACCCAGCCATACACTGATGATTTGTCCTGGGTGTAACCCACCACTCGCCCAATGACCATGAAACTCTAACCGGAATAGAGAATGATTGGATGGTGCTCGCCCTTCAGCGTTTTGCCTGACCAATGCAGTCTGAGAAAGCAATATTGTTTCAGGCTCAGAACATCCACTGCCTGAAGCTGGTTCTGTGCATGCAATTACTCCATTTTTATCCACCTCGACCATAGAAATCTGCCCTCCAACACTTTAGCACTTGTCCTTCCTGTTCACAGTTTAAGAGGCTCATGACAACCTTGTCAAAACGACTTGTAAAGCCAGAGCTCGGATGAAAACAGAAAAACTCCTCGTCTGTTGGGAGGCGACAGCAGCAGAAACCCTTGGCTGGAGAACAGGCTGGTTCTCAAAGCAGATTTTCATCGATTCATTCAAAGGAGAAAGTCTTGTGATTATGTGAACGTTAAGTCTTTCATCGTTCAAAAGACAGGTCAGGTTAACAAATCGCAGCGTTGTCAGCCTGTGCAGGAACAGAGTTACTGGCATGAGAAGTTCAAAGTCCTATAGCATATTGTATGAGCTGGATGTGATGGTTTTTGCTTGATGGGATAAGAGAAAATGTCATACACTTGACAGATTTCCTCTTTGGAACTTTTACAGAAGTTTCATGAAGAGATGATTTGTTGTGTGATTGTTACATTCAGCTGAGGGCCACCAAGGAAACTGAGACACATTACCATCACACAACGACCCAGCTGTAAGTGTTAACACAGAGCCATGTGAACAGTCTTGCATAACAAACAGCAAAACAATTTCTGGGTCCAACTCACAGTCACCCTCAGCTCTTATTGCAGCCGTGTTCAGTCATCAGGAAAATGATGCTCTTACTTGTCAGAGATGTCACGGTTATTTGTTAAAACCACAAACTAGCACCTAGCTTTTATACAGCTGTCCCCACTTCCTGTGTTAGTTAACCCGCAGACCCTCCCCCCCTCAGCAGAACACACAAGCGCCTGTCGGAATAAATCGTGTTTAAAGTCATCGAGTGAGTTTTATCGATGCAACATTTACTGAATATCAGGTTATTTTAAATAGAAATTACTGAATCATTTTCTCTCCTGGACATTGAATATTTCTTGATTTATCAAAAAAAACAACAACTCTACCTGTCTGATTTATCCCAGTGCAATCGTGCATTTATTCCTTACACACAATTTCCCCTAAATTGAGTAAAACAGGATCAAATCCGCTGCTGCTAAACTGCATGAGTGGTTTTTGCCACTCGAACAAAGGCATTCTATTTTGACTCATGGCAAATATGCTAATGTCCTTGCAGCTGCTGCACTTCAGATAAAGCGTGTTATTTGCACACAGGATGAGAAATGTGTTTCACTACTGTAATCAAAGATTTTGTGCGAGTAATGCCGCCATTAAAAGGACGAAACAAAGCCGAGCACTGTAAGCCGGGCACCCCTTCCTCTGAACCGACCGCAGCTGTCCGCAGCAGAGACGGGATAGTTACAGCGCGATAAGATGCGCCGTCTTTCCATCCGGCGGCATCACTTCATGCCAGTGCTTTGTTAAACAATAGTTTCAGATTCAAATGTGAATTGTTCCCTGCTATGGCGACGACTTAGAATGGCTTGTGTTTATCCTTACCCAAACCTTGGCCTAATTTGAAGCATATGCAGCAAACAAATCCAGTATTGTTTCACCACTAAAGCTTCTTCTCTTCTTCTTATTCAGTGTCAAAATCAAAAGATTACCGGGAGCTTTGGAGGTGATGTTGCCTTTTCTCAGTTTACACAATGGCACATTAAAGCAACAACTGGGTTTTGTGCTTGGACAGCATGTGCGTTCTTTCATTGCTGCCGCTTTAGTGGCATTGTGAGCGGGAGATACGTGGATGGGGGAAGTTTCATCTTCTCCCTCAATGGCTCCGCAATCAAGCTTTAGCTGCTAAGACAGGGATCAGCAACTGTTCACCAGACACTTCCAACATTACACTGAGAGGGTTTGTCTTCATCTCTGCAGCTTCCAAATCCAAATGCTCACACACACACAAAGATAGCACTGCACACCTCCATTTAAATGGAAGGATGGCGTTGCACTTCCTCCCTGGTTCTCTAGGGTCCAGCCATGCTCCCCTCATCATCAGAGTGCGGCAGTGTGTTCACCTGTGTGTTGATAATTTATTGATTTAATTAAGTAAAAAAACAGTTTTACAGATATACACTCTGCTGGTCACAATTCTGCTTTTGTCTTGTGTTAACAAATGTATGGTCTATATTTAATGAGCTTAATCAGTCAGTCACGTCTCAAATGATGAATTGAAATGAATTCTTTCCATCATCATCATTGTGAGAAAACTCTGGCTCTTTTAAAGAGCGAGTGCACACAAAGCAGCACACTGCTGCCTGCAAGACAACACCGGTCAATTCTACTCGAAGCTGAAAGGGACTGCTTGTTACTTATATATCAAGGAAGAATAGTTAGTCTGCACAATAAAAGGCAGATAAACCTGAACACCTGCGAATAAAACAACGAGTGGATCATACAGTGGGAATGTCAGAGGAGTTTGCTTACCTTTGGCCGTGAATGTGAATGAAAGGCTAAATGTCTGCCTGTGGTTCTCTGACCTTTGTGGTTCCTCTCCTGACTTGGTTCAGGTGAGTGCTGGTTGTGTGATGCAGTGGTATCAATAATGGAAGAAAGACACCCCCCCTGCCCCCCTCCCTCTGGTTGCTATGTGGGTCAGAGGAGGCTCTCAGTGGATGTGAGAGATTGATGAAGAGCACCAGGGAGAGCGTCGGAGCCGCCTACCTCACAGCGGTGCAACCCAAGCCTTTTCCCCTGCACTTGTTCCAAGGCCCCCCTCCTGAGCTGCAGCGCCTCATGCTCTTTAAATGACCTTCAAATTAGCCTTATTTTTCAGGGCCCAGAACCCTTCAGGGTCCTTCCTGGAAGTATGACAGGTCCTGTTCTCGCTCGCTTTCTCTGCTTTTCTCTTTGTTATCCTCCTATGGACCACAGAGGGTGGAGAAAACGACAAAGGAGTCGAGCTGCAATGGGTCTCTGATGTAATCAGAAAAGTGAGCTGTTCGGTGTTACTGATTATGCAATTGCACACACACGCTCGCACACATCTTAACCTTACACCCACTCCCTCAAACAATTCCTTTTGTCACACAAGCTCACTTCAGCATCTGTAGACAATGATACATGTGGTGTTTTGAGAGGTTTGTGTGCGTGATGGTGGAGGGGCGTCACAGTGGGATCTTTCTTTTTCTGCATCACAAAGCTGCACTCTGTCAGGGCCACCGGTGTGCACGCAGCAGGTCATGCTGGTCCTCAGTCCAGACCTGATGCAGCGCCTCTGATTATCCACTGGCATTAAGAGAAACGCCTCTTTCTATGGAGGTTAGTGACTCAAAAGGCTCTGTTTTCCTGGATGTCTGCAAGGTTTTGATTTATTAAGTTTTTCAGCAATTTTCTGGCTGACTTGCTCAGAACTTTGGTTTATTATGGCAAAAATAAATTCCCTAAACTCATCCCTCTACATCTGTGATGGATTTAGTGTGAAGAGAAGCTTCTTGCGAACTCACACAAACAATTGTGTAATCACTGAGTTGATGCATTCAATGAACCTTTACTGCTGCAGGGTGGAGTGCAGCAGCCTTAAAGGTGACCCATACTGTGCCGGCATATGTTGCAACCTTTCTTCTTTGCTATTACATTTTGGGTGAAGCTGTACTCATGAGAAGACAATACACCCCCACACAGCCCTGACATTATACATTTTATTTGCTCAAGTGGCAATTCATCATGGAAAGCTTTTAAACATCCTCTCCTTTTCAAATGACCTTGTGCAGAAGAGTGCACGGAAACTTTTAACTTGCCAAGTTCAGATAATTTAGAGGCTGTACAAGATCTTCCCGAACCTCTTTGCAAGTTTTCAACCCCAGCAGATATTCATTGCAATGGTACATATTATTGATAAAAGTGAATGGAAAATCTAAAAATGCAATGCTGTCTTTTCTCCACAGCCCCCCCAACCCCTTGCTTTTGACGATCTGCCAAACATTTGGAGCTGATTCTCCAGCTATCAGGACGGAAAATAGGCAGAAAGGATTGCAACTCACTGGCAGCGAGAGAGCTAGAGAGCAAACATCAAGGGGAATCAAGTTGGAAAACATAATAAGTCATCGTGCTCGCAGCGGAGTGAGAGAGATGGTGTGAAAATAGGTAAGAGGACAACCAGAGGTGGGACATGACTGATGGCTGGGCAGGATGGTGGCTTGTTGCTCCAGAAGGGCAAACATGGCCTGATTGATTGTCAAGTATATCAGAGAGGCCCCCGTGCCCATTTGATTATGATGCTGTAATTCTTTGAGGCTCAGGTAAGAAGAACAATTACTGAGCATGCAAGAGGGGGGGTAAAAGAGAATGAGGTCATACAAGGAGATCATTATGGTGTTTATATTATTGAGGCATCATGGCTGCTGTATGGCTCCTAAATGCTCCCTTACTGTGAGCGTCTTTCATTATCAGGAAAAGATGTTTCATGAGTAAATTCAATCTATTTTTTGTCCGTTTTATTTGATGTCACGAGCGTAACTCACATATGGTAACTGAATGATACACTCACAACAGAACTATAATATAAAGCATCTATATAAGGATGAGTTACAGCCATTTTAAAGTACTGCATCCACACATATGGAAACAAGCTAGGCTGTGAGGCTGCAGTCAGACCCATTAATAGTAATGCTACCATGCTACCACGATATGTTTAATGTTAAATGTTTATGCTATTCACTTAGATTCAGTGTACTTCACTGATGGTGGACCAGCCAGCAAACAGACACAGCTTGATAAACAATGCCATGCCTACAAAGTTTTTCACATGGCTCAAACCAGGAGTTTGTGTTTATCAGACATATAATTGTATTTAATGTTTCACTTTCTGTCTGGGAACTAATTCATTTCATCATAATAATGAGAGGCTGAGGGTTCTTTACGGGCTTCATTGCATTAAACTTCATATCTAATCTCCTGGGCCTCTCCAGTGTGTGGCTGTGCTCCATGAACTACAACAGAAAGAAACACTTACTTTTGGAATGTGCTTCAAAGAAGAGCTTTTCTTCATCTGAATAGTGGAATGGCTGTTTCCTGCCTTTCCAATACCTAACCAGAGAGGCTATTACAGAGAAGGGGAATATCATGGTGCATTATCCACAGACATGCTCAAAAAACAATGATGGAAATGTACTGAGCACTTTGCTAGAATATCCCCAGCTGTTTGGCGCTTTTAAAGGAGGAAAGAGGATACATGCTGCCTCCACATTGTACTTTTCCTCTGCTTTTGCCTCTTTGAACCTACTTCAAACATCAGTCAGTGTGTGTTTAGTGTCATGCCAGCCATGTGGATGGCATATGCTAAGAGTGCAGTTGGGCTGGCTTGTTATAGGTGTGTGTGGTGACCAGTCCCTTCTTCCTCTTATGTCTCCGATCTGAAACTTTGATGTGAGGTGATGGATATCAGTGGAAAGGTGACGGCTGAGGTAAATGGTGTATGGACGTACTTGAGATGCATGCAATGTACAGTAGCCACACAATCCCCCCCCCATGTGGGTCCCCTGCTACCTTACAGATGGTCAGCTTCCTTCGTCCATTAAATTGCAACAGTGCTCCGATCTCTCCCCGGGCCAGATGTGCTGAAACCTTAAGATGCTAAATGGAAACAAATCAGTCAGGCTTTGCTCTTTAATTGAGCACTGGGGTGTTTACTTTCTTGAGAATGTCATAATAGATTTCAAAATTCCCATAAAAACCCAACTCAGAAGGCAGATTAGCCCATTTAGCATCTCCAGACAGTATTTACCACATGAGACATGTCTTAAGTGCAGTTCTGCTGGTGGCGAGACTTCCACACGGGACCGGTCACATCTTTAGTCACTCCTTATTTCTGCTCTGTGATCTTGCACTTAGAGGCACCCCTTGTAAAAGCAGAAGTCGCAGGGAGGTCGCCCTGACATCTTTATCATAATTGCCCTAAATACCCCCATTAGAGAAGCTAGCCAGTATCCTCAATAACACCAGTCATCCCTGGTAGCGCTGGTGCATCTAATTGCCTGGGCCCTTTTTTGAAAGATTGCCTGACATCAGCAGGGCTCCCTGTGGGCTGGCCCTCTTCATTCTCTGCCCAGCAAAGCATATCGTTATCACAGCCAGCAAAGAGACCCGGCCTCCCTGCTCCTGGATAATTAACTGTCTGGCTTAACTGCATAATGGAAAAAAGACCATTGGAGGTATGGTAGTTATTCAGGCAGGCCTTGGAGAGGAGAGGCATAAGACAATACCAGGGTCATTGATGCTCACCATTTTTCAGTGGGATGGGCGATAATGTAGAAGGATGTGGAGCCATATTGGAGGCAGAGGCTGGTAATGGAGGGGTTGGTTTCATATGATAATTAGGCTCATATGCTAATTGCCAAGGAAGCCTGATGAATTCCTTCAGCCTGGCTCACCACCTCATGACTGGTTCTCCTATCAGCTGTCCCCAACGTCCCCCACTTCCAAGACTGGAACCATCTTCAGTGCGTTCAGATCTTCATATCTCCCCAACTGTGTGCATGGTAAATATACATATTTTATAAATAAAAACTGCAACAGCAGCAACAATTAGAGCAGGAAGCGAAGGGGCATCTGGCTTTTGTTTGACATTTACAAGTCTTGCAGTGAAACGCACCATGCCCATCCCTGAGAGTCTGTGCAAGTGTAATTAGAACACGGCAGGCACGTGTTTGTCTTTGTTTTTGTGTATGGCGGAGGTATCAAGGACAAGTGCATTAATGAGCACCTGGAGAGGAACAGCTTGTGTCTCCTGGTTAGTGTGACCGCGAGCCGGGGCGCAGACTCCTTCACTGACTCAGATGACGTGACTGATGGAGGGGGAGGTTTCTGTCAGATCTGGGGCACTCCCAGGAGCTGCAGTTTGTCTCGGCTGACAACAAGACTCACCAAAGGGGCCCCCGTCCCACACATCAGCTGGAAAGGCGAGAGGGGATGTTGTCCTTCCCTCTGTACAGAGAGTCATACTGTTACTCCTTACGGAACATTCCCCTATTTACTCTTCGCAGTCTTTTCTTCTTATATTCCCTCATAGTGTGACATGTCCAGTGAAGCTGCAGCTGCAAAATGTTCTAACAACAATGGATTGTTTTTTTGGTGAAGTATTTATTCAACCAGAGAATGTGGAATTCACTAACAGCATTAACTGTCATATAGCATTATGGTGTACTCGATATATTCTGATCCACTGATACACAAATCAATTGTTTCCATTTAGTTTTTTATTCTGCTGGTGTTCAGCAAAGTCAAACCATATCAGCACAAGTTGTTTCGTCGAAAAAGATGAAGAGAAGTATCTAACAGATGTGTTTAGAAATGTTACTGTTTTTCGAATGGCAAAAGAACAAAGAGATACGGCCACATCCTCAGTTACATATGTATTGAACCGGATGCATATGGAGCCAGAGACGTGATGGAGCAGTTGGATTTTTAGTTTGGCATTGCTTGAAAGTGGAGACACTGGGTCCAGCCTATAATGAAAAAAGAGCATTCAGAGTCATGCATGTCACTTATAAAAATATATATATATATATATAGGAATATAGAGGACAGTGATTTCCTGGAAATATGAAAGCTAAGCATCTAACAAACAAAATCAATGGTGAAAATTAAGAGGAAATAGCAATTTTCAGTATATGCATACTAGTACACTGTAATAAAATATGCACGAGGAAAAACAGGAACAGTCATCATGTAAAACGTCTCTTAACAGAGCCTTGGCTTTTCCATGACACCTGTGAGGAACAAAAAAGGGAATGCAGCTTGTCCCCAGTGTTGCATACACTAGTGCCTGTGTGGAAAGGGTAGGAATGGTGGGTCAAGCCTGGCTGCAGACCCCTGTCCACAGATCCATGAACCTGTAGGTATAAAGATGAGCAGAGATCGACTCAGTGCTCAGAACCCCCCCCCCAACTGTCATTGTGAGCTAGTGTCAAGTCCCATATTTCTTAGTCTTTAAAGTAAAGATACATACAATGGCAGTTTATTGAGCACAGTTAATAACCCTGTACTCACGCTGTGACATGGGTAATAGCTGCCTCGTTAGATTTGCTCTGTGGTAATACATTGCAAAATGACCTGTCCACTGCTAATAGCATTACGCGCGCTAGTATCTCACATCCCCATCAATGAACTCTGCAAGAATAGCCTGTCTTGTTCCCTGTGATGGCTCTGACACAAAATACAAAAAATGTGTGCATTAGCGAAAGCATCCAGAACAACATGTTTACACTGAAGCAGATGTCCTTACCTTACCTGTTCTTAGCTTGGCTGCAGCGCATGAAGAAACCGAATTAACCCCCTGCTTAGATCCGACACTGGTGCCACTCGCAAACAAAGCAGCCCCAAAGTACATTATTACATTTTTAACAGCTGTCGGCAAAGCAACGCTAAATTTACTGTACTCACCCTTAAGTTTTATGAGCTCCAGTCATGATGTGTTTCACAGGTCCCAGTCTACTGGTGACAGAGCGACTGGTTTTATGGCTGCAGTGGCCCTCAACAGTGACTTTAGACACATGATGCTCATTAGAGTACAGCATCTCTTCAGCTGCTCAGGAAAATGCACGTTTGGAAAACTGGAGCGTGCAGCATATGCCATAGAGTCTTTTCCTCTTCTCTCAAAATTGATGCATAGTGAATTATACACTGAAACAGGAAGAAAAGGGATTACATTTGAGCTTGTGCTCTGCTTTATGCTCTGCTTTAACCAGAAACGAGCCCCCGAAGCAAGAAGTCAGACCGCTGTGAACTTAACTGCTGTGTCTTTGAACGTCCACAGGGTTATCGATACCGTTTTTTTTTTTTCATTCAAAGTCCTCAGCTGACTCCACAGGGACATTTGTGCTTGTGTTACAGCTGTCCATGTTTACCATCCTCCCCCTCAGGCTCTTTCCACTGAGAAAAAGATGCTGGCTAGGGTGTAACTCTACAAATCCCACCTGGATGTGGCATTTGAAATAAACAACCTAGGGGTATGGCTGCCACCCTTTCTCTTTAGACTCCCAGTGCTCCTCGTCAAACCCCTTCAACACTGCTCTCTAATTTGTGCTTTGATCATTGCCATGTAAACCGAGGCGTGTTGTGTCCAATGGGTAGTGTGTGCTATCTCCTCATGCTCTTTTTTTGGTCTCTCTTTCGCACACACGCACACTCCCTCTTCATCGCTGTGATAGCACATGAGGGGGAAGATATAGTTATTCAGGGAATTATCTTCCTCATTGGTGCCATATCTCATCTGCTGCTCTTGTGCCAAATGGCCGTGTTTCCATGGTGCCTGCCTGTGTTTACTGTGACGTGCCATGGCAGGGCCCTTTCTGGTACAGAGGGGACTTAGCGCACAGCAGTGGAGGGTATTTCAGTCCCTGTCTGGAGTTTTGGGGCTTACTTCTGCAGCTCTCCCCTCTCCTCCCACCTGCTCTCCTCGCTGTTGCTTCATCGGGCGCTCGTGTGGCTGTGTGCTGACGCTCCTGGCCCTGTTCTTAGACAGACAAGGCTAATTGAAAGGGAAGGCTGCTTTCTGCTGATCAGCTCTGACAGCAGTGTCTTGCTAGAGGTGGGTGTGCCACCCCATGCTGAGAGTTTTCACAGCAAAATAACAGCGCTGTCGTAAAAAAACACAGGCCGTGCCACGATTACCCGGGCAGCTTGCCAAAGGAGACAGATGAATTCTGCGGACAGAAGAAAGAATGGGAACCTACGTAGTCTGCTTCATGACTTTTGGGAGCATAGCTGTGCCAGCATTTAGAGCTAATCAAACTAAACTAAATGAAACCGCGTCTTTTTTTAATGACTGCGAGAATTAATGATCACGTTTGATCGCAAATGTACAGTCGCTTTGCAGGGCTTCAGGGGAAAAAAAACATTTCTTCCCCCAAACTTTAAAGGTAATATACTTTAAATACGTTCTAACAGGAAGCGTTCAACTATGTCCAGAGCAGAAAATGAAGTCTCACTCCTTCTTTGTGTGCTGTAACACAATCCTTTCAGTTCTTTGTTTTGGTAGCTGGTTGTACTACACGTTCCCCGCGGTGCATGTGCGTATTTGTTCATGTGAGTTGCTAACCCCGCTTTTAAAGTGAAATAGTGAGTGTAGTTATTATGAAGTGTTCAGGTGAAAGAGACATTCCAGAATCTGTTCTTCAGCTGAAAAGGTCTCCAACAAAAAGAGGCATAAGAACAGAATCAATATTGTTCTGGCTTTTTGGAGCTGTGGAGCTGCGGAGCTGCGAAAAACCTCCCACTTGACTGACTCTTCGTCTTTATTTGAAGGAACTTGATAGGTTAGTAATGTTTTCTCTGTTTGTTCTGTGACCTCTTTATGTGGCACTGAAGAAAATGATCCTGAAATACAGATGATTTCAAAGCCCACTACATCACAATTTCAAGGGCAGCGTCAATTGCCATGACACTGATATTACAAATTTTGACTGAAGCCAGCTTTGCTGTGGAGCCTGCTTTGTGTAGCTAGCATTAGCTAACGCTTGTGGATGGATTGTGTTTGTTTGCTCTCAGTTTTACACAGTGTAACTTTAGGTGTGTTTAGAGGCCACTTTCTCCGGCTTGGCAACACCTTGCCGAGGTGTGGCTAGAGTCAAATACAGTGTGAGGAAGCTGGAGGCCAGAATACCCAGAGAAAACCCATACGCATGCAGTTTCAGGGAGAACATGCAAACTCTGCACAGAAAGGCCCTGGCGGAATCCTCTCGCTGGCTGACCCTTCTTGCGATGAGGCAAATATTTAGCCAGAGAACAGTCAAATAGAGACAGATCCAGGAATTCCTGGTCCAAGTTTTTTAGCGTTGCAAGTGTTACCAGGTAATAATGCATGAATCTCAAAATGTTGTGTGTGCAGTCTGGTGCAGCTTGGTTGAATTTAAGGGGATTGTTGAGCCTTGAAGTGCTCTTCTGAGCTTCTCAGTATATATATGTGTATAACATAATATTTAATGATTAGCAAAGAGCTGTAAAACATGAAGATAGGTGGCATAACTATTACCCTATGTCCATAGAAACTGATACTGATCACGCACAAGTTTTTTTAGGTGAAAATGCCTTTAACGCTGAGTTTGATTGTCTCATTCCGGCAGATCATTTTCATTTGCTCCAGGTTCTGAAATAAAAAGCACCTCCTCTGCTGTGTCCCTCTCTACTGCCCATATCAGAGGTGGCACCATCCAGCGTGACTTGATTCACCCGGACAGGCTGGGACCCCTCAGCAGGCCCACGGTGGACAGCTGTGATTACTGCTGACAATAATTTATGGTCCCCTCTGATTGAAAACATGAGAGCTGGAGATAGAAGAGCTGGTGAAGAGTCAAGGCACCACCTTAAGATATAAAACCGAGGCCGCAGCTGCTGTCAGACGCAGGAGTCCTGCCAAGCTCTGCAGGCCTTCTGCCCATTTACGCACACATACACGCACACAAGCTCACATTTTGCTTTCTTTTCTTTTAGATTTCCCCTTTGCTTCTTTGACTGGTTGCGGTCCTCTTCTTCATTGTGTCTCTCCTACTTTCCCTCCTGCGCATGCTGGTCTTACATTATGCTCTCTTGGTTTAACCTAATGTAGGATGGATGTTTGTCTTTGAACAAATCTAATTAAATTTAAAGTAATCGTGTAATAGAGCCTTTTCACTGGGTTAGATCTGCAGAAGAATACACGGAGGCTGCACCAAAATACACAAAGTGAGAGAATATGTCCAGAAAACACTGTATGAAAGGAACAATACCGAAATGTAATATTGAGGAATGCTGTTTGTAAAATGAAAGAGGAACAAATACTTATCCACCCAGGCTGATCAGGTGTCTCCTCTGTGAGCTATTCCAGCCTAGAGATTACCATGCTAATCCCCACAGCAGCTCCGTGCAGCTGGTTTGAACAACTATCACACTATTGTTTATGTTGTCATCTTTGCCGCACCGTCCTCACGAGGAGGAACCATTTCAGTGGATTCGCAGTCACTCTTTCAGATGTAATTTCCCAGGATGAGGACCTTTTCCACTGACATGAAGCACATTCTGGCGATTGCTTTCTATTTCAGAAAGAGGTCTCAACCCAACGAGGAGGGGTAGTGACACGCTTTTGGACAGAAACATGTGAATTTAAACAGCCTCTGGAATAAACTGAGAAATATTTAAGCAGAATCAGATGGTAAGAATTTACAAACGCATGAAAAACAGATTATGTGAAGCTCCTCTTTGATTTCCTCTGTGATTCTTGGTTAGGCTAAGTGGCAAATTGAAAGTATGTTTAACACATGTCCATATGTCTTTGATTTAAGTTAGTGTCACGTTTCCTACAAACTGGAATTACAGAAATGTATTTTAATATGATAATATACAACATTGTGGACTTTGTATCATCTATGATATTTTCCCTTAAGACTTGGAGTTTTTAACGATTGTGTCTGGGAAGACAAACATATTTAACATAGAACTTCAGTTTAGTCTGTTCTCTATCTGCTTTAGTTGTAAAAATAGCACCTCAGTCTAAAGATGGAGTGTGTTTCCTTTCAGTGCAACAGGCTCAGTGTTGTGTCAACAACAAGAGGAAGTGGAATCCCCCCAAAATTCAGAGCGTATTACACAGTTGCTCTTCAGATATAGTCACATCACTACACGAGGCCGTGGGCATTTTTGGAAATATCCCGTTGAAGGATACAAGAAAGTAACACAAAAAGGCAACATATCAAGTAGGAGTACACTCCGAGACTGTCTGCCCAGAGAACGCCACATTCTTATATTGCATGCTCGGGGAAAAGCTCAAGCCTCAGTCCTATGACCTTGAACAGAATATGGATGGAAGAGTGGAAAACTTACCAAGTTTCTTTTAATCGATCGCTCACATTTGGCTGGTGTGCCTGTGGTGAAAATGAATACATCTATGATGAAACCAGATGTGAGACTTCTAGGTAATGTGCCATCAGGGCACCATGGAACCTTTCTACCTCCATTAAACACATTTACATTTAATGTCAGAGGTTGAGAAACTCTGAGATCAACCAGTACACAGATACACAAACAACATAACAGAGTATGTATGAATTTACATTTGTATATTTGTCGATGATGAGGAAAAGCACATTAACAACTCATTCCTTGAGTCTAAAAGCTGTTTACGCAACCTTCAGAATTAATATGCAGTGCGATGAAAACGTACATGTAGAGTTTGATTGAGACATAAGCCCAGCAGAATGGCTGCTGATGTTTCATCCTCGCACACCTGATTATAGGGTCAAACTTTGCACTTCCTATGTCTGTGAATTATAATCTCACACGATTACCCTTTGCCACTTGGTTGTGGTCATTAATCCCTTGTCATACAGTGACTGACAATAATTCCTGCACTTTGTCCAGGAGACACCGCAGCCATTCATCACGCCACCGCCCCTCGCCAGGGACCTGCCGGTGTCCGTTTATCCAAAGGAAAACAGTGGCTCTGTTCTGTAAATAATATTGCCTCCATGGTGCAGTCTCCTAAACCATGAGAAGGCAAATGAAAGAACTGCGGTAGTTGAGTTAATGTTGCGATATAACTTATTAAACAAGTCTAAATTGTCCCTTACTCTGTCAGAGCAAACAAAAGAAGTACAGCTAACTATGGCGGAGTTGGTTGGCGGTTGTTGCCGATCGCTTGATGTTTTTTAGCTCACACGGGGCTGATGCTATCTGATGTATGTCTATTTCTCTCTCATCTTTCCCCCCTTCCCCCCCTCCGCCTTCCTCGCTCACATTCACTCCGTGCCACCTGCACACACTCACATAGGCACACACATCGATGACATAAAAAGCCTGCTTTCTGATGAATAAATTTGTATATTTTAGAACCTATCCCAGTTCCAGCAAGTATTCTCTAGAGGCCCTGCCTTCTTCTCTCCTGAGTTCCCCTGCAACCCAGTGGAGTCATTAGTCTGCTTGCTGTGTTGAACTCTTTAATCATCTGTGTGTTACATAAAAAGAGGACTATTCCTCAGTGACATACAACGGCATGCTCATCTTGGTCGGGGCTTGCTTTGATGTGCATAGGCTGTTGTGTTGTGTCTGCACTATAGGCTTCTCGAGACTCACTTTTTTCCATTCCTCTGTGGAGGTGCGATAAGATGTCAGTCCTCCTCTTATTGCAGTGAAGATGTGACTGTGAGCGTCGCGTTTGCAACTAAATAGGAGCAATGGGCCTTTGTAGATATTCATCCTACCACAGTGTATAGAGCAGGGTTTGTTCCTCTGCCTATGGTGCTTGGATCACATTCGTATTTCCTGAGATACACGGCTCTGATTTCTAAAAGTCCTTCATTATTAATTCACATGTAATTAATCGCACAACTAAATAAATGCTTTAAATATGTAAAGCAATGATTCGGACCCCTAGTGGTTCGTGGTGGAATTGCAAGGAGTCCGTGAAAATAAATTAATAATTAAAAATATATATATATTTTAAAAAAAGATCCCTATGACATTTATAGAATATGCATTATTTTATTCAAATGTGATTGAGACCTTGATCTACCTAAACTATAGAGGGTAACATAACTAATTCCATTTGTGTTGTCACAAGTGTAATTCATTGTATTTCAATAAGAGCTGTCATAACGGTTGCATTGTTAAAGTTAATGCATGACACTGTCAATACAAACTCAACAGGATCTGCATCCTTTTCAAATTATAAGCCCCATAGTATTTCAGTGGGCATACGCCATTCATTTCTTCATAATGCTTTTATTGTGAAAGCAGACTTCACCACACCACACCCAAGTGGCACAAAAACAGAAGTGAGGATGCTTTGCTTTGATAACACACGCCATCTTCCCACTCAGACATAATTATTATTATATACTGAAGTTTGTTTTTGTTCTTGAAGAGTGCATAAAACAATCTGTTTTATTACATTCCCATATCCAAAAGCTACTGCATAAGGATGATCTTTTGTTCTGAAAGTTACAACTGAAATATGCAGGACCCCCAAAAGGTTGAGAACCACTGAGGTAAAGAACCCATTCTTTCCTTTTGTGTGTAGATTTAATGAAAACTTGACATGCATGCTCACGCCCCAGCATGTGCGCATGTACACACTGCATCAGTGTTCCTCCAGGATGGAGGCAGGCGCCTGCTGCCATGGTATCAGGTTGCAGGTCTGTCCGACACAATGGTGAGGAGTTGCCCTGCGACTTGGCCTGAGAGAGCGGAACAATGGAGCCGCAGTGCAGATGGAGCAGCAGAGGGCATGGCGAGTAAGATCCGTCAGCTGGGCAGAGCTGCGCGGGCCGCCCCGGCCCCCCGGACCCTCGCCATGCACACAATGGAGGGTGGGAGGTCAATAGTGTGAGGAAATGGAGGGGAATTCCCAGCATGTTGCAATAAAATGGAGTCCTCTATTTTGGTGACAGAACAAATAGGACAGAGTCAGGCTACACCCAAAATACATCATAACTTTCAACGATTACAGTGAAGTCATTTCTGTGGGTCAGGGTGCAGCCTGAGATAATCATTGTATGGGTCAGCGGTTCACTGCTCATTAGATTTGCATAAAAGTTGATGGCTTGTCTGTCTGGCAGCTGATCTTGTGTCATGGGACCAGCATGCACTGTCAGGTTATCACAACATGTTACTGTAATACACGATTAGAAATCACAAAGAAAAAAAAAATCAATTCATCCCATTCAGCTTAATCTGTAAGTGTCCACCCTGGACAGGGCCAAACAACACTCACATTAACACTGAGTCAAACTAACCCATTTCTGCGTGTCTATAAGTACCTGGCAGACCCACGCCGACAGCACCATGCTGCTCGGACAAAAAAAAAACTGAATTTTAATGCAATAATGTGAATGATTTTGTGTTCTGCATCAAAAAAAAAAAAAAAACGCTGGAAAAAAAACCTCATCCATGTCACGACCAATAAATCTGAGAGCGTCTGATCTGTTCCATCTCTTACAGGAAGAAGCATATCACTTCATGCACATGTACACTGCCCCGATCTGTTTCAGGGGGAACCAGGCTTTTAGTCGCTGCCGTGCACAAACAGAGGTCCTGGAGACTGCTGCCCTCAGAGCGGTGACTAAAGGGGGGGGTAGTGAAAGCCAGATTTTGTTAAAGCTCTTAATAAGGCACAGTGTGATATATAAGCCCGCAGGCGGCAAAGCTCTATGTGCAAACACTTCAACCACTCATGTGATAGGGCAATCTGTGTACGGAACAGCGGATGGCCTAACAACTCTGTTATTTCACACGCGACCCTATTTGGCCTCTGTGATATCCTTAATTTGGTCGCTGAATTTGATATAGCGCTGCAAATATTTGCTTAGGCACACATTAACTCTGTTTGCCTGGTGTGTTATGATAAACAAACCGCAATGGTGTACTGAATGTAATAAATGTTAAACAGTGCATGCAATTATGCACTTCACATATCTAGCCCTGCACACTGAAAGCGCACTTTGTGCACATATGAGCTTTTTTTTTTTTTTTTTTTTGACAGATCGTTATTCGCCCCTTCCTGACCACCTAGGGTTACATTCAGAAATGAACTGTTTATGAGATGCCTTGGGTGGATGGCACATCTTTTTTATGGCGTATTCCAGTGTGAGGAAAATATAGTTTTGGACATTAAAATTTCACAGTTTCAGGCGGCAGAGGATACATTAAAACGTACACTTGTGTGGTCAGGTTTCTTTCTTACTTTTTGGGATTCATATCTGACTGAAGAATAGACTCCAGCTGATCTCTGTGTCCTGTTACTATGACTTGTGCTCTTTTACTTTCCTTGCCTTCACTGTAAAACGTATAAACTGCACATGGGTTAAGGCCCCATTGCTATTATACATTCAGCCGTTTTATCTTCTCTGTTTCAGGGATTTTTTTTTCCACCTCTCTGGATTTTATAAAAGCTCTTTTCTCTTGGCTGCAGTATTGCCTATTATTCCTACTAGTGCAGTGGCAGCTCTAAGCCTTCCTAAACCTCCAAACCTGTTTGGAATCAGCTGTTTGTTGGGCCTGTGGTGAAGCTGGTTGCAGCTTGCGCTCTGAAACCAAAGAACCATAAAATTGTGCCAACGCTTCTGCACAAAGTGCCGTTCACCGGTTTGAGTTCACTGATGCTCGTCTCACCATGCACAGTTGAACTAGTTGAAGTAGTTGAAGTTTATGTCCGAGGCCGGCCGCTGGCATAAACACTTGATGCGCTTGTTTAGGGCCACAACCGCCGCACGATCAGTGTGTGATTTGATTTTTGATCCCCTCTTTATTTCAACATATACTGCAATCATGGTAACTGTTCGTTATTTTTATTTAAAGAGTCATATTTACTGTGTGATTTAGTGGTTGCCGTGTGAGTGCTTTGGGGCCACACACAAAATCTTGCTTAAGGCCACCAAAATCCTAGGACCGGCCCTGTTTATGTCCATAACAATGCAGTCACACAGTGCATCTATCCTGGGCAGCATTCTCTCTGTCATATATCAGTCATACTCAGCCACCACGGCAGCTGGGGGGTGTTTTGGGTTCACTCTCTCGTCAGAAGACACTCAGGAGTCAGAGTAATGGAATCAAACTGTTCTACCTCCTAAACTGCAGCCACCCATCAAAAGAGACAGTGGCTAATCGGCCTTTACCATTTGCACTTAAATCCTATCCCGCGTTTGGAAAAGCTGCACTCATGACTTCAGGTGACTCTTGTTCTTATGAAAGTGGAGAATGGCTCAGATGTGTGTAAAGTCATGTAATGTCAACAGTGTGGTCACCTCATTACCTCAAACTCAACATCAGAATGGAAGGAGTGAGTCTGTGAGAGCCGTGGAAAAGTAGGGCATCAGCGGTCAGCTGTATTTGGATTATAAGTCAACATGCTTCTAGCTGTCTGCTGAATCAGCTGTTTCTGTGGCATAGTGAATGATCTTAATCCTGTATATCCAGGTAACCTTCTCTGAAGGAGGATGAGCACAAGGAAAGTGCAGACGTTGTCGCCGGGCCGCGTCGGGTCTAGACAAAGACGGCAGCACGCCACTGTGGAGGAGTTGGGATCGTTGATTTTGTAATGGCTTTCGTGCAGCTGCCGCCGCACCGCGTGGGAAATGAGGAAGGGGTCTTGTTTGTTGAGTTGCAACCTAATATCTTTCCCCTGTGAGGATACATGCTGTACCAGCCCCACAGTTTCAGGAGGCACACCGGCAGCTTCTGCTTCTTGATACTTGTTCTGAAGTGAGCTTTTTTTTTTTTTTTTTTCCTTCTTCGTTGGCGCGGTGACAGCTTGCAGCACTGGTGTGAGAGGGGAAGACAAAGCACTCTGTACTCTGAGGCTGTGTGTGATTAATGACAGAGGTGTGTGTTGCAGTGGGCACCCTCGGAGCAGCTACAGATCAGTCTTCCTGTAAGACAAATCTGACACTCAACAACCCACCGCTCCACCTGCTACCCCCTCGCCGCCATCAAACCCTCAGCTCCTCGCAGCCAAGTGCACCCGGCGCGACATCGCGCCCATAAATCATCCTAAACAAAGCATGTTTAATCTGTGACACGCAGGCTTGACACGCAAATTTATTACCTGTTGTAGGAAAACTGCATGTGCCCCTCCGAGTCAAGCCTCTGTTTACCTTTGAGGAACCAGTAAAATACTGGAAAAGACAAAGTCTGCAACAAAGGAGGCTGATGATGGCAGCGTCTTTCAAGCCCAATTCAGGAGACAAAGCGCAGCGCTACTCAAACACGCCGCCGCCTTTTCACGGTGGATGACATGCTTACCACGACTTCCCCGACTGCACTTGCCAAAAAGATTTAGGGATTTTTTTTTTTTTTTTCTTCCAAGCACATTTGTAAAACATGAATACCAAATGATCTCCTGTGGATTAGGGTTACATAGCTGCTCTACACATGCTATGAGTCATAATGCTTGGGCACCTACCTTCAGCTGCAGGTTTTACTGTGTGCCGTGATGGGGCATTGTTAGGGAATATGCATGCGAAATTGTGCTCAGTGTGCAAAGGCAGCAGTGCAGCGGCAAAAGTTAGCATGAGGGGAAACGTGTTTTACTCTTCATGTGGTTGATATTGGTCTGAGCAGCGTTTGAAGCGTCTCGTCTCAAACACTGCCTACAGGTGTACAGTGACAGTGGACCCACATATCTCTGGCTTCCTTGCCATACAGTCTGACAAAGTGAATTAGGGCAGCATTAGCTTGATGTGGAGTTGACGCCAAAATGCCGAGGAGTGGCCTCTCCCACACATTCCCCTTTGGCAGACTCCCTCGAACGTTCTTGTCCTCGACACGTCTTTACACCGTAAATGGTGGGAATGAGAAGTGATGGCACCTGCTGACTGACTCTGGCAGTGTCAGAAAATCGCACACACGCACACTCACAAGAGGGATTTTGCTTATGATGCAATCATCAAGTCAGAAAATCTGTGAAATTAGTCGACAGTGAAATGCAAAGTACAAAATGATCGTTACGGCTCATAGAATCGGGAAAGTTTCACCCTCTTAAAAGCCAGAAGAGGCATTAAGGCATCATGAATGCTGTCTTTTTTTCAAATGTAAATGCCACCGAAAGGAAATTACAGCTCTCTCTTAATTTGAAAAAGAAACAAAAGGATGAAATAAGAGAAAGTTAGTTGTTCCATTTATTCAGTGCAATTTGGGTGTTTGTAAAATTGGCTCATCTTCCCCAGCAACCTATGGCACTGTGAATCCTTCCAGGTGATTAATTGAATAATACTTGAAATTAGGGACAAAATGAATAATGGTAAGAGCAGTTTCATTCCTGACCTTGTTCAATATTTAATGAGCTCACAGATGATGGAGGCTAGATTTTATAAATGGGGCTATAGGCTCATGTGAATATTGGGGATAATTAAAGAGCGTGGGTTATTACCTGCATGGAGCTACGCTCACCCATGAAAACACAGGACAAGATGGACACTTGGACGCCTCTGCCTCGCAGGTCATGAGCGTTCAGCGGTGTGATAAACAGAGGAGAATACATCAAGAGACCCCAGAGATGGGTTCATCTCCAGAGAGATCATGCAGCTCATCACAGGGACCTTTGTGAAGCTGTCGCTCTCTGCCTCGGGAAAAGCACAGGCGCTCGACAAAATAAACCCACGGCAGAGTGTCAGAGTTGCACAGAAGTGAGACGAGAAAAACAAGAGGGGAAAACATCAGACAGCGGCAGAGGGAAGTCGCTCCTGTCATTAAACCCTGTCTGACAGACACACCGAGGCCGCCCTGACTCGCAGAAGATCGTCTGACGGCTGATGACCCTCGCGGCAAACTGGTCACCTTCCCACTCACCCACAGTCACTGGAGCCCTGCGTTATCTGCTCCACTTTCCCCGACTCCCTGATATCACAGGTGGGGGGTGGGGGGTGGGGGGGGTTCATTTCAAGTGCCATTCCTCTGCATTAACAGTTGTGTGCTATTCTACGCTGCTTGCAGCCAACAGGCTGTGGTTACTTTTAATTACAGTGGGTAAGAAGAGACGAGATCCCGACTATGAGACACGGGGTATTTTTAGATCTTGATCTTGATTATCTAACGTGCCGATAAACAGATATGACTTTGTTGGGAGACCTTTTTTTCCACATAAATATGATTTCATCTCTGTGGATGGAGGGTTTCACTTTGAAAGCATCGTTTTCCAGCTCTGAATATTTTGTGTTTAAACTAGACAAACCCCCGAAGTCCAGCTTCAGCGTATGAAACGGGTGCATTTATGTAAAAGAGTCGTTATCTCACTGCAACTGCCGTGTGACGTTTGTTGGCAGAATTCGTCTCATGACAGAACGTGCAGCACGTTGAGTGGAGGACCATGGGATGGGTGAGGGCCGTCGAGGGCTTTTCAGAGAGGCTCTTTTAATGAGCCTCAGATAATGAAATGTTATTTCAGAGATTGCGGTGGCGAGATTGCCGCCTCAGAAAATTGTGTGACTCAGTGATCTGCTCGTGCTTTTCTCATTTACAAAATAAACATCTATTTCTTTCCCCCCACATTCGTATTATAGATCAAACTTGACTCGTACAGCCTAATAAAGCTGGCTGCATGAGACGTGTGTTTTTAGACCCTTTTTTTTAATTGGAGAGAAAGAGTGTCTGGGTCTATTTGTGGTCTGGAGTAATGCTGGAAATGCCAGCTGTCACGCATCAAAGCCATGCTGGAACAAACCGTTATTTGGCATCTCCCTGCAACTTGTTGAAATGCATTGCTTACTTTGTCTAATTTTCCCCTTAATTTAAAAAGGCAAACTGCTGCACATGGACATTTGATGAATCAAGTTTAAAGAAAGTAACTTTTTTTAATCAAGATCAAAAATATAGTGATCTTTAAACGCTTGTTTTGCTTGAAACCACACGAGAGTGGGACACAAAATGAAAAGGATTTGCTTTAAAACTTTACCCTGTAAGCTGAAAATGACATTTCTGTTGTCTCCTGCTGAGCGAGGAAAGAAAAATCCTCAACACCTTCTGGACTTATGACTGACAGCTGTGGCTGGTGCATAGAGCCCTGAGCCAAGCCCCATCACATAACACATGCCCGACATGTCCATGTCCATCTGGGGGTCCACTCTTCAAGCCGCAAGCCCCCTCGTCGCTCTCTGCCGGCAGAGAGACAGAGGGACAAGAGGAGGCGCGGGGTGCGAAGACGGGCCTCTCAGGGCTCCGAGCGGAAAGCATCCAAAGCCAGCTGGTCTGGCTTTGAGCTAAATCGATGGGCATAGTGAAACAAAAGCCGCAGAAAGAAGAGGACGGGTTGCAGGTAGAGCGAGAAGGAGAGACAAAGAAAGTTGATACGCACAGGAGAAGGTCGGAACAGCAGGTTCTGTGAAGGTGTCTGTGCAGCAGCAGCAGCAGCAACACACAGGTGAGACACAGGCGTCATGAAGGGTCTCGACTGCTTCCACGTGACGGAAAATGTGATGCCAATTAAAGCTAATGTCACGTCAGGTTTGATACATGCTTTGTGTGATTCCGTGGATTTGAAAAATGATCGCACAGCACATACTGTATCATACTTTAGCCCACTGCATCATGTTCCAGTTAAACCTAATGAGCTGATGTAAACCACTCCCATTGGGTTGCTGGTGTTTTTGCTAGCATCACAGATTTGTTTTTTATAGTGGCCATAACTTTGGGAAGATGGGAGTGTGGGGTGGGCAAAGGAGCTGCTAGAGGAGATGCTGAGAGCAGCCTGGATCCACACTGCTGTCAGCTGGCATCAGTCTGAGCTCACAAAGAACCACGACACAGCAGAAAGTTTACTGATTGAAAACACTCCAAGCAAACAACTGGGGACTGTAATTGTTTTTTGTCACGACTATTGTTTCACTCTGTGTGATGCAGAGAGAGAGAGGGAGCCAAAAAACATGTGAGAGGGTGTTGTTTTATTAAAAATAATAATGTCATGCTATGATGCTCTGGTTTTATATATACTTTTATTGAAAGGAATGCTGATAATATGGTTTGAAACAGATTGGATATAAAGATGAACAAACTGTCTCCACTTTGTCCCACTGCACAGCAATGAAGCCAAAATATCCAAAATACAGTACTGGCACGTTGCTCATTTGAAGCCACAGTCTGCAGTTGGGACAATTCACCCTGTTGTTATTGCATCAGTTAAAAGGGAAAATGAAAAACTGAACACATCTTTGGTGTTTACCTATCATGCACTTTGATTTGTTTTAATTTGGTCCATGTTCCAATCTGCGGAGACAGGGTTTATGACCTACACTGAATCCAGCCACTAGGTGGTAAGTGAGGAGCTCTGGCTTCACTTTTGGGGAGCAGTCATGTCGACCTTATATAAAGTGTATGGATGATTTGGATACTTTTTTAGAAAACTGTTAAGAGAATAACAATTTGTGCATCATTTTTCAAATAGCAGGGCTGGGACGTCACTCTGTTGTTCCAAAATAAAAGCACCTCTGGGTACCATAGAATACAATGTGAGCCACCCCCGAAGAAAGGAAATTAATTTGGTGTAATAGGGTAATAACTATAAAAATTACAGATATGATTGAAAATATGCCTTTATCAGTCAAAACTCTCATTTTGTACTAATGACTTCATAAAACACTTTAATAGTGATAACATTAAAAACCTCCACAACTAACAAATATACATATAGTGCATTATGGTGCAGCATGGGGAGGCAGATGGGAGCATCTGTGTTTCCACCCAGAGAACAATGGCTGTGCCCTTTGGTTCAGCATCCACTCTTCTTCTTCCTTAACTTTGTATATGGACCCGTTACTTTCAAGTGAAGTTTGCCTCACCTGTGATTGATCACTGTGGACAATGTGATCATTATATTTTATCTCTGCCGGCCTTTTAAAAGCCAGCAGGTGGAGTGTCTGGCTGCTTTAATATTGTTCTTTTGCACAGTAAAGCAAAAGAGAACCAAGGCTCGAGCAAACTGCAGGAAGAGCCAACCAACACATCACCTCATGTGGCCATAAAGAATGGCCTCATTTAACCTGAACCGGTGCATGGCCGGGAGCCAAGCGCTGGAGAATACAGACGAATCCACACTAAATCTGGTTGACTTCAAGCGCTGGTCTCTGAAATTCCTCCGTCATTTGTGGTGCGATCCTGCAGATAATGACATAACTACGGTGACTTTAGCGACGATACGCTGCAGTGTGGGTATTAATGCAGGAAGTATTTTGTATCGGCATTAAAGTCATTAAGGACAGTTGTGAATTCTTGGCCTCGAGCCCTCAGCAATCAGGAGGGATGAGGAAGGCAAGACACAACCTTTTCCTGTGGGACAGCGACTAAGTGGTGAAAAAGGTAGCGCAATACACCGGGGACCACACTATACTAGACTAATACAAATGAGTTGGAGACAGCGGCAGGAATACTTTGTGAAAACCCTTCTCCTTCATTAGTGTGCATGCAGGATGTCATTATAGGAGCGGAAGCCCAAATAATCATCCATTGTTTTACTGTTCAGTTACTGAAATGCTGCCATTAAATGACTGATGAATCATATTTATGAGCGCATCGTAAACTGTGTAGATACAATCTTACAGCTGTAAGATAAATGTAGTGGAATAAAACATTTCCCTCTGAAATGCTGCATTAAGTAGCTGATAATGGAGTCAACAACTTATCCACACTGCGCGGGGCGCCCCATTAACATGTTGTCCAGCACAGATTTGTTTTAAATTTCTATTTTTATTTAAAGAGAAATGGTCAGAAGAGTATGCATAGAACCTGCCCACTGCTGATTTGAAATATGCTGCAATTCACCTAGAGGGCAGTAAGGTTAAAATATTTACCTCCATGAGCTTCTAGTGGAAAAATACATTCAGCACTTGCATTCTGCTGATGCTCTGCTGGGACCTCAATGGACCATGCCATAATAGGACATGACAGTATTTCATTGTTATTGAAAAACCACAAAAGTAATGTAATGAAACAATATCTATCTATAGAATTTTATATCATCAACATTTTTATTGTAAGTGATAGTTTTGGGCTACCCCCCCCCCCCCCCCGGGGGGACCCCACCCCTCCCCCACACACACACACACACACCACCAGGAGAATGGAGCTTCTCAAGATATTCTCAGACATCTCTGGAGACAGTGGAACCTATAGCAAACTGGTTATTTAGGAATGTGTTTCAGCTTTCAGGGAGTTTATATACCACGCATAACTTTTTTTTTTCTAATGTACAGTTTAGAGATTTAAAGGGCTCCTGCTGAATTGCTCCACTCCCCCTATGCATCTCTTGTCCCTGGCCCAAACTGCACTCCAGGACCCCCCCCCCCCCCATCCATCTTGCATCTACGATCCAGTGAACTTCCTGTCCCACCTGCCTCCCACATGCACGCGCACAGTCTGAACCGACCACCACATCTCCTCGGATCCTGCACATGTTCACACGTGACACTCTCATGCGGACGTCAACCAGCTCCCGCCCTCCTCCTCTTTCTATTGGCTCCCAAAGAGGCGCTGCGGGTTCCCATTGGCTTGTGGGCGCGTCCTTCCCGCCCCCGAATTCCATCGCTGTTGTCTTAGAGATATGACGTCAAACGTGTCTAATGTGATGAGGCTGAAAGTACTTGTCCAAAAAAAACAAAAAAACAAAAAAACAAAAAACAAAACTCCAAGTCAGTCTTTCTCCAGAGAAACAGACTGTACTGTAACGCAATCAAACACTTGGCCTCAAACATAGACTCGTTTAACCTTTTTATTATTATTATGAGTTAATGAAGTTAAAGCTCTGTCAAAGTTTCCACAAGTTTTGTTTTGTTTCTCTCTGCACCCATGGGACACAGAATGTGACAGGAGACAAACCATCGCGGAGTATTTTTAAAACAGCTGTTTTATTTATTTATTTTTTTTAAATAATGATAATACTATTCTGCTAAACAGATCTGAGATTATCTTTGGCTTTGTTTACCTCTTGGTAATAATCAGGGACTTTTCCCAGTTCCAATGTTTTGACTCCGTGTATATGTGCATGCGTGTGCGCGTGTGTGTGTGTGAGAGAGAGAGAGAGAGAGAGAGAGGGGAGGAGGGAGGGGAGGGAGGGAGAAGCAGCTCGTCAGATGAGGGGAGGAGTCTCGGTGACAAGAGGAAGACTGGCTTCTCTGAGTTTGTCAGCGTCCCCCCCCCTCCCCTAAAATAGCAGGCAGCGTGTAAATGCGAACTGAAATTACGTTTATCCAGCGGAGCCACCGATATAGTGTGTCTATATCCAGCGGGAGCGAAGGTGAGTACACGGAAATAGAAACAATGTTGTAGTGTTGAGTGTGGCAGCAGCGACACAGGGAGAGAGGGAGAGAGGGAGATGTAGAGTAGGAATGAGGAGCCAGGGGGAGACTCCTCATCTATTTATCAAATTATTAATGCAACAGAAAATATCATGGACGTGTCCTCGTGGCTGAGTAGGGGCTGTCGTCCTCTCTCGCGCGCGTGTTTGGTTTGTTGATATCAGTCGAATATTAACCAGAAACTTTTCCAGGATTCATCCGGTAATTCGCTCCTTCCCTTCCAAAAAAAAAAAAAAAAAAAAAAAAAAACCCAAACCCTCCTGTCCCAGATGTATGTGTGTGGAAGTGCTTGTTGTGGAAAGTGTGAACCTGAGTGCACTTTGTCAAACAGGCGCATCGCTTGGGGAAAATAGTAATCAGCGTGTGTAATAACACAGTTGAGCCGTCACACACACACACACACACACACACTGTATCATGGTGACAGAAAGTTCAGCACTTTATTCTGTGTAGAATCATGTGACCTCTTTGCATTAGTGTTCATTCTGTGTGTTGACTCCTGACGGCTGAGGCTGCGGCCAGTCTGGCTCCTGGCTTGAAGTTAGTGTTGTTGAGATGTAGATGGTGGTGTTCAGCCTGTCTCTGCACTCCACTCCACCACAGCCGTGCACGCTGCTGCCAGTGCTGTCCTCATGGCCGAAACAAACTTCAAAACACCTATTTAACCTAAGCTACTGTTGTTATGGCATTTTTCCATGTTGTACACAGATCCAGATGCCTGCAAGTGACAATATGTTTCTTGGATATCTAGTAAGCCACCCAGTTATTGCTTTATTTAAAAGAGAAGATGCAGGTTAACGGCTGTTTTAAGCTGGAATAAGCTCCCCTAAAATGTTTTTCGAGGTCATCTTTAATCTTCTCTCTGCACAAACTCACCTTGCCGTCGCATTTTTTTAAAAAATTATTTTTAAGTGGCAGTCAGTTGCACGGTACATGACAGAGAAGTTGCCCGGTCAGATCTGGTTTATGGAGCCTGTTAGTGGATCTCTGCTTTGAATCTCTTTTCTCTCTGTGTGACCTTAACCCCTGGCCACAGTGAGCATCGGCTAGCGGTAACCTGACCTTCTCAAATGTTTCTAGTGTACGCCTACAACCTTACAAGTCTCATTAATATTTTTCCGAAGGAGCTGGTTGCTACAGAAAATAGCAAAAGGGAATTTAGTCTTTGAGGGTTATTGTTTTTACCGCTGTCTGCTGTGTTGCAGCATGTAAAGTGTGGTGTGTGTTATGGAATGGGTAACATCCAGCAAATCCACATTCAGTCCTTAAAAGCCTCGGTTATTTAAGGTTACATGTTTAGAAATGATCTCTTTGTTGATCTAAATAATCAATATGTCACAGCCGCATGAATTGAACCAACAACAAATGTTCCTCTTGAAGGCATTCATCTGGGACACGGGTTGTTTCAGCATGCTCGTAGTTTTTTCTAAGCCCATTTTCTGTTGCCGCTGTTGCGACGGCATGCACATTACCTTACCAGCTGGCTGCCAGTGATTTCTAAAGCAAAGCATAAAGCACCCTCCAATCTGCAGTCATTAGCTTCTGCACTGCCCCGGGCCTTCAGTAATGGGGCCTTGTTGCTCATGATCCACATCACGTGAGCTCTTATGTTTAATGTGTGGATGAGGGATTCTTTCAACGCCGCTGAACTCAATATCATCTCCACAATTTATGTTGCGCGTTAGTCTGAGCGAAGGCACGGACGGGGCCGTCGTAAGTGCGGCCGGACTGTCTCTCTAACCTTTGCTTTTTCCATTCCACAAACACACTGGGAGAGCTTTGATAACATGATAATAATGAGACGTTACCCTCTGTCGTTTAATGAAGGACAGCAAGACACATTAATGCGCCATAGATGGCTGATATTTCCTCGATGACTGCGAGTGTTTATTAAAGGTTTTAGCCTTGTTACATGTTATGTTTTCGTGTCTCTGCAAATGTTGCCGAAGTGCGTGTTGTTCGCGTCTCAGCACAAGTTCTCGGTTGGAAAGGGAGAAAGGAGAGGTGGCAGCGTTGTGAGGAATGGGCAGCTGCAGCATCTTTTACTGCACTCCTCATCCCACTTCAGTATCAGTGTCTCAGCTTCTCCTTCCAGGAGAAATGTGGAGTGTGTGGGCGAGTTGGATCTGCAATTAACGCTGGTTGTCAGAGGGAGAATGCTGGCGTTCACACGATGCCTCTGAATCACTGAGTGCAAGTCTTTTCTCCTCCACTCTCCTCCTCCCAGGACGTTTTTTTTTCCCTCCAAGGAGGACAAAACACGAGAAAGCTGAAATCCAAGGATGTATTGAATGAAAAATAAGCGATAGAAGCTGAATATTCTTGGGCCAATAAAGAGGATAGTGTCTCTCTGATTGTTCGGTAAGCCGAGATGTTCTTTTATATTGCAAATTCTGCTTTAACATCACAGCAATTATGGATATTACAATTGTTATAAAATAGGTTTATGCATTTTGAATTTTCCCTCATGATTGTACATCTATTTCTCAAGGGTTTTGCTTTATTTGAGATTGTTTCATGTGCAGCAGTGAATGGCAGGTTATATTACTGCAGAACATTTGGCTAGTGAGATTTCAGTTCAGTGAAATGAACACAGATTTTCAGGGGCTTTGGTTGGACTTATAATTATCCACCGAAACATAAGAAATTCAATCTTATCCTATCCTTTTTCCCCCTTCGTTATTTATTTTAACTCTGGAGAGAATCTTCTGCTTGAAATGGTGTTTTATGTTAACACAACTTTCTCTTTGACCCTTAGTAACATGATTCATTGTTTATTGGAGCATCAATATGGAGATTCCAGCGTTGTCCTGTGAGACCTGGAGGTTGGATGCAGAATCTTGAGCCTGGCAGATAATGTTTTAGACCGCAGTTCACTGTAGACTGTCCTGTGTAGACCAAAGACACAAGTCTTGTGTTGTTTTTCTCTTTTTCTTTGGTCAGGAAAACTTCACATTAATGTGAACATACTGCTGGCCCTAAACTATAAACTTTGAGCTGAAAACTTGCCTCATATTTATTCTGAAAAAAAAACTATTTGTATTGTCGCTGTAGTACATTTGTCAGACACTCCAGTATCAGCAGGGCCATCCAACAGCTTGATGTAAGCTCAGAGGGTAAACATAGTACGCCGAGGCTCCGTTTGTATAGCAAGACAGCTAGGAGTGACCTCTCAACTGCCCTGCCCTTGCCTGAGACCTCTGGTGGTAAGCCACCCCGTTCGGCTCACTCAGCACATGTGCTGCTGAGCGGGGCAGAGCAGCTTAAGGCCCTGCTGTCTTTTCCTGCCTCCCCTGCTCCTCCAAACAAGGACTGACTGGAGGTCTATTCACCTCTTACACCTGGACCACACAGGAGAATCAGCAGGAGGATCCTCGGGCAGAGCCGCACTCTAAATCTGCTGTTAATCTGCTTTCAACACTATGATCCCTGCATGGGCTGCGTCTCACTGCACATCCATACTGTTCGCCGGCTGTGACTCTGAATACAAACAATCAAATCCATGGTGTTTTAGAGCCACTTTCGCCACAGAGGTATATCCAGGAGAATATAATGCGTGTTGCCTCTGAAAAAAGGATCCCTCAGGTCATCCATGAAAGCAGTATACCTGTATACAGAGCGCTCAAGTTAGGAGGAGGTGAGGGTCGAGAGACTGGGTAACAGGACACAGGAATTAGGAGATCATAGCTCTCTTCCCTTTTGAATCGAATAGTCGCCATTGTTTCTTTTACCCATGAGCGAACAATCTTAAACGTGTGACAACGAAGGAAGACTACCAACTTTCCCTTCAGTATATATTTTTTTACCAAAACATACCATCATATTCATTCAATAATTCATTCAAAGTAATGGGAGTAATTTTGGTAATTGCTTTATATCTATTTGCCGTAGCTTAACGGCTAAACCTCCGATGAAGAAAGAAAAACAAACTGCTAGCCTCGGCTTATTATTGTTATTGAAACCTTTATACATTGCTCATTTCTTTGGGCTGGATTCACGCCAGCTATGGTGTTGAAGACAACAACTCACATGACCTCTCGTTCCTTCATGACATCATCAAACTACCTTACTATTGTCATACTGTTTTGATTGAGAGATCCCTAGTGGCTGAGTTAGGCATTGTACGTTTAAATGGTGGCTCAGTTTGCAGGACTTGTGGCTGTTGTTTTCTATTTTCGTAAAGCAGCGTACATATTTTGTTGTTCCCTCAGTTTCATCTTTAAACTCATCTTATGAGCGAAGGCAATTGCTCATGCACAACGTGTGGTTTGGGAGGCTACAGACTGTGGAAGCATGCGGTGGAGCAAAGGTGATGACTTGAGAGGTCAAGTCATTTCACACCTTTCTGAGATGTCACCTTCTTCCCCCCTTTGGCTCCTTGTGTTCAAGAGAAACCACAGAATGACACTGTGCATCATCTCAAAAGGGAGTGGGCTATGCTCTCACACACACATAACCCAAATATGTGTGTCCTGTGGTTTATTGAGTCATTATTATCTTTTAGTTTGATTTCCTAGTGTTTACTCTATTACACCAAAATTCCATTGTATTTTTTAAAGAGCTGAAAAAAGTGTTGTTGTTGCAGGTCATTCCCAAGATGCAACAGTACACAAACCTTCTGTTTTTCTGCACCAAAGCCCAGAAGTTCAACGCAAGTCATGACATTGCAAAGGAAAATGTAGGGAGGACATCTAGCCTGCCAAAAAACAAGAGGAAATTAATCGTGCCAATCAGAGCCGAAGACGATAAAAACCAGCGTCTACTGCTTAGTCATTGACCATGATCATGTCAGTGGGTGTGTTTGACCATTGGAACGGGTTAACAGTGATGGATGATAGAAAGGGGGCTATATTTAGTGACTATGTTGCCGCACCGTACCACTGTGATATTATTAAGTTTAGTCATGTGTAAAAGCTAAACTGATAAAGTTGAAAGGGAAGTTAAGAGAGACATCTCTTTGCTGAGTTGCGTTTTAAATGAATCTCAATGAGACATACATAAATCAAAGGAATACATTATAATCTAATTTACGAGATCAAAAGATCTCCCATGATTGCTAATATACCCCACTGTATTGAATTCCTGATGCTGGATTGTAGATCTTTCCCTGCCCGCTGGAGAATTACACTCTCCTGCTTTGTGTAGAAATTATTTTAGTTGAAGCATCACAAGGAGACAAACAATTGAAGTGAACTTTCTTCAAAGGCTAGTAAGCTCTGTACAATGGAGCTGTTTACTCCGTCGTTATCCGCTGCCAAAATATCCCTTCCAACCTTTAGTGCCATTGAATCTTGACTCCCGTCATGTTTCCCTGCGTGGTAAAGATGCCGAGTCCACTGATAACTGTTTATCACGGTGTTGTGAGACCTGGGCAAAGCAGCTTTTCACACTGAGCCCATTGACAACAAGTCCAGTAGCCACTGGAAGGAAGCTACTGGACTGGGCTCTCCTGCAGCTGGACAGACTCTGTCACGCTTCCTCCCCGAGCTGCAGGAAGGAGGCCTGGCCAGCGATATCCTTGTTTTTCTGTCTGTCTCAGAAAGCCCTGTGAACCGGGACAGCTGAGGGGGTGGGTGGTGTGATTCCTTCCATTATTTTGTAGTATATGAACAGGGAAGGGAAGTGACCCAGCCCTTTCTTCTCTGTGGAAGCGGCTCCGCTCCACTGCCGGGCGCTGACTTGCAGTTCAAAGTTGTCTTCCTCTCCGCTGTTAGGGCCATGATCTAGCAGCATGCACCGCGTGCGTGTCCTTTGGTCACAACAGGCAGGACATAATGTATAGATTGTACAGTGGAGATCACGCGCTTTTGTTTAAAGCATGTCCGCTCAGATCCACCGAAAGATCTTGAATCCCGTCGTCTTTTCAAGGTGAAATCTTCGGCAGATGTATGTATGATTTATGATTCTTTTGAATTCAGTATGTCTAGTAACTTAGAAATGCTATCGCTTGCATGAGAAACTCCAGAGAATGTCCTTAGCAACTGGCTCAGACATTTTCATTCTCTATAACTCCAGCCGTGTTCTACTGAACCGGTTTACCTGAATATTTGTGGAGGGTTGTGACACGATGAAATGAAGAACTCCGTATAAATGTTGGAGTGGATTTGGATAAACCAGCGGGATAGTGTGACAGCCTCGCTGGACGTTGTAGTTTTCAATAAAGCTTTTTTGAAAACTCAGTCAATTCCATCCATAAAGTATTGTCACCACATCTTCTGTCCCTGGATCCCAGCTCGCTAACGTGTGACTGGGATTGATAGTGAGGTGTTGAGTTCGCCCGCTGTTTGTGCGTCTGGCTGCCTGTCCTCTCCACCTTCTCCCAGTCCAGTTTCCATCTGCGTGCTGTGGGCTGCAAATCTAGGTGAAAATAGTGTTGTTCTTTTTTTTCCTTTTTCCACCAGTGAGTTGTTGGCAGCCTGTATTCATGTCAGTGTCGTGTTGTTCTTGATTCTGTTTCCCTCCTCCCTCAACCCCTGTCGCCGTTCCAACTGCCAGGGGTGTTCAGAACATATATGGGGGCTGGAGAGAGGGGTTCGGGGGGAGGGGGGGGTGTGGGGAGGTGTGGGCTGGCATCCATCATCAGCCATTGGCCCTGGGACTCAGGACCAGAGGCTATCAGCAAACAGTTTGACTGAAAAGATTCCTGGAGAGGTGAACAGCAGCAGGGGTTTATAAGGGGTCTCTCTTTCTCGCTCTTTTTCTTTCTCACTCTTTCTTTCTCTTTCTATCTCTCTCTCTCCCTATCACAGTGTTTGCACACAGTGTTCATGTGACAGCTAGCACACATCATCTGATTTGGGAGATACTGTGGGCTAACTGCCTAAATGCCCCTTAGATTATTTGCTCAGTGAATGCCCTTCATTGATGTCAATAGGTATTCAGGCAGGGGAAAGAGAGAAAAATGTTCCCCTCATCTTTCATGTTGAAGTCGGTTTATCAGTTTTTTTATTGGTTAAAAAAATGATCCGCCTCTCATTTTTTTTTTTTTTTTTGTCACATCTGCCCTCTGAGAACAGAGCATTAGGGGACTGTCTGCTGTTCAAACTGCTGTTTTCTGTTAAGGCGCATCATTCACAAAGCAGATTCAGAGAAAGCCACTCAAAACTCTTTTTGTGTTGCTGAAATCTGACAATGTAAAAATCATGACAATCACAGCATTGATTCACATTTTCTATATTTTCCTGCCACTTCCAGCTTCAATGTGTCATTATGTATTTTCAGTAATTCAGTGAGCAGCTGCTTCGTTTGAAATGATTGCTTGGAGAAAAAAAAGCGTGAATCACAGAGGCTGTGAGGTAGCATTAAAAGACTCATTTCACAATACAAAATTATAAGAAAGAAAGAAAAAAAAATCAATGTTACTTTAGCTAGCCCCTTTCACTGTTATGACTCATGGCCATCCTCACTGCTCATATTGCATAAACCTTTTATGTAATGGAACACTGTGGGAAAGAGGCATCGAGTGGAAGATAAAAATGGGAAGAGAAAATCAAATATTTATTCTGAGCTTTTTAATTTTTTTCCATTGAAAGCAGACATTCTCTGAAGGCAGACAGTAATCCTAAACTGCATGTACAGTATTTGCAGCTAAAAAAAAAACAACCTCTTTTTGTTTTTGCCGCTCACCGTTTATTTAATGAAATATGCCCGTTGATCATCAAACACTGGGAGAGAATTGAATTGAATATCTAGAATCTCACTATCTAATCTGGATCCTCAGTGTTTCCAAAGATGCGTCGAGATTGGTAAATGCTCAACTGCTGAGAGACATTATGCGTGACGTCCCTAATACCCTTACACTGCAGATTCCCCCCGGAGGAAGATCTCGGTTCATCTTCACTGTTTACCATTTCTGAGTTGCGGCCTGTGCAACATCAAAAGGCTGCCATAGAAGTTAACACAACTCGCAGGGTTCCTGGGAGGGTGGGGGTTGTTGGATGGGATGGTGGATGAGAAGGGGGTCTGTTGCTCCCAGTGGTTGTCGGCGTTATGGTAATTCCCTGGTGAGAGGACCATCTAATGACAGACAACCATGCAAATGGCCACATGCCATTGTAGCATAACCGACCACAGCAGATGCAGATTTATAAACTCTGAGGATGCGTTTGTGTTTTTTTTTTTTTGTACATGTCTTTTGGAATTAATAGTTTTGTGAAACTGATTATAAAAGTCTCTAAAATTTCTAACACGTTAAAGCAAAGAAGTGCTCATCCATTCAGAGTCCTAGATTCTGATGCTGTGCCAAGACACCGATTTGTTAAAATGACATACTGTCATAAGGGATGTTGGCGACCGAGGGCTTTTGCTCAAAGACAGAGTTTGTTAATGCAACAGTGTTAATTAGAAGTGAGCAGTTATCCATTAGTCTGTCGGTTGCATTTTACAGACGTAGAGCGACGTTCTGTAGATTGTCTGATTAGAAATTGTATCTATGGGTGAAGAGGTTTGAATTTAAAGTTTCCCTAGTCACAGTGATGCATTTCCCTGGTGCTATGAAAAATACACCAACCATAACAGCTGAATCTACTCTGTGGCTCTTTTATTTTAGCATAAAATTGCAATCATGGTGCTAAGAATAAGACCCACACCCCCCCAAAAAATACATAAAAAAAATAATAAAAATAAAAAAATCAATACTTTGGATCAGAGACATGACACAACTTGGGGAACAGGTTAAAAATGTTTTTTCATTATTGAGTAGATGAGAATAATCTATATCTAGAATAGTGTACAGACCTTCCAAAGTGTGTTGATTGTTATCACAACTTTCTGGAATTTTTAAATAGCACCTGTAAATAATTGTTTTTTTTTTTTTTTTTTTTTTTTTGAATTTAAAGTTTCCCTAGTCACAGTGATGCATTTCCCTGGTGCTATGAAAAATACACCAACCATAACAGCTGAATCTACTCTGTGGCTCTTTTATTTTAGCATAAAATTGCAATCATGGTGCTAAGAATAAGACCCACACCCCCCAAAAAAATACATAAAAAAAAAATCCCTTTAACTCTCACTGCTATTTTGGAGGCATTGAAAGACTGTTTTGTCTATTTGGATGAAACATTATTCTGTCTGTTTCAAGATTAAGCAAATAATTTTAACCCCTTTTACAAGTTGCAATTGCATAATTCACATTGCTGCAATCGACACATGTGCTTTTTGTGTCTATCAATACTTTGGATCAGAGACATGACACAACTTGGGGAACAGGTTAAAAATGTTTTTTCATTATTGAGTAGATGAGAATAATCTATATCTAGAATAGTGTACAGACCTTCCAAAGTGTGTTGAATGTTATCACAACTTTCTGGAATTTTTAAATAGCACCTGTAAATAATTGTTTTTTTTATGAATCTAGTAGGACCCTATAGAAACTGTAATGTGTGTCTAGGAATTCTTAGTTGCCGAGCGCATTCAGTTTTAATGAGACATAATGCATCAACCTACCCTTGCATCAAGGAAGTTATCATCATTTTCTTTGTTCATAAAAGTTTCAATCCAATCTGTATCAAGGGATTTACCTTGAGGAGGAGAGTAGCTTTTCGACATGAAATGGATATAACTGCTCAGAGAGGGTCATCTCTTTATCCTTGAGAAACTGAGAATCCATTCATTGGCTGGGCTTGAAAACCTGACTGACGCAAATGGATCATTGGGAATAGAAGTGTCCCAGCAGTAATTATGTTACAACGCTGCTGCCGCACACTACCACAGAGGTGGGATGGGATGGGCGCCGGGTGCTTCTTTTAGTCTTATTTCCTTTACATCTTTCCACATAGTTAACACACTCTTACTGTCTTTTCGCTCTGTCTGACTTTCCCTCCCCTTCCTCTCCTGTTTTTGTTCTGTCTCCCGGTCGCCACCAAACACACGTGAAGGGCTGCGGAAAGTTTCCGACTGACATTCATCACACGAATGTCTCGTCCCTCTGTTGAATGAAGGAAAAGTTGGCGGCGGATCATGTCATCTATTTGTCACTGTTGTCTTCCTTGGCCTCTAGATCCTCGGTGCTTGTGCCTCGAAGCTACAACAGAAATTTCTTGTCCTTTTCCTTTTTTTTTTTTTTTTGCTATCCGGGACTCTGTGGCACTAAGTCAGTTAAAAAAAGAGACATGAAATTAATGTAATGTCAATGGCATTTTTCTCATGAAACCCCAAGGCACTTAGTCAAAGTCACCTTGCATAGTCCTCTCATCCCCTGACAGCAGTGTGAGAGTGAGATGGAGGATGTCTGTCTGGTAATGCTGTCAGCGAATGACGTCCTCTGGTTATTGGTCGTTCCTGTACATCCCCGTCGTCATTCAGATTTCGTAGATTGGAAACTCGTCCGGTGTTATTCTGAAGATCGACACGGTTTCTACCCAGACGGCTGTGTAACATGGGCCTGCGTTGAAACAAGCTCTCCGTGCAAGCAGGTTCATCCTGTGGGGCTTTCTTTCCTTTTGATGTCATTTTGGAGGTGATAAGTAGCTTTCTGTCTCCTGGTCCCTGTCTTACAGCACAATCCCCACAGCCCGGGCAAGGTGCTAGCAGCGCAGAGGATTGTTTGAACTTGCATTGATCCAATGTGGGATTACAGCTGGGTCATCGGAGGGTTGGACTGAGCCACCAGTCATCAGGGCAGATTAACCACTCGCTGTCTGCTCGGCTGCCATTTTAGTGCAGACTCTCACTGCTGGCTTTGTGAGTGTCCCGACGGTGCAGGTCATTGCCTTCATCGGACCGATGCGTTTTTACACCTCGCTTGGCTTAGTCACATTGAGAATGATTTAATATGTAGAGGAAACACTGCTTAATGAAATTAGACTTGATGGAATCTCGATGACCTTTAAAGATCTATTATGGAACAATTCTTAATTAAAGTGTCTGGAAAGGCCCAGACAAGTTTGATATGTTGTTGGCTCCTGCACTTTTGTTATCCGACATGTTTACATAAAATAAGTACGAGAAGAGTAATGCAACGCCATGTCCCGCCCACTTTACCCGTCTCTGAAATCACATCTGGGGAAAATGACGTAGGAATAAGGATGAACAAACTGCTAGCCAGTTAGCCACTCCAATATCTGTATTGGTCACTTCTGATGCATCACGATTATTCCTTGCCATTTGCTGTGTAACAGGAATAAAACTTAATTACATTACCTTATTCCTGGACAAGAGTTCAGCCTGAGGTGGCGTGAAGAACATTTCCATCGGCAAAAGACAACACAACTCCCATGATCCCAAGAGGCTTCATGAGATCCTCAAACAAAGTGTTTGTTTTTGTTTTGATTGAGAGACCACTAGCAGGCAAAAATTACTTATTATGTGTTTAAATATTATTAGTAAGAAACATATATATTAATTTCCGTATTTCAAGATTTTGACCTGGATGTTTTTTGAACCAAAAAACATGTATTTTGTTTTTTCCTTCAAAATCTTTAAGTGAATAATCTGAATAATTTTCGCCTTGCTTGTAGATCACCCCTCTGTATATGGCAAATGTGAGCCACAGCGATTCTTTACAGAGGAAGGGGTAGTGCTGCTGAAAGTCCATAATTTGCGGACTGACCCACCTCTTTCTTCATTTCTTACAGCCTCCCTTTTCACTTCTTTTTGTCCGTGTGCCCTTGCGATAGCTCTTATTAATTATATCTCATTAGTTGCCTTGGAAACTGAGGTGAGAAAATGTATAACATGAGTTTTAAGAAAGAGGGATGGAACGGGAGAAAAATTGTGAGAAAGAGCAAAGAGAGAAAGAGGGGCTGAAAAGAGGCGATGGAAAAAGTGGCTGTTGAGAGATCAGCCGTGTGTCAGATTAGCATCAGGAGACATTAACACTAGTGATGCTGCTGGGGCCACAATCCTGCCTTTCACTGCTGGAGAAGGAGATAAGCGCGCTCGCACAAAGAGAAGAGGGAGAGAGCATGAGCGGGTTGGCTTGCCTCCACTCCCCTCAGGCCAACAACCCCATTTACAGGTACAGCACCTCCTGATGAAAGCAAGAACAAAGAGGTGAATGTTCATTTCCTGCTGCGCTGGTGTCAAAGCTCCATTGAAACACATCGCTAAAACTGTGGATTTAGGCTGCTTTAGCTTTTTTGTCTGCCGGCTGCCAGAGGCAAATCGCATCCCAGCGACAGTGTGTACACTCTGGTTTCGATACACTTAAGAACGCTGGATTATTTCACAGAATCCACATATCTGTGTACATCAGATTACTGCGCCAGGCTGTTGCATCCCATCACAAATGTACTTCTGCCATAATCATGTTGTTTCCATACATGTTAAGTCCTGCTGTGAGAGCTGTGATTCATTCTTATGTAACCGGTGGAGTGTTTGAATAACAAGGAAAGGTCTCTGCCTACTAATTGCAAAGTGAGCGGCTGAAAGCAGCATGTGCACATTGTCCAGCCTGTGTAATGATCCTTCCAGTAAACATAATAAGCACACAGAGTGAGGCCAGAGGAGATGAGCCTTTGTTGTTGTTTAGTCTCGGACTTACAGTCGGGACAGTAATAAGGGGAAGGATCAGAGGGGAAGGGTGTCCCCAAGGTGGTTCCCTCCCATTCTTCCTCCTCTCCATCTCTCCCCGGCCTCAGTCCGACCCCCCACCCCTCCCCCACCGCCCCGCAGAGGGCATGCAGAGGGGTCCTGAATAACAGGAAGTGGAGGGGCAGGAAGTTGAGTCTTGTCTGCCCACGGCCTGTGGTAGGATACTGAGGCTGACGCTGCCTCGCACAGGAAACGCATCTGTCACGGCTATGCTCAAGACTTTGGCTGCCGTCCATCACCTTCAAAGAAGTGTAGGCATGCTCGCCTCACGTATCAGCTACTCCTTCAGCACGAGTCAAACAGGGAGAATGTTCAAATAGCTCCGGTTTTACTTGAGTGTTTTATTGCACTGCAACATATAGAGTAACACTGGCCTCATTTCCTGTTCATTAGGAAGCCGCAGCATGAATATACTGTGTAGATTTATATTACCTTTTTATTTAGGACAACAGTTGAGGGAGTAATGCCTCAAGTTTGTGTGGAGTGAAAACGCAGGCTTGGAAGTGCAGGGGAAGGAGGAGGGAGGACATGCTGGATCCGGTAATTACACTGGGGATTGAGCATGTTTTATTGATTGTGAAAGGACCAGGGCTGTCACCAAGTCCTCCATTGTCTTCACAGGCCTCCTTTAAGGGAGGAGCGGGCAACCGGCCCTCCAGTCAATGCACAAGTCTCACACCCCGTCATGGAGGATCAGCCCTGGTCAGAAATCACCGTAATGCGTGTTCCATAGGTATACAGCCTTTTCCAGACTCACTGTGAGTGTGTGTTCAACTCATCGACACGTCATCGTGAATTTGTGTGCCAAGATAAAGTGCTTGTTCCTATGGCGACATATTCTCTGCACACTGATTCATGTCTTTTAAAAAGTACTGGAGTAGCACACATTGAAGTGGACCAGGTGTTGGTGTCATGGTAATGTCCTCTTGAAGGGGGTTGGAATGAAGGCTACATGCTCTGTGAACGTGCAAACGTGCACCAGTCCTCTGATTAATGCATCACAGAATGCACAAGTTCATGATCTCAGCTTTAAGAAATCCATGAAGGAGGTTATATTTTCTTCTGGGTTTTGTTACTTAGAAAATAAAAAAAAAAACAAAAAAAACTGCACAGATTTCCAATGCACTTGGTGGAAGGACGTGATATGGGTCAGGGGACTGATTCACTGCGAGTTAGGTCTTTTTTAATTTTGAAGAAACAATCTGCAGGTCTTTCGGACAAAAATGATCGGCAGCTGAAATTGACCGTGGATCTGGACTGAGTGAATAAAAACAAAAATAACTTGAATTATGGTGGTGACTCTAATGCAGATACGAATCACTTTGTGTATGTATCTCATCTTCACAGACTGATTCACTGCAAGTTAGGTCTTTTTTAATTTTGAAGAAACAATCTGCAGGTCTTTCGGACAAAAATGATCGGCAGCTGAAATTGACCGTGGATCTGGACTGAGTGAATAAAAACAAAAATAACTTGAATTATGGTGGTGACTCTAATGCAGATACGAATCACTTTGTGTATGTATCTCATCTTCACATGCAGTTTGGTGAAAAAGAAAGAATCTGTCGACCTTGGCAGAGGTGTGTGCTCTCTAACTACATCCTGTTGTTGTTTGCTCAGGGCTTTGCACGAGTGTCAGAGGTGGGATTTCTCAGTCGTATGGGGGTTTCTGTTCACACATAGTGCACAGATATTAACCACGTGGCTGTACAGCTGTACTGTTGTGGCCATATTGCCTTGTGCTATCCCGCTTCCTCACAGAGTTTGCTTGCTTTTCTTTTCTTTTTTCTCTTTCCTCGTCTCCCTGTTTCTTACTCGCACGCAACACACACGCACGCGCGCACAGAGCACATGATTAAGACCATAAACAGATAGTCTGTCCCATTCTTGTGCTTAGAAGTCAGAACGTCACACCCAAACATGAAATCTGCCACAGTGCAGACATTGTTCTTCTTTGTAAGACTGAAATTTCACTATTCAATCCACAGTGAATTATGTTGTGATGCGATTAACTGCACTATTAGATTATGGTGTTTGTAGTTGACATTCTGCAAATTAGGTTTTGTCAGCGTCATGTTTTGAGCTTTTGAGATACATTTTAGATGAATGTCTTGAACGACTGCTTCAGAGCCTGGTCCACCTGCATCCTGAAGCCTTGCTCTGCTTGCCGTTTTGTTTTTGTCTTTGTTGGATTAAAAATCCTTATTTGCATGTAGAGGCCCAGATGCAAAACATCCACGAGTGTGGGGAAGGTGTCTGTTTCGACATTGGGCCATGAAGAAACAGAAACAGAAACAGAAAATATATGTATTTTATTTATATTAAATTTGTTCATTTATTGTGAATTTACCAGTAAACCTCCAAACTCAGTAAACGTCCTAAAGGTTTTTAATACTACATAAACTCAACCACTAAACTAACGTTTGGAACTTGCACCACTGCTGTGTTTGGGGTCAAATATGTGTTCTGGGGAGCTAGACCCATCCCTGACTCCACCTGGCTCTGATTCTAACCCTGCTTGGTCAGTTTTTGTGAAATAGTGACTGAACAAGGGCGGCATCGTTCTCCCTGACCCGCTGTGATGGACTTCAGGCAGAAATTCTTCTGAAGAGAGCAGGCGTACACTTTCCTGGCTCTGACAGCCACGCGTGGGTAGTTAGTGAGGTGATCTCAGTCAAGGTTGCCTTCAGCGGAGCCCCGATTCAGAGCCAGACACCATAATGCCAGTCCATCTGTAACCGATAATGACTGTGTGCCACTGGAACTGGTCATTTTCATTTTCTCTGCCAATTCGGCCCCTGGCTTTTCTCGCCTCACAACTGCTGACTGCATCGATGGCCTGAGTTGTTCACCTCTCCACATTTGTACTCACAGGGGAAATGTAGTTTAGACATTTTGTATTTGCTGGGCTAAAGTGATGGATGCACCACCAGGGAGGGGGCTATATTTCTTCTCTAGCAGTAGAGACAGGACAGAGTTAGATGCTCCTCTGGGATCAGTGTGGTCTCAACCACTGGACAGGTTAGAAACATATGTGGGAATACACCCCCCCCCCCTCCCTCAGCATCCCCTGTGGCTTCTCCAGCAGCCCAGGAGATTTCAGCTGCTGTCAACCCCAGACTGGGTGCTCTCTTAATCATCTTAAGAGCATAGCCGGCATGAGGGTGGGTCGGCTCAGGAGGAGCATGAAGCCTCGCTGTACTGTCTCCCAGGCAGGTGAAGGTAAATAAAAAGACCTGCAGCAATTAGCCGCTGAGCTTAGCACCAAGAAAACTTTTTTCTGAAATCTAGTGGAGGGGCTGTATGTGAGTCATTTACTTTTGACATTTCCATGAGCTTTTCCTGCCAACCACCTCATAAAATGTCTTGAAAGTGTCAGAGCAAGCCCATGTGGGTATACAGTCCAAACTGGTGTGATATCTCAGAGTGAAAAAGCGGTGCCAACAATTAGAAGACACAGAGGAAGATGTCAATTTGGAAACTCCAAGAGATCCAAAAGCTTTTTGGCATTAACAGCCGGGGACTCGGCCGTTCCTCACATATGCCACTTGCATGAATGTTTCAGAAATGTTCCTATTGTTGCGAATGCTTCGGACTCAGATCATCTCCTGCTGCGTTCTTCAAGTGTTAAGGGCAAATCTGTTGTGGCCCAATTTTTCCGGACATGTCTGACATCAAAATGAAAAAAATTAAAAGAGGGAAAAGCCTGGATTTAAGTGTAGACGCCAAATCTTCTCACCCGCTCCCTGTAATTAATATCTCGTGTCATCTGTATGCAAATGTATTTCAGTAATTTACTTTAGCATATGTTAGATGTTCTCTTCAACACAACTTGTCTGTGAATCGTGTGGAGCTGCTGCCCTGTGAAGAATGGAGCCATCTTTCAGTGACTTCAGCTGGGGCTCACGTGCAGCAGCTGAGGAGATGTGGACATGCCATGTGGCTCTCATGCTTTCTGAATGTGCTTGACTACAGAACGCAGAGCCCTCCGGTGCTTTGAAGTGCCTGAGGAGACATTGTTGAGTGTCAAGTTAACTTTCTGTCTCTCCCTCTCTCTCTCTCTCTCCTTGTTTCTCTCCAGGTTGTCCTGCGGATTGCGGCGTGGTGTTGTCAGAGGGCAAAGAGGGCATCGACAAGAGTGAAAAGAGCGTATATAAGAAGAAAGACTTTTGCACAATGTGCTAGGAGAGCGGAGGAAGAAAGAGTGTTGTTTTTCTGATATTGTTGAGGTGTCAGAGAGACCAGAAAGGAACGCAGCCATGGGGCGGAAGAAGATACAGATCACCAGGATCATGGATGAGAGGAACAGGCAGGTGAGTGTCATCGCTTTTCTTTGTCATTGTACACAGAATCAGTGTTACAGTACAAGCCACATACATGCACACAGTCATATAGCAGTGGCTTTTGAGTGCACCATTCAGAACAGCTGTCAGGGGTTCGGGATCTTTGGACACTTAAATTTGTCATTTACTAAATATGCTGTAGCTGTAGGAACCCTGGATACAGTATGTCCTACAGTATGTTCTGTACCTGTCTGGAGGGTACACTCTTGCTCCATTTCCTTCTTACCTTGAACCAGAGTTCAGGAGCTGTCACACTGTACATGGATCTAAACAGACATACCTCCCTCCCCAATGTCCCAGCGATCCAAACAGGGACCGTGACATTTCTTTGTCAGTGTGGTCATATTTACAGACATGATTCCCCTGCCACCCTGCAATTTCAGCCTGAGAAGTTGATGAGGCAGCAGGAGCTCTGGGCTGCAGCAGGGGCCTCATGGCGTGGGAGTGAGCTGAGGGTAGCGAGGAGCACAGCGAGACGACTGTGGCCTCGCCACACTGTAGGGCTTGTCCCCTGGCCTGGCAGTATGGCCTGGCCCCTTTCGCTGTAACTCCATGTGTTTGCAGCTGTTTGGTTGTAATTAGGAGCAGCCACCGCACCACAGCACCCTCTCATTTGCAGGGTGGGTCAGCAGGACACACAGCACCCTTCACTGCCTCGGTTACACTGGTCCTGGCTAGCCACAGACAGGGAGAGAACTGGAATTCTCTCTGTCTGCTCATGTTAAATATAATCCCCTAAACAGCAAAACACTGTAGAAAACAGCCTGCGTCTGTTTGAAACAAGAATAACAGGCTTCGATATCTATAGCAAGAAGACCAAGTCTACTTCATTTTTAGATTAGCTCCCTCTGATTTAAAAAAAAAAAAAAATCCATGCAGCAGTTTTTGATAAATTATACTGGGTTTTCTCTGTAGAGCACATTGTGTTAGTTCCTTCTCCATGTATAATTAGCATTCCTTAACAGGTGGAGCCACTTTTTGCTGGGCACACAGAATATACTAGAGCTACGGTGTTGCTTCCTCTCCTCTGGGTATTAACACGATAGCGTACGATCCTATATAGTACACTTGACTATAACAGCTGAGCCAAGTGTGAAACAAAAATCTTCACTGTGGGCCAATTGTCAGTCCAACACCTGGCTCTGGGTGGGATCCAAAACAAAGGGCAGAAGAGGAATCCCTCTTCCCATTGGTGGGAATACACAGGCGTACACAGGTTCTTTAAACCTGGGTAAACTCCATCCAGTTCTATCCATTCCCATTGCATCCAGATGTTGGAAGGTTTTTTTTTTTTACTTGTGGGAAAATGAGCTTGAGTGACCCACTCTGAACTGAATGTATGAAGAGAGTGAGGATGTAGCTCCCAATGTGTCACAGAAAAGTAGAGCAGCAAAGGGCAAGGCATTTCTTATTACTGACACCCAAAGTCTGGTGCATCAGATTTTAACATTTCCCACTGTTAATTTATAAGAAATGTTTATCAGCAGAACGCAGGCAGTCCCGCTTGTGTTGAGTTGGTTTCAGCTGCCTCAGCAGAGAAGCTGCTATGACAATAGGCCACTGTGCTGAAATACAGCTTTGGTATAAAGTGATGTATGCATGCGTGTCTTTCTGTCTTGTTTATTTCTGTGGGCCATGAAGCCCACAGTGGCCTCTCCCTGGGGCATGCTCCGAAGCAAGGGGAAATAACCATTAGCATATGGTCCCCATTGTCAAGAGCCAATTTGAATCTTTATCTGCACCGCTCTGATACTTGCTATCCATACGGGTGGAGCTAAAATGAAAGGAGTCCTTAAGTGGGCTAATTAGATAACAATGCCTTACAGGAGGCTTTGCATTATCACCTCAAGTGTTTTAGGGGGGCCGTTAACCTTTCAGGATTTATAACATGGAGTGTGGCACAGGCTGAGAAGGTCTGTAATTGCACAATCTATCAGGAATTGTGAGTGCAGAGGTGAGACCAGCGGGTTTTTTTTTTTGTTTTTTATTTGGCTTCAAGTCATTACCAACAGTGAAATCTGACAAGCCATATTGTTTGGGTCAGAGACTTTCACAAAAACAGGGAAATATCTGGGTAACTCCAGTGACGGGTCGAGCCCGGGTACAGCATGCCGGAGGCGTGTTGACGTCACGTCGACAAGGCCGTCAGCCCGTCAACAGGAACTCTTGGATCTTGTTGCCTTTCCAAGTTGACAACGTTGCCAGCGTTTTCTACGTGCATGGCATTTCTTTTTCATCCCGATACATTTATTCTTATTGTTGTTTGTTTGTTTGTTTTTTTTCATGTCTGTTGCATATTAAAAAACGTCATCGACATCATATCTATTTTTCTCTGAACAGTGGACCCAGGCGGACAAGTAAAAAATTTCAAAAAAGAGAGGAGCATCTGTTGTGTTTGTCATGACAGATTGGGAGCTCATGAACCACAGAAAATAACAACGTTAGAGCCTGTGGTACCTGCTTCTCGGAGCAGCTGTCATATATAAATATAATGTGTGTGTGTGTGTGTGGATCTTGAGGAAGGGAGGGTGCACATCAGTCTTGTATATTAGTGTAGGGGAAAGGCCGGTGTAGCCTAGCGAGCTGTGTCTGGTGACGTCCTCTGGATGCCATTAAGCTGGCTCACTGGGGGTAATTGCCCAAGTCATTAAAAGTTTGATGATTTTGCTGCTGGGTGGAGGGTTTGCCTGCCCTTGCTGTGGCTCATTTTTGAATTTGCTCTGGCACATCAAATGCCCGTGGGCACAGAGCACTTTTCTCTCACTTTCTCTCCCGGGAGCAGCCCAGTGCGCAACTCCCATTTTTTTTTTAAAGTCCTCACCCATTACTAAGTTCTGTCTGGTCACCATTATATTGTGACAGGTAAAGAGCTTATTTAAAGACTGAGTGGCACTGTTAAATGTTACAGTGAGTAGGTATATTATTATTATCAGTATGTGGAATGTCATTACCACAAAACTGCACTGAAGCAGCAAAACATGGAGTTGGTGGTGTCAAATGTAGACATTGTACCCTGTAGAATTATCCATCCATCCATCCATCCATCCTTTGAGAGCCAGTCCCAGAACACATTCATACCGTCAGACAAATCTGAGAGGCAAAATTATTAGAATTTTTAAAACGCATCCCTCTCAAATGTCCCTATTGCCCCCATAACCAGATCATTCTTGTTTTTGATTAGATGTAATTCTGGTGAACCTACTTATGTTTAATTAAGTAGCTTGTCATCATCTCCACAAAGCAGTCACAACTACAGTAGGTTTCAAGGTCAATCCCCCTCAGTGGACAAGGCCTTCGAACCCTCCATTGTCCACATGGGGAACCTGGGGCTGTCCTCTTTCCCAGCAAAAGCTGATAGAGGCAGACAGTTGTGGTGGACCTGGCCTGTCTCCCAGGCCAGCACACTCTGGCACCGCATAGCCAGGGCAGCCGCCACAGGGCCCGGGTCACTCTGCCAGCTGGTGCCAGACCTCTATGCCTCTCAAGCTGACTCTCATATCTGCCACAGGGGCCATCAGAGGTGGCATGAGGTTCTAATAAGGCCGCGAGCTCGTCACCCCTCCGAAGGTGTTAGTGACTAAGGCATCTCCTGCCATGCTTCAGTCACAGCTGCGCTCTCAGTCCCAGATGTCTTGTTTGTCATCTTGGCACGTCGGCCTGAGGACAGACATTGATAGACCCTTTGATTGACACATCAACTCTGTGCAGATGTGTGTGTCGGTTATTATACCCTATACGCTCTGGTGGATGAAAATTTAAAAAAAAAAATTGTCTATAGCACTAAAAGCAGCACAGCTTGCTACAGGTGTAAGATAGATCGATAGATATCGCTACTACCTACTGTGTAATTTTACATATACATGAAGAGTTAACTCCACATTATACCAACTTAGCAAGTTTAATTTATATCCCTACAACTGCCGAGCCCAATTGCCTTGGTGGTTTTTAAGTGACAGTCTTTATTGTTTCCCCTTGAGTGTCATTTTGTAATTTCCAGTGAAGGAAGATTCCCACCAGTGACCACTTATATTGGGATAAATAAGCTGCATCTATGCTGTTGCTAAGGGGAATGCCGCATGCCTTTCTCTGCTGCAGCACCACTGTGATGTTGACTGATGCGATAGCCATAGTTTTACAGAAACATCTTGGGTATTATAGTGATACCCAAAATACCAGTTTAGATCCTTGTTAGCCTGCAAAGTTCTTAACTAAAGTGTAATAGATGTGCACATAAGACCTGAATTACCAAGCTCAATTAAAGCTCAGGAAAAACACTGGAATAGTGGGGCACCTGGGAAGAAGTTGGAAATGTGAAAAATCTGACTTGAGAGCTGAATTAACACCTCAACTGGACGTTGTGAGAGTCGCGTAAAAGGTCAGAAGTCCCTGGTGGCAGAGTCTAAATGAAATGCTAGTGTAGTTAGCGATGTGCCTGGCGTAGTGTGAGCTGCTATGATGACCTTATCAGTGACGGACAGCATTCGAATCCCACCAGATCATTGGAAGTCCAAAGCCTACCTTCCTTTTTCACCGAGACATCTGATGCCTTGGAACAGCTGCGAGAAGCGGCGGCACAGCGCGTTGCACAAAGCTGACGCTAATCCTGTCACTGTGAATTACATGAATTAGTCAGGGAGCTCCACTACATGTGTTCCACATCTGACCATAGGAGCTGCTCAAGGTTTTTTGAAACCGCACCGAGTGTCTCTGTGGGTGTCTTTGACTTGGTTGAACCATAGGAACAGTCTACCAGTGAACCTCCCACTTGACCTCAAAGATGTCTGTGGTTTTCCACTGTCTCACCAGTCACCCCAGACAAGATGGGGGTGGATAAAGGTTATATTAGTGTATACTGCTCTTTATGCTCAGGGCCGTTTTGTGTCACATCTACACATATCAAGTATCCTGTGGAGAGAAATATCCTTCTATCCCTTCCAGCCCTTCTAACTTCTATGATGATTAAAATAGGTTTCTTTCGGGTTTTAGAAAGTCTAAAGTTTGTTGATCAGAAGATTAGGCCTTAAAGAGTTTTAAATATGGTATAATGTGATGTCTATCTATTTTATGGGACTCATTGATAGCTGAAGTACTTAACGTAGGTTCTAACCTGCAGAAATTCAGATTAAATGTAACTGCAAAGCGTTGAATGGTTATCACATCCCGTGGCAGCTGGCTGCAGCTTCTCTGTCTGTAACTGGGGCCACGTCTCAGAGCTGCTGAGGTTGAAATGAAGCGGTGCCTGGGTCAGCAGCCCTGCACTCAGCACACTGCCATCCATCCAGGTGGAACAAAGTCCTCACTCAGTGTCTCATCCTGGGCTTCCTGCTGAAAGGTGACATCTCCGTGGCTTAGCGGCCACATTCATCTGCTAAAGAGCATACAATTTGCTAATCGTTTTTCCCACTCGACGGTCCGTCCCTGCTTTCCAATTGGTTTGGCAAGCAAGTAAATATGCAAGCAGGCGAATGGGTGAGGAGACAAGCATGAGCTGGTTAGGACAACAGGTGCAGGAACCGGTCACGTGTCATGTCCTTCTCAGTTGGAGCAACATCTGCAAAACCAAACTATTCTATTCAAGCAAGAGTCGCTCTGTGTGTCTGTGATTTGCAAGGAAAGATGTCATTTCAAGGAATTTCATTTCATAATGTGGTTTGTCATCGGAACTGGGCTAACATCAGTGACACGAGGAGAAGCTCCTCTGTGTCTCGAGCGGGAATAATGGCCCTGTGTAATTACCTGTAGTGAGGAAGATTTGAAAATCATTTATCTCAGCTGGAGTGACCCGGCCACCTGAGTGGTTACATGGGCTCCATGCAACACATAGGATTATGCTGCATTATAACGGTTAAAATAAGGGTACAGCCGCAAGCTGCGACCAATTAAAGTTGAAAAAAGCCTGCTCATCTGCTCAACTCCTCTCTTAGTAGGTCAGTGAGACTGATGGAGAACACAGACACATGCACTCCTCTGTGGCTCCAAGCTTTTACCAGCACGCTCACGAGGCACACAACAGAATCCACATTTGACAAGAAACATGCCAGATAGACATAAACCCGGGGCCCTGGTTTCAAATGCACAAATTAGAAAAACTACATCCTGCAATCAGCTTTTAAAAAAAAAAAAAAAAACAGCAGAGAGAACAGCTGCCTTTCTCTCCATCATACTTGTTACATCTTTTTCTGCTTGCAAAGTGAGTGTCGCATGCTGTAAATAGATGGCGTAACATAATGACATGTGTGCATGGGCGACCACAGGGACAGAGCTGCAGAGGTGCAGGACATAAAGTCACTTTGCACGGAGGGTTTGCGTTACCATCGCAGTGATGTATGACCCCGAGTCCCATCTGAGGGCTCATGTTACCAGGGTTATGCTGCGCTGCACAGATAGCCTTCCGTATATGGAGTCAGGGGCTAAAGTAATGTATAGACCCCTGGTGTTTTTCCAAAGCTCTGACTCAGCTCGCTGACTCGTGCGTCTCAGCTCGACCTCTGGCCTGATAACTAGACATTTCAGACACATGCACTGTTATTGCAATCATCCCTAAAGGAGGGGCGATCTTGTTAACTGTCACCTTGGTTACAGAAACATTGTTGTCATATAATGAGACCATTAATACTCGTATTTTCCTGGCTGACACACTCCAGATGAGAGAATGGGTTTGTTCAGTTTCAGAACTCTTAGGATTTGGTTGGACTCTGTATTCAGATTTATTCCATATCTCGATTTTTTAAAATTAGCTTCACCTATATGAACTACAACATTTAATAGCTATTTAAATGCTAGCACATCTATCCAACAAAAGTCCAAGGTTTAAAAATGAGTATTTTACTTATTTTACTTGTAATTTGCTGACAATATTTTTTTTCCTTTATTCTAGCACATCAGATATTATAGTAGGATTTCTATTCTGTGGTATTGTTCTTTTTAATTCTCCCACCACTGACAATTGCTCTCTGGTGTTCTAGAAATACATGTACACATTTTGTCTTTGTTCATTTCACCATAGCGAAACATTTTCCTCTTTAATGGTCCCCTCTGCTTTTTTTCCATCTGTGTGTTCCTCAGGTTACCTTCACGAAGAGGAAGTTTGGCTTGATGAAAAAGGCCTACGAGCTGAGCGTGCTGTGTGACTGTGAGATAGCGCTCATCATCTTCAACAGCTCCAACAAACTGTTCCAGTACGCCAGCACTGACATGGACAAAGTGCTGCTGAAATACACAGAGTACAATGAGCCCCATGAGAGCAGAACCAACTCTGACATTGTAGAGGTGAGTGTCGCTTTTCTACTTTGCAAAGAAAACTTCCCGCTGTGGCCCTTCCTCCTCACTGCAGTTCAGTGTTTTCTCATCTCACTCTACTCATATAAATACAGACATTAATTTAATTTTAGGGTCGGATTCCCACTGTAGAAACATATTTAGCCTTCAAATCTTTGTCGTTGCTGAAAGGGTAACAGACAAGTGACAGTTTCCTCCTCGTCACCACTCAGATAGGCCACAGGAGGTCTGCGCTCTCTGATAAGTTCAGCCTCTCTCATGCCCCTCAACGGACGTGAAGAAGCTATCTCTGCTCATGCATGCACACAGTAGCCGCTGACCCTGTTTCCCACAGATATTGTACCTGTACGGCTCCGTTCTCTGGTGGCTCCTCGTTACAGCGTTTAGTACATTCCACGCTGCTCTGTAAAACTCAAACATCTTTGGGCTTTCCTGGCAGCTTCTGCGCGCCCAGCGTCTGGCGGCAGAGTAATCCACTTGTTATGCCGTCTTATAAAATTGTCAGCCAAAAGTGTAAAAGCCAAAGTAAATGAGAATGATTAGAGATACATCATGTTCCAAACATCTTTCTCTGGCGCATGTGTGGCTTAGTCAAGATCGGCAGAGAGGCAGGTATCTGAACCGACGAAATGAAAGCACGTACAATGTATGCTAATGAGTATTGATAACCAGTTGCCCCTTCATTTTTATAGCTCTGATTTGAAAAAAAAAAAAAAATGTTTAGTGTGCAAAGACTGCTGCACTCTGCAACACTCTGGCTTTGTCACAGCCACCTGTCCACTACAACACACGGCACCTTTATTATAGCTTCTCTCGTGTGAGACGCTGAAATGGTGGGTGAGATTGAACATTTTCAAGAATCCCATCTTTGGAAAAGACTTTCACTTGGAGGAATTAGTGAAATTACATGCAGCATAAAGGAGTCAGCTGTGGCCCATTATCTTTTATTCATGCTGCTGCTGCTGCCTGTGAATTACCTGCTTGGCAGAGCTGCAGAAGAGTGCTTTGGCATCCAGTTAGACTCATGCAGTCACTCCACCATCAGGGGCCCTCGGAGCCGAGCAGGGGCTCACCTGCATAAAAAATACATGGATGCATTCCTTACTTACATAAGAGTGACCACGGAGTTGTGTTTGCCGTGACTAGAAGCTGCCTTACTTTAAGCAAGACTTCTGCTGCAGTCGCGGATTCAGCTCCATCGGGCGGGTCAGACCCCTCCGCTGTATTCTATCACATACATCTCTGGTCAACTGATGTGTGTGTTTGTTGATAGCGCAGCGTAATTGCAGTGTACATTGTGCGTTATGTTGCTCCGGAGGGGGTGGGGTGTCTCGTGCTGATTTCCCTCTTCGTCCTCCTGGCTACTCTCAAGGAAGCCACCCCGCTCCACAAAAGGCGAGAACAAGCCGCCGTTGTCCACGTTCACTCGGCCAGCATCTTTGCAGATATGCACAGTAACCCCCCCCCCCCCCCCCCCCCCCCC